>JAJHPC010000020.1:9399224-10104224 GCA_024447665.1 Juncus inflexus | reverse complement strand
TTCGTAGTTACTATCATTCCTTACGAAAAATATATCGGTGTTCTTTGTGAATTAAACGATCAAATGAATGTACAAAACAAGAGTTTTCGGTGGAAACAATGATTGCGGAGAATTATTTTTAAAGGACCACAAACTTTGGTTTGCATTTGAATAATTTAGTAATTAGTATCATTCTTTACGAAAAATCTATCGTTTTTTTTTTGAACGAAACGAGCAAACAAACGCACAAGACATGAGTTTTTGGTGCGAGACAAAAATTGAGGAGAAATATTTTAAAATGAACACAAATTCTGGTTCGCATTTGAATATTTTAGTATTACTTATCAATCTTTACGAAAAATCTATCCCATTTTTTTTTGATAGAAACGAGCAAACAAACGCACGAAACATGAGTTTTTCGTGCAAACAATAATTCTAGAGAAATATTTTAAAATGAACACAAATTTTGGTTTGTATTTGAGTAATTTAGTATTAACTCTCATTCTTTACGTAAAATCTATCCGAGTTCGTTTTGAGTGAAACAAGTAAACCAACACTTCAAACAAGAGTTTTAGGTACAAAAAATGATTCTTGAGAAATATTTTATAATGAACACAAATTTTAGTTTGCATTTAAATAATTTGTTAATTACTATCATTCTTTACGAAAAATCTATCGTATTTTTTTTGAATGAATCCAAGCAAACAAATGCACGAAACATGAGTTTTAGGTGCAAATAGTGATTGTGGGGAAATATTTTAAAATTAACGCAAATTTTTGTTTGCATTTGAATAATTTAGTAAATACTATCATTCTTTACGAAAAATCTATCGTAGTTTTTTTGAATGAATCGTGCAAACAAATGCACGAAACGGGAGTTCAAGGTACAAAAAATGATTGTAGAGAAATATTTTAAAATGAACAAATTTTGGTTTGTATTTGAATAATTTAGTATTAACTATCATTCTTTACAAAAAATCTACAAGAGTTTTTTTTGAATGAAATAAGCAAACAAACGCCTCAAACAAGAGTTTGAGGTACATAAAATGATTGTCGAGAAATATTTTAAAATGAGCACAAATTTTGTTTGCATTCAAATAATTTAGTATTAATTATCATTCTTTACGAAACATTAGTTTTTTGTAATTGAAACGAGGAAACAAACTCACGAAACATTAGTTTTTCTTACAAACAGTAATTGTGGAGAAATCTTTTAAAATGAACACAAATTTTAGTTTGTATTTGAATAATTTAGTATTAACTATCGTTCTTAACGAAAAATCTATTCGAGTTTGTTTTGAATGAAATGAGCAAACAAACGCTTCAAACAAGAGTTTTAGGTACATAAAATGATTGTCGAGAAATATTTTAAAACGAATACAAATTTTGGTTTGCATTTGAATAATTTAGTAATTACTATCATTCTTTACGAAAAATCTATCAAAGTTTATTTTGAATTAAACGAGCAAACAAATGCGCAAAACAAGAGTTTTAGGTGCAAACAATGATTGTGGAGAAGTATTTTAAAATGAACACAAATTTTTGTTCGCATTTGAATAATTTAGTAATTACTATCATTCTTTACGAAAAATCTATCGGGGTTTTTTTTGAATGAAATGAGCAAACAAACGCACGAAACTTGAGTTTTTGGTCCGAATGATAATTGTTGAGAAATATTTTAAAATGAACACAAATTTTGGTTTGTAGTTGAATAATTTAGTAGTTACTATCATTCTTTACGGAAAATATAACAGAGTTTTTTTTGAATTAAACGAGCAAATGAATGCACGAAACATGAGTTTCGGGTGTAAAATCTATCCGAGTTTGTTTTACGTGAAACGAGCAAACCAACGCTTCAAACAAGAGTTTTAGGTACAAAAAATGATTCTTGAGAAATATTTTATAATGAACATAAATTTTGGTTTGCATTTGATGAAACAAGCAAGCAAATGCACGAAACAGGAGTTTTAGGTGCAATATAGTAATTACTATCATTCTTTACGAAAAATATATCATATTTTTTTTTGAATGAAACGAGCAAACAAATGCACGAAATAGGAGTTTAAGGTGGAAACAATGATTGTGGAGAAATATTTTAAAATGGACACAAATTTTGGTTTGCATTTGAAAAATTTAGTAATTACTATCATTCTTTATGAAAAATCTATCGGAATATTTTTGAATGAAACGAGCAAACAAACGAACAAAACATGAGTTTTTGGTGCAAACAATAATTGTGGAGAAATATTTTTTAATGAACATAAGTTTTGGTTTGGATTTGAATAATTTATTATTTACTACCATTCTTTACGAAAAATCTATCTCGAGTTTGTTTTGAATGAAAAGAGCAAACAAACGCTTCGAACAAGAGTTTTTGGTGCAAATAATGATTGTCGAGAAATATTTTAAAACGAACACAAATTTTGGTTTGCATTTGAATAATTTAGTAATTACTATCATTCTTTACGAAAAATCTATCAAAGTTTTTTTTGAATTAAACGAGCAAAAAAATGGACAAAACAAGAGTTTTAGGTGCAAACAATGATTGTGGAGAAATAATTTAAAATGAACAAATTTTGGTTTGCATTTCAATAATTTAATAATTACTATCATTCTTTATGAAAAATCTATCGAGTTTTTTTTGAATGAAACGAGCGAACAAACGCACAAAACATGAGTTTTTCGTGCAAACAATAATTGTGGAGAAATATTTTAAAATGAACAGAAACTTTGGTTTGCATTCGAATAATTTAGTATTAATTGTCATTCTTTACGAAAAATCTATCCGAGTTTTTATTTATTGAAACAAGCAAACAAACTCACGAAACATGAGTTTTTCGTACAAACAATAATTGTGGAGAAATATTTTAAAATGAACACAAATTTTGCTTTGTATTTGAATAATTTAGTATTAACTATCATTCTTGATGAAAAATCTACAAGAGTTTTTTTTGAATGAAATAAGCAAACAAATGCACAAAACAGGAGATTTAGGTGCAAACAATGATTTTGGAGAAATAATTTAAAATGAACAAATTTTGGTTTGCATTTGAATAATTTTGTAATTATTATGATTCTTTACGAAAAATCTATGAGAATTTTTTTTGAAAGAAACGTGAAAACAAATGCGAGAAAACATGAGTTTTTGGTGCAAACAATAATTGTGGAGAAATATTTTAAAATGAGCACAAATTTTGTTTGCATTCGAATAATTTAGTATTAATTATCATTCTTAACGAAAAATCTATCCGAGTTTTTTGTAATTGAAACGAGCAAACAAACTCACGAAACATGCGTTTTTCGTACCAACAATAATTGTGGAGAAATCTTTTAAAGTGAACACAAATTTTAGTTTGTATTTGAAAAATTTAGTATAAACAATCGTTCTTTACGAAAAATTTATTCGAGTTTGTTTTGAATGAAACGAGCAAACAAACGCTTCGAACAAGAGTTTTAGGTACATAAAATTATTGTCGAGAAATATTTTAAAACGAACACAAATTTTGGTTTGCAATTGAATAATTTAGTAATTACAATCATTCTTTACGAAAAATCTATCAAAGTTTATTTTGAATTAAACGAGCGAACAAATGCACAAAACAAGAGTTTTAGGTGCAAACAATGATTGTGGAGAAATATTTTAAAATGAACACAAATTTTGGTTTGCATTTGAATAATTTAGTAATTACTATCATTCTTTACCAAAAATATATCGAGTTCTTTTTGAATGAAACGAGCGAACAGACGGACAAAACATGAGTTTTTGGTGCAAACAATAATTGTGGAGAAATATTTTAAAATGAACAAATATTCTGGTTTGCATTCGAATAATTTAGTAATAATTATCATTCTTTACGAAAAATCTATCTGAGTTTTTTGTAATTGAAACGAGCAAACAAACGCACGAAACATGAGTTTTTCGTGCAAACAATAATTCTAGAGAAATATTTTAAAATGAACCCTAATTTTGGTTTGTATTTGAATAATTTAGTATTAACTATCATTCTTTACGAAAAATGTATTCGAGTTTGTTTTGAATGAAACAAGCAAACAAATGCTTCAAACAAGAGTTTTAGGTACAAAAAATGATTGTCTAGAAATATTTTAAAACGAACACAAATTTTGTTTTGCATTTGAATAATTTAGTAATTACTATCATTCTTTACGAATAATCTATCAAAGTTTTTTTGAATTAAACGAGCAAACAAATGCACAAAACAACAGTTTTAGGTGCAAACAATGATTGTGGAGAAATATTCTAAAACGAACACAAATTTTGTATCGCATTTGAATAATTTTGTAATTACTATCATTCTTTATGAAACATCTATCAGTATTTTTTTTGAATGAAATGAGCAAACAAACGCACGAAATTTGAGTTTTTGGTGCGAATGATAATTGTTGAGAAATATTTTAAAATGAACACAAATTTTGGTTTGCAGTTGAATAATTTAGTAGTTACTATCATTCTTTACGAAAAATATATCGAGCTTTTTTTTGAATTAAACGAGAAAATGAATGCACGAAACATGAGTTTTCGGTGCAAAGAATGATTGCGGAGAATTATTTTTAAAGGAACACAAACTTTGGTTTGCATTTGAATAATTTAGTAATTAGTATCATTCTTTACGAAAAATCTATCACATTTTTTTTTTGAACGAAACGAGCAAACAAGCGCACAAGACATGAGTTTTTGGTGGAAACAAAAATTGAGGAGAAATATTTTAAAATGAACCCAAATTCTGGTTCGCATTTGAATATTTTAGTATTAACTATCATTCTTTATGAATAATCTACCCGAGTTTTTTTGGATAGAAACGAGCAAACAAACGCACGAAACATGAGTTTTTCGTGCAACCAATCATTCTAGAGAAATATTTTAAAACGAACACAAATTTTGGATTGTATTTGACTAATTTAGTATTAACTATCATTCTTTACGTAAAATCTATCCGAGTTTGCTTTGAGTGAAATGAGTAAACCAACGGTTCATACAAGAGTTTTAGGTACAAAAAATGATTGTCGAGAAATATTTTAAAATGATCAAAAATTTTTGTTTGGATTTGAATAATTTAGTATTAACTATCATTCTTTACGAAAAATCTATCGGAATATTTTTGAATAAAACGAGCAAACAAGTGCACGGAACATGAGTTTTTGGTGCAAACTATAATTGTGGAGATATATTTTTTATTGAACGTATGTTTTGGTTTGGATTTGAATAATTTACAAAAAATGATTGTCGAGAAATATTTTAAAATGAACACAAATTTTTGGTTTGTATTTGAATAATTTAGTAATTACTATCATTCTTTACGAAAAATATACAAGTTTTTTTGAATGAAATAAGCAAACAAATGCACAAAACAGGAGTTTTAGGTGCGAACAATGATTGTGGAGAAATAATTTAAAATGAACAAATTTTGGTTTGCATTTGAATAATTTAGTAATTACTATCATTCTTTACGAAAAATCTATCGTATTTTTTTTAATGAAACGAGTGAACAAACGAACAAAACATGAGTTTTCGGTGCAAACAATAATAGTGGAGAAATGTTTTAAAATGAACACAAATTCTGGTTTGCATTTGAATAATTTAGTATTAATTATACTTCTTTACGAAAAATCTATCCGAATTTTTTTTTATTGAAACGAGCAAACAAACGCACGAAACATGAGTTTTTCGTGCAAACAATAATTCTAAAGAAATATTTTAAAATGAGCTCAAATTTTGGTTTGTATTTGAATAATTTAGTATTAACTATCATTCTTTACGAAAAATCTATTCGAGTTTGTTTTGAATGAAACGAGCAAACAAACGCTTCAAACAAGAGTTTTTGGTACAAAAAAAGATTGTCGAGAAATATTTTAAAATGAACACAAATTTTGGTTTGCATTTGAATAATTTAGTAATTACTATCATTCTTTACGAAAAATCTATCAAAGTTTTTTTTGAATTAAATGAGCAAACAAAAGGACGAAACAAGAGTTTTAGGTGCAAACAATGATTCCGGAGAAATGTTTCAAAATGAACACAAATTTAGTTTGCATTTGAATAATTTAGTAAATACTATCATTCTTAACGAAAAATCTACAAGAGTTTTTTTTGAATGAAATGTGCAAACAAATGCACAAAACAGGAGTTTGAGGTGCAAACAATGATTGTGGAGAAATAATTTAAAATGAACAAATTTTGGTTTGTATTTGAATCATGTAGTATTAACTATCGTTCTTGACGAAAAATCTATTCGAGTTTGTTTTGAATGAAACGAGCAAATGAATGCACGAAACATGAGTTTTCGGTGCAAACAATGATTGCGGAGAATTATTTTTAAAGGAACACAAACTTTGGTTTGCATTTGAATAATTTAGTAATTAGTATCATTCTTTACGAAAAATCTATCACTTTTTTTTTTTTTTGAATGAAACGAGCAAACAAACGCACAAGACATGAGTTTTTGGTGCAAACAAAAATTGAGGAGAAATATTTTAAAATGAACACAAATTCTGGTTCGCATTTGAATATTTTAGTATTAACTATCATTCTTTACGAATAATCTACCCGAGTTTTTTTGGATAGAAACGAGCAAACAAACGCACGAAACATGAGATTTTCGTGCAACCAATCATTCTAGAGAAATATTTAAAAATGAACACAAATTTTGGTTTGTATTTGACTAATTTAGTATTAACTATTATTCTTTACGTAAAATCTATCCGAGTTTGTTTTGAGTGAAATGAGTAAACCAACGGTTCATACAGGAGTTTTAGGTACAAAAAATGATTGTCGAGAAATATTTTAAAATGATCAAAAAATTTTGTTTGGATTTGAATAATTTAGTATTAACTATCATTCTTTACGAAATATCTATCGAATATTTTTGAATGAAACGAGCAAACAAGCGCACAAAACATGAGTTTTAGGTGCAAACAATGATTGTGGAGAAATAATTTAAAATGAACAAATTTTTGTTTGCATTTGAATAATTTAGTAATTACTATTCTTTACGAAAAATCTATCATAGTTTTTTTTGAATGAAACGAGCGAACAAACGAACAAAACTTGAGTTTTTGGTGCAAACAATAATAGTGGAGAAATGTTTTAAAACGAACACAAATTCTCGTTTGCATTCGAATAATTTAGTATTAATTATCATTCTTTACGAAAAATCTATCCGAATTTTTTTTATTCAAACGAGCAAAGAAACGCACGAAACATGAGTTTTTCGTGCAAACAATAATTCTAAAGAAATATTTTAAAATGAGCACAAATTTTGGTTTGTATTTGAATAATTTAGTATTAACTATCATTCTTTACGAGAAATCTATTCGAGTTTGTTTTGAATGAAACGAGAAAACAAACGTTTCAAACAAGAGTTTTTGGTACAAAAAAAGATTTTCGAGAAATATTTTAAAATGAACACAAATTTTGGTTTGTATTTGAATAATTTAGTATAAACTATCTTTCTTTACGAAAAATCTATTCGAGTTTCTTTTGAATGAAAGGAGCAAACAAACGCTTCAAACAAGAGTTTTTGGTACAAAAAAAGATTGTCGAGAAATATTTTAAAATGAACACAAATTTTGGTTTGGATTTGAATAATTTAGTAATTACTATCATTCTTTACGAAAAATCTATCGGGGTTTTTTTTGAATGAAATGAGCAAACAAACGCACGAAACTTGAGTTTTTGCTCCGAATGATAATTGTTGAGAAATATTTTAAAATGAACACAAATTTTGGTTTGCAGTTGAATAATTTAGTAGTTACTATCATTATTTACGAAAAATGTGTCGAGTTTTTTTCTCAATTAAACGTGCAAATGAATGCACGAAACATGAGTTTAAGGTGTAAAATCTATCCGAGTTTGTTTTGAGTGAAACGGCAAACCAACGCTTGAAACAAGAGTTTTAGGTACAAAAAATGATTCTTGAGAAATATTTTATAATGAACACAAATTTTTGTTTGCATTTGATGAAAGAAGCAAGCAAATGCACGAAACAGGTGTTTTAGGTGCAAACAATGATTGTGGAGAAATATTTTGAAATGAACACAAATTTTGGTTTGCATTTGAATAATATAGTAATTACTATCATTCTTTACGAAAAATCTATCATAGTTTTTTTTTAATGAAACGAGCAAACAAATGCACGAAAAAGGAGTTTAAGGTGTAAACAATGATTGTGGAGAAATATTTTAAAATGCACACAAATTTGGGTTTGCATTTGAAGAATTTAGTAATTACAATCATTCTTTATAAAAAATCTATCGGAATATTTTTGAATGAAACGAGCAAACAAGCGCACAAAACATGAGTGTTTGGTGCAAACTATAATTGTGGAGATATATTTTTGAATGAATACAAATTTTGGTTTGTATTTGAGTAATTTAGTATTAATTCGCATTCTTTACGTAAAATCTATCCGAGTACGTTTTGAGTGAAACAAGTAAAGCAACACTTCAAAGAAGAGTTTTAGGTACTATCATTCTTTACGAAAAATCTATCGAGTTTTTTTTTGAATGAATCAAGCAAACAAATGCACGAAACATGAGTTTTAGGTGCAAACAGTATTTGTGGGGAAATATTTTAAAAATAACGCAAATTTTTTTTTGCATTTGAATAATTTCGTAAATACTATCATTCTTTACGACAAATCTATCGAGTTTATTTAGAATGAATCGAGCAAACAAATGCACGAAACAGGACTTTACGGTACAAAAAATGATTGTCGAGAAATATTTTAAAATGAACACAAATTTTGGTTTGTATTTGAATAATTTAGTATTAACTATCATTCTTTATGAAAAATCTACAAGAGTTTTTTTTGAATGAAATAAGCACACAAATTTCACAAAACAGGAGTTCTAGGTGCAAACAATGATTGTGGAGAAATAATTTAAAATGAACAAATTTAGGTTTGCATTTGAATAATTTAGTAATTACTATCATTCCTTACGAAAAATCAATGAGAGTTTTTTTTGAAAGAAACGAGAAAACAAACGCGAGAAAACATGAGTTTTTGGTGCAAACAATAATTGTGGAGAAATATTTTAAAATGAGCACAAATTTTGTTTGCATTCGAATAATTTAGTATTAATTATAATTCTTTACGAAAAATCTATCCGAGTTTTTTGTAATTGAAACGAGGAAACAAACTCACGAAACATGAGTTTTTCTTACAAACAATAATTGTGGAGAAATCTTTTAAAATGAACACAAATTTTAGTTTGTATTTGAATAATTTAGTATTAACTATCGTTCTTAACGAAAAATCTATTCGAGTTTGTTTTGAATGAAACGAGCAAACAAACGCTTCAAACAGGAGTTTTAGGTACAAAAAATGATTGTCGAGAAATATTTTAAAACGAACACAAATTTTGGTTTGCATTTGAATAATTTAGTAATTACTATAATTCTTTACGAAAAATCTATCAAAGTTTATTTTGAATTAAACGAGCAAACCAATGCACAAAACAAGAGTTTTAGGTGCAAACAATGATTGTGGAGAAATATTTTAAAATGAACACAAATTTTGATTCGCATTTGAATAATTTAGTAATTACGATCATTCTTTACGAAAAATCTATCGGGGTTTTTTTGAATGAAATGAGCAAACAAACGCACGAAACTTGAGTTTTTGCTCCGAATGATAATTGTTGAGAAATATTTTAAAATGAAGACAAATTTTGGTTTGCAGTTGAATAATTTAGTAGTTACTATCATTATTTACGAAAAATGTGTCGAGTTTTTTTCGAATTAAACGTGCAAATGAATGCACGAAACTTGAGTTTAAGGTGTAAAATCTATCCGAGTTTGTTTTGAGTGAAACGGCAAACCAACACTTGAAACAAGAGTTTTAGGTACAAAAAATGATTCTTGAGAAATATTTTATAATGAACACAAATTTTTGTTTGCATTTGATGAAAGAAGCAAGCAAATGCACGAAACAGTGTTTTAGGTGCAAACAATGATTGTGGAGAAATATTTTGAAATGAACACAAATTTTGGTTTGCATTTGAATAATATAGTAATTACTATCATTCTTTACGAAAAATCTATCATAGTTTTTTTTTAATGAAACGAGCAAACAAATGCACGAAAAAGGAGTTTAAGGTGTAAACAATGATTGTGGAGAAATATTTTAAAATGCACACAAATTTTGGTTTGCAATTGAAGAATTTAGTAATTACAATCATTCTTTATGAAAAATATATCATAGTTTTTTTTGAATTAAACGAGCAAATGAATGCAAGAAACATGAGTTTCGGGTGTAAAATCTATCCGAGTTTGTTTTGAGTGAAACGAGCAAACCAAGGCTTCAAACAAGACTTTTAGGTACAAAAAATGATTCTTGAGAAATATTTTATAATGAACATAAATTTTGGTTTGAGTTTGATGAAACCAAAGCAAGCAAATGCACGAAACAGGAGTTTTAGGTGCAAACAATGATTGTGGAGAAATATTTTGAAATGAACACAAATTTTGGTTTGCATTTGAATAACATAGTAATTACTATCATACTTTACGAAAAATCTATCATAGTTTTTTTTGAATGAAACGAGCAAACAAATGCACGAAACAGGAGTTTAAGGTGCAAACAATGATTGTGGAGAAATATTTTAAAATGGACACAAATTTTGGTTTGCATTTGAAGAATTTAGTAATTACTATCATTCTTTATGAAAAATCTATCGGAATATTTTTGAATGAAACGAGCAAACAAACAAACAAAACATGAGTTTTTGGTGCAAACAATAATTGTGGAGAAATATTTTTTAATGAACATAAGTTTTGGTTTGGATTCGAACAATTTATTATTAACTATCATTCTTTACGAAAAATCTATCCGAGTTTGTTTTGAATGAAAAGAGCAAAGAAACGCTTCGAACAAGAGTTTTAGGTGCAAACAATGATTCTAGAGAAATATTTTAAAACGAACACAAATTTTGGTTTGCATTTTAATAATATAGTAATTACTATCATTCTTTACGAAAAATCTATCATAGTTTTTTTTGAATGAAACGAGCAAACAAATGCACGAAAAAGGAGTTTAAGGTGTAAACAATGATTGTGGAGAAATATTTTAAAATACACATAAATTTTGGTTTGCATTTGAAGAATTTAGAAATTACAATCATTCTTTATGAAAAATCTATCGGATTATTTTTGAATGAAACGAGCAAACAAATGCACGAAAAAGGAGTTTAAGGTGTAAACAATGATTGTGGAGAAATATTTTAAAATACACACAAATTTTGGTTTGCATTTGAATAATATAGTAATTACTATCATACTTTACGAAAAATCTATCATAGTTTTTTTTGAATGAAACGAGCGAACAAACGCACGAAACATGAGTTTTTCGTGCAAACAATGATTGTGGAGAAATATTTTAAAATGAAGAGAAATTTTGGTTTGCATTCGAATAATTTAGTATTAATTATCATTCTTTACGAAAAATCTATCCGAATTTTTTTGAGTGAAACGAGCAAACAAACGCACGGAACATGAGTTTTTCGTGCAAACAATAATTCTAGAGAAATATTTTAAAATGAACACAAATTTTGGTTTGTATTTGAATAATTTAGTAATTACTATCATTCTTTACGAAAAATCTATCGGGGTTTTTTTGAAAGAAATGAGCAAACAAACGCACGAAACTTGAGTTTTTGGTCCGAATGATACTTGTGGAGAAATATTTTAAAATGAAAACAAATTTTGGTTTGCATTCGAAAAATTTAGTAGTTACTATCATTCTTTATGAAAAATATATCATAGTTTTTTTTGAATTAAACGAGCAAATGAATGCACTAAACATGGGTTTCGGGTGTAAAATCTATCGGAGTTTGTTTTGAGTGAAACGAGCACCAACGCTTCAAACAAGAGTTTTAGATACAAAAAATGATTCTTTATAATGAACACAAATTTTGGTTTGCATTTGAATAATATAGTAATTACTATCATACTTTATGAAAAATCTATCATAGTTTTTTTTGAATGAAACGAGCAAACAAATGCACGAAACAGGAGTTTAAGGTGCAAACAATGATTGTGGAGAAATATTTTAAAATGGACACAAATTTTGGTTTGCATTTGAAGAATTTAGTAATTACTATCATTCTTTATGAAAAATCTATCGGAATATTTTTGAATGATATGAGCAAACAAACGAACAAAACATGAGTTTTGGTGCAAACAATAATTGTGGAGAAATATTTTTTAATGAACGAAGTTTTGGTTTGGATTCGAATAATTTATTATTAACTATCATTCTTTACGAAAAATCGTTCTTAGTTTGTTTTGAATGAAAAGAGCAAACAAACGCTTCGAACAAAAGTTTTAGGTGCAAATAATGATTGTCGAGAAATATTTTAAAACGAACACAAATTTTGGTTTGCATTTGAATAATTTAGTAATTACTATCATTCTTTACGAAAAATCTATCAAAGTTTTTTTTGAATTAAACGAGCAAACAAATGAACAAAACAAGAGTTTTAGGTGCAAACAATGATTGTGGAGAAATAATTTAAAATGAACAAATTTTGGTTTGCATTTGAATAATTTAGTAATTACTATCATTCTTTATGAAAAATCTATCGAGTTTTTTTTTGAATGAAACGAGCGAACTAACACACAAAACATGAGTTTTTCGTGCAAACAATAATTGTGGAGAAATATTTTAAAATGAACAGAAATTTTGGTTTGCATTCGAATAATTTAGTATTAATTATTATTCTTTACGAAAAATCCATCCGAGTTATTTTATTTATTGAAACGAGCAAACAAACTCACGAAACATGAGTTTTTCGTACAAACAATAATTGTGGAGAAATATTTTAATATGAACACAAATTTTGGTTTGTATTTGAATAATTTAGTATTAACTATCATTCTTTACGAAAAATCTACAAGAGTTTTTTTTGAATGAAATAAGCAAACAAATGTACAAAACAAGAGTTTTAGGTGCAAACAATGATTGTGGAGAAATAATTTAAAATGAACAAATTTTGGTTTGCATTTGAATAATTTAGTAATTACTATCATTCTTTACGAAAAATCTATGAGAGTTTTTTCGAAAGAAACAAGCAAACAAATGCGAGAAAACATGAGTTTTTCGTGCAAACAATAGTTGTGGAGAAATATTTTAAAATGAGCACAAATTTTGTTTGTATTCGAATAATTTAGTATTAATTATCATTCATTACGAAAAATCTATCCGATTTTTTTGTAATTGAAACGAGCAAACAAACTCACGAAACATGAGTTTTTCGTACAACAATAATTGTGGAGAAATATTTTAAAATGAACACAAATTTCGGTTTGTATTTTGAATAATTTAGTATTAACTATCATTCTTAACGAAAAATCTACAAGAGTTTTTTTGAATGAAATAAGCAAACAAATGCACAAAACAAGTGTTTTAGGTGCGAACAATGATTGTGGCGAAATAATTTAAAATGAACAAATTTTGGTTTGCATTTGAATAATTTAGTAATTACTATCATTCTTTACGAAAAATCTATGAGAGTTTTTTTGAAAGAAACAAGCAAACAAATGCGAAAGCATGAGTTTTTGGTGCAAACAATAATTGTGGAGAAATATTTTAAAATGAGCACAAATTTTGTTTGCATTCGAATAATTTAGTATTAATTACATTCTTTATGAAAAATCTATCCCAGTTTTTTGTAATTGAAACGAGCAAACAAACTCACGAAACGTGAGTTTTTGGTACAAACAATAATTGTGGAGAAATCTTTTAAAACGAACACAATTTTTAGTTTGTATTTGAATAATTTAGTATAGATTTTTCGTAAATAATGAAAGTAATTACTAAATTATTCAAATACAAACCACAATTTGTGTTCATTTCAAAATATTTACCCACCATCATTTTCTCTAACTAAAATTTTGTTTAAACCGTTTGTTTGCTCGTTTCAAAAAAAAAAACTCGGATAGATTTTTCGTAAATAATGATAGTTAATACTAAATTATTCAAATGCAACAAAAATTTGTGTTCATTTTAAAATGTTTCTCCACAATTATAGTTTGCACCAAAAAATCATGTTTCGTTCGTTTCTTTGCTCGTTTCGTTGAAAAAAAACTCGGATAGATTTTTCGTAAATAATGATAGTTAATACAAAATTATTCAAATGCAAACCAAAATTTGTGTTCATTTTAAAATATTTCTCCGTAATTATTGTTTGCACCCAAAACTCATGTTTCGTGCGTTTGTTTGCTCATTTCATTCAAAAAAACACGGATAAATTTTTCGTAAAGAATGAAAGTAATTACTAAATTATTCAAATACAAACCGAAATTTGTATTCATTTGAAAATCTTTCCCCACCATCGTTTTTGTAACTAAAACTCTTGTTTGAACCGTTTGTTTGCTCGTTTCAACACAAAAAACTCGGATAGATTTTTCGTAAATAATGATAGTTGATAATAAATTATTCAAATGCAAACCAAAATTTGTGTTCATTTTAAAATATTTCTCCACAATTATTGTTTGCACCAAAAACTCATGTTTCGTGCGTTTGTTTGGTCGTTTCCTTCAAAAAAAAAACACGGATAGATTTTTCGTAAAGAATGAAAGTAATTACTAAATTATTCAAATACAAACCAAAATTTGTATTCGTACGAAAAATTTTCCCCACCATCATTTTTTGTAACTAAAACTCTTGTTTGAACCGTTTGTTAGCTCGTTTCCACAAAAAAACTCGGATAGATTTTTCGTAAATAATGATAGTTAATACTAAATTATTCAAATGCAAACCAAAATATGGGTTCATTTTAAAATATTTCTCCACAATTATTGTTTGCACCAAAATATCATGTTTCCTGCATTTGTTGGCTCGTTCATTCAAAAAAAACACGGATAAATTTTTCGTAAAAATGAATGTATTTAGTAAATTATTCAAATACAAATCAAAATTTGTGTTCATTTCAAAATATTTCCCCACCATCATTTTCTCTAACTAAAATTTTGTTTAAACCGTTTGTTTGCTCGTTTCAAAAAAAAAACTCGGATAGATTTTTCGTAAATAATGATAGTTAATACTAAATTATTCAAATGCAACCAAAATTTGTGTTCATTTTAGAATGTTTCTCCACAATTATAGTTTGCACCAAAAACTCATGTTTCGTGCGTTTCTTTGCTCGTTTCGTTGAAAAAAAAACTCGGATAGATTTTTCGTAAATAATGACAATTAATACTAAATTATTCAAATGCAAACCAAAATTTGTGTTCATTTTAAAATATTTCTCCGGAATTATTGTTTGCACCCAAAACTCATGTTTCGTGCGTTTGTTTGCTCGTTTCATTCGAAAAAAAACACGGATAGATTTTTCGTAAAAAATGAAAGTAATTACTAAATTATTCAAATACAAACCGAAATTTGTATTCATTTGAAAATCTTTCCCCGCCATCAGTTTTTGTAACTAAAACTCTTGGTTGAACCGTTTGTTTGCTTGTTTCAACAAAAAAAATTCGGATAGATTTTTCGTAAATAATGATAGTTGATACTAAATTATTCAAATGCAAACCAAAATTTGTGTTCATTTTAAATATTTCTCCACAATTATTGTTTGCACCCAAAACTCATGTTTCGTGCGTTTGTTTGGTCGTTTCCTTCAAAAAAAAACACGGATAGATTTTTCGTAAAGAATGAAAGTAATTACTAAATTATTCAAATACAAACCAAAATTTGTATTCATATGAAAATTTTTCCCCACCATCATTTTTTGTAACTAAAACTCTTGTTTGAACCGTTTGTTAGCTCGTTTCCACAACAAAAATTGGATAGATTTTTCGTAAATATTGATAGTTAATACTAAATTATTCAAATGCAAACCAAAATATGTGTTCATTTTAAAATATTTCTCCACAATTATTGTTTGCACCAAAAAATCATGTTTCATGCGTTTGTTGGCTCGTTCATTCAAAAAAAAACACGGATAAATTTTTCGTAAAGAATGAATGTATTTAGTAAATTATTCAAATACAAATCAAAATTTGTGTTCATTTTCAAAATATTTCCCCACCATCATTTTCTCTTACTAAAATTTTGTTTAAACCGTTTGTTTGCTCGTTTCAAAAAAAAAAATCGATAGATTTTTCGTAAATAATGATAGTTAATACTAAATTATTCAAATGCAACCAAAATTTGTGTTCATTTTAGAATGTTTCTCCACAATTATAGTTTGCACCAAAAACTCATGTTTCGTGCGTTTCTTTGCTCGTTTCGTTAAAAAAAAAACTCGGATAGATTTTTCGTAAATAATGATAGTTAATACTAAATTATTCAAATGCAAACCAACATTTGTGTTCATTTTAAAATATTTCTCCACAATTATTGTTCGCACCCAAAACTCATGTTTCGTGCGTTTGTTTGCTCGTTTCATTAAAAAAAATACGGATAGATTTTTCGTAAAGAATGTGAAAGTAATTACTAAATTATTCAAATACAAACCAAAATTTGTATTCATATGAAAAATTTTCCCCATCATCATTTTTTGTAACTAAAACTCTTGTTTGAACCGTTTGTTAGCTCGTTTCAACAAAAAAAACTCGGATAGATTTTTTGTAAATAATGATAGTTAATACTAAATTATTCAAATGCAAACCAAAATTTGTGTTCATTTTAAAATATTTCTCCACAATTATTGTTTGCACCAAATAATCATGTTTCGTGCGTTTTGTTGACTCGTTCATTCAAAAAAAACACGGATAAATTTTTCGTAAAGAATGAATGTAATTAGTAAATTATTCAAATACAAATCAAAATTTGTGTTCATTTCAAAATATTTCCCCGCCATCATTTTCGTAACTAAAATTTTGTTTGAACCGTTTGTTTGCTCGTTTGAAAAAAAAAACTCGGATAGATTTTTCGTAAATAATGATAGTTAATACTAAATTATTCAAATGCAACCAAAATTTGTTTTCATTTTAAAATGTTTCTCCACAATTATAGTTTGCACCAAAAACTCATGTTTTGTGCGTTAGTTTGGTCGTTTCATTCAAAAAAAACTCCGATAGATTTTTCGTAAAGAATGATAGTTAATACTAAATTATTCAAATGCAAACCAAAATTTATTTTCATTTGATAATATTTCTCCACAATTATTGTTTGCACCCAAAACTCATGTTTCGTGCGTTTCTTTGCTCGTTTCATTCGAAAAAAACACACGGATTGATTTTTCGTAAAGAATGATAGTTAATACAAAATTATTCATATACAAACCAAAATTTGTGTTCATTTTAAAATATTTCTCCACAATTATTGTTTGCACCAAAAACTCATGTTTCGTGCGTTTCTTTGCTCGCTTCATTCAAAAAAAAACTCGGATAGATTTTTCGTAAATAATGATAGTTAATACTAAATTATTCAAATGCAAACAAAAATTTGTGTTCATTTTAAAATATTTCTTCACAATTATTTTTTGCACCCAAAACTCATGTTTCGTGCGTTTGTTTGCTCGTTTCATTCAAAAAAAACTCGGATAGATTTTTCGTAAATAATGATAGTTAATACTAAATTATTCAAATGCAAACCAAAATTTGTGTTCATTGGAAAATTTTCTCCACAATTATTGTTCGCACCCAAAACTCATGTTTCGTGCGTTTGTTTGCTCGTTTCGTTCAAAAAAAAATACGGATAGATTTTTCGTAAAGAATGTGAAAGTAATTACTAAATTATTCAAATACAAACCAAAATTTGTATTCATTTGAAAATATTTCCCCACCATCGTTTTTGTAACTAAAACTCTTGTTTGAACCGTTTGTTTGCTCGTTTCAACAAAAAAAACTCGGATAGATTTTTCGTAAATAATGATAGGTAATACTAAATTATTCAAATGCAAACCAAAATTTGTGTTCATTTTAAAATATTTCTCCACAATTATTGTTTGCACCCAAAACTCATGTTTCGTGCGTTTGTTTGGTTGTTTCCTTCAAAAAAAACACCGATAGATTTTTCGTAAAGAATGAAAGTAATTACTAAATTATTCAAATTCAAACCAAAATTTGTATTCATATGAAAAAATTTCCCCACCATCATTTTTTGTAACTAAAACTCTTGTTTGAACCGTTTGTTAGCTCGTTTCAACAAAAAAAACTCGATAGATTTTTCGTAAATAATGATAGTTAATACTAAATTATTCAAATGCAAACCAAAATATGTGTTCATTTTAAAATATTTCTCCATAATTATTGTTTGCACCAAAAAATCATGTTTCGTGCGTTTGTTGGCTCGTTCATTCAAAAAAAACACGGATAAATATTTCGTAAAGAATGAATGTATTTAGTAAATTATTCAAATACAAATCAAAATTTGTGTTCATTTCAAAATATTTCCCCACCATCATTTTCGTAACTAAAATTTTGTTTAAACCGTTTGTTTGCTCGTTTCAAAAAAACAACTCGGATAGATTTTTCGTAAATAATGATAGTTAATACTAAATTATTCAAATGCAACCAAAATTTGTGTTCATTTTAAAATGTTTCTCCACAATTATAGTTTGCACCAAAAACTCATGTTTCGTGCGTTTCTTTGCTCGCTTCATTCAAAAAAAAACTCGGATAGATTTTTCGTGAATAATGATAGTTATAGCGGCTTCGAAGCAGTTAAGGAAGCAGTTTGGATGAAGAAGTTCATTGAAGAGCTCGGTGTGGTTCCTAGTATAGCAAATCATGTGGATCTTTATTGTGACAACAATGGGGCAATCGCGCGAGCAAAGGAACCAAGATCGCATAAGAGAACCAAACATACTTCGACGTTTCCATTTGATCGGGGAGATCATTGCGAGAGGAGATATTAAAATATGCAGAGTTGATGGTGATGATAATGTTGCCGATCCGTTGACTAAACCACTTTCTCAAGCAAAGCATGAGGGTCATGCTAGGTCGATGGGTATTATATACTTGTTAGATTCGGCCTAGTGCAAGTGGGAGATTGTTAGCGGTATGCCCTAGGCCAATGTATTTGAGACCTAGATATATGGATTGTGTTAAACAAACATTATTTTTTATTTAGAGATATTTTATATAATAAATGCGTATTGGTTATTTTATTCTTATTACTAAAATGAACCTTGAATATGATATTCCACTTTATATCATCAAAGTATGTGACTTTGATAGTAAAACTTTAAAGTATTGTGAATGATATTCTAAACCGTCCCCGATCATTCATAGGATGTTTGTGAGACAAACATACTTTATAATAAGCTATAAATGTACATCGGTATGTTAGTTGACTGATGGTCACGTTTTACCGATCATGAATAAGTGTTATTAAGTCATTAACATAAGTATATGTTAGAGACCATATCTTGGATTGACCCATTGTGAGAATACTACATGGTTCGTGTCATTAGTTATTCTCAGTAAAGAATGTATCTCGTAATCCTTAGACTTGAGATTATCTCGGTTTCCTACATGAGAAATTTTATACTTTAATATAATCTAACATCGTCTTTAACCGGGCGGTCATAAAGATTATAATTAGGTATATACTGAATTATGCGGAGGAAAGAGTTTAATTAAGATAGGATTTGTTCCTCTCATAAATTGAGAGAGATATCTTTAGGCCTCTTGATGATTTGATTGAAGAAACACACGGCCGTGCTCAAGTGAATTAATGAAGAGTTATTAATGTCATTTCATGTTCAATCAAATTCGGTGTCAAGAAATATTTATCGACCAACATAAGGTTGACACATACCATGCCTTATGGACGATATAGATATCGTGTAACAAAGGGATACAATGCATGACATAAATTAGGTTTGATCGAATCATCTATATTTGCTTAATTTGGGTAATCATGATGTCTTGCTAGAGACCGCTCATGATTTATAATCCGTTGTGATTATTGCCAACATTAAGTAAACCTACAGTGGTCACACACAAAGAACAACTATTGAGACGTACGCAGAAAAATCATAACTTATGTGATAAGTTGTATGAAGAGCTATATAGTCAAGTTACACATTCAATCCTACATCTTATATGATAAGATGTGTTGCATATATGGCTACACAGTTACCATGCACATAGGATATGAAACTTATGGATTATATAGGCACAAGAGACACCCCAAAAATAGTTAAGGAGACATATTTTCGTCCATCTTTTGTGAGACAAAGAGGAGAGAAAAATCCGGAAATTATTCTCTTGTTATTTCGTGAGAGAAATGAAGAATGGATAGTAGCATATATCGTTCTTTATCCGTTCAAAGGGGTTGTTCGTGTGGATACCGATAGAGGACGAAGCGAAGTGCGGCGTCTTTGTGATTCGGGTTGAAACCGTGGTTTTGTTTGGAGAATCGGTTTGTTTGGAGAATCGGTTTGCTTGGAGAATCCGTTCGTTTGGAGTTTGGTTTGTTAGACCGGTTAGGCGAAACATACAAAGGATCGGTTTGGAAACCGGTTTGGAATCGACCAAAGAAAAGCGTCAACCAAATTCGCTTTTGATCATCACGGATTAAGCATAATCTGAAGGTACAAAGTTATGAACTTTTCTTTGATTTAATTGTAATTCACGGATCCTTCTTTTGGGTTTCGAATTCGATTTTGTTTCGTTTTTGTTTTTCCGCTGCGTTATGAACGGCAGAAACCCAACAAATCCATGGTGACCTCAGGTCGTATGAACAAGGACACTATTTATATGAGAATCACTAATGACATATACCATGCATATTCTCATAGTGTGGTTAGTCCAAGACGTGTTCTCTAACACGCACCTATATTCCGTACTTGACATCCATATATCCATGATCAACGAGAACATGATCATCCAGTCTACGAATATACTAGTGTAGATTTGTAGCTTCTTACCTGAAGTATGTTTATCTCTATAAACATCCCACATATCACTAGGGACGGTTTAGAATATCATTTGTTGGTTCACAGTTCTACTATCGGAATCACTTATTCGATGACGTAAACCCGAAGTGTCATTCATGGTCAATCGATATATGTAAATATATTATTCTCCCATACACTCATTCATATATGAACTGAATAAATGTGTTTCTCATAATCTAATCTCTAGTCTAACACTTTGGCCTAGGGCATAATTCCTTCATATACAAATATATATTTATTAGTATCCGTAAGTATATTTGTCTCCTCAAATATTCTATAAATGACCAGGAACGATTTAGAATAGTATTCATAACACTTTATAGTTTACTATCAAAGTCACACACTTTGATAAGATAAAACTGAATTGCATATTCATGGTCTATTTTAATTATATTAAAATTACTTATACGAGACATATTATATGAAATAACTTAGAATAATTATAATGTTTGTTAATTCAATCCGTCAACCTAGGTCACAAACACTTTGGCATAGTGTATAACACCATCAATCTCCCACTTGAACTCAGTCAAATCAACCAAATATCTCATACTCATCGATCTACAAGGTATCACATACATATTGACCTAACATGATTACTATCATGTACTTGCAGATTGAGTTTTTAAACAGATTATCATACATTGGCATATGCAAATACTTTGCATAGTTTTATGTCCACCATAATCTAAGAATAATACTTTATCCTTCTCAAGTACATAATCATACTCTTGAATATTATCTAGTGACTTTCACTATGATTAAATTTATGTGTTCTTGTTGCACTTAATTCATATCACATGTAATTTTGCTCCCACTCGAACTTCTTGTCAACATAAGATTTATCTTTAATTTTCGATAAAACCAAACTCTTTGGTTATTTCATCAAAAAATAAATTTTCACCTAGAGATGTTTGATTTAATTCATAAATGAATTCATGCGACTTGCAAACTTTTTTCAAAATTCTTCGGATAGACAAAACTCTCAAGTTATATCATATACATACTTTCATATGTTTCTATTAAGAAACAATGTCTTGACATCCATTTGGCATCTTTCATAGTCATACTATGAACTTATGTTAAAGAAAATTTTGAAATAAGTAAGCATGACGACATGAAAAAATATTATCGTAGTCCGTACTATGAGTTTACCTTAACCACAAATCATTCATTATTTGTTTCAACATTATCCAGGTTGGCCTTCCTTTTAAAATCGTATTCCATCCGATGGATCAATCAAATTCCAAACTTGATTATCTTACATGGATTGCATTCTCAACTTTCAAAGGCTCTAACCATTGGAGTCTTTTTCTTGTTGTAGTCTATTAGTGCATTTTGGGCTCATCATTTATGAGTACCATATTTTTATCGTTATTCACGAAAAATCCATATTTTCTGGTTTTTATTTTAAATTATAATGGATCTACATGAAGACACTTATGTTATATGATTAATTATAAACTTAACCAATAGTTGAAATCTGAATTAATTTTCATCGAGCATTACAATCGGTATGTGTTATTTGAACTTTTCAAATTTACTCCCACTAATTCTTTTGGAAACACTCTTTCCAAAGAGACAAAATTTTCGAGTAACAAACTTTTGTTCTCATATTAATTATAGATGTAATATCCTTTACTTTCTTAGGATATCCACAAACAATCATTAATCTTATTAAAGGCATGATGTTTCAAATAAGTATCATATCTTCAAATCTTGAGAAAAGACAATGTGATACACATAACAGTCCATATCTCATATAGAATCTTTTATAACTGCTTTAGATGGAATTATGTTCAAGTATAAACGTAATATTTTAAGAATATAATCCCAAAAGAAATAGAAGATATGTTTGATTCATCATGATCGAGCTATATCAAATAAAGTTCAAAATCTTTATCATGATCATCAAACACTTGGCTCTTGACTCTTCAATATAATCGAAAAAAATTATTTTCTAAAGCCAAGTTTATTCTCTATTTCATTATTTGAAAGTTTCGAACTTTTCAAAATATTCAAATTTATAATTTCAATAAAGTGATATATTAATATCTCTTTAAATTATATATAAATATAATGAAGTAGTTTCTCTCTAGCACCTTCATGCATTGGTTAACATACATCACAATGTATGAGAGCCAATACGTAACATGCTTTCATCTTACCTAGTGAAAGACGCATATCTCATCTTGTCTAATATATAAGTTACACATGTTTCAAATGATTCAAAATCAAATAAATTTGAAAATTCATCTTAATGGATTTAACAAAAGTTCATCTTATTTAAGTAGACCAAGCGACAATGTTAGATTTAAATTCATAGTATCCATGTTATAAATGGACTTATAATTATCTACTTCGATATAACACATAAGGTTATTTTCTATGCGAACATTTCCAAAAAACAAATTACCTTTGTGAATGGTAAAATTATTATTCTCAATAATAAATTAATAATCATTCATAGTTAAACTCGAACTATAGATAATACAAAATTTATTGTCGACATTAACAATTATTTATGCCGATGATAAGTCCAAAAAGACAACGTAATATATGAGTTTCTTGAGAAAATGCAGCAACTTTTGCTATATTTGTCACTCATATGTTAACATTATATTTACGCAATAGTCTTCAACTTAGTCAGCACCTTTTCATAAATGTGTGATTCACATCGTGTATCTAATACACATGATGTGAAAACAAATTAATTTCTATAACAAAAATATTTGAAGTGGTACTCACACTAGGCGACAAATTTTGTGTCCGACGGTAGTCACTAAGGTGGAATCTCTAGGCGGGTGGCGGTGACACGGAAGAGAAGGAGATGGGGGACTCGAAGGGAGAGAAGGAGATATGTCGGATCTAACTCGTGAGGGGAGAAAGGAGATGAGGAGAGACTAGACAACCAAGAGAGAGAGAAGGAGATGAAACTCGAAGGGGAGAGAAGGAGATGGCTCATGAGGGAGAGAAGCTCGTCGGAGGAGAGAGAGGAGACACGAGGAGATGAGAGGGGTGGGGAGGACTCGGAGGAGACACGGGAGAGATTCTTTCGGATTTCAACGAGTGTAAAATAGTCTTTTTATCCATTTATAGTTAGATATAACTTGGATAAATTTGATACTAATTGAGTTTAAGTGGGATATATTTGATATTTAGCGTTTAGGAGGAATATATTTGATATTTTGAGGTTTAGTAGAGATATACCCGAAATTCCCCCTAGAAGATAATAGAAATCCTCAAATAAAAAGAAAAAAAAGGATTCATAATATTTATTGCTTATGTTTGATAATTAATTTTTATTATGATTATCTATTTTATATGTATATATATATATTAATATTTTCATAATTCATATGAGATTAAGTTTATATTTTTACCGAGTTTTGTATTCACCCTCTCCTTTTTTTCCCCTTTTCCGGATTTCAAGTTTAGTATTTCCGGTATATCGGGATTGAGCGTTGTCAAATATCGAGATAACATTAAATATAAGAAATAAATATAATAAATTAACATAGATACTTGATTTTATATTTACGCCGTATAATATTTCAAGCAGTTTTTATACGATTTTAGCGTCGTATATCCTCAATATACGTTAAGGATATATGACTGTTGCATCTTGGGTTGAAAATGGGTCCAGGGGTGTAACATGTGGAGTACCGTACTAGAATTTAATTTGTAATCTAAACCGAATCTATTAGGTTAGTTGGTTGTATAGGATTCTTCGCCATAGGCCAAATGCATTTGTATTAGGAAATAGATTATGTATTAAGACATTATTATTTATTAAATAAATGTTGTTTCTTATATATCTCGTGTGTATGGCTTGTGGATGTAAATCTTATATCAACCAAGAATGATACTTCGGGTTCACGTCATCGAATACGTGATTCGATAGTAGAACCGTGAACTAACGAATGACATTCTAAACTGTCCCTAGTGATAGACATACTTCGGGTAAGAAGCTACATATCCACACTAGTATATTCGCGAGTTTGGATTATGTTCTAACGATCATGGACATAGAGATGTCAAGTATGGAATATAGGTACGTGTTAGAGAACACGTCTTTGGACTCGACCACACTATGAGAATATGCATGGTATATGTCATTAGTGATTCTCATATGAATAGTTTCTTTGTTCCTACGACCCGAGGTCACCATGGATTCCTATATGTGGAACCGCATAATTTAATATGATCTTACGTCATCCGTACTAGGATGATCATTAGGGCCATCATTGTGTATGCACTCGAATCATGACGAGGAATATGAGTGACCAAGATGGGATTTGTTCCTCTCGTCATGAGGGAGATATCTACGAGCCCCCCGATGAAATAGGACGGAAGGAAATGCATGGCCATGCTCAAATTGGATTAACATGTGTTGTTAATATCATTTTGTATTTACTCGGTCTAATTCTCGATAAGGAAAGTGACTTTGATCAAACTCAAGGATGACATACTTCCATGCCTTGTGATCAAGACATATATCGTAGAACAAAGGAATAAGCAAACGTCTATTCGAGATAGGTTTATGATCGTTGATCATTTCATTTAACATGGGTAGTCATGACATCAATCCAGAGATTACTCATGACTTACGATCTTTAGAAGATCGTTGCCAGCATTAAATGGAACCTACACGGTCACACGGTGAACTCCATTCATACGGGATGAATATGCCTCAAAACAGCTTATACATATGATGTATAAATTGGTGAATGAAATAATCAATTATTGGATAATTGATTGAACAAAACAAGTGTCATTACGTTGGCAACGGAATAGTTCCGTTCCCAACGGAATAGATATGGAAACTGTAATAACCTTAGTTTGTAAATACCTATTCCGTTGGCAACGAAATAGGCGCATATTAGGATTTTTAGTTATGGTAAGTGAGCAATCATTCGCCTCTCTCTCTAGTATAAATAGAAGAGTAGAGTCTCTCTATTCTACACAAAATTCGGAAGCCTTAGAGGCCGTCTATTACACATAAAAGAGAGAGAAAGTTTTGAGAGATTTTCGGAAAGTATTTTCGGACTTGTCTAGCCAAGTCTCGGTTATTTCGTGCGTCCGAAGATTGCGTGGATATGAGTAGAGGTTCTCTATCTTGAGAACTTGCAAGCAATCGATCTTCATCCCTAGGAGTAGCAAGGAGGTCGCGAGTCGAGCTTCGGGGAAGGAGAAGGTTGCAAGTCAAAAAAGTTCGGACCTACATCCGTTCTTCGTCTCGCAGATCGGGAAGATCGGAGATATAAATTTTAATAGTTGATCTCGTACTTTTATTCCCTTAACGTAGATCCTAGGACAGGTTAAATTCATAGGTTCCGCTGCGCATGTAACGTACATGGCTATGGATTTCCCAACGGTGGCATCGAGCATTCGTTAAGGAAATAATCATCGATTCTATTTAAATTTTATAAAGTTCTAGTAAAATAAATTATAGAGTTTTGAAAATTTTATTTCAAAACATCACGAAAATAGTTTCGGGAATATAATATTGGATATTATGATTTTCTAGAATTTCGAAAAATAGTTTTTCGAAATCTGTTTTGGAAACGGAACTAAAACAAAAGGAAAAACAAATTTCCAAGACGTCTCTGTTTCCAACGGAATAGTTCCGTTGAAAATGGAATAAAGCAGGAAATTCATGATTTTTTAGTGTTATTCCATTGAGAACGGAATAGTTCCGTTCCCAACGGAATAATGCCGATTTTGTAAGAAATCCTAATTTTTGTTATACATGGAATTTAAATATACAAATATGGTATAAGCTTTAGATCTGTGATTATTCCGTGATGTAATCTTGTATGTGAATGCTTGTAATTTTATTTAATATCTATTGCAACCAAGTGAGTTGTCCAAAGTTGTAATTATGACAACATGTGAGTTGTCTAAAATTATAAATTACCTTTTCTAGCAATAGGATAGTTGTTAGGGTAGATATAGACTACGAGGCAATGATCTTGGCCCAATCTTCGGAAGACGGCATTGGATCTTCTCACACACACAACAAAGGGTTTGTTGAAGATTACTCATGTAATCGTAAGATAGATCTAGGATTAGGAACCTCATGATCGCTCGTGAGAAATAGGCTCATACAATATTTAACTTAGTTTTTGTGATATTTATTTTTATAAATCCAAAACAAAATCCTTGGGAATATTAAGTAATGAAGTGTCTCCCATGTCACTATAACCCTCGGTACTCGAGATAGTTTACCACATGGGTCATGCCGGAGCTTGGCATGTGGGGGATTGTCTATTGAAAGGGGCACGCGGGAAGTAGTGACTAGCACGAGTCATTCCCGAGCCGAGTGTGCTAGAAAATGCTTTGCCGATACTCCTACATGGTTAAACTTAACCGAGCAAGCAAGTCGGACTTGGGCTCGGGAAACAAGATGGGATAATACACCGAATATAAGAAACTCATTCCATAAAAGGAAAGAGTTGCATATGATGCAATTGGAAAGTGTTCCTACCTAAATAGTTGAGCATTAAGGGTTGCGCCGGAGCGCACTTACCGCTCAATGAAATACGGATCTTGACTAACTATGAAACTTCATTTAATTGATGATTCCGAATCAATACTATTGAAGGAGATTGATTTGAAGAAAAATAGTGGGAGTATAATATAAGAAACACCAAAACATAACAAACTCAATGAATAAATAATATTGACACTTTACATTTTAACTTGTAGAATAATGGCAAATAATAATAATTCAACTGGGTTGAATTTGCGATCTATCCTTGAGAATGATAAGCTCAATGGGTCTAACTTGCTTGACTGGTTTAGAAACCTTAGAATTATTCTTAAGGCCGACAATAAACTTTACATTATAGAAGAGACTTACCCGGAGGAACCGAACAGGGGAGCCACAAGGAGATGCGTATGCTAAATACGTCCAAGACGACACGGAGATAGCTTGTCTCATGCTAGCGACCATGACCTCCGAGCTTCGAAGCAAGCTGGAGGACATGGGTGCTTACGATATGATCATAACTCTCAAGAAAATATTCCAAGAGCAGGCTAGAGTTGAGCGCTACAAAGCGACCGTCTCTCCGACCGACACGAAGATGGTTGAATGTTCATCCGTGAGTGCTCATGTACTCAAAATGAAGAGTTATTTGCATGCGATGCTTAAGAACGCACGGGAGGACATGAAGACAAACGTTGTCAAAGATGTCCTAATGGTTCACAAGGAGAAGGGTAAGAAGACCGGGAATAAGAGCAAGGGCAAAGGAAAGGTGTTGTCCAAATCTAAGATCAAGAAAGACAAGGAGGGAGTTTGTTTCCATTGCAACAAGGTTGACCATCGAAAGAGAAACTGCAAACTCTATCAAGACGAAATCAAGAAGGGTAGTGTGACTACCGCCTCAGATATTTTTATTATTGAAACTAATTCACTTACTCCTAAATCTTGTGTTGGGTCCCGGACGTACATAACATAGCGGAAAATAAAAATATTCTTCCAAAACCCATTCGCGGATCCGTGCGTATCGGTTAAATCAAAGAAATAAATCTTAAAGATACCTTTCGGACTACGCTTAATCCGTGACGCTCAAACCATGCATGTTGTCCATGCGCCTCTAAACCGATTACCGTCCTAAACGATTTTCCCTCCGTCTAGGCCGTCTAGATCGGATCTTGCGGACCTCACACACAATCGGTCTCCACCGAAACTCTCAACAACCCGTTATCATCTTCTTAGGCCAAATAGATCACCGGCGCCGAAAGTACGAACGCCTCTACCGGTGTCCACACGAACAAACTTCTTAAAACGGGAAGAAGAACAATATATATTCTAGTAGCTTGTTCTCCTCTTGCATAAGAAAACTCTTCTTATTTTATCTCACAAAAGATGTATATAATTCCTCTCATATAATCGAACTCTTTCATTTTTTGTCATACAAAAAGAAAGCACCCTTTCATAATTTTGTCATACAAATTAGAAAGTATATTTTCTCTCTTTTGTCTCACAAAAGAGAATGTGAAATAATGAGAGAGAGAATGATGTGTTGTGTTGTGAATTTGGAGCCATCTATGTCCTTATATAGAGATGAAGAGTCATGTCTCTTCACACTAAAAGATGTGTATGACATCACTCATCATTATCCATATGCCATCATTTAGACTCTTCTAGATTACATGATCTTTTGTGCTCATAGTCTTTATATACATATATATCACATCTTATCACATAAGATGACAATATATTTTGTGACATTCTTATGCAACTCATCATATAAGTCACTAGGATTTTTCTGTACCCATTTTAGTTTGTTATTTGTGTGTGACCATGTAGGTTCACTTAATATTGGCAATAGACTTAACAGTCTATAAATCATGAGCGGACTCTAGCAACCCATCATTATTACCCAATTTAAGTGAATATCGGTGATCCGATTTACCTAATCAACAATCACGTATTTAGTCCCTTTGTCACATGATATTTATATCGATCATAAGGCATGTAATACGGCATCCTTATATTAATCGATTAATATTTCTTGATCCCAAATTAAATCGAACAAGAACAAATGACATTAATAACTCTTATTAATTCATTTGAGTATGGCCATACATTTCTTCAATTCAATTCATCAAGAGGCCTAAAGATATCTCTCTCATTTATGAGAGGAACGAATCCCGTCTTGATTTCACTCCTCCCTCTACATGATTCATTGTATACCTACTCATAACCGTTATGACCATCCGGTTAAAGGAAGTGTTAGATTATATTAAAGTATAAAATTACTCATGTTGGGAACCGAGACAATCTCAGGTCAAAGGACTATAAATACTTTATGTTACAAGAATCGCTAATGACATAAAACATGTAGCATTCTTATGGCAGGTCGATCTAGTATACATAAACCTACGTTAATGATTGGGTTCTTAAATGGATTATCAAACATGTCATATGCAAATACTTTGCATATTTTTATGTCCATGATAATCTAAGAAGAATAGTTTCTCCTTCTTAAGTACATAAGCATACTTTTGATTATTATCTAGTGACTTTCACTAGGATTAAACTTATGTTTTTTTTATCTAGTGACTTTCTTAAGTACATAATCATACTTTTGGTTATTTCATCAAATAATAAATTTTCACGTAAAGATGTTTGTTTTAATTCAAAAATGAATTTATGCAACTTGCAAACTCTTTTCAAAATTTACAAGATCAACAAAACTCTAAAGATGTATCATATACATACATTCGTCCGCTTCTATTAAGAAACATCTTGACATCTACTTGCCATCTTTCATAGTCATACTATGAACATATGCCCATGAAAATTCTGAAATACATAAGCATGATGACTTAGAAAAACATTATCATAGTCTATACTATGAGTTTCTCTTAATCACAAATCATGCATTATATGTTTGCACATTATCCATGTCGGTCTTCCTTTTAAAACCGCGTTTCCATCCGATGGATCAATCAAATTCCAAACTTGATTGTCGACATGGATTACATCTCAACTTTCAAAGTCTCTAACCATTAGAGCCTTGATTCATCATATTCTATTAGTAGAATGTGAACTTATCATTTATGAATACAAATTTTTATCATTAGACACGAAAAATCTATATATTTTCGGGCCTGCGATAAATTCTAATAAATCTACATGAATACACTTATGTTATATACTCGGACTCTTCAACATCTTGAGATTCTAGTTGATTAATTACAGACTCAACCACTAGTTGAAATCTGAATTACTTTCCATCCGAGCATAACAGTCGGTATGTAGAATTTGAACTTTTCAAATTTACTCCCACTAATTCTTTTGGAAACACAATTTCCAAAGAGATATAATTTCCGAGTAACAACCACTTTGTTCTCATATTAACTATAGAAGTAATATCCTTATTTTTCTTAGGATATTCCATAATAAGCACTAATCCGATTAGATGCATGATGCTTCAATTAAGTATCATATCCTCAAATCTTGATAAATGATAATCGGATGTACCTACCAGGCCATGTCTCATATGGAATCTTTCATAACCACTTTAGATGGAATTATATTCAGTATGAATGCATTAAGAGCGTAACCCCGAAAGAAATAGAAGATATATTTGACTCATCATGATCAACCTATATTTAATAAAGTTCGATATCATTATCATGATGATCAAACACTTGGTTCTCGACTCCTCGATCTTATCGAAGAAATTTGATATTTCAAAGCCAAGTTTTATTATCTACTTCATTATTTGGAAGTATTGAACTTTTCAAAATATTCAAATTTATTATTTCAAGTAAAGTGATGAAGTAGTTTTCTCTAGTACCTTCATTCATTGATGAACATACATCACTATGTATGAGAGCCAATAAGTAACTTTCTTTCACCTTACTTTGTGAAAGACGTTTATGTCATCTTGTCTAATAAATAAGTTATACATGTCTCAAATGATTCAAAATCAAATGAATTTGAAAATCTATCTTAATGGATTTAATAAATGTTCATCTTATTTAAGTAGACCAAGCGACAATACTAGATTTAAATTCTTAGTATTAATGTTATAGATGGACTTATAATTATCTTGTTCGATATAACACATAAGGTAATTTTTCTATTCGAACATTTGCAAAGAAAAAAATGACCTTTATGAATGGTGAAATTATTATTCTCAATAATAAATTAATGACCATTCATAGATAAACTCGAACTAAAGATAATACAAAATTTATTGTCGACATTAAATAACAATTGTTTATGTCAACGATAAGTCCGAAAAGACAATGTAAATAAATGAGTTACTTGAGAAAATGTAATGACTTTTACTACATTTGTCATTCATATGTTAACATCATATTTACTCAATAGTCTACAACTTAGTCAGCACATTTTCACAAATGTGTGATTCACATCGTGTATCTAATACATATGATGTAAAACAAACAAGTTAATTTCTATAACAAAAATACTTGAAGCGGTAGTCACACTACCCTTTCTTTCCCTTTTCATATCTTCTTGAGAAATTATGGTTTCTTTCAATGAACCAATTCATTGCAAAAGATACTAATTTCTTACCTAAGGCCGATGCCCCGGCAACATCTTGCCCTTATCTTTGGGAGTATTTTTTACGTTCCTTTTAAGCACAAGAACATTGTTGACAACACTTGTCCATGTTCATTTTAACGATTATAAGAATCTTATGCTATCTGTCCTTCTCAATGACCTATTGTGAGACATAAATAGATATACTATTCGAATTGAATAATATGCAAAGATTATTATTCTTTAAATATTTTATATAATGGCTCTCACTATTTTTAATCAAATCAATAACCCTCAATCACATTGATTCGGAAACTTTCAATCCATGAAGTTTCATAGTGAGATAAGATCCATATTTCAATTAAGTTCTAAGTGAGCTTTGCCTCATCGCCCGAACTTAACTTATTTAGGTAGGAATAATTCCAATTGTATCTCATACAACTCTTGAACAATATAGGATAAGCATCATATGCCCGACATATATATCATATCGTATGCCCCGATCTCAAGTCCGACTTGATGGCCCAGTTAAATCAAACCATGTCTAATCATCGGCAAAATAGTACCCAACACATTCAGCTTTGGCATGACCTATGTTGGCTCCCATTTTCCGCATTCTCTCCTCCTAAGATTGTCCCTACATACCCAGCTTTGGCATGACCTATGCGGGGTCAATCGAGTATCGAGAGATTTAGATTTATGGAAGGCATTTCATGACTTTATATTATTTAGAGGGATTTTGAATTTAATATTATATGTTATTATGCAATCTTCAAAGAACATCACATGTACCAATAGAATAAAGATAATAACGATGATATATCATGGCCTTGATCTTTATGAACTAACATAAAGATTTCCTAATATATATTTCATCTCCATGAAATTTTTCTTAGATTGTATATGAAAATCTTATCTCCATGTATAGAAATCGATGAACTCTTTTATCGCCATAATGTGTGGTTAAAAATGAACTTATCATCTTAATGATGTATTCATGATGGACGATGAACTTCTTCATCTCAATGATGTATGTGTTATGCCTAATGAACTCTTTCATTATATCAACACATATCAACAAATATATCAAATATAAACATAATCATATTATGTTTCGATTATTTAACCATTTATAAAATATATATATATAAGGCTTACGAATGCGAATTCGGGGCACGGTCATCATTGTCAACATTTGACAAGTCAAAAACTAATATTTGATTTGGTTAACATTTGACTAGGTCAACGATCAACATTTGATAAGGTCACCAGTCAATGGTCAACATTTTGACTAGGTCATGATCAACTTTTAACCAATTCAATGGTCAACGAGTCAAGGGGTAAATTAGTGTAGTCAACTTTCAACAATTAACTGTCACTACAATCAACAGTCAACATAGTGGGTCAACAAGTCAACTATCAACATGGCCAACACCTGGTCAACTTTGTCAACACATATTTTTCTACACATTAATTCATCATATGCATCTTTTCATAAATTCAATGCATCACATGCAACTTTTGATGAAATAATGCATCACATGCACCTTTTCATGAAATAATGCATCACATGCACCATTTCAAAAAGTCAATTCATGATATGCACCCATTCATGAAGATACAACTATTCAAGAGATCACACTTCTTGCGATTACACCTTTTCGGTCATACCTATTGGTTACGCATGTCGATTACACCTGTTGGTCACACCTCTTGGTGGCATCCATTGGTCGCAACCTTTCGTCGCGTCTTTTGGATGTGATATTTGGATCACATCCATTGGTCACACCCTTTAGTCGCACCCTTTGACTGCAACCGTTAGTCGGACCTTTTTGTCACAAACTTTAGTCGCACCCATTGGCCGCAACTCTTTAGACACAACCTTGTGACACATCACTTGGATGTGACATTTGGATCGCATACTTGGTCGCAACTCTTGGACTCAACCTTTGGATCGTATCTCTTGGCGGCATCTTTTGGACACAACTTCGGATCACATCCATTCATCGCATCTTTTGATTGTATCTCTTGGACATAACTTTTGGTCACATCTGTTGGTCGCACCCGTTAGTCGCACCTGTTGGTCACAACTTTTGCTCGCAACCTTTGGATCATATCATTTGGTCTCACCTCTTTGACACAACTCCTGAATGAATTTTGTATGCAAATTTTAGATCATTTTATGTTGTTTCTTGACTTGTCATATGTCTAGTTCGGTTTGATGAAATAATCAGATTATTATCAAACATACATGTGACCATCTCTGACTTGTGTAATCTTGCATGATCAAGTATATTTTGATTCTTGCATCCAACCATTTTCGATATTATTGTCAGATTGCAGGATAAAGATTATATCTTGAAATTATGATGACTTGGCGGCTTTTCATTTAATGATAAGTATGATCCTATCATATATTAGATAAGTGCCCTATCATTTGATTTGTTATGATAAGTATATGCCGAACGTTTCGACCACGTCTATTGATCACAACTTACACAACTTTTCGATCAAATCTTTGGCTCAAATCTTTGGATCACTCATTAAAAAATAACTTTCAACAAATGACAAACTTTTCATGAATTAATCATCATATGAATCCCCAAATCTTTGCATCTATTCATTTTGAGAATTCAACACTTGAATTAACGCCTTTCATTTTTAAACTATTCAAAACTTGAATATTTAATATGCAATCCTTATAATTATAAATAGTATATAAATAGTATATATCTCATATATACCGTCTCAATTTAACCGAAACATGTACATCGCTCCGATACCCCTTTGTTGGGTCTCGGACGTGCATAACACAGCGGAAAACGAAATATTCGTCCAAAACCCATTTCGAGGATCCGTGCGTATCGGTTAAATCAAAGAAATAAACTTTAAAGATACCTTTCGGATTACGCTTAATCCATGACGCTCAAACCATGCATGTTGTCCATGCGCCTCTAAACAGGTTACCGTCCCAACCGATTTTCCGTCCGTCACGGCCGTCTAGGTCGGATCATGCGGAAGTCATCTACAGCACACACAATCGGTCTCCACTTGAAACTCTCAACAACCCGTTCTCATCTTCTTAGGCCGAATAGATCACAAGCGCCGAAAGTACGAACGCCTCTACCGGTGTCCACACGAACAAACTTCTTAAAACGGGAAGAAGAACAATATATATGCTAGTAGCTTATTCTCCTCTTGCATAAGAAAACTCTTCTTATTTAATCTCACAAAAGATGTATATAATTCCTCTCATATAATCGCACTCTTTCATTTTTTGTCATACAAAAAGAAAGCACCCTTTCATAATTTTGTCATATAAATTAGAAAGTATATTTTCTCTCTTTTGTCTCACAAAAGAAAATGTGAAATAATGAGAGAGAGAATGATATGTTGTATTGTGAATTTCGAGCCCTCTATGTCCTTATATAGAGGTGAAGAGTCATGTCTCTTCACACTAAAAGATGTGTATGACATCACTCATCATTTTCCATATGCCATCATCTAGACTCTTCTAGATTACATGATCTTATGTGCTCATAGTCTTTATATACATATATATCACATCTTATCACATAAGATGACAATATATTTTGTGACATTCTTATGCAACTCATCATATAAGTCACTAGGATTTTCTGCGCCCGTTTCGGTTTGTTCTTTGTGTGTGACCCGTAAGTTCACTTAATGTTGGCAATAGACTTAACAATCTATAAATAATGAGTGGACTCTAGCAAGCCATCATGACTACCCAATTTAAGTGAATATCGGTAATCCGATTACCTAATGAACAATCACATATTTAGTCCCTTTTTCAAATGATATTTATATCGATCATAAGGCATGTAATATGTCATCCTTATATTAATCGATTAATATTTCTTGATCCCAAATTAAACCGAACAAGAACAAATGACATTAATAACTCTTATTAATTCATTTGAGTATGGCCATACATTTCTTCAGTTCAATTCATCAAGAGGCCTGAAGATATCTCTCTCATTTATGAGAGGACAAAAATCCCGTCTTGATTGCACTCATCCCTCTACATGATTCATTGTATACCTACTCATAACCGTCATGACCATCCGGTTAAAGACAGGGTTAGACTATATTAAAGTATAAAATTACTCATGTTGGGAACCGAGACAATCTCGGGTCAAAGGACTATAAATACTTTGTGTTACAAGAATCGTTAATGACGTAAAACAAGTAGCATTCTTATGGCGGGTCAGTCCAAGTATATGGTCTCTAACAAATACCTACGTCAATGACTTGATAACTATTTATCCATGATCGGTAAAACATGATTATCAGTCAACTAATATCTTGGTGTGCATTTATAGCTTGTATATAAATATATATTTATTTGTATCCGCAAGTATATTTGTCTCCGAAATATCCTATAAATGACCGGGGACGATTTAGAATAGCATTCATAATACTTTATAGTTTTACTATCAAAGTCATGTCCTTTGATGACATAAACCTGAATTACATATTCATGGTCTATTTTAATTATATTAAAATAACCTATACGCACATATTATATGAAATACAATCCATCATCTAGGTCGAAACACTTTGGCTAGGGCATAACACCATCATCTTGGGTATTGGATACGGAATGTGGTACTCACATTTGTAATGATGTGCAGGGACTACAAAGGAGTAGAAGATTAGCTAAGGGCGAAGTCGACTGCGTGTGGGAAATGGAGCAAGAATTGCTTGCATTAACCGTAGGAACTTATTTATTGACTTTGCATAGTGGACTTGTATTAGTACTTAATAATTGTTATTTTGTACCTGCTATGAGCAGAAATATTGTTTCTATTTCTAGTCTAGCTTTGGATGGTTATAAATTTGTTATTGAGAATAATAATTGTTCTATCTTAAAGGATAATCTTTTCTATGGAAATATTCTATTAGAAAGAGGTCTTTACATGCTAGATCTTAAGAAAGAGAATTATAAGTCCATATATAACATTAACACTAACGATTTAAACCGAATGACACAAATACGACATACCTCTTGCACCTGTCGCTTAGGCCATATAAATGAGAAACGCATATCTAAACTCCACTCTCATGTACTTTTAGACTCATTTGATTTGGAATCATTTGAGACGTGCGAGTCTTGTTTACTTGGCAAGATGACTAAGAAACCCTTCACAAAAGTTGGAAAAAGGGTCAATGACTTATTAGAGCTCATACATACCGATGTATGTGGACCAATGAGTACGCCGGCTAGAGGTGGGTATCGGTACTTCATAACTTTAACGGACGACTTCGGTAGATATGGTTTTGTCTACCTAACGAAGCACAAGTCCGAATCCTTTGAAGTGTTCAAAGAATTTAAGAATGAAGTACAAAATCAACTTGGCAAGAAGATTAAAGCACTTCGATCCGATTGGATATGGCAAGCAAGATGACTAGGAATTTGAGGATTATCTCGAGAGAATGTGGAATAGTTTCACAACCGACTCCTCCGGGAAACTCCTCAATGGAATAGAATGTCCGAAAGGAGAAATCAAACCTTATTGGATATGGTTCGATCGATGATGAGTCAAACGAATCTTTCAACGTCTTTTACGGGGTTATGCTATTGAGACATTTTGCATTCATACTGAACAAAATTTCATCAAAGGCGGTTCAAAAGACACCATATGAGATATGGACGGGGAATAGCCCCAAGTTATTTTTTCTTCAGATTTGGGCTTCCGATAAGCTTAGACCCAAATCTAATAAGTGTTTGTTCATGGGATATCCTAAAGAGACAAGAGGATATTACTTTTACCTCTCATCGGAAAACAAAGTGTTTGTTGCCCGCAATGGTGCTTTCTTAGAAAAAGAATTTGTCTCCATGAGAAGTGGTGGGAGTAAAGTACAAATCGAAGAAATTCGAGACTCACCTACAGTTACAGAACCTGTAACGCAAGACCAAACAAGCTCTCAAAGAGTTGGCGAGCATGAAATACAACAGACTAAACGTAGATCTAGTAGGATTTGTCAGGAGCCCGAGAGATATAGATTTCTCGTGTCTAATGATGATGATGTGACATTCATAGATGATGAACCCACGTCCTACCAAGATGCTATGAAAAGTCCTGACTCTCATAAATGGTTAGAGGCCATGAGAGCCGAGATGTAATCCATGGAAGACAATCAAGTTTGAAATTTGATTGATCCATCCAAAGGCTTCAAGACCATCGGATGTAAGTGGATCTTCAAGAAGAAGAGCGACGTGGATGGAAAGCTATAAACCTACAAAGCAAGGCTTGTGGCCAAAGGTTTCAAACAAGTTCATGGTATTGACTATGACAAAACTTTCTCACCTGCAGCTATTCTTAAATCCATCAGAATTCTATTAGCCATAGCAGCATATTATGACTATGAAATATGGAAAATTGATGTCAAAATTGGAAATCGACCAAGGACATGCATATGATGCAACCCGAGGGTTTTGTCTATCCTAAGAATTCTAGTAAGGTTTGCAAGCTTGAAATCCATCTCTTGATTGAAGCAAGCGTCTCGAAACTGGAATCTCCATTTTGACGAAGTCATCAAAAGTTTTGGTTTTACCAAAAGTGAAGGTGAGCCTTGTGTTTACATGAAGTTCACTGGGAGCACGGTAGTATTCCCGGTGCTTTACGTAGATGACATATTACTCATGGGAAATGACGTCCCAACATTATTGAACGTAAAGAAATGGTTGGGAGATAATTTCTCGATGAAATACCTAGGAGAAGCCTCCTACGTGCTAGGAATCGGGATCTATAGAAATAGATCTAGAAGGCGCTTATAGGTCGAGTCAAAGTACATACATATACAAAGTCATGAAACGGTTCGGAATTAAGAATCCAAGAAAGAATTTTTGCCCTTGTCACATGGTGTTTCTCTCGGTAAGACACAAGTATCCTACAAGTGAGCATGAATGAAGACGCATGAATAAGATCTCATATGCTTAGGCTATAGGATCTATCATGTATGCCATGATATGTACTAGACCGGATGTGTCATATTCATTGAGTGCAACAAGCGGAGGTTTCAGTCTAATCCAGGTGAAAGTCACTGGATAGCTGTTAAAAGAATCCTTAAGTACTTGCGAGAACTAAGGATCTGTTCCTAGTCTATGGAGGTATGGAAGACGAGCTCGTTGTAAAGAGTTACACCGACGCAAGCTTCCAGACAGACTTAGACGAATTTAGATCGTAATCAGGTTATTTATTTTGCCTAAATGGAGGCGCAGTGACATGGAAGAGTTCCAAGCAATGTCTTGTAGAAGATTCTTCAACAGAAGTAGAGTATATAGCCGCTGCGAAGCGGCTATAGAGGTTGTTTGCATAAAGAACTTTTTGGAGGAGCTAAGAGTAGTTCCGAGCATCTCGGAACCAGTGGATCTATATTGTGATAACAATGGAGCGATCGCACAAGCAAAGGAACCGAGATCTCACCAAAAGTCCAAGCACATACTGTGACGCTTCCATCTAATCAGAGAGATCATACAAATGGGTGATGTTAAAATGTGTAGAGTGCCATCGGACGACAACGTCGCCGATCAATTAACTAAACAACTCCCGCAAGCGAAGCATGAGGGTCATGTTAGGTCTATGGTCATAAGATGCTTAGAGTTGGCCTAGTGCAAGTGGGAGACTGTAGGATTAGTGCCCTAGGCCAAATGTATTTGTGCTAGGAAATGGATTATGTATTAAGACATTATTATTTATTCAATAAAAGTTATTTTTTATATATCTATGTATATGGATTGTGGATGTTAATCTTATATCAACCAAGAATTATACTTCGGGTACACGTCATCGATTACGTGATTACGATAGTAGAACCGTGAACCAATGAATGACATTCTAAACTGTCCATAGTGATATGTAGGATGTTTATAGAGATAGACATATTTCGGGTAAGAAGCTACATATCCACACTAGTATATTCGCAGTTTGGATGATCATGTTCTCGCGATCATGGACATAGAGATGTCAAGTCTCGAAATATAGGTACGTGTTAGAGAACACATACTTGGACTGACCACACTACGAGAATATGCATGGTATATGTCATTAGTGATTCTCATAAGAATAGTGTGCTTGTTCCTACGAACTGAAATCACCATGGATTCTTGTATGTGGAACCGCATACTTTAATATGATCTTGCGTCATCCGTAATGGGATGATCATTAGGGTCATCATTAGGTATGCACCGAATCATGACGAGAAATGTGAGTGACCAAGATGGGATTTTTTTCTCTCATCATGAGGGGATATCTCTGGGCCCCTGATGAACTAGGACTGAAGTAAATGTATGGCCATGCTCAAAATGGATTAACATGTGTTAATATCATTTTGTATTTACTCGATCTAATTCTCGATCGGGAAAGAGACTTTGATCAAACTCAAGGATGACATACTTCCATGTCTTGTGATCAAGACATATATCATAGAACAAAAGGAATAAGCAAATGTCTATTCAGATAGATTTATGATCGCTTATCATTTCATTTAACCTGGGTAGTCATGACATCAGTTTAGAGGTTACTCATGACTTATGATCTTTAGAAGATCGTTGCCTGTGTTAAGTGGAACCTACACGGTCACACAATAAACTCCATTCGTACGGGATGAATATGCCTTAAAATAGTTATACATATGATGTATAAATTAGTTAAAGAAATAATCAATTATTGGATAATTGATTGAACAAAACAGTGTCATTCCGTTGGCAACGGAATAGTTCCGTTCCCAACGGAATAGTTATGGAAACTGTAATAACCTTAGCTGCCAAGTATTCTGTTTTGGAAATACCTATTCCGTTGGCAACGGAATAGGCGCAGATTAAGGTTTTTAGTTATTTTAACTGAGCAATCGTTCGCCTCTCTCTCTAGTATAAATAGAAGGGCAGAGTCTCTCTATTCTACACACAATTCAAGAAGCCTTAGAGACCGTCTATTACACAGAAAAGAGAGAGAAAGTTTTGAGAGATTTTCGGAAAGTATTTCCGGGACTTGCCTACCCTGTTGGGAAATCCATAGCCATGTACGTTACATGCGCCGCGGAACCTATGAATTTAACCCGTCCTAGGATCTATATAAAGGGAATAAAAGTACGAGATTAGCCATTAAAATTTATACCTCGGATCTTCCCGATCCGCGAGACAAGGAACGGATGCAGGTCCGAACTTTTCCGACTCGCAATCTGTCTCCTTCCCGAAGCTCGGCTTGCCAAGCTCCTTCCTATTGCTCGAAGAACACCTTCTTGAAGCTCGGCTCGAGAGATAGCTTCTTCTCCTAGGGATGAAGATAGATCACTCGCAAGTTCTCAAGGTAGAGAACCTCCGCTCGTATCCACGCGAACTTCACTCGAACGGAATAACCGGACTTGGCTAGACAAGTCCGGAAATACTTTCCGAATATCTCTCAAAACTCTCTCTCTCCTTTCGTGTAAAGACAACCTCTTAGGCTTCGAGTTGTGTGTAAAATAGAGAGACCCCGCCCTTCTATTTATATTAGAGAGAGAGGCGAACGATTGCTCGATTACCATAACTAAAACCCTAATCTGCGCCTATTCCATTGCCAACGGAACTATTCCGTTGCCAACGGAATAGGTATTTCCATAATGAAATACTTGGTAGCTAAGGTTATTATAGTTTCCATATATATTCCGTTGGGAACGGAACTGTTCCGTTGCCAACGGAATGGCACTGCTTTTGTTCAATCAATTATCCAATAATTGATTATTTCGTTCACCAATTTATACATCATATGTATAATTGTTTTGAGGCATATTCATCCCGTACAAATGGAGTTTATTGTCCGACCAAGTAGGTTCCATTTAACGCCGGCAACGATCTTCTAAAGATCGTAAGTCATGAGTAACCTCTAGACTCGATGTCATGACTACCCATGTTAAATGAAATGATCAACGATCGTAAACCTATCCGAATAGACATTTGCTTATTCCTTTTGTTCTACGATATACGTCTTGATCACAAGGCACGGTAATATGTCATCCTTGAGTTTGATCAAAGTCTCTTTCCTGATCGAGAATTAGACTGAGTAAATACAAAATGATATTAACAACACATGTTAATCCATTTTGAGCATGGCCATGCATTTCCTTCAGTCCTAGTTTATCAGGGGGCCCAGAGATATCTCCCTCATGACGAGAGCAACAAATCCCATCTTGGTCACTCACATTCCTCATCATGATTCAGTGCATACCTAACGATGACCCTAATGATCATCCTGTTACGGATGATGTAAGATCATATTAAAGTATGCAGTCCGTCATACAGGAATCCATGGTGACCTCAGGTCGTAGGAACAAGCACACTATTCATATGAGAATCACTAATGACATATACCATGCATATTCTCATAGTGTGGTCAGTCCAGTACATGTTCTCTAACACGTACCTATATTCCAGACTTGACATCTCTATGTCCATGATCAACAGAACATGATTATCCAGCATGCGAATATACTAGTGTGGATATGTAGCTTCTTACTTGAAGTATGTCTATCTCTATAAACATCCTACATATCACTAGGGATAGTTTAGAATGTCATTCGTTGGTTCACGGTTCTACTATCAGAATCACGTATTCTGATGACGTGAACCCAAAGTGTCATTCTTGGTTGATATAAGAAATATACATTCACAACCCATACACATAGATATATATATAAGAAACAACCTTTATTGAATAAATAATAATGTCAAAATCCATTTCCTAGCACAAATACATTTAGCCTAGGGCACTAATCCTACATAGCCAAGTCCGATTATTCCGTGCGTCCGAAGATCGCGTGGATACAAGTAGCGGTTCTCTATCTTGAGAACCTGCGAGCGATCGATCTTCATCCCTAGGCGAAGCAAGGAGGTCGCAGGTCAAGCTTCGGGAAGGAGAAGGTTGCAAGTTAGAAAAGTTCGGAACTACATCCGTTCTTCGTCTCACGGATCGGGAAGATCCGAGGCATAAATTTTAATAGTTAATCTCGTACTTTTATTCTCTTAACATAGATCCTAGGACGGGTTAAATCCATAGGTTCCGCTGCGCATGTAACGTACATGGCTATGGATTTCCCAACAGGTTGTATGGAGAAAGTAAACGAAACAAGAATTGATGGTGTTATGTCCTAGGCCAAAATATTTGTGATCTAGATGATGGATTGTAATAACAAACATAATATTTATTCTAAGATATTTCATATAATATGTACGTATAGGTTATTTTAGTATAATTAAAATAGACCATGAATATGCAATTCGGCTTTATGTCATCAAAGTGCGTGACTTTGATAGTAAAACTATAAAGTGTTATGAATGCTATTCTAAATCATCCCTAGTCATTTATAGGATATTTCGGAGACAAATATACTTGCGGATACATATAAATATATATTTATATACAAACTATAAATGTACACCAAGTATATTAGTTGACTCGATGATTATGTTTTACCGATCATAGATAAATAGTTATCAAGTCATTAACATAGATATATGTTAGAGACCATATACTTGGACATACCCGCCATAAGAATGCTACATGTTTTACATCATTAGCGATTCTTGTAACGAGAAAGTATTTATAGTCCTTTGACCCGAGATTGTCTCGGTTTCCAACATGAGTAATTTTATACTTTAATATAATCTAACACTGCCTTTAACCGGGTGGTAATAACGGTTATGATTAGGTATACAATGAATCATGTAGAGGGATGAGTGCAATCAAGACGGGATTTGTTCCTCTCATAAATGAGAGAGATATCTTTAGGCCTCTTGATGAATTGAACTGAAGAAATGTATGGCCATACTCAAATGAATTAATAAGAGTTATTAATGTCATTTGTTCTTAATCGGTTTAATTTGGGATCAAGAAATATCAATCGATTTATATAAGGATGGCATATTACATTCCTTATGATCGATATAGATATTGCGTGACAAAGGGACTAAATACGTGATTGTTGATTAGGTAAATCGGATTCACCGATATTCACTTAAATTGGGTAGTCATGATGGCTTGCTAGAGTCTGTTCATGATTTATAGACTGCCAAGTCTATTGCCAACATTAAGTGAACCTACGGGGGTCACACACAAAGAACAAACCGAAACGGGCGCGAGAAAATCCTAGCGACTTATATGATGAGTTGCATAAGAATGTCACAAATATGTTGTCATCTTATGTGATAAGATGTGATATATATGTATATAAAGACTATGAGCACAAAATATCATGTAATCTAGAAGAGTCTAGATGATGGCATATGGATAATGATGAGTGATGTCATACACATCTTTTAGTGTGAAGAGATGATAAGATGTATTTTTGCATTCGTTTTACGCTTACCAAAAGAAATTTGTAACCCTAGACTTAACTACAATAAAGTAGACAGTGGATGTAGGGGTCGAACCACGAGAGAGCCATTTAGACTAAACCAGGTAAAAAGATTACTCCTCTAATGAAAACGGACTCGAGACAAAAACAGAAAACTAAAATAAAGAGAAACCAATACCGTAAATAAAACCAAACACAAGACCTAAAACAAGACACACAATTGGGGGGGTTGTTGATTGGTTGATTGCAACAAAATAAAAGTAACAAATAAAGAGAAAACTTAAAGTAAAGACTAAGAGATGTGGTGGTTTTGTGAAATGAGGCATAGTTTCGTGTAGTGAATTTGTGTGTAACTTTATCCTTGATTATAATAATGAATTTGGAATTAATATCTTAAGTGCAGTAAGATGAGCTCTAACCGGTAAATAACTCAAACGAAAAGATAGAATTTCAGTTTAGATGAGCTCGTAAATAAAAACACTAACCTACTTGAATATCATAACCAATTCAATAGGAATCATTGGTTATTTAAACAAATCAAAACCTCCTAAACAATGAGCTTGTTCGGAACTGTTTAGTTCGTTATGAGTTATTTGCACTTGGCTATTATTCAAATTCTAATGGAAGCTATTGAGCAAAGCAACCAAAGAAATTTTGTGGCCCTTGTTAATTACTACCGAACATAGAATTGACCGAAATAAACTTAAAACAATTCATTGAGCATGAAAGATAATAAGTAAATAAAAACAGAATATAACCGTTCAAATGAAATTCATTATTAATGGTCTCAAAAGTTACAACACAAAAACATAAACACTAACTATGCCTCGAAGGGCTTACTCGAAATACATGGAAAATAAAGAAAATAAAATAATGATAGAACCCACTAATGAAGCGTGGATGGAAGGGTGAAGGTTGCTTGACTTGCCCAACTCCAAGAGAGAGAATGATGAAGTTCAAAAGTAATTAGAATGGATGCCTTGCACCTGGTTATATAACCCTCTCAAAAGGTGATCATGAGGGATGAATGAAGATCCATGCAAATAGTGTGAAGGAAGCAAGGCAAAGGCATGAAGAGTGCATGCAAAGTGCATGAAAGATCTGTCCAGAAGATGATCAATTTGGGTCATGTAGACTTCGGAATTGGGCTCTGGTGATACAGAATGAATTGTGGGCTTTGTTCTCTTCTTTCCAACGGTATATAGTATGCATATAGAGGAGGCCCAGATTATGAGTTATGGCCGAAATACTGAGACTGTGTCGGCAGGCCCGAGTCTTGATTATTATCTCTCTCTTGTGCTCCAACTTCTTTTCCCCAAGTTATGCTCCATTAAATTGCACCCGAAATCACATAAATATCTTATTAGTAGTATCAACATTCAAGTTATGATTATTGTCCATTTAAACACATATAATGGTGCAATATTACATATGTATAGGGTATAAAATGTGTATAATTAATGACTTATCAAATTACCCCACACTTAAACATTTGATCCTCCTCGAGCAAAGATTATAGCTTGTATTGGTAGATGGGTCCCATGTTTTTGACTCGCTCTTCACTTATATACCAGCCAATAATGATCTTTGGTCCCTTGTGTAAGATTCCATGCACTTTGGTGAAACTCGCGCTCACTCTCTTTTTGTATAGTGGAATATGAATGTGGAATATGTGGAGTGTCTCTCATAATATCTCTCGGTTCTCGGATGAATCATGATTTCCTACCTTGGTCGTGAGGGGAATTCTCAAGTTATGTTTGGTGGAATATGATGGAATATGATGGATAATATATATATATATATATATATATATATATATATATATATATATATATATATATATATATATATATATATATATACTACAAAATTGGTTTGCTTGTCTACTTCGCCACTTTCGGTCAAATTGTCACTTGGTTTTCTAAACTCATGCCTCTACTCTCCGAATAAATATCGCCTATACCTCTATCTTCTTGGAATAATGAACCTCCTAATGTGCATACCTCCTAGCACCTTCAGTCATCCGGCCCAAAATGTGTCAACCTAACTGCTGGCCCGAGATGTATGACTGGGATCCACTCTTTCTCACAAATCGGGTAAACTAAGGTTTAGGCCATGTACAAGGTTACAAGTTTGAGTCATGCAATCTTTTTTTTTTTTTTTTTTTTTGGTTTAATTAATTTATTTTTTATTATTTTGTTTTTTTTTTTTTTTTTTTTTTTTTTTTTTTTTTTTTAAGATTGTGACTCAAATCTATTAGGATTATAGGGGCCTAACTTGCCTTTGTGTCAAAAATAGAGTTTACCCGAGAATCTACTCTCATAAATTTGTCTCTAAGATGCATCTCCTCACGAATACACTCGGTGCACAAAGCTCATCTAATACACATAAGCCCTCAACTTCGACACTAACCTCTACTTCCCGTCCCCAATCTTCTTATATAATGCCTAACCCTCCTTCTCCAAAACCAAGCAACAAAGTGACTTTAGAAGCTAATAGACTTGGATATTATTTATATATATACGAGATGATATAGTGGGTTATTATGGATATTATACTATAAACAACTTGAGTTCCGGGTCACGGTCCAATGGTAAGTCCTCACATAATTTCTCACGCAAATCCCTAAATTATTGGCACTCAAACAACAAATCGAGTTCACCAAGGTGACAAAAGATCCCTAAACCAACGACCTCAATTCTTTTTGAACTGGTCTATATGATCCTTTTGAGTCCAAACAAGTTCCACCACATTATTCAATACAAGTTACAGTTCTCTCTCAATCTTTTTTATTTTTAATTGGGCATTTTTTTTAATTTGAGGCTTAAAAATGGGTTTTTATTATTATTTTTTATTTTTATTTTTTATTTTTATTTTTTTTATTTATTTTTATTTTTTTAACTACCTAACATGCAATAAAGACTCCACCCCACACTTAAACTTTTACTCGTCCTCGAGTAAAGTTAAGCACAAAGTAGTGATGCAATGCAAGAAAAAAGAAAATAAACAAAGAAAAACACAACCTTTATTCGCGGGGTTGCCTCCCAGTAGCGCCTCTTTTTAATGTCGTTGGCCCGACGTTTCCATCTCCTCAAGAAGTGGATGCTGGCTCTCCAAGCTCGTGAATGTCAATCCAGCTCGCATCGAAACTCTCATGAAACCGCTTCGCCCGGTGCCCGTTGACCTTGAAGACTTTCCCCGAATCCAGACCCCGAATTTCGCTGCACCATAATCGAACAATTTGGTCACAAGAAAGGGCCCTATCCACCTACTTTGTAGCTTGCCCGGGTGTAATTTGAGTCTTGAGTTAAACAGCAAGACCTTGTCACCCACGTTGAAATCCTTGTGGGCAAGCTTCCCGTCATGATACACCTTGGTCTTCTCCTTGAAGATTCGGGAGTTCTCATACGCGTCATTACGGATCTCCTCTAACTCTTGGATTTGCAACTTCCTAGTTGAGTGCATCGTTTGGGTAATCTAGATGGCACTTCTTGATGGCCCAATAGGCTTTGTGCTCGAGTTCAACCGGAAGATGGCAAGCCTTTCCATAGACTAGCCGATAAGGGGACATGCCTACGGGGGACTTGAACGCAGTCCCGTAAGCCCAGAGTGCGTCATTTAGCCGAAGACTCCGAGTCTTTCCTGGTGGGGTTCACCACTTTCTCCAAAACGCCCTTGATCTCCCTATTCGAAAGCTCGCTTGGCCATTGGTTTGAGGGTGGTAAGCTCGTCAAGGTTTTATGTGTGACATGGTATTGCTTCATTAATGCCTCGAAACTCCGGTTGCGAAATGGGTTCCTCTATCACCGATGATGACTCTCGGGACCCCAAACCTACTAAAGATCTGGTCCTTGACAAAATCCACGACTGTTTTCGCATCCGCCCGTTTAGTGGCCTTGGCCTCAACCCACTTGGAGACATAATCAACAGCTAGACTCAAAGCCATACGAGGGAGGGAAAGGTCCCATAAAGTCGATACCCCACACTTCGAAAACCTCACATGCAAGAATATACTTCATCGGCATCTCGTCTCTCTTGGTTAGTCCTCCCGTTCTCGGCATCGCTCACATGACTTCACGAAGAAGTAAGCATCCTTATGTAGAGTGGGCCGAAGAAACCACACTCAAGGACCTTATGAGCTGTCCGCTTGGCGCCAAAGTGTCCTCCACACTCTAGAGAGTAACAAAACTCAAGAACGGATCTAACCTCATTATCGGGTATACATCTCCGAATAATCCGATCCGCGTAAATCCGAAAAAGGTAAGGCTCATCCCAAATATAAAATCGGGAATCATACCGGATTCTATCGCCCGTGCACGTGTAAGATCCTCTCGGTAGGTCTTTAGCCACCAAGTAATTCACTATATCAGCATACCATGGTGTATAGCTTTGCACAAAGATAGAGATATTCCTCGGGGAAAAACTCCGATATTGGGGTACCCTCCTCAATACTCATAGGAAGGCGGCTAAGGTGATCTCGCAACAACATCCAACGAAGAAGTCGCGGCTTGGATTCCTTCTTCTTGAAAAGATGCCTCAACGCGGCATGGTCGAGTATATGATTACCTTAACCCCTAAGAGATAGGACCTAAATTTCTCTAGTGCAAAAACAATGGCTAGCAGCTCTTTTTCGTAGTTGTATAGTTGCACCGAGCATCGTCTAAGGTCCTGGAGGCATAAAAGATAACATGGGGTTCTCGCCCATCCCGCTGCCCAATAACGGCTCCAACCGCCCTATCACTCGCATCGCACATGATCTCGAAAGGCGGATTCCAATCGGGAGCTTTAATGATGGGGGCAGAACATAATTTCTCCTTGAGAAGGTCAAATGCCGCTTTGCACTTCTCATTAAACTCAAAAGAAGCCTCTTTTTGGAGAAGACAAAGAGGTTGAGCGATTTTTGAGAAATCTTTGATGAAACGCCTATAAAATCCGGCATGACCAAGAAATGATCGAATGTCCTTCACACTCGGTTGGGTACGGAAGGGATCTAATGACATCGATCTTGGCTTTATCCACTTCAAGACCCCGAGAGGAAACCACATGGCCTAGGACTATGCCCCGATCTACCATGAAATGACATTTCTCATAATTCAAGCACGGATCGGTTTCTACGCACCTTTGAAGAATCTTCTTTAGGTTTCCCAGGTAGTCATCGAATGAATCACCATAGACGGTGAAATCATCCATGAAAACCTCAATAATTCGGGTGACATAATCGGAGAAGATGGACATCATACATCTTTGAAATGTACCGGGTGCGTTACACAACCTAAAGGGCATCCGCCTATAGGCAAAGGTGCCAAAAGGGCATGTGAAGGTGGTTTTTTCTTGATCCTCGGGGCGATGGCTATTTGAAAGTAACCAGAGAAGCCATCTAGGAAGCAAGTAATGGTGGCGCCAAGCAAGGCGCTCGAGCATCCGGTCAATGAAAGGAAGGGGGAAATGGTCTTTCCGGGTGGCAAGTGTTTAATTTGCGATAATCAATGCATACTCGCCATCCATTTTGTGCTCTCGTAGGAACTTTTTCACCATCCCGATTCTCAATTATCGTAATACCAGTTTTCTTGGGCACCACATGGATTGGTGACACCCATTGTGAATCGGAGATAGGGTATATGATTCCCGCATCAAGGAGTTTGATGATTTCTTTCTTGACCACTTCCATCATTGGAGGATTTAGCCTACGCCGAGGCTCACGGGATGGTTTAGATCCATCCTCCAACAATATACGACGCATACACGTAGAAGGGTTGATTCCCTTAATATCGCCCAGAGTCCATCCAATTGCAGTCTTGTGGTCCCTCAAGACATTAACTAACTTCTCTTCCCGAGTAGCGGTGAGGCTACTAGAGATGATCACTGGAAGAGTGTCTCCTTTACCCAAGTATGCGTACTTGAAATGAGTGGGTAGAGGTTTTAGGTCAAGAGAGGGGGATTCACAATGGAAGGTTTGGTGGGCTCAAGAGAGGGTTTCAAGTATATCAAGGGAGGAGAGGAAGAAGAGGAAGAAGCCTCTCCAATGGCCAAGGCAGATAGACTTTGAAGAAGGTCCGGCTCATCCGGGAGAGAGATCAAGAATGGTCTCGAGCAGATCTATGAACTCAAAAGAGGAGAAGTTGTCGACACACTCATCAACCGGGTCGATGGTGCAAATAGCGGAGACATTCACGTCGAAGGATGCTTGATAGCATCAAAGATGATGAAAGAGATATTCTCTCCGTCAAATTCCATAGAAAGAGTGCCATTATGCATATCAATCTTGGTTCGTGCAGTTTTAAGGAAGGGTCTTCCCGGAAGAATGGGAGTCAAATTCGGTGAGCTATCGGACTCATCCATACGCATAATATAGAAATCCGCGGGGAAGATAAGGCCATTGACCTTAACCGGGACATCCTCTATAACTCCCTGCGGTACAGCGCAGTAGAACGATCGGCTAGTTGAAGGATCACCCCGGTCTTTGTCAAAGGTCCTAAACCGAGGGAAGAATAGATAGAAAAGGGAATGACATTGATAGATGCCCCAAGATCAAGCATTGCCCAATGCTTGCAAGGAATGGCAAACATGCCGGGATTTTTCTCGCTTCTCTAGAAGCTTCTTGCGAATAACCGCAGAGACATTCTCACTCATTGTTACTCTCTCATGACCATTTAGCTTTCTCTTATTCGTACACAAGTCCTTTAGAAATTTCGCATAGCGAGGGAATCTACGAATGTAATCGAGTAGTGGAATGTTTACTTCCACTTTCTTGAAAACCTCTAGGATATCTCTCTCGCCTCATCCTTTTTGGTGTTAACCGCTAGACGGCTAGGAAAAGGGGCTCTAGGTTTATAAGGTGGTATTTCCTTGGGCTTTTCTTTCATCTTCTCGGGTTCCGGCTTAATTACTTCAATCTCTCCTTCACCTTTCATGTTTCCCTTACTTCCTTCTATTTCTTTCCCACTTCTTAAGGTGATAGCACATGCATTCTCACGGGGGTTGAGAGTTTGAGAAGGAAGTTGTGAGGACCCCTGAGTTTTTAACTGGTTTAATTCAGAGGATATTTGAGCAATTTGGGTGCCCAGATGTGTTAGGGCACTTTTTGTATCCTTCTGAAAAGAAGTAGTTGATGTGGCCAAGGAGGTCACAATGTCAGAAAGACTTTTCAAAGCAGGGTCAATTGGAGGTGAAGAAGAAGAAGAATTTTGATGATGGATTTGAGGAGGTTGTTGTTGGTTTCCTGGGTCACGCCATCCGAAGTTTGGGTCATCACGCCATCCAGGGGTTGTACGTTTTGGAATAGGGATCATAATTACGGTTTTGACCCCCATTTGAATTTCCGTGTTGGTATAGCTTGAAGATGCCGCAAGCCGTGGTCGTGACTTTCTCCTCATCATGGAGTGTTGGGCACGCATCGGTGGTGTGTCCTGTCCGAGTGCGAGGCACCGCATTCTTTTACTTCCATTTTGGTTCCCATGAATGACGCCATCATATTAGCCAAGCTATCTAATTTGGCGTCCATACCATTCACTCGCTTCTCCAAATCACAGTCTCTAATCTCACTAACTCCCCTAAGTCGAGATCCGGTTCTACTAGATTGGGCATTTTTTGCCATGGTTTCTATCAAGGTTCGTGCTTGCCTAACGGTTTTATCTATGAAAGCACCCCCACTAGCGGAATCTACATTATCCCTAGTCTCTTGAAGCATCCCATCATACAAGTGTTGAATCAAGAGATTCTCTCGGGACTTGATGGTTGGGACATTTTGCACACAACTTCGGAAGAGATCATAGTACTCGTAGAGGGTTTCCCTACTTCTTGTTGAATACTACAAATCTGCTTCCTAATAGAAGCGGTAAGAGAGACAGGAAAATACTTGTCTAGAAACAACTTTTGAAGTTCTACCCAAGTTGTTGGAAAAGGTGCTAGATGGTAGTACCAGTCCTTTCTTTGGTCCTCGAAGACCGTATGAAAAACAGTCGCAGCTTGTAAGGACCTTCATCTTCAATCTCCGCCGGCATCATTGTTGCGGTGATATGGTTGAACTCCCGCATGTGAGAGTGCGGGTCCTCTCCGGCACTCCCATTGAAGGTCGGTAATAATTGAAGAAGACCCGTATGGATCTTAAAATTTGGGACCGGTGGTAATACAATACCATACTTGGTTGGTAGCAAAATCAAAGGTAGACAAGTCCCTAAGTGTCCTATCCTCAAAATTAGCCATGACCGTAGTATTACCTCTTGTAGCGTGAGGAGGAGCTGGTGGAGTAGGAGGTTCGCTTTCGCTGTCCAAGTTCTCCACCTTTTCAGTTTCTTCGGCTGCTTTCGGTGTTCCCGGAATTGCTCTTCTTCGCTCCAGGTGTGTTCTCTCAATCTCCGGATCTAATGGTGCAAGTGGAAGATTAGAACTACGAGTAGCTTTCATGAACTGGAATCAAGTGTAAGAGAGAGAATTAGTGAATGCAAGTAATGCAGACTCAAAGTGAAAATAAATAGTATGACCGACTCTAACAAAAAGTGAAAAAGATAACAAAGGTAACGAAAGTGTGGCTCGACAAAAAGTAAAAAAAAATGTGACTGACAAAAAGTAAAATGAATTTGGTTTACTCTGACACAAATGCGGACTACCGTACTACACAAGAGAAGTGTGAATATTGACCTAGACTAGTCGCGTTGCTAGCTCCCCGGCAACGACGCCATTTTGATAAGATGTATTTTTGCAGTCGTTTTACGCTTACCAAAAAAATTTGTAACCCTAGACTTAACTACAATAAAGTAGACAGTGGAAGTAGGGGTCGAACCATAGAGAGCTATTTAGACTAAACCAGGTAAAAAGATTACTCCTCTAATGAAAACGGACTCGGACAAAAACGAGAAAACTAAAATAAAGAGAAACCAATACCGTAAATAAAACCAAACACAAGACCTAAAACAAGACACACAATTGGGGGGGTTGTTGATTGGTTGATTGCAACAAAATGAAAGTAACAAATAAAGAGAAAACTTAAAGTAAAGACTAAGAGATGTGGTGGTTTTGTGAAATGAGGCATAGTTTCGTGTAGTGAATTTGTGTGTAACTTTGTCCTTGATTATAATAATGAATTTGGAATTAATATCTTAAGTGCAGTAAGATGAGCTCTAACCGATAAATAACTCAAATGAAAACATAGAATTTCAGTTTAGATGAGCTCGTAAATAAAAACACTAACCTACTTGAATATCATAACCAATTCAATAGGAATCATTGGTTATTTAAACAAATCAAAACCTCCTAAACAATGAGCTTGTTCGAAACTGTTTAGTTCGTTATGAGTTATTTGCACTTGGCTATTATTCAAATTCTAATGGAAGCTATTGAGCAAAGCAACCAAAGAAATTTTGTGGCCCTTGTTAATTACTACTGAACATAGAATTGACCGAAATAAACTTAAAACAATTCATTGAGCATGAAAGATAATAAGTAAATAAAAAACAGAATATAACCGTTCAAATGAAATTCATTATTAATGGTCTCAAAAGTTACAACACAAAAATATAAACACTAACTATGCCTCGAAGGGCTTACTCGAAATACATGGAAAATAAAGAAAATAAAATAATGATAGAACTCATTAATGAAGCGTGGATGGAAGGGTGAAGGTTGCTTGACTTGCCCAACTTCAAGAGAGAGAATGATGAAGTTCAAAAGTAATTAGAATGGATGCCTTGCACCTGGTTATATAACCCTCTCAAAAGGTGATCATGAGGGATGAATGAAGATCCATGCAAAGAGTGTGAAGGAAGCAAGGCAAAGGCATGAAGAGTGCATGCAAAGTGCATGAAAGATCTGTCCAGAAGATGGTCAATTTGGGTCATGTAGACTTCAGAATAGGGCTCTGGTGATATAGAATGAATTGTGGGCTTTGTTCTCTTCTTTCCAACGTTATATAGTATGCATATAGAGGAGGCCCAGATTATGAGTTATGGCCGAAATACTGAGACTGTGTCGGCAGGCCCGAGTCTTGATTATTATCTCTCTCTTGTGCTCCAACTTCTTTTCCCCAAGTTATGCTCCATTAAATTGCACCTGAAATCACATAAATATCTTATTAGTAGTATCAACATTCAAGTTATGATTATTGTCCATTTAAACACATATAATGGTGCAATATTACATATGTATAGGGTATAAAATGTGTATAATTAATGACTTATCAAGAGACATGATTCTTCATCTCTATATAAGGACATAGAGGTCTCCAAATTCACAATACAACACATCATTCTCTCTCTCATTATTTCTCATTCTCTTTTGTGAGACAAAAGAGAGAAAATATACTTTCTAATTTGTATGTCAAAATTATGAAGGGGTGCTTTCTTTTTATATGACAAAAATGAAAGAGTGCGATTATATGAGAGGAATTATATACATCTTTTGTGAGATAAAATAAGAAGAGTTTTCTAATGCAAGAGGTGAACAAGCTACTAGCATATATATTGTTCTTCTTCCCGTTTTAAGAAGTTTGTTCGTGTGGACACCGGTAGAGGCGTTCGTACTTTCGGCGCTTGTGATCTATTCGGCCTAAGAAGATGAGAACGGTTTGTTGAGAGTTTTGGTGGAGACCGATTGTGTGTACGGTAGATGACTTCCGCACGATCCGACCTAGACGGCCTAGACGGACGTAAAATCGATTAGGACGGTAACCGGTTTAGAGACACATGGACAGCACGCATGGTTTGAGCGTCACGGATTAAGCATAATCGAAAGGTATCTAAAGGGTGTGACCAACAGATGTGATCCAAATGTCACGTCCATAAGGTTGCGACGAATGGGTACAACCAATGAGTGTGACCAAAGGGTGTGACCAATGGATATGATCCAAATATCACGTCCAATAGGTTGCGACTAACGGTTGTGACCAAGAGGTGCGACCAACGGGTGTAATCGACATGCGCAACTAAGAGATACGACCGAAAAGATGCAATCGCAAGAGTTGCGACCTCTTGAATAGTTGTGTCTTCATGAAAGGGTGCATACCATGAATTGTCTTTTTGAAATGGTGCATGTGATGTATTATTTTATGAAAAGTTGCATGTGATGTATTGAATTCATGAAAAGATGCTTATGATGTATTAATGTGTAGAAAAATGTGTTGACAAAGTTGACCAGGTGTTGACCATGTTGATCATGTTGACAGGTTGATTTGTTGACCCACTATGTTGACTGTGGACTATGTTGATTGTTGATTGTATCGACGGTTAATTATTGACAGTTGACTACACTAATTTACCCCTTGATTGTTGACCATCAAATTGGTCAAAAGTTGATCATGACCTGGTCAAAATATTGGCCATTGACTGTTGACCTTGTCAAATGTTGATCTTTGACGAGTCAAATGTTGACCAAATCAAACATTGAGTTTTGACCTGCCAAATGTTGACAATGATGACCGCACCCCGAATTCGCATTCGTAAGCCTTATATATATATATATATTATAAATGGGTAAATAATCAAAATATAGTATGATTATGTTTATATTTGATATATTTGTTGATATGTGTTCATATAATGAGAGAGTTCACTAGGCATAACACATACATCATTGAGATGAAGGAGTTCATCGTCCATCATGAATAAATCATTAAGATGACAAGTTTATTTTAAACCACACATCATGGCAATGAAAGAGTTCATCGATTTCTATACATGGAGATAGGATTTCCAAATACAATCTAAGAAAAATTTCAAGGAGATGAAACATATATTAGGAAATCTTTATGTTAGTTCATAAAGATCAAGGACATGATATATCATTGTTATTATCTTTATTCTATTAGTACATGTGATGTTCTTTGAATATTGCATAATAACATATAATATTAAATAAAATCCCTCAAAACAATATTAAGTCATAAACCGCCTTCCATAAGTCTAAATCTCTCGATACTCCGATCGACCCCGCATAGGTCATGCCAAAGCCGAGTGTGTTGGATACTATTTTGCCGATGATTAGACATGGTTTGACTTAACTAGGCTATCAAGTTAGACTTGGGCTCGGGGCATATGATAGGATATATACGTCGGGCATATGATGCTCATCCTATGTTGTTCAAGAGTTGTATGAGATACAATTGGAATTATTCCTACCTAAATAAGTTAACTTCTAGGCGATGAGCCAAAGCTCACTTAGGACTTAATTGAAATATGGATCTTATCTCACTATGAAACTTCATGGATTGCCAGTTTCCGAATCAATGCGATTGAGGTTTATTGATTTGATTAAAAAATAGTGGGAGCCATTATATAAAATATTTAAAGAATAATAGTCTTTGCATATTATTCAAATCGAATAGTATATATATTTATGTCTTACAATAGGTCCTTGAGAAGGACGAGAAAACATAAGATGCTAATAATCGTTAACATGAACATGGACAAGTGTTGTCAATAATGTTCTCATGCTTGAAAGTGTTGGGTTTCGGACGTGCACAACGCAGCGGAAAACAAAAATTTCGTCCAAAACCAATCCGAGGATCCGTGCGTATCGGTTAAATCAAAGAAATAAATCTTAAAGATACCTTTCGTATTACGCTTAATCCGTGACGCTCAAACCATGCGTGTTGTCCATGCGCCTCTAAACCGGTTACCGTCCTAACCGATTTTCCGTCTGTCTAGGCCGTCTAGGTCGGATTGTGCGGAATCATCTACCGCACATACAATTGGCCTCCACCGAAATTCTCAACAACCCGTTATCATCTTCTTAGGCCAAATAAATCACAAGCACCGAAAGTACGAACGCCTCTACCGGTGTCCACACGAACAAACTTCTTAAAACGAGAAGAAGAACAATATATATGCTAGTAGCTTGTTCTCCTCTTGCATAAGAAAACTCTTCTTATTTTATCTCACAAAAGATGTATATAATTCCTCTCATATAATCGCACTCTTTCATTTTTGTTATACAAAAAGAAAGCACCCTTTCATAATTTTGTCATACAAATTAGAAAGTATATTTTCTCTCTTTTGTCTCACAAAAGAGAATGAGAAATAATGAGAGAGAGAATGATGTGTTGTGTTTATGTGAATTTGGAATATGTCCTTAAGGGCTTGTATTCGATTTGAATAATATGCAAAGACTATTATCCTTTAAATATTTCATATAATGGCTCCCACTATTGTTTTAATCAAATCAATAACCCTCAATCGCATTGATTCGGAAACTTTCAATCCATGAAGTTTCATAGTGAGACAAGATCCATATTTCAATTAAGTCCCAAGTGAGCTTTGGCTCATCGCCCGAAGTTAACTTATTTAGGTAGGAATAATTCCAATTGTATCTCATACAACTCTTGAACAACATAGGATGAGCATCATATGCCCGACGTATATATCCTATCGTATGCCCCGAGCCCAAGTTCGACTTGATAGCCCAGTTAAATCAAACCATGTCTAATCATCGGCAAAATAGTACCCAACACACCCAGCTTTGGTATGACCTATGTTGGCTCCCATTTCCCGCATTCTCTCCTCCTAAGATTGTCCCTACATACCCAGCTTTGGCATGACCTATGCGGGGCCGATCAAAGTATTGAGAGATTTAGACTTATGGAACGCACTTCATGACTTAACATTATTTTGAGGGATTTTATTTAATATTATATGTTATTATGCAATCTTCAAATAACATCACATGTACCAATAGAATAAAGATAATAACGATGATATATTATGGCCTTCATCTTTATGAACTAACATAAAGATTTCCTAATATATATTTCATCTCCATGAAATTTTTCTTAGATTGTATATGAAAATCTTATCTCCATATATAGAAATCGATGAACTCTTTCATCGCCATGATGTGTGGTTAAAAATGAACTTGTCATCTTAATGATCTATTCATGATGGACGATGAACTCCTTCATCTCAATGATGTATGTATTATGCCTAATGAACTCTCTCATTATATCAACACATATCAACAAATATATCAAATATAAACATAATCATATTATGTTTCGATTATTTACCCATTTATAAAAAATATATATATATGTAAGGCTTACGAATGCGAAGTCGGGGCGCGGTCATCATTGTCAACATTTGGCAGGTCAAAACTCAATGTTTGATTTGGTCAACATTTGACTCTGTCAACGATCAACATTTGACAAGGTCAACAGTCAATAGCCAATATTTTGACCAGGTCATGATCAACTTTTGACCAATTTGATGGTCAACGAGTCAAGGGGTAAACTAGTGTAGTCAACTGTCAACAATTAATAGTCAATACAATCAACAATCAACATAGTCCACAGTCAACACAATGGGTCAACAAATAACTATCAACATGATCAACATGGTCAACACTTGGTCAACTTTGTCAACACACATTTTTCTACACATTAATACATCATAGGCATCTTTTCATGAATTCAATACATCACATGCAACTTTTCATGAAATAATGCATCATATGCACCATTTCAAAAAGGCAATTCATGGTATGCACCTTTCATGAAGACACAACTATTCAAGAGGTCGCAACTCTTGTGATTACACCTTTTCGGTCGTACCTCTTAGTTGCGCATGTCAATTATACCCGTTGGTCGCACCTGTTGGTCGCAACCGTTAGTCGCAACCTATTGGACGTAATATTTCGATCATATCCATTGGTCACACCTTTTAGTCACACCCTTTGGTCGCACCCATTCGTCGCAACCTTATGGACGTGACATATGGATCGCATCCGTTGGTCACACCCTTTAGTCACACCCTTTGGTCGCAACCTTTCATCGCGTCTTTTGGATGTGACATTTGAATCGCATCCCTTGGTCACACCCGTTAGTCGCACCTTTTGGTCGCATCCTTTGGTCGCATCCGTTGGTCGCGTTTTTGGATGTGACATTTGAATCGCATCCCTTGGTCACACCCGTTAGTCGCACCTTTTGGTCGCACCCATTAGTCGCAACCTTATGGACGTGACATTTGGATTGCATCCGTTGGTCACACCCTTTAGTCACACCCTTTGGTCGCAACTCTTGGACTCAATTTTTGGATCGTTTTCCTTGGTCGCACCTTTTAGACGCAATCCTTGGTCGTGACCTTTGGATCATATTTCTTAGTCGCAACTCTTGGATGCAACACTTGGACGCAACCTTTGGATCGTATCCCTTGGCGGCATCTTTTGGACACAACTTCTGGATCACATCTATTCATCGCATCTTTTGATCGCATCTCTTGGACATAATATTTTTGGATCATATCTTTTGGTCATATCCTTCGGTCGCATTCTTTGGATGTAACTCTTGGTTCACATTCTTTTGAATGCACCATTTGGATGCAAATCATGCATAAACTTTTTATGTTGTTCCTTAACACGTGATCATATCTGGCATGTGTAATATTTGCTTAAACGAACCAAATTGCATGTCAAGGCAATACAACCAAAATATAAATCGTTCCCTATATCCTTCTGTTTCGATTTAAAGAAAAATCGACAAGGGAATATGGATCAATTTATGATATGAATATGGACCAATTCATGACACATCTGAAGTCACCCCTAAATGGATAAACTTGATGTTTCACGAGATTATTCAAGACACGCCTAAGTTTCTTCAAGATGAAGAAAAGTATGAACATACATAAACAACGTGGCCATTCAAATCTCATTTAATGTTCCGCGCATAAACTTGGCTGCCAACTTAATTATAGTTTAAGCAAAATATTTTTTTAAATCATTATATTAGATACATTTTTCAATGCAACTCTTGCATTAATCTCACGGGATGCATCCTTTCGGAATATATCTTTTGGTTGCAACAATTGCATACACTTTTTCATGAATCTCGAAAATTTCGCATTCATTCACATTGAAAATTCAACACTTGAATTAACATCTTTCATTTTGAACATTCAACACTTAAATATTAAATATGCATGCCTAATGACTATAAATCAGAATTATAAATGGTATCTAAATAGTATATATCACATATATACCAACTCAATTTAACGGAAACACGCACGTCGCTCTGATACCACTGTTGGGTTTCGGACGTGCACAACGCAGCGGAAAACAAAAATTTCGTCCAAAACCAATCCGAGGATCCGTGCGTATCGGTTAAATCAAAGAAATAAATCTTAAAGATACCTTTCGGATTACGCTTAATCTGTGACGCTCAAACCATGCGTGTTGTCCATGCGCCTCTAAACCGGTTACCGTCCTAACCGATTTTCCATCCGTCTAGGCCGTCTAGGTCGGATTGTGCGGAATCATCTACCGCACATACAATTGGCCTCCACCGAAATTCTCAACAACCCGTTATCATCTTCTTAGGCCGAATAAATCACAAGCGCCGAAAGTACGAACGCCTCTACCGGTGTCCACATGAACAAACTTCTTAAAACGAGAAGAAGAACAATATATATGCTAGTAGCTTGTTCTCCTCTTGCATAAGAAAACTCTTCTTATTTTATCTCACAAAAGATGTATATAATTCCTCTCATATAATCGCACTCTTTCATTTTTGTTATATAAAAAGAAAGCACCCTTTCATAATTTTGTCATACAAATTAGAAAGTATATTTTCTCTCTTTTGTCTCGGAAAAGAGAATGAGAAATAATGAGAGAGAGAATGATGTGTTGTGTTTATGTGAATTTGGAGTCCTCTATGTCCTTATATAGAGGTGAAGAGTCATGTCTCTTCACACTAAAAGATGTGTATAACATCACTTATCATTATCCATATTCCATCATCTAGACTCTTCTAGATTACATGATCTTTTGTGCTCATAGTCTTTATATACATATATATCACATCTTATCAAATAAGATGACAATATATTTTGTGACATTCTTATGCAACTCATCATATAAGTCGCTAGGATTTTTCGCGCCCGTTTCGGTTTGTTCTTTGTGTGTGACCCCGTAGGTTCACTTAATATTGGCAATAGACTTGACGAGTCTATAAATCATGAGCGGACTCTAGCAAGCCATCATGACTACCCAATTTAAATGAATATCGCTGATCCGATTTACCTAATCAACAATCACGCATTTAGTCCCTTTGTCACGCGATATCTATATCGATCATAAGGCATGTAAGACGACATCCTTATATTAATCGATTAATATTTCTTGATTCCGAATTAAATCGAACAAGAACAAATGACATTAATAACTCTTATTAATTCATTTGAGTATGGTCATACATTTCTTTAGTTCAATTCATCAAGAGGCCTAAAGATATCTCTCTCATTTATGAGAGGAACCAATCCCGTCTTGATTGCACTCATCCCTCTACATAATTCATTGTATACCTAATCATAACCGTTATGACCACCCGGTTAAAGGCAGTGTTAGATTATATTAAAGTATAAAATTACTCATGTTGGGAACCGAGACAATCTAAGGTCAAAGGACTATAAATACTTTATGTTGCAAGAATCGCTAATGACGTAAAACATGTAGCATTCTTATGGCGGGTCAGTCCAGTATATGGTCTCTAACATATACCTATGTTAATGACTTGATAACTATCTATCCATGATCAGTAAAACATAATCATCAGTCAACTAATATACTGGTGTACATTTATAGCTTGTATATAAATATATATTTATATGTATCTGCAAGTATATTTCTCTCCACAAATATCCTATAAATGACCAAGGATGATTTAGAATAGCATTCATAACACTTTATAGTTTTACTATCAAAGTCACGCACTTTGATGACATAAAGCTGAATTGCATATTCATGGTCTATTTTAATTATATTTAAATAACATATACGCACATATTATATAAAATATCTTAGAATAAATATTATGTTTGTTATTACAATCCATCATCTAGGTCACCAACACTTTGGCCTAGGACATAACACCATCAAAAAGGAACATAAAAAGTACTCCCAAAGATAAGGGCAAGATGTTGCCGAGGCTTCGGCCTTAGGTAAGAAATTAGTATCTTTAGCAGTGAATCGGTTCATTGAAAGAAACCATAATTTCTCAAGAAGATATGAAAAAGGGAATGAAAGGATAGTGTGACTACTGCTTCAAGTATTTTTGTTATAGAAAATAACTTGTCTATTTCACATCATGTGTATTAGATACATGATGTGAATCACACATATGTGAAAATGTGCTTCGACAAAGTTGTAGACTATTGAGTAAATATGATGTTAATATATGAGTGACAAATGTAGCAAAAGTTGTTGCATTTTCTAAAGTAACTCATTTATTTACATTATCTTTTTGGACTTATCGCCGACATAAATAATTATTATTTAATGTCGACAATAAATTTTGTATTATCTATAGTTCGAGTTTATCTATGAATGTTTATTAATTTATTATTGAGAATAATAATTTCAGCATAAACAAATGTCAATTTTCTTTGGAAATGTTCCAATAGAACAATTATCTTATGTGTTATATCGAACAAGATAATTATAAGTATATTTATAACATTAATATTAAGAATTTAAATCTAGCATTGTCGCTTGGTCTACTTAAATAAGATGAACATTTATTAAATCCATTAAGATGGATTTTCAAATTCATTTGATTTTGAATCATTTGAAACATGTGTAACTTATTTATTAGACAAGATGACATATACGTCTTTCACAAAGTAAGGTGAAAGCAAGTTACTTATTGGCTCTCATACATAGTGATGTATGTTCATCAATGAGTGAAGGTGCTAGAGAAAACTACTTCATCGCTTTATTGAAACAATAAATTTGAATATTTTGAAAAGTTCAAAAGTTACAAATAATGAAGTACGAGAATAAAACTTTGCTTCGAAAAATCAAATTTATTTGATGAGATCGAGGAGTCGAGAACCAAATGTTTGATCATCATGATAACTATATCGAACTTTATTAGATATAGTTTGATTATGATGAGTCAAATATATCTTCTATTTCTTTCGAGGTTACGCTCTTATTGCGTTCATACTGAATATAATTCCATCTAAAGCAATTGTAAAAGACTACATATGCGATATGGACTGGTAGGTGTATCGGATTATCTTTTATCAAGATTTGAGGATATGATACTTAATTGAAGCATCATGCATCTAATCGGATTAGTGTTTATTGTGGAATATCCTAAGAAAAGTAAAGGATATTACTTCTATAATTAATATGAGAACAAAGTGTTTGTTACTCGAAAAATATATCTCTTTGAAAGAAGTGTTTCCAAAAGAATTAGTGCGAGTAAATTTGAAAAGTTCAAATTCCACATACCGACCGTAATGCTCGGATGGAAATTAATTCAGATTCCAACCGGTGATTCGATCCGCATTTAATCAACTAGACTCTCAAGATGTTGAAGAGTCTCGAGTATATAACATAAGTGTATTCATGTAGATCTATTAGAATTTATCGCAGGCCCAAAATATATAGATTTTTCATGTCGAATGATAAAAATTTCGTACTCATAGATGATGAGTCCACATTCTACTAATAGACTATGATTAGTCAAGGCTCTAATGGTTAGAGACTTTGAAAGTTGAGATGTAATCCATGTCGGACAATCAAGTTTTGAATTTGATTGATCCATCGGATAGAAATACGGTTTTAAAAGAAAGACCGACATGGATAATGTGCAAACATATAATGCATGATTTGTGGTTAAGTTAAACTCGGAATTTTGAGAAGGATAAAGTATTCTTCTTAGATTATGGTGGACATAAAAATATGCAAAGTATTTGCATATGACAATGTTTGATAATCCATTTAAGAACCCATTCCCTTAAATGATGGTGATCATGTTAGGTCAACTGGTATGTGATACCACATAGATCAATGAGTATGAGATACTTCGTTGATTTGGCCTAGTGCAAGTGGGAGATTGATGGTGTTATGCCCTAGGCCAAAGTATTTGTGACCTAGATGATGGATTGTAATAACAAACATAATATTTATTCTAAGATATTTCATATAATATATGCATATAGGTTATTTTAATATAATTAAAATAGACAATGAATATGCAATTCGGCTTTATGTCATCAAAGTGTGTGACTTTGATAGTAAAACTATAAAGTGTTATGAATGATATTCTAAATTGTCCCTGGTCATTTATAGGATATTTGTGGAGACAAATATACTTGCATATACATATAAATATATATTTATATACAAGCTATAAATGTACACCAGTATATTAGTTGACTGATGATTATGCTTTACCGATCATAGATAAATAGTTATCAAGTCATTAACATAGGTATATGTTAGAGACCATATACTGAACTCGACCCGCCATAAGGATGCTACATGTTTTACGTCATTAGCGATTCTTGTAACATAAAGTATTTATAGTCCTTTGACCTGAGATTGTCTCGATTCCCAACATGAGTAATTTTGGACTTTAATATAATCTAACACTGCCTTTAATCGGGTGGTCATAACGGTTATGATTAGGTATAAAATGAATCATGTAGAGGGATATTAAGACGGGATTTGTTCCTCTCATAAATGAGAGAGATATCTTTAAGCCTCTTGATGAATTGAACTGAAGAAATGTATGGCCATACTCAAATGAATTAATAAGAGTTATTAATGTCATTTGTTCTTATTCGATTTCATTTGGGATCAAGAAATATTAATCGATTTATATAAGGATGGCATATTACATGCCTTATAATCGATATAGATATCGCGTGACAAAGGGACTAAATACGTGATTGTTGATTAGGTAAATCGGATCACCGATATTTACTTAAATTGGGTAGTCATGATGGCTTGTTAGAGTCCGCTCATGATTTATAGATTGTCAAGCCTATTGCCAACATTAAGTGAACCTACAGGGTCACACACAAAGAACAAACCGAAACGAGCGCGAGAAAATCCTAGCGACTTATATGATGAGTTGCATAAGAATGTCACAAATATATTGTCATCTTATGTGATAAGATGTGATATATATGTATATAAAGACTATGAGCACAAAATATCATGTAATCTAGAAGAGTCTAGATGATGGCATATGGATATTGATGAGTGATGTCATACACATCTTTTAGTGTGAGGAGACATGATTCTTCACCTCTATATAAGGACACAGAGGTCTCCAAATTCACAATACAACACATCATTCTCTCTCTCATTATTTCTCATTCTCTTTTGTGAGACAAAAGAGAGAAAATATACTTTCTAATTTGTATGTCAAAATTATGAAAGGGTGCTTTCTTTTTGTATGACAAAAATGAAAGAGTGCGATTATATGAGAGGAATTATATACATCTTTTGTGAGATAAAATAAGAAGAGTTTTCTTATGCAAGAGGAGAACAAGATACTAGCATATATATTGTTCTTCTTTCCGTTTTAAGAAGTTTTCTCGTGTGGACACCGGTAGAGGCTTTGTACTTTCGGCGCTTGTGATCTATTCGGCCTAAGAAGATGAGAACGGTTTGTTGAGAGTTTTGGTGGAGACCGATTGTGTGTGCGGTAGATGGCTTCCGCACGATCCGACCTAGACGGCCTAAACAGACGTAAAATCGATTAGGACGGTAACCGGTTTAGAGACACATGGACAACACGCATGGTTTGAGCGTCACGGATTAAGCGTAATCCGAAAGGTATCTTTAAGATTTATTTCTTTGATTTAACCAATACGCACGGATCCTCGGATTTGTTTTGGATGAAATTTTTTTTTTCCGCTGTGTTATGCACGTATGAAACCCAACAGTAGTAATAAAGGAAAAACAGGCCGTGCTCGCATTGTCAGTGCTCACGTGGAGGGAGGGGGGGTGATCTGGTGTTATTCTTGCAGAGAGTAGTCTAGGACTTGATGATTTTGTCTATCTCCTTAATCTTTCCCTTGGGTTTTCTCTTCTTTATTTCTTGTTGCTGCCTATGAGGGGATCCACCCTGGTATCTTGAAGCCGTCCGCCGTAGTGAATCGTCGTGTCCGCGCCCCTGGGTAATTGGATAAACAATACGCGAGCCCTTGAGATCGGTGGTGTTCCTTGCTCCCCTCGGGCTTTCCCGCTCTTGTCGTGCCTCGTCGGTCCAAGTCGTTACGGCGGATTTGTCTTTGGATTTCTCATGTTTGTACTTCTCCTACTTGGCGGAGTATCAAGAAATGTGGCGTGCTTCACACTTCAAGATAATAATTAAAATACACACGCAAAATCACAACAATATCAATAGATAAAGGAGAAAACAAATTAATAAAAATTAGATTGATAGTACTACTAAAACCAAGAAACATAGAGGTACAAAAAGTAACACTCCCTAACACTAATATGCGGTGGCACATTTTCACGCCCTAGGCCAATAGATTTGTGTGTGGGAGGGTAGGTGGATGTTGTTAGTAGTATGCCCTAGGCCAATGTATTTGAGACCTAGATATATGGATTGTGTTAAACAAACATTGTTTTTTATTTAGAGATATTTTATATAATAAATGCGTATTGGTTATTTTATTCTTATTACTAAAATGAACCTTGAATATGATATTCACTTTATATCATCAAAGTATGTGACTTTGATAGTAAAACTTTAAAGTATTATGAATGATATTATAAACCGTCCCCGATCATTCATAGGATGTTTGTGAGACAAACATACTTTATGATAAGCTATAAATGTACATCGGTATGTTAGTTGACTGATGGTCATGTTTTACCGATCATGAATAAGTGTTATTAAGTCATTAACATAAGTATATGTTAGAGACCATATACTTGGATTGACCCACCGTGAGAATACTACATGGTTCGTGTCATTAGTTATTCTCAAGCAAAGAATGTATTTGTAATCCTTAGACTTGAGATTATCTCAGTTTCCTACATGAGAAATTTTATACTTTAATATAATCTAACATCGTCTTTAACCGGGCGGTCATAAAGATTATAATTAGGTATATAATGAATTATGCGGAGGAAAGAGTTTAATTAAGATAGGATTTGTTCCTCTCATAAATTGAGAGAGATATCTTTAGGCCTCTTTATGATTTGATTGAAGAAACGCACGGCCGTGCTCAAGTGAATTAATAAAGAGTTATTAATGTCATTTCATGTTCAATCAAATTCGGTGTCAAGAAATATTTATCGACCAACATAAGGTTGACACATACCATGCCTTATGGACGATATAGATATCGTGTAACAAAGGGATACAATGCATGACATAAATTAGGTTTGATCGAATCATCTATATTTGCCTAATTTGGGTAATCATGATGTCTTGCTAGAGGCCGCTCATGATTTATAATCCATTGTGATTATTGCCAACATTGAGTAAACCTACGGGGTCACACACAAAGAACAACCAATGAGACGTATACGTAGAAAAATCATAACTTATGTGATAAGTTGTATGGAGAGCTACATAGTCAAGTGACACATCCAATCCTACATCTTATATGATAAGATGTGTTGCATATATGGTTACATAGTTACCATGCACATAGGATATGAAACTTATGGACTATGTAGGCACAAGAGACACCCCAAAATCAGATTAAGGATTATAATATTTTCGTCCAAATTTTGTGAGACAAAAAGGAGAGAAAAATCCGAAAATTATTCTCTTGTTATTTCGTGAGAGAAATGAAGAACGGATACTAGCATATATCGTTCTTTATCTGTTCAAAGGGGTTGTTCGTGTGGATACCGGTAGAGGACGAAGCGAAGTGCGGCGTCTTTGTGATTCGGGTTGAAACCATAGTTTTGCTTGGAGAATCGGTTTGCTTGGGGAATCTGTTTGTTTGGAGATCGGTTTGTTAGACCGGTTAGGCGAAACATACAAAGGATCGGTTTGGAAACCGGTTTGGACTCGACCAATGAAAAGCGTCATCCAAATTCGCTTTTGATCATCACGGATTAAGCATAATCCGAAGGTACAAAGTTATGAATTTTTCTTTGATTTAATTGTAATTCACGGATCCTTCTTTTGGTTTCGAATTCGATTTTGTTTCGTTTTGTATTTTTCGTTGCATTATGAACGGTAGAAACCCAACGAGATGTCTCTCTCTCGAATTGTCCCCCTCCCCCCTTTAGCTGTCCCACCGATGGTCCTTTTATAGGGAGGAGATCTCTAGGGTTTCCTGTGGATCAAAGGCATCTCGATGATCCTCACAAATTTTCGTACAATAATTCTTGATTGATCTTTTCTCGATCCGCTTCTTCCCGATCACGCCTGTCCGGTGTTGCTTGGACTTCCTTTCTTAATTGTCAATCAAATCTTCAACCAATCCGTGATTCCAGCGTTGGCGTTTCTTCCTTGTTTCGACACCATCAAGCCTCTCCACTTGAGTTGCAAATCCTTGCAATCTGTACTGCCGGGTTGAATGATATCGCCCCCGCGGGGGGATCACGGTGCGATGTTTGCTCCTCTCATGCTCCAGCTTCCTTGCGCCTCTCCCAATAGGGTTTTGGGTGCGGCTCTCCTTTGTCGCCCTTTTTGGTTGTTTTGCTCTAATTTTTGCGAATCCGATTTCACCTTCATGTTTAGGCTTTTGCACCTAACTACATATTCGGTTTCGATCTGGGTTCGGATCTTCCTTCACGTGCAGGGCTAGCCTCTCCCAATAGGGTTTTGGGTGCGGCTCTCCTTCTTGCTCTCAGGTGAATAGGTTGGGTCGGTTGATGAACTATATCATTATGCAACTCTTGGGCCTTTTTCTTCCATGGTGTATATGTACATGAGTGCCCCACAATTGAGATAAGCCGTTATTTTTTATTGACGCGGTAGGGCCCAAGTATCTCTAGCGCAAATACTATGGCATCCTTCTCCGCCCATATATAAGATCTTTGTTCTTCCTTAAGGGCGACGCTTATGTGGGCAACTGTATCGGTTTCGGGCCCCAGGCTACCTCCAATTGTTTGGACATGGTCTTGTGTGAGGTCGTTATTTTTTATGATGGGATACTATTCCGGCTCCAAGTGCACATAGACTAGGCCTGGGGTAGGAGGCTCAGTTCTTTCGTGCCTTCTTGTTGTTCATCTTGTGATCTTTGTTCTGTCTTCGTTATTGAACAGATGGGACATAGTGCGTTCGGGTAGTATATACGTTCGTACATGTAAATCGTGGTAAAATCGTCGTTGAATTTCACACAATTTAACAAAACAATTTATATTTCCCTATTAATCAATTACGAGTATGAGTGGTAATGAGTTTAGGGGTCGAACACAAGGAGGTGTGGCCTCAAGAATTAACTAGTTTCAATGATTATTCTTTAGTGTAAAATCTTTTATTTCAAGGTTTATTAGGTAAATTTTCAAGTTTAAATCTTATTTTCGGCCTTATTGTAAAAATTCAGCACGTCACACTTTGGTGTTTTAATTCGTAACTTGACCAAATAAACTCCCATTCCAACACACAAGATACCGTTCGAAACTAGAAAGAGAGATCTATGATATGGTACTTTACTGGTATTTCTATTTTATTCAAAAATTTCGAGATATTTATAGTTTTAATCCAGATCTTACTTTAGATTCATACTTAATTCAACAGTAACTTCAGAAATTTATAGAAAAATCACTAAGTCTTGAAAAATTACAAAATTTATACAGAAATTCAATTATCAAGTTTCCGATTATCTGCTAAATTTCATAAAACGATGTTATGTAGTTTGAGATTTATAATGAAAATTCAGATCTGGATCAGAAACTAGTTCTGACAGACCAGTACTCCCAAAAGTTGGAATATCTCCTAATATGATTTAACAACTAATATCTTAAAATTCATATTTGGATTCTGCACTTCAAAATACTTCCAGTAGGACCTTTTTTGTATTTTTAGTATTTATTTTTATATTTTTTTAAAATTCAGAAGGAAAGAAACAGTAAATCCGGACAGAAAATTTAAAAACAGAAATATTACAAAATTAGAATTGATATCTCACGGATTACAAATCGGAATTGGGCAAAATTTGGTTTGAAAATTATCTACTAAATGAGAACTAAATTTTAAAAATATTTATTTAATTTTTCAGATCGGAATTAGACACGAAATTAAGGTAAAAACACCTGAAAAACAGAAAAGCAACAAAGAGCAAAACCGAAACTAGATTAGGGTTTGATTTTTGGTTTAAAAATAGGGATTTGAAGGAAATTTGTGATGTGTAACAATCATTAATCACTTAGGGTATAACTTTTCAATTTAAATGATGGATTTGAGTGATCTAAGCTAAGATCCACTCAAGAAATTGATTCAATTACTAGTTTAATTCAAAACAGCCATTTTAAACAAAACTTCAATTCAATCAATCACAACTCCAAATTAATCACACAAAATACTAAGCTAAATATTCCAGATGATTAACAAGTCAGTAAACCTCAAATTTAATAGGTCAATTGACGGAAAATACCAAGCTAAGCACTTTTCCCCAATTTATTCAAAATTGTGTGTGTTCATGACTATTCATTCAAATTCAGCAAAATTACACGAAATTAAAGCAAGATTTCATGCATACAAACCACAAATTCCTTTCCCTATCTAGATTTGCTCACTCATAATCACAAGAACAAGAATTTGACAAGATTTCATCATGATTATTACAAAATTGGGTTCTTGTGATCTAAAATTCAAATCGACTAATTAAAAGAGAATTAAACTAAACCGAGAGTTGGAAGACCAGCCAGTAGCTTCCTTGAGTCGATTTGAAGCTCCAATTGCCGCTCGATTCAAGCTAGAATCGACCGATTCTAATTTTCCCCAAATCAGCCCCAAATTGCGCAATTTCACTCAAAAACGAAAATTAGAGCTCAAGAAAGCTTGAAACTCATTAATGGAGGTTCTAGAGGTTAGAGAAGATGATTGAAGAGTGGTGTATAAGTTAAGGAGAGTGGGAGAATGAGTCTTTTTAGAGAATGGATGAAAGAGCGTGTTTTGATGGATTGAAATACGGTTCTTTATATAGAGAGTTGAGGGATATTTTGGGGCTTGTGATTGGCTTAGGAGGATCAGGGAACTGTACTGAAGATCTGGACCAAATTTCGTTGTATTCCGTTGAAAAATGAGGGAGAATTTCGAATTTTAGTATTTGGCGGTTATTTTGAAATCTGGAATTTCGTCGAACGGTTTAGTGGCATCATTTCAAACTCAAATATCTCTCTCATTTCTTCATCATTTTCGGTGTTCTTGGTATCCATGGAAAGAGGAAAGAGAGAAGAAGAGAATGGAATTGGTTTTACGTAAACGGAGGTCTGTGGAGTGAATTATGGACTCGAGAAGTTTCAGCTCGAATTGAGTTATTTCAAGCAAAAACGGAATTCAATTTCATTGAACACCGAGTTCAAACTCGATTATCTCACTCAATTCTTCATCATTTTTTGAGTTCTTTATATGGTTGGAAAGAGGGGAATGAGTAGAAGAGAATGGAGTTGGAATTATGACAAACCAATATCTTTCCAGGAAATGGTGAGCTCGAGAAAACTGCAGCTCGAAATTGGTTATTTTTTGGCTGACGGTAGGTTTTCGCATTTTGCGGCCAACTCTCGCCGTTCCAGCGATGGCTAATCATACGGTTGTGCTTGTCTTGTCAAGACGAGTCGAATGGTATCAAGTTTGTTTAATTCCGAGCATTTCGAAAAAAAATCGCATTTTTGAGAGAGAAAGGATTGACTTGACTGCGACGGTTGACTTTTCTGTTTTGACCATAATTTTTGCGCGTCACATATTCTTTATTCTTGCGCTGCTAGGTTTATTTGAAGTGTAAAACGATGGTTAGGATTCGTTTGATCGGAACGTCACGTTCCGATACGAAACGTCATAGGAAACGTGGACGTTTCTTCTCGTTTTGGGACCGAACGTGGTCGGTTTACGTATCGGTTCGGTTGAAGAACATCGTGAGACAGTTGACGTTTTCATAACGTTTTGTGGTCGTTTCTTACTCGTTCCAATGCTTGGTCTTTATCACCGACGTTGTTTATCGTTTAAGGTTAGAGAAGTATGTGTATGGGAAATGTGAGGGTTTTAGGGATAATTTGGCCAGTTGGCCCATTATTTGCGTTATGGTGCTTCTTTTGGAGTTGACTTTCGAATAAGTCCTCCAATCCTTCTCTTTATGGCCTTTTCGCCCGTAAAATAACACAAAAATGTATTAAGAGGTTTCAAATTATGTTTTATGAGTTATGAGTCTTTTTCATACATTTTATGTGAAATTCGATTGAATTTGAGATGATAAATACCCTAAAAATATGTATAAAAATACACATTACAAGTACAACACATAAATTGGCCTCTCTAATATTTCCCCTGCTCTTGTCGAACCTTGAGTCTCGGTCGGGATGTTCCTCCGGTTTCGGTCCTTCTAGTTATGTCGGTACGTATGGTACCGTCTCTCGCATGCTATCATCCGACCCCCGCATTCTCTACTTCGATACTATAGCATGTCTCTATTCGTGGCAGTCCAAATTTCTTTATGAAGTTGAATTCCACCTTGCCATCTCTCGAGGTTGAAAGATAGCTGCCCCTTCTTCACTTCTATGATTGCTCCAGGCAGTTGCCAAGAATGGTCTTCCCCAGTATAATCGGGCAACAACGGTCCATTTCCATCTCGACCACCATAAAATCTACAAGAATGTGAGTTTCGCCCATTCGTACCGGCACATCTTCCGCTACTCCCTCCGGGTATCTCACCGACTTATCCGCAATTGTCAAGGTCATCGTTGTCTCTTCCATTTCTTCAAACCCCAATTTTTTGTAGACAGAGACGGCGGCATCAAACTCACGTTCGCCCCCAAGTCTCAAAGTGCTCGATCGAATCTCTCCCGGCCAAAGTAGCATGGTAAGGGGCGTGGGGGTCGTTAGATTTGTTTGTGTTATACTTTTCTAATTTTTTTGTTTCAAGAATATTGAAATAAATAAAAAATATGAAAATATAAATCATATTTATTATTTTATTCAAGAGTCATGAAAAAGAGTAAGAGGAAAAGGAAAAGAAAAAGGCACGAGTTTTATTTCGAAATCACCTATGATCTTGCAATTAACATGTCATTTCTACTTTGATAATACATCATTAAGATGAGTAAAATAGTCAATTGCTATTTTTCATGTCTACACTCATCAAATTGGGGCCCATAGATCCAAGAGGGGGCCAAGAGGAATCCCCTCCTATAAAATTGAAAATTTAGCATAAGTCCTTGAATAATTCTCTTCAGTATGTCCTTTCTAATGATATTTGAAATTAAGGTTATTAAATAAATAAAAAGGTAGGTTATATAAGTAAACATAAAAAGTAAAACAAAAAGAATGCTAAAAAAGAAGATTTGTTTTTTCAAATACTAATATAGCTATCTTGAAAATCAACACAAATATGAAAAATCAATAGAAGTATACTAACATGTAAAAAATATATCCAATATATAATAAATTAGGTATATTATTATCAGGGAAATTTTAAAAAAACCCCTAACTAATTTGTATAATACAAAAAAATACTGAGTGATCAGATTTCAAAAACCATCAACTTTTCAATCTAATAAGATTTTCCCATTTTACCACCATATGATGAAATAGTTTTCTAAAAAAAAAAGATTTCAGGATAATTATTTTATAAAAAACTATTTTCTGAAAAAATAATTAGTTAAAAATATTTTATAGAAATTTTTCTTTAAAAAATCTCTGAAAAAAATAACTTTCAAAAAAATTTCTAAAAATTTTCTTTAAAACTTGATTAGGGAGTTATTCAGAAAAATTAGGGAGTTATTTGAAATTTTTTTCTTTTTATCATTATTTTACTTAATTGTTTTTTTCAATCAAAGCCAAGCATTAGTTAATTATTTATCATTATTACTATTTTAGTGGGAAAACAAACTTGGTCAAAAGAGAGGTAAGGGATATTATTAGTCATGTGGGTTGGAGTTGGAACTAGCCTGTGGACTTCCGAGTTGGAGTAATGAAGACATGGTCTGATATACCAATGAACACGTTAATCCCACTTCTTCCAAAATATCATTTATTCAAAAATTGCCGCACACGAACTGCGTGTCAATTCACTACTCGTCGTTCCCAAAATTTTTCCTCATCTTAAGTCGAGACTCGAGACTACCTCTATTCAACCCACCTAATTAGTCAACCCCTACAGCGCAATTGCCTCTGATATTTCAACTCCCACCCACTCCTCCAAGTCAACTCTTCGCTCCCCTCCCCTCCCCTCCCCCTCTCTCTCTCTCTCTCTCACACAGTACAGACATGGGCAACGGCGTCACGAAACTCACCCACTGCTTGACGTGCTGCTCTGGCGATCCTCTACGCCGCCGCCGGCACGTCGCTCCGTCTACCCTCATACACTCCGACGCCTACGACGAGTCTCTCGGCCACTCTTTTTGCTATGTTCGTTCCTCCGCCACTGACAACCCTTCCGCCTCCACCTTCAGATCGATATCAGGCGCGGCTGTGAGCGCCAACGCGTCCACGCCTCTGTCCACGTCGCTTCTGGTGCCGCAGGATTCTACCACCACCATATCCTCTTCCTTTGAGAGCTCGGTTTCATTCTCTTCCATTTCTCTCCAGCCGGCGCCTCGCTTTCCTTCCGGACCTTTATCGGGCCCGCTTCCTTCAGATCGACCTTTTATGTCCGGTCCGATTGATCGGGCCGGGTTTCTCTCAGGCCCGATTAATCCAGCAGCCTCCACCTCCTCGCCGCCATCCGGCCTCCAACGGAGCAGCTCGGTGGCATCACGTGGGCGCCGCGGTCGTCGACAGGTTTCTTCCCTGATCCGCTCAATTGCGTCTTCACTTTCTCTCAGAAAGGAAAAAGTTTTATCTGAGGAGCCGCCTGGTTCTGGACCTGCCGATTTTCGGATGAATAATGATGAAAGCATTGTTGAATGGGCCCAAGGTAAGGCTGGGGAGGATCGGGTTCATGTTGTGGTCTCAGAGGAGCACGGATGGGTATTTGTTGGAATTTACGACGGATTCAACGGTCCAGATGCGACCGATTTTCTTCTAATGAATTTGTACGCCTCAGTCCATCTCCAGCTTAAAGGCTTACTCTGGCAAGACGAAGAAGAAGAAAGAGGAGAGATCAAAAAGCGATCCAACGGAAATGGCGGGACCGAAACATCGAATTGTAGAAATGGTAAGGCTAGTCATGTGGACGTGTTAAAGGCTCTGTCAAGAGCTTTGAGAAAAACAGAGGAGGCTTATCTGAAGATTGCAGATGAAATGCTCGATGAAAATCCTGAATTGACGCTGATGGGTTCGTGTGTTCTGGTGATGCTTATGAAAGGAGACGATGTTTATTTAATGAATATAGGGGATAGTAGAGCTGTTTTGGCTAGTAAACCAGAAAGAGATTTAGAAGGGATTAAGGAGGATCTGTTGAATGATTTTTCTGGATTTCTGCCGAGCTTGGCTCCTCTTCAGCTGACTTTTGATCATAGTACTTGTGCTAAAGAGGTGGGTTTGTTGCCTTCTTATATTACATTTAACTGCTAAGTAATCATGTAATTTATTAACATCTTTTGTGTTTACCTTTTTCTTTGATATAGGAGGTAATTAGGATAAGAAATGAGCATCCAGATGATTCGACAGCTATTATGAATGGTCGGGTGAAGGGCTCTTTGAAAGTCACTAGAGCTTTTGGTGCTGGTTTTCTTAAACAGGTAAATTTTTATGTTGTGAAATAATGTTTTATTTTTATGTTTCTTTACTTGGGTGATAAGATTTTGCTCCTTAGTTTAACACACCAGAATGTTTCAAGGAAGATTTACAAGCAGTTTGTAGTCTTGTTAATTATTTAGACAAGATTGGATTATAAGAAGAAAAGTTCTCTTATTTGCGATTCAGTAAATAAAGATTGTTTATTAAATGGATGAATGATTTACTAGTTGATCAATTCTGAAAAAAAAAAGGTGTTGCAGTTGTCACTAAATCCTTGTTTAAGTAATTATTTCAGCCCCTACAATTTTTAATTTTGTTATCTAAATTATGATTTATAGACAACAAATTATATAATAGTACACCTTATTTGTTACTAGATATGCTCAATATCATGCCTGATAGATTCTTTTTCCTTCTTTTTGTTCTCAAGATATAATACATGATCAAGTATATAAATTACACATTTAGTGTTTGTATTTCCAAATCAAATGTTGCATTATTACTGTCTGATTTGAGGGCTTAAATTATGCATTATATTTATTATATCTATTATATTTTGAAAAATCAATGCCTTTATTTATCTTGACACCTTCATTTTTTTCTCTTTTTAGTCAGAATGTTTGCTATTGACTAATCTAAAGAATTGCTACACATGTTGGCATTATTATAGATAATGTCAAATAGGAATATTTCAATTCTATAAAATATTTAAAGAATATACTATTAAAAATGTATATTATACTTTTCAACTAGCTAATGCAGTGATTCATATTCTTATTGCACACAGTCACTTTGATTACGACTGCGGAACTGATTCAACTAGTTATCCTCATCTAATTTCTAATGTCTATTTAGTTTTCTTTTTTAAAATAAAATTTTTGGACTTCTGACTACAAATCTATAGACCAATTCAACTAGCACTAACAGTAGTTCTTATTTTCGCAAAACAACCAACAATTACATCATATTTTCGTTCCATCTGACACCAACTCCATTTCCAGCCGAAATGGAACAACGCATTGCTAGAGATGTTCAGAATAGACTACATCGGCACGTCGCCCTACATAACATGTAACCCGTCTCTGTACCACTACAAGATGGGCGCTAAGGACAAGTTCCTCATTCTGTCCTCGGATGGGCTCTACCAGTACTTCACGAACGAGGCGGCCGTCACGCAGGTCGAGATGTTCCTCTCCGCGTCTCCCGACGGAGACCCTGCGCAACATTTAGTCGAGGAGGTGCTTTTCCGCGCGGCCGACAAAGCAGGTACTTACTTTAATTGAGCATTTGTTGTATGAGTGAGGTGATTTAGTAAACTCTCCTCTGACTGTGCAAGTGTAACTCAAATCAGTAATGAATATTCAAGGTGGGAGTAATTGAGTTTTGTCTCAAATTCTGATCTGGGTGTAATAAATTCCTTCTAGTTGTACACCCCCAATAGGTTTATTTGTTCCTTTATGATAGTTGTGTTGGGCGTAATTTTTAACTTGGCTTGTATGTGGAGGGGTGTGGAGGTAGTGTCAAGGTTATTTGAGATTGATGATTGGTTGATTCGTGGTTTAAGTGGTTCTCATTCTTAGTCTTGACCATGTTGTAATAAACAAGAAAAAGGAGTTCTGGTTTGGGCATCCATTTGACTTTTTGTTAGCTAGTGAATAAAATACATTGAAACAAGGAAAAAATTGATTATGGTTACATTTGGGCTATTCCTTTTTCTAAATCTTGTTTGTCTTATTCCATTTGTTTGCAAATTAGAATTGTGGGAAAAACTTAGAATTAACAATTCAGATTTTTACTCATTATTGTGGAGTACACTTCATTTCCCATACCAGTTTGATATCTAATTTTACATAATTCAACTTTATTTATTTTGCAGGAATGGATTTTAATGAATTGATTGAGATACCGCAAGGAGATAGAAGGCGATATTATGACGATGTGTCTGTAATTGTAATATCTTTGGAGGGAAGAATATGGAGATCGAGTGTGTAAAGAGAGATGAGTATAGTATACACATAAAAACAAAATGAACATGTAGAGTTTATTCATGAAAAGAATTCTCATTTACACTTGGATTAGCAAAGTGGGCAAGTTCAAATCTTATTTGATTTCTTATAAAAGTCAATAGATTGTTATTCAATTTATTTAATAATAATGACAAGCAAACAAACACCATTGGTCGTCTTTATTGAAATTTACTTTCTGAATAGTCAGAGTATGCCATCCAAATCTGCGGTTCTTTAATTCCAGTTTGACTCTAGCACAAGGGCAGTTCAAGCAAAAAAAAATATATATATTCCAGTTTGACTCTTGGCTTATCTATAATATAGGGTAAAATTTCACATAAGCCACTCAACTTTCAATTGTCATGTATATGTCACTAAACTTTAAAAAATTATTAAATATGCCACTTAACTTTCAATTATTTCTTATAGGTCACTCAACTTAAAAAAATAATCAAATAGGTCACTCAAATATCAATTAATCGGGTGACTTTTTTGGTCATATTTCAAAAATTGAGTGACCTATTGGGGACAATTGAAAGCTGGGTGACCTATTTGATAATTTTTGAAAGTTTAGTACGAGACAATTGAAAATTGAGTGACTTATTTGGTCATTTTTAAAAATTAAGTAACCTAGGATGAGATTTACTCTAAAATATAACTAGTGGTTTCTAGATGTTAATAGCACAATGTATGTTTCCGCATGTATAGGTTAAATATTGTGATAAAACTAATGAGTATCATCGTTCTGTTTCAGGATATATATCTACATAATTATAAAAAAAAGTTGTTGATGCTAGAATTATTTTATACATTTTTTAATTTATTCATGGCATAATCGCAATTATAGGCTATCTGAGTGCTAGTTTACAAAAAAAATTTGAGGAAATTTGGAGAGGGCTTGAATTCCTCTTCCAAATGATTTTTTTATATATATGATCTGAAATTACAAGTTATCTTTTTCTTTTACAAATAGAAAAATTAAAAAGAAAAAGAACTAAAAGAAAAACCTATGAGCTGATCATTACTAACAAATCTGGCCCAGCCCAAAACGAAAAAGAAGGAAATGAAAAGCAAGTTTTATAGCCGGATTTTATAACCTAATTTAAAGAATCCGGAAATGAAATCGCATCACTAGAAATATCTATTAGGTAATTTGACTGAGAATCATTCAGTCAAACTTCCCTTCACTCTTTCTTTTGCTTCTTCGTTAGACTCTCCTGGCGGCGCCATGAACAAACTCTTCTCCACCTTCCTTCTTCTCTGAATCACTCTAATTAACTCCAGTTCCACTCGAATCTCTTCTATCAACTGATTCAAGCTTCGCTTTTCCTCTGAAAAAGCTCGTCGACATCGTTCTTTCCATACACAAAAGAGGAAGTGTAAAGCTATTTGCTGAAGATCTAATCTCCGGTCAGCATCTAGTACAGATCGATAAACTTGAGCAAATGTTTCATTAGATTGTGGGTTTCTGAAAGCTTGCATGTACAGGCACCAAAGGTTTTCAACAAAGCAGCAATGGCCTGAAAGATGGTCAGTTGATTCAAGCTCTCTACAACAGAGATAACACCTATTGACGAGATGGAGCCCTCTCTTCAACAGATTATCCTGAGTAAGACATCTATTTTGATTGAAAATCCAAGCAAAAATCTTATTTTTCATTGGTAATTGTACTGACCAAAAATTTTTTAAATTGTTTGAGGTGTGGACGCCCATGGAAATGGTTTGGTAGACACTTTTGGTGGTAAAAAATCCATTGCCAGTCCATTTCCAGACTAAAGAGTCTGGTTCTGAGCTTAAAGTTAACTGATTGAGAAGGTTTTGTAATGTTACAAACTCCTGTTGAGGTTTTAAATCTATAATGGAATGAAAGAGCTCTTCAAACACAGTTGTATGTTTAAATTGATGAACTGAGCCTTGTGTTTTCACTGCATGTGAGTACAGTGAATCAAATCTCTGAGATAAAAAATCTTCACCCCAATTGCTATGCCAAAGGCTAGCTTTTCTACCATCTCCCAATTTAAAGGCAACACTGGCTAAGAAAAAAGGTATCAATTTTTTTATTTTTTTCCAAAAATAGGAGTCTGCATTGTTTGTTATCATTTCACCCCCTTCAAAACTGAGATTGCTCACAAGTTTTTTCCATGGTAATCCTAAATCATCTTGGAAAAATTTCCAAATCAATTTTAAAAGGATTGCGTCATTGAATATTTCTAGATTTACAACTCCCAAAACTCCTCCCTGTTCTGGTCTGCAATCTTTTTTCCATGAAATCAAGTTATAACCAGATTGTTTGTTACCTTTCCAAAGGAAGTTCCTTCTAATTTTATCCAATTCTTTTATAACCCAATTTGGGAATTTAAAAACTGAAAATTGGTGTATTGGTAGGGATGTCAGAACTGAATTAATTAGTACTAAACTCCCTGCAATGTTTAATAAGGCACTTTGCCAACCTTGCAATCTCATTTCAAATTTTTCAATAATTTTTCTAAAATCAATTTTTTTGGTTTTTTGAAATGGAGTGGGTAACCCAAATAATTCAAAGGCATTGTTGCATTTGGACAGCCTAAGCTAGTTTACAATTTGATTTCACTTTTCTATTCCTGATAATTATTTTTTTGGGTTTGATTTATTTGGTTTGCAGGGATATAATGGAATTGATACTTTTGTTATGGTACATATAATACAATTATAAATTTGATGTAAATTCTAGTTAATTTTTTTTTCTGGATTAACTTGTAATTGTAATTTTAATTTCTTAAAGGATATTAAATTGGTCTCTATTAGCTTGTTTTTTTTTTCCCCTTTCGTTAAGGGCAAATATGATACTTCAAAATTGTGTTGTGTGATCATCGAATTTGCTTCCCTTAAAAATTTGCTGAAAAATCATTGTTTTTTCAATAATATTTAACATTTTGTAGTGGTATATATGATAATTTAGGATTTTACATGGTCCCACCTTATGCAGTTATATATATTTTTTTATATTGTTCACATATTTATGATATGATGTACGCATTTTTTTTTGGCATGATAAAGAATTTCGTAAGCAAAAATATGAAATATATAAACCTTTAAAAACGAAGCTAAAAGCATTAAAAAATGTGTGCTTTGGATTGAAACCTCTAATTTTGTTAATTTTTTTATTGAAAATTTTGTTCATTTTTTTTATTGAAAATCTTGTTCATTTTTTTATAGAAAGTTTTTTTCAAGTTTTGTAGCCCTTTATTTAGTTCACCTGTAGCTTTTTGAAATTGTCAAACTATTTGTATAACTAATATAAAATATTTTATTTTTCCTATTCAAAGAAATATGTTATTTTCTCTTAAATTATTCTACTTTATTTTGTTCTCTATATATTGCTAATTTTTATATACAATTTTTTTTTTAATATTTTATCATATTAAGATTATGTTTCACCAATTTTTATTAATTTTTTTTTTTTTGTGATATTTTAGGGTAATTTTGGAGCTTGATGGGTTATACCTTTGAAAAAAAAACCAAGAAAATGTGGCTGTCAAAAGTTAGCGCATGGAGGGGAGATCAAATTGGAGGAGAGAGAAAGCGGGTTGGGGAAATTGGAGATCTCCGGTTTCCACCCTATTTATAGCGGTCCATATTGTACGTTGTAGATCAATGAAAAAAAATTGGTCCATAAACGTACCATATGAGCCGCAAATTTTTTTAGCCATTTGATGATAATCCGACGACCCAAAATCTGATGATTCTTGGGAAACTGATCTGTAGAAAAAGAAGAAAAAAGTACATCGGCTGGATTTCGAACGGAATATTATTCTATGCCTCCTCATTTCCCCTCATTATTCGGTAGTAAACCAGATGGGCCCCAAGTCATGGCTGTATTACGGAGGCTTCAAAATTAATTCCTTGTATTCCCACCTCAGTGATAATTACTCTCCTCAAAATATCACCATTTCACCATCGCATCAAAAATCTTCTGTCCCTTTGAAATTCAAAACCAAACCATGACAGAACCCACGCCATTTCCATCCTTCCTCCCCCAACTTCACACATCGATCTCATCTCGAACAAGTAAAGCACTGAATTCAATTATCGGAGAGCTTAGTTCAAACACACTCAATTCCACGCCAACTCAGCCTATCTCGCTCAGCAATGTTGAACACCTTCGCATAATTTCGTCTATCCTGTAGCAACACATGAAATTTGCGAAGTTCTTAGGAGACGGACATGCAATTCTCGTTGTAATCCAAGGTTCGGTTGCGAACATTAGGTAACAATCTACAATTTATATTTTCCTCTTTTGCCAATCCTATCAACTGGTGTAAGATGCTTAATGTTAGAGCTTAGTATATTAACCGGCTCAACCCAATCTTCGGGCCCACACCATATTTTGAGCTCGAGAATACTGCAGCTCGAATTTGGTTATTTTTTGGCCGACGAAAAGTTTTTCGCGTTTTTTGGTCGGTTTCGACGGTGCCAGCGATGATGAATGATGCGGTTTGTTCTTGTCTGTCAAGACGAGTCAAATGGTGGTGAGTTTGTTCATTTCCGAGCATTTCGGAAAATCGGCGCTTTTGAGAGAGAAAGAGTTGACTTCGACTGCGACAGTTGACCAGAATTTTGATGCATCGCTTTTTTCGCTATTCTTTCGCTGCTAGGTTTATTTTGAGGTGTAAAATGATGGTTATGATCCATTTGATCGGAACATCACATTCCGATACGAAACGTCATAAGAAACTTGGACGTTTCTTCTCTGTTTTGGGACCGAAGAATGTCATGAGACAGTGGATGTTTTCATAATGTTTTGTGGTCGTTTCGTACTCGTTCCAATGTTTGCTCTTTTCCACCAACGTTTTCCATCGTTTAGGGTTGGAGAAGTATGTGTATGGGGTATTTAAGGCTTTTAGAGAGAGTTTGACCAACTTTGACCCATTATTTGCGTTTTGGTCCGAATTCTTCATTTTATGGCATTTTCACTGTAAAATTACACAAAAACGTATTAAGAGGTTTCAAAATATGTTTTATGAATTATGAGCATTTTTTATATATTTCATGTGAATTATGATTGAATTTGTCATGATAAAAGCCCTAAAAATGTGTATAAAAATATGCATTACACTTCATTACATGAATTTATTCACTACATAATTTATTGATTATAAATTTGATGTGATGAATTTTCGATCATTATCTAATTTTGATACTTAATCTTATATATATGAACTATAAGTTAAAATATAGGGAACTTTTTCAAAAACCCCCCAACTTTTCTCAATATTATGATTGAATTTGTCATGATAAAAACCCTAAAAATGTGTATAAAAATATGCATTATACTTCATTACATGAATTTATTCACTACATAATTTATTGATTATAAATTTGATGTGATGAATTATGATCATTATCTAATTTTGATACTTAATCTTATATATATGAAAAGTTAAAATATAGGGAACTTTTTCAAAAACCTCCTAACTTTTCTCAATATTATCAAAAAACACCCTATCTTTTTAGATTCCTTCAAAAATCCTCTATCTTTTTTGCCTTCTTCAAAAATCCCCTAATTTTTTTGAAAATTATCAAAAACCCCCTCTCATTTAGTTATATTTTTTTAAATGACAACTTTATCCTTCTCATTTTAATATAGTTTTTTTCTTTTTTAGTGTTATTATTATTCTCACATCCAACTTATATTTAAAAAAATATATTTTTTACAAAAAATATAAAAAATATGAAAATAAATTATTTGGAATATTTTTTAAATATTGGAGCAAAATTGCAATACAATCATAATCCAACAAAAATATTGGGAAAATTACAAAAAAAAAGCTATGTATTATGTCTAAACTGGAAAAAAAATGTAAATATAATTGGAAAGAAAATTATCTTGAAAAATATTTTTTTGAAAAAAAATTGTTTCGAATTTTTTTTTCTTTAGGTAAATTATTTTTTAACAATTTATTTCACTGAATTTTTTAAAAATATATTCTTTTCTTACTATACATTTAAAATAAATTAAAAAATTAGAATTAAATATATTAATTTTTTAAATGTATTTTTTGAGAAAATAATATATTATGAAAAAGATTTAGCAAAAAAACTTTCGAAACATAAAAAAATATTTTCTTAAAACATTTTTTTTTCAAAAAAGTATTTTTTTTAATTATATTTTTTTCAATTATATATATTTTTGCATTTTAGACATAGACATGATTTTTTTTTGGCAAATTTTCCTATATTTTTTGTAGGATTATGGTTGTATTGCCATTATCTCCAAATTATATTTAAGAAAATATTCCAAATCATTTTCTTTCATTCTTAAATTATATATTTTTCAATATAAGATGAAATATTGAGAATAATAACAACACTTGAAATATATATATATATATATATATATTAAAATGAGGGGTAATATTGTCATTTTAAAAAATGTATCTAAATGAGAGGGGTTTTTTTATCATTTTCAAAAAAGTTAGGGGGTTTTTGAAGAAGGATGAAAAGATAGGGGGTTTTTGAAAAAATCTAAAAAGATAGGGGGGTTTTGATAATATTCGAAAAAGTTAGGGGGTTTTTGAAAAATTCCCCTAAAATATAACTAATTTGTAAAATAGAGCAAATCTATTATCGGACATATTTGTTCTTTCATAAAAGTAATGTGACACACCGAAGTGTGTTAGATGTTTGTAAACAAAATTATTCACTACATCTTAATTCGGATGGATATCACTTAGGAGGATCATCTAAAAACACACCGGGAGTATGTAGATGTTTGTAGACAAAATTCGGAAGAAAGAATTAAATGAATACCAAAGTGATTGTTGTGAAACAAATCCAATATTAATGAATATGTTTAAGATATAGTAGACAATGAAAGTCCTGAATAACTTGATTAATAATTAATGATAACATTAGGGGAGAGAAACAAGATTTGGAAAACATAAGTTATAACTTATATGGAATGCATCATTAATATATTTCACTTAGATCCTCTAACAAGTTAATATGAACTAGAAGTTCATAAATTTATTAATGTGAAACAACATGTAATTATATTATTTATATTTATGCAAAAATGATATTCAAGCATTTAGTGCTCATTGAGATACCCTTGGATAATTCTATATTTGAGATATGTCGGGAGCATGGTCGACCAATCGGTTTTAATGATGAAGATCCAAGGAAGAAGAAAAGAGCATGATAAGAAAGTTGGCTTGAATTTATCAATACTTCAAAAGAAATAAATTATTTTGAAAAGAATATTGATGATAAAAGAGTAGAAGACAATGACGAGCAAATTATCTCATAAGAGGTTTAGGTACCTAATAATATTGAAAATAATGAGATCTCAATTAATTATGTCTCTACTAGAATAAATATGGAACCGAAATAAAATTGTGATTAATCAAAATTTAGTTATGCAATTGCAATTGATTTATAAATGAAAATGAGGATCTATAATCAAAATTATTTGTATAATATCGACGGATAAACTATTGGCCAAATCGAAAGATGTGATTAAAGCATCATTATTTTCACTAGTGAAATACAAAATTGTGGACATGTACTCCAAACACCTGGCGTTGTATAACGGTAACTTATAAGGAGTATAACTTATAAGAGGGTGTTTTAAGAATATGTAATAAGAAAATTAAATTGTGATGTGCAATTATATTTGTAATTTTGTCGTCCCCGATGGACTTATTAACGTAGTAGCAAATTATTCATATCTCATTTGATTGCAATATATTAATGAAAATCCCCTGAAGGATTTAGAATGCCCGAAGCATTTCAAACTCTCGAGAGATTTAATCTATTAAATTACAAAGATCTTTGTACTAATTAATGCAATGTTGAGATATGTGATAAAATTGCTATAACAAATGTTTGTTCAATGAATGTTATGTAATTGATCAAAATTACGTTTAGGAAACTATATATTTACCTTTTGAATGTTGATATATATGTTGATGATTTAAAATCTTATTTTCTTGCCGAATAGCTCCAAAAGCTACCATATTGTTCAAAATAATATAAGATTAAATTCTTTAAAAATATTATCTTGAATTATAAATTGAATATTTCCTTGAAGGAGTCATTGTTTCATAATCCATCTATTATAATGATATAATGTGGAGAAATCGCATCCATTAAGATCATCAAGATAACTTGTTTGATGAATTAACAATTGAAATAAAGGATGGTGAGTTATTTTTATACATGCATGAGCTTGATGATTGTGAAATAAATATTTAACGAAACTCCTCAAATAATGATCCAACAGATCTCTTTTTAAGCATATATTACGAGAGATTGAACTTTGTCATCTTACATATCGTTGCATATATAAGGGGGAGAAATAATACGCACTGCACTCCTTTTCCCTTGTCTATGGTTTTTGTCCCAATGGGTTTTCCTTGCAAGGTTTTTAACGAGTCGGCTTTTTTGCGTAATATATAGAATGATAATGCACTCTTTTTCCTTCACTAGGATTTTTGCCCATAGGGTTTTAACTAGTAAGGTTTTAACGAGACATATTTAAAATATGAAATAATGATAATACGCGATGCACTATTTTTCCCTTGGTCAAGGTTTTGTCCTACCGGGTTTTTCTTGTAAGGTTTTTAATGAGGCAGCTTCTAATGCGTATGAAATATGGATATCTAAGGGGGAGTGTTATGAATATAATTAATATGGATGCCCAATACTTGGCCCCTAAAAAAAAAAAATTAGAAAATACTTGTAAGAATAGAAGGAGCTGTAACAGGATATTTACTACTCGTATATTCTATTGTATTTAGGTTAAATTATTTTCTTTATTGTAATTCTAAATCATGCAAAAGATTTCTTAGCCAAAGACTTACCCTCTACTATATAAAAGGGAACAGTGACTATTGTATTTCTTAATCCACAATTCAATGAAATTCTCTCCTTCCAATTCTCTCTTTTATTATTCTTTTGTTCTTTATTTTATAACAATTAGCAACTATTAACATAAAAATAAACAAATGACTTACCAACTATAAACTTAAATTACATCATTAAATACCAATTAAATATCATTACCATAATTAACACCAATGAACATGTCAATCATACACAAAATATACAAAAATTCTACTAGTATTACAGAATACTTTCACCGAAATTATGTTTTAGGAAATCTTGAACAGAGTCCCATAGCTTGTTCTCCCCTCATTTCATGATATGTGGCTATATTAGGTCATCAATTTGTGACAAATTTCAGTGTGTTTAGAAATGCTCCAAGAAATAGCAACAAAAAAAAAAAATTCATCAGCTCTGTACTGAAAACAAAACAAAATTTTCGAGTAATTAGCATTAAATGTCCTTATATCCTTACCTAACTAAAAGTAACAATTATCAACACAAAAAAAAATGAACTAATATTCATGCCTCGAAAAATGAACATCTTGAAAATATTCGAGTAATTAGAATTGAAATGAACTAATTTTCAATTTTAAAATGAACTAAAACCTGACATAGAAACTGAAATTTCTAATATTATGTTAACTAATATACAAAATAATAACTAGTACCACCCTAAATTATTAACTCAAAAATTCAATATATGGCAGAAAAATGTCAAATATGACAGAAAAATGATAAAAAATACACGCCACAATTACCACTGGAGTTTGAAAGAATAAATTATTACAATTTAAGGAAAAAAGAAAAAGGAAAAAAGAAAATGAAACTCTAAAATTAACACAGAGGGAAAAAAATCATAATTAAAAATCAAAAGATCAGAATAAAAATTCAGAATTAGAAAAAAAATCAAAAGCAAAAAAGCAAATCAACAGAATTAAAAACACAATAAAAAGTAAAAAAGAAAAGGAAAAAAACACAAATTCAAATCTACTACAAACCCAAATCGTAGAAATTAAACTAACCACTTATCAGATTTTGTAATTAAAATAACCCTGGAAATTAGAATTGAAATTGAAAGAAATCTTGATTATTATCAGATGAAGTAAAGATTACAACAAGGAATTTGCAACCCTAAAAATCTTGTTTTTCATATGATTTTTACAAAATTGATACAAAAATTCAGAAAATTCAAAAAATAAGAAGAAAATAGTAAAGTCCTGTCGGGCTGGAAGAGAAAAAGGCTGCTGGATGCATTTAACGATGGTGGGAATTTTCAAAATAAAAAGTAGAATCTGAAAAAAAAAACGCAAAGAAAAGAGGAGGATTTACGAAGAAAGAAGAGAAGGAATGTCGGATTATCGTACCTGAATGAAGGGGATTCCGACTCCATGGTCTGCTGCCTTGATTACCACGTCAGAGCCTTGACAATATTTTCATAACACATTCAGGTTATAAATCAAGTCAGCATCGATCGAAAAACTCAAAAAATGAGAAACAACTTAAACAAAAAAAACGTTCCACTAAAAATCCTACCTCCCTGCGGAGGATCCAACCTCCATGGACACGACGGTTCTCCCAAAATCGTAGATAACCGCGAAGGACCACTCAATCCTACCAACCATTTCTCGCTTCTCACCCAAAACAGTAAAGAAAATGGATTTTTTTCACCTTCCCTCTTTTCGATTCAAATTGAACCTGCGAAGAGAGGGTTCAGAACGTTCTAGTATACAGGGGCGAGTATTCATTTTATATTCATTTTTTTCGCACGACAGCCCACTAGCTCTTTTTATATTCATTTTTTTCACGTGACAGCCCAGGTGAAAATTCAGCCTTACATACAAAACAGCTCACAAAAGTCCATCTGGATGAGTATTTCATGCAAAAAACCGGCCCCCAACGTCAGCTGACGCATAGTGCCCGTATGTGGGGAAAAATACAGGGGCACGGTATAACTACAAAGCCTCGATTTCGAACCCGTACCCTTCAATTGAAAGGTAAAACACCACACCATCCGGCTAATATATTGTTTTTTGTTTGTTTGATTAATTAATATATTGTTTGTGATTTGGTGTATCAACATAACATAATAAGCTCGTTTAAACAGGACACAGGTCAGCAGTAAATTTAGCCTGAATTACCATACCATCCGACTAATATATTGTTTTGTGATTTAGTATTAATACTAGTGAAATGCTCGCTCCGCTTCGGAATGCACTTAATAAAGTTTATTTAAATATTATATTTTATATTTTTATTTTGTAGGACCAAATAAAAATAATCAAGAGTAATCCTTTATATTATTATAGTTCGAAACATGTAAAAACTCATATAGTATATTTTATATACTCATACTATTATATATATATATATATTATTTTTCTTAAAATATATATTTATTGTATAAATCTATCTTTTTTTAAATTATATCTTGGGTGCAAGTTATGGTGATGTATATCTTTTCTTACAATAATCTTTTATTTTATTATAGATTAATAAAATATGAAAATATGAGAAATGTATAAAAACTCATATATTATATTTTATATACTCATAGTATTATAATAATATTTATTTGTATATATATAAACTATTTTCTCAAGAGTAATCATTTATTTTATTATAGTTTAGAAACATGTAAAAACTCATATAGTATATTTTATATACTCATACTATTATATTAAATATTAATATATATATATATATATATATAATTTATTGTATAAACCTATCTTTTTTTAATTATATACTGGGTGCAAGTTATGGTGATGTCTATCTTTTCTTACAATAATCCTCTATTTTATTATAGATTAATAAAATATGAAAAAAATGAGAAATGTATAAAAATTCATATAGTATATTTTATATACTCGTACTATTATAATAATATTTATTTATATATATATATAAACTATTTTCTTAAAATATATATATTCGTATAAATCTATCTTTTTTTAAATATATACTGGGTGCAAATTTTTGTGATGTATATCAAATTGGACTCATTCACGTTTTAACCGTGGTTCTCTATCCTTTCCCATTAAATAAATATATACTTGAAATTCTTTTGAACGGCAATTTTGTTTTTGAGATAGAACATTACCCTCAATATTTCTTGAAACTACAATACTGCCATTCATCTACATTTCAAACAACTTAGGTAATATATTGAGTGGCATCAATTGTAATAAAGTAAAAAATTAAGGATATTTTTCAAAAGAGAAAGAGGAAAACATAGTGCATCCATTATTATATAATCAATTGTGCAATGAGTAGTATATTTGCTTAGAAATTACCTGCTTTATAATTGTGTATATGATGTATGACACAAAAGATCCTAGGATAGAACACGTGTCACTTGCTGGTTAAAAGTTCATATCCCTGTATTCTTTTAAGAATTACATAATAAGCTCGTTTAAACAGGACACGTGTCAGTAGCAAATTTAGCTTGAATTTTCTTGTATACAAGATAGGACCTCGCTCCGGGTCGGTAAACTGGGATTTTTTTATTTGAAATTTTCAAATGTTAGCTGATTGTGTTTTGTTCAGTAAATAAAAATAATAAATAAACATGAAAAAATGTAAATCAATGTAAATAAAGTGGAATTAGTTTATGAGATCTATAAAAATTTCAATAATCTTATACTACAAAAATTTAACTCACCTTTCATTCGTTCTCCACTTTCAGTTTTATAGTAATTTGTTGAGTTATTTGCATTTTGAACACAACTTTTTCATCTTACGTTTTTGTAATAAATAATTAAATTTAATATATAAAATTTAAAGAAAAATATCATGTGTGACTTTCGAAATTTGAATGAAATCATGTATATTGTATACCCTTCATAAAAAGAAGAATATGATTGTCCCTCCGAAAGAGTTTCATTTATTACTTGTATGGTTTATACTCAATATAAATTCCTCCGTAATAAAATTATCTCTAAAAATGGTAAAAATATATCAAATAAAATATGATTAGAAGAGAATGAATAACTATCAAACTTACATAAGAAGTTTATTTATGTTGAAAATTCATATTTTCATAGGAAAATAAAAACTCCATTCTTTCTAGTTTCCTTTTTGTTTTAAAAAAGGAATTATTTAAGTATTAATGACGGTTGACTGGATAATATTTCATATTATTTTCTCGAGAGGTATACATGATATTAGAGATTTAAGTTAAAAAAAATATATATTAGAGATTTTTTTTTTGAGGATGAAAAGTTGAATATGAAGCTTGTGTGAGTGCAAAATGCGTCGTTATCATACTATAATCAAACTATCATAGCACCTTCATTTTTTCTCTGATCTACTAAATTTGACAAACATAACATAATAAATAATAACACAATTGATGTAAATAAAAGTAAAGAATCGTATAATTTTTGGAATGCTTTTTTTTATATTAATGTAATAAATATATGAGCATATCAAATTTTCTCATTTTATTTTAAAGAATAGTATACACAACATTTTATATATTATATTATATTATAATTTTAAATTTTGAGTGGATATAATAAAATTATTCAAATAAAAAAATGTATGATGTGTTCAAGTATTTTTTTGTAGGACCAAAATGATATTCTCACAATTTATAGGGTACACATGAAATATGCTCGTTTAGTTCTTATATTAATTTAAGATTTTATAGGGGGTCACATAAAATTTTTGACCAATCAACCAAAATATGTGGATTTAACATGTAGGACATCTAAGTTTAGATCATATGTTAAAACCGTTGGGAAATCCATAGCCATGTACGTTACATGCGTAGCGAACCTACGGATTCAACCCGTCCTAGAATCATCGTTAAGGGAATAAAAATACAAGATTAACTATTAAAATTTATACCTCGGATCTTCCCGATCCGCGAGATGGAGAACGGATGTAGGTCCGAATGATTCCAACTAGCAACCTTCTCCTTCCTTAAACTCGACTCCGCGAGCTCCTTGCTTCTCCTAGGGATGAAGAATGGTCACTCGCAAGTTCTCAAGTCGAGACTGTAATGTGTATTTTTTATACACATTTTTAGGGTTTTTATTATATAAAATTCACCATTAAATCACATAAAATATTGGAAAAATGTTTAAATTTAATAAAAATTATCTTTGAAGCCCTTAATACACTTTTGTGTGATTTTTCGAGTAAAGAGACCGAGAAAACGATATTCGGATGACTTGATGAAAAGTCAACTTTAAATGACAAACCCATATGCAAATCCTGGGCCAAAGATGGCTGAATTCTCGACAAATCTCAGCGAAAACCCTTCACACATTTCCCCAAAATTCAAGCCGAAACCTACAAAATTCACAAAAAGACGAAAAGTCAAATCCGAAAACCGCCTTTGACCAAAAAGTCAATTTTACCGAAACAGGATAATGTGTGGCGTCAACACGAAGGTCTCGACGATACGAATTCAACAGTACCAATTTCGCAAAAAAAGACCTTCTAGAACTCTCAGAAAGTGCAAATGAAAATCCGTTGCAAGAAAAATAATTACTAAAAAAATCAGCCAATCATGCTGTGACACATGGCAGGCCATGGACTGCAGGGAATCGTTTCATTTCCCCAATAAAAACGCGTTTTCTCTTAAATTAACCTCAACCACCTCCACTTCTTTAATGGACCCGTCCATTAACTGAATTCCATGCATTAAGTACTGATTGGATGCCTCCATTTATGCGAAATAGAGAAGGACGAAAAATGCAGTTTTTTTAAATTGTCAGATTCGTGCAGAACCTTTCTCTTCGCCAACCAATGCGTGATACTTAGCAGGGGACCAAAACCAGCCAATTTCGTCTTGCCACGTGGGAATGCATTGCAGAATCCGTGCAACAGACTAATTTTCTTCACTAGTCATTACTCAACACGTGTATCACAAAATGTATTTTGGCCAATCAAGTTTCATGCGTTTTCTGACCCTGCTCAGTACGAGGTCAGTACTAGGTAGTGTGCTCCCTATGGATTATTGGCACGTGGCAGGTCTGTTATTTATCTCGACCATTCACGATTTACCACGTGTCCAGGCTGGTCCAAGTGGATGAGAACGAAGGGAATTGATAAATGCGCCGAGAAAGGTGTACCAAGCGAGAATTTGAATAGAAAATAAGAAAATGAGTGCTAAATATCCCCCAATTTACTACCCAAAATCAAATCCGAGATCAAGCTCAATTTTTAGTCCCACAAGATTATTTCCAAATATTTTCTAGGTCATTATTCTCTATAAAAATACCCCATTTTCTCTCTCTAAAAGAGGATTCACTCCTCCATTCTTACATCAAATTCATACACTCATTTCTTCTTTCATCTCTTCCACCATTTTTTTTCTCTCTTCCACCATTTTTTTTCTTTTCCACCATTAAGGTCCATAAGCTTCAAATCTTCTATTCTTGAGAATTAAAAGAGAGAATAGAATTTTAGAGAAGAGAGAAGTGCTTGATCTAGAAGGGGCAAGTGCTAAATCGACCCGGGGAAGATGAGAGATCGAGAACGATTCGCTTCTTTAGGGTTTGATTTATTAATTTTTTTTCTCTTTTTTGTATTTTATTTTTGATGCAAATATGGTTTTTTGTGGACATGAGTGAGTAATTTTATAAGTAGGGAAAATACTTTTTGTGTGGATTTTGTAGATAAAATCTTAAGTGAAACTTGCATTTTATTATAGTATTTTAAGATTAAATCTTGATATTTTTATTATGAGATTACAAGTTGAGTTATTTAGAAGAATGATTTGACGAGATATACTTATGAGATTTATTGAGATTTGTTTGAGTAATATTGTCTTGGAAGAGTTCTTATTTTATTCAAACAAAGGTTGAATCAAATAAAAGAACAACTTAAAAGTGGAAGTTTTTGAGTGGATCCGATATTTGATGCGTTTATGAATTGATTTTTGGAAGAAAATTAATTAAACCTTGCTAGCAAATATTATAATATTTTGTATCTTTTGTGATTAGTGATTTTCAAAGTTACACAAATCGTCATTATTTCCCTACTCTTTCTTTATTTCAAACTATCAAAATAAATTTGTTTCTTTCTTTTAAAATCCAATTCTTATTTAAACAACAACAATTTCTCTTAAACCACCACACTAAGTAAAAAATATGAGATCAAAAGGTTAACAATTTAAAAGCCCTGCTTCTTTGTGTTCGACATCCTAAAACTCGTTTTCCACATATACACTTTGTGAATACTTTAGGAACTATAATTATCTTTGTTGACACGTGATTACTCAAACGACAAGTTTTCGCGTAGTCACAAATGGCGCCGTTGCCGGGGAAGCGGCTTGCATTAAATTTTTGACTAACCGATCTCACGTTTTTCTAGTGTTGTGTTTTAATTGTTTTGAAGGTGTATGAAAAAAGGCAATCCTCAAGTCTCTGAAAACCCCGATTTGAATCAAACGTTGAGAGACATCAAGAAGAACAAGAAGAAGGGAGCGCCAGGCGTTTCATCTTTTTCAAAGCAAAATCAGGAAGTGGAGGCTTCTCCTACCTTAGGGCCTCTAGATCCAAAGATAGATCTACCACTTGTGGAAGAGCCACAAGATCCAGCTCAAAATCATCCGAACCATTCCTAGCTCCGATCTTCATCATCAGGGAGTTTCTTTCCTTTTCATAGCTTAAACTCATCATCATCATCATATCAAAATCTAAAAGTCGAAGAAAAATATTTAGAAAAATAAGAGAAAGTAAAAATGACTGAAGAAAGAACATTAGGAGAACTATTGTGGTACCCACCATGCGGAACTTTAAATTGAACCCTGCTATATTAAATGTATTACCTGTTTTCGAAGGACATAGAAATGACAATCCTTATATACATTTGGGTGAATTAGATAGGAAATGCACGGCTCTTTTTGGTAAAACAAATGACTTGGATAATATTAAACTCACGTTTTTTCTCATACCTTTGGAGATGCTCCAAGAGACCGGCTCAATCACCTCCAAGGTGGGCCATTCGGGACTTTTGAGGAGGTGGCACAACGTTTTCTCAAACGTTACTACCCCGATTCACTCACCGCCAAGTTGCGATCCGAAATTACGGGGATCAAGCAAAGGAGTGAAGAAAACCTACAGGAGTATTACGAACGCTTCATCCGTTTATGCGCATCTTGCCCCAACCACAATTTGGAGGAACCCTCTCTCATTGCCCAATTCCTCGAAGGCATGAACGACCTCGATGCTCGTCTTCTTCAATGCTCAGCGGGAGGAAACATCAACCACCTAACCCCTTCCCAAGTGCGAGAACTCATTGTGACGAATGCAGAAGGCATGAGAGGGCATAGTGGACATGGTGGTCAAGTCAATGCTACCAATGCGGTGGATCTCAAGGCAATGGAGTCACGAATTACCGCCAATTTCGAGACAAGATTCAGCCAAATGCTCAATGCGGTTGGGGGAAAAATTGAACCCAAGAAGTGCGAGTTTTGTGGGAGTACAACGCATTTAACCGATGAATGCGAAACACTTCAACAAGATGTGAATGCAATGGGAAGTTATGGGGGAAACCAAGGGGGTTAGGGTACCAAAAACCTAAATACTCTTACGATCCTGGAAGAAAACACCCCAACCTTCGTTGGAGAACGGAGGAGAATCAACAATCAATTCCCCAACCCTAAAGGAAAGGACTGTACACACACCCCAACGCGCAACAACAACAACCTCCTCTCCCTTCTTCATCAAGCACTCAACCTTCCTCTCTCGATGAGAAATTTGACAAAATGATGGCCTTCATGACGAATGGATTTTCAACCTTTACAACCAAATTGGGTTCAATGGAGAATGAGATGAGTTCACTTAGCCAAGGTCAAGCAACAACGAGTCGACAAGTTCAAAACATGGAGACACAGATGAGACAAATGGCGGATGAGGTGAACATCTTGAAAGGGCAGGTTGATAACAAACTCCCATCTCAAGGAAGGGGACCTGACACCAAACCGGTTCTCGCCATTCATCTGAGAGGCGGGAAAAAGGTTGAGTTTCCTAGAGAGAAAAAAGAGATTATTGTGAAAAGGCGTGATGAACAAGGGGAGAAAGATGAAAAATTAGGGTTAGAGAATGAAAATGTAGTTGTGGATGAGAATAAGAGTGTGGATGCGGATGTAAATGTACAAGGAAAGGGAAAAGAGGAAGAAAAGGGAAAAAGGGAAGAGAGAAATTACGTGCCAAAGGCACCATTTCTATCCCGTTTGGCGGTGAACAAAAAGGCGAGAGGCCGAGAAGGATATGCTTGCGATTTTTAAAAGGTGGAGGTGAACATTCCCATCGTTGACGCCATCGAAAAATTCCCCAATGTTGCAAAGTTCTTAAAAGACTTGTCCACCAACAAGAGAAGATTGAAAGGGAATGAGAAGGTGAACCTCTCGGCTGTTTTAAGCCTAGACGCCGGACTCGCCCCCAAAAGAAAAAGATCCCTGGAATATTCGCCATTCCGTATACAATTAGGCATCGCCATAATGCCCAGTCTGTTTATGAGACTCTTGACCTGGGTAGTCTGAAGAACACCCGAGTCGTGGTGACCCTTGCAGACCGATCTGCAATCCAACCTTTGGGAGTGGTGGAAGATGTGTTGGTCGGGGTAAACGGGCTAGTTTTCCCGGCCGACTTTTACATCATCAAAATGGGAAGCACCGCAGATTCTTCTTCCATTCTCTTGGGAAGACCATTTCTAAGGGCAGCAAAAACTCGAATCGATTGCCATTCGGGAACTTTGTCGATGGAGTTCGACAATGAGAAGATCTCCTTTAATATCTTCGACGCGATTAAATTCCCAGACAACAATAGTGTGTCGAGCATCTCTATCATCGACGAAATTGATGAGCTCGTCGACGAGCATCGATAGGGGAGTCTTCTCATTCTCTAAATTCTTTAAATGATTCTTTTGATGAGTTTTGGGAAGAATTAGAAAATGTGAACACAAGTAGAAACCCGAAATAATGATAACTTGTTAGGCAATGAAAATGACACATTAATACACGAAGTTGAAAATGAAAATTTGCTTAACTCGAAAAGTGCATGATGAAAGAAGTTTTTTCGTTTTCGGGACCAATGACGACAGAGCTCAAGATTTCGGGAGAACGAATGCCACCGTCCACCGAGAAGGCGCCCAAACTCGAGCTTAAACCTCTTCCAAACCACCTCAAATACACATACCTCGGGCCCGAAGAGACCTTTCCTGTGATTATCGCCTCCAACCTCACATCCGACCAGGAGTGACGCCTGGTGGAGGTCTTGATAAAACACAAGAAGGCGATAGGGCGGACGTTGGCCGACATACTAGGTATTAGTCCCGCCACTTGTATGCACAAGATCACCCTTGAGGACGGAGCAAAGCCCTCAAGGGAAGCTCAAAGGCGGCTTAACCCCGTTATGATGGAGGTGGTTAAGAAGGAGTTGCTTAAGCTCCTCGATGCGGGCATAATATATGTTGTAGCCGACTACGAATTGGTGTCACCCATCCATGTGGTACCTAAAAAAATGGGGATTACAATTGTTGAGAATTCGGAAGGCGAAAATGTGCCTACACGAATACAAAATGGATGGTGTGTCCGCATCGACTACCGCAAGCTCAACGCGGCGACAAAGAAGGATCACTTTCCTCTCCCTTTTATTGATCAAATGTTAGAGCGGTTGGCGGGAAGGCCCTACTATTATTTTCTCGATGGGTACTCGGGCTATTTTCAAATCGCGATAGATCCCGCCGATCGCCAGAAGACGACATTTACTTGTCCCTTTGGTACTTTCGCGTATCGAAGGATGCCTTTCGTGTTGTGTAATGCTCCAAGTACATTTCAAAGGTGCATGATTTCCATTTTCTCCGAATACATTTCAAAATTTATAGAAGTTTTTATGGACGACTTCTCCATTTATGGCAACTCATTTGATGAGTGTTTAACCAATTTGGGGCTAATAATGGAGAAGTGCGTCGAGTCTAACCTTGTCTTGAATTTTGAAAAGTGCCACTTTATGGTGAGCCAAGGGATTGTGTTAGGTCACCTTGTTTGAGAGAAATGATTGGAGGTGGACAAAGCGAAGGTCGACGTAATCAAGACGTTGCCTTACCCTCGGAATGTGAAGGACGTGCGCTCATTCTTGGGACATGCAGGCTTTTACGGGCACTTCATCCGCGACTTTTCCAAGGTTGCGCAACCGATGTGTCGCCTTCTCCAAAAGGACGCCAAATTCGACTTTGAAGACGCGTGTAAGGAGGCTTTCGATGTCTTGAAGGAGAAGCTATGCACCGCCCCGATAATCAAACCACCCGACTGGAACCTCCCATTCGAGATCATGTGCGACGCTAGTGGATTAAGTGTTGGTACCGTCTTGGACCAACGAGTTGGTAAGGATCCCCATGTTGTTTATTATGCTTCTAGGACACTTGACGATGCACAACGAAATTACACGACCACGGAAAAGAATTATTGGCTATTGTGTTTGCATTGGAAAAGTTCCGATCATATTTGGTCGGAACGAAAGTGGTTGTGTTTTTAGATCATGTAGCACTGAAGTACTTGATGAAAAAGAAGGAGTGAAAACCGCGTCTCTTACGATGGCTTCTCCTCCTTCAAGAATTTAATGTGGAGGTCCGAGACAAAAAAGGTGCAGAGAAACTCGTTGCCGATCACCTCAGTAGACTCCCGACGAATGAAGGCGAAATTCTACCGATCAACGAGTTGTTTCCTGACGAGCATCTTTATGCAATCCAGGTGAGCACACCTTGGTATGCAAACATCGTCAACCTTCTGGAGACGGGACAGATGCCAAACACGCTTTCTCGCGCTCAGAAGGACAAACTCAGGAACGACTCGCGTTACTATTTTTGGGAAGATCCACTCCTTTACAAGATCTGCTCTGATCAAATGGTGCGCAAGTGCGTGCTCGATTGTGACTTCAAGTCGGTACTATCTTTTTGTCACTCGTTAGAATGTGGGGGCCACTTTGGAGCCCAACGCACAAGTCACAAAGTGCTCCAAAGCGGATTATATTGGCCAACTCTTTACAAAGATGCTTATTTCTTTGTAAAGAGTTGTGAGAATTGCCAAAGAACGGGAAATCTAACCCGCAAAAGCGAAATGCCTCTTAAAACTTTATTGTTTTCGAGCTTTTCGACGTATGGGGGATAGATTTCATGGGCCCATTCCCTCAATCAAATGGTTACTTGTATATTCTTGTATGTGTCGACTATGTGTCTAAATGGGTCGAGGTAGTTCCAACAAGAGATGCCAACTCCAAAACGGTGATCGAGTTCCTTAAAAAGAACATCTTTCGGCGCTTTGGAGTACCTAAAGCTATCATTAGTTATATGGGCTCTTATTTCAACAATAAATACCTCGAATCACTTTTGAAAAATTCCCATGTTCAACATCGCATGTCGATTGCATACCATTCCTAAACTAATGGCTAAGCTAAAATATCTAATCGTGAAATTAAAACAATCCTTGAGAAGGTGGTTAATCCATCTCGCAAGGATTGGAGTCAAAGGCTTGGGGATGCATTATGGGCCTATCATACTGCATACAAGACACCGATAGGGATGACTCCTTTCAAACTTGTGTATGGAAAGAGTTGTCATTTGCCGGTCGAAATTGAACACAAGGCTTTTTGGGCAATCAAAAAGGTAAATCAAGATTACCCAAAAGATGCGGTTTTAAGGAAAATACAAATTCAAGGATTGGAAGAGCTTCGTCTTGAAGCTTATGACAATTCGAGAATTTACAAAGAAAAACTAACCATCGCTCACGACAAACTTATTCACAAAAAGAGTATGAGGTTGGCGATAAGGTTTTGTTGTTCAACTCTCGGTTGAGAATGCATCCCGGGAATTTGAAGAGCGAGATGGACAGGTCCCTTTACTATAACCAACATTTTTCCCTTTGGAGTGTTTGAAATATCTAGGGAAGGAGGGGATGCATTCAAGGTCAATGGCCACCGCTTAAAGGCATTTTACGAAAATCATGATGCGCGGTGGTTTGATGAGCAGGAGTTGGTTGAAGTGCCAAACGGCGCAGACGAAAAGGAAGGATGAACGAACACGCGTCGAGCTCGAGACATAAAATGGGAGCGCTTGGCGAGAGGCAACTCGTCATGTCGGGTCGTATTTTTCTTTTTACCTTTTCTAATTTTTTCTTTGACAAAACTTCTTCATTCACACTTAAAATTTTCGCAAAAGTTTAAGTGTGGTGAAATCTATTTTGTGCAAAACCAGGTTTTGTAATCTTTCTTGTGTCCAAAAAAAAGGGGGTTTTTAAAATAAGAGTTTTGAAACCAAGTCCTTCGAGCAATAAGTTTTTGAAAAATATAGGGTTTTGGAAAATGATGAATAATTTTTGAAAACTTTTAAAGGATATTAAATTATTTGCCATAATATTTTTCTTTCCACCCCATTTCATCTATACTATCCTCATAAAGTCCATTAATGGTTTTGAAAATTTCATAATGTGTTCATATCCTCAATATTTTATGACAAAATATAATGTTTTCATTCTTTAGTGCCATATTTAAATTTTTCGAAATTATCCCTACTTTTTAAACTGTGGCCTCGTGAAATGTCTAATTTTTATCGGCCCTTTTGAAACTTGTTGAAGACCTACCACCTATTTTCTAGTACAAAAATGCATTATTTTGATAGATTTTTTAATCTTTGAACCTAGTCTTATGGTGACCTTCAAGGGTGTACGGCGCAAGAGATAGTTCTTAACGCTCGGTTACATGGGCAATCCAACTTGCATGGTACCAAGTAGCTGGGTATCGGTGATGATGAATCATTGGTATTCACGCGGAAGGGCCCGCTACATGGCCTCGAATCCAAGTATGCTAGAAGTGACCGAGAGGGATATGATCCGCCGCGGAGAGGCAAAGACCGGGATAAGATTATTAAATATATATATATATATATATATATATATATATATATATATATATATATATATATATATATATATATATATATATATATATATATATATATATATATATATATATAATATATATATATATAAATAAAATAAATAAAAATAAAAAAAAAAAGAAAATTATATATATGTATATACTTCTTAATAAAGAAATAAATGATTTTTAGTGTCATTAGACACAAAATTTGTGCTTGGTAATTAGGTGTGTGAACTTTCAATCTGTTTCAAAGGGCGAAGTGAAATTTAGTTAAAGCTTTTGTGCGAAAATTAGGGGGTTAAAGTCGAAAAGTTTTTTTTAGGGTACTATTTTGTGGAAAATGGATAATTGGGATAAAAGATTGGTGAGTTGAAACGAACTTGATGTTTTAAAATTATTAATGGGACATTCACCAACTTTCGTGTATTATTATAATAATCGACCGATTATGTGGCAATAATTTAATCTCTTTTCAAATGAATTTAAACCGATTCTAAAACCCTAAAACTTGATTTAAATTTACGCTTGAGGGCAAGCTTGATGTAAGTGTGGTGAGATTTGTAATGTGTATTTTTATACACATTTTTGGGGTTTTTATTATATATAATTCACCATTAAATAACTTAAAATGTTGGAAAAGTGTTTAAATTTAATAAAAATTATCTTTGAAGCCCTTAATACACTTTTGTGTGATTTTTCAAGTAAAAAGACCGAGAAAACGATATTCGGATGACTTGATGAAAAGTCAACTTTAAATGACAAATCCTGGGCCAAAGATGGCCAAATTCTCCACAAATCTCCGCGAAAACCCTTCACACGTTTCCCCAAAATTCTTGTAACCCTTATCCGCCGATCATCCAAGCCGATACCTATAAAATTCACAAAAAGATGAAGGGTCAAATCCGAAAACCGCCTTTGACCAAAAAGTCAACTTTACTGAAATAGGATATTGTGTGGTGTCAATACGAAGGTCTCGACGATACGAATCCAACAGTACCAATTTCGCAAAAAAAGACCTTCTAGAACTCTCAGAAAGTGCAAATGAAAATCCGTTGCAGGAAAAATAATTACTAAAAAAATCAGCCAATCATGTTGTGACACATGGCAGGCCATGGACTGCAGGGAATCTTTTCATTTCCTAAATAAAAACACGTTTTCTCTTCGGTTAACCTCAACCACCTCCATTTGTTCTTTAATGGACCCGTCCATTACCTGAATTCCATGCATTAAGTACTGATTGGAGGCCTCCATTTATGCGAAATATGGAAGGACGAAAAATGCAGTTTTTTTAAATTGTCAGATTCGTGTAGAACCTTTCTCTTCACCAACCAATGCGTGACACTTAGCAAACGAAAACCAGCCAATCTCGTCTTGCCACGTGGGAATGCATTGCGAGAATCCGTGCAACAGCCTGGTTTTCTTCACTAGTCATTACTCAACACGTGTATCGCAAAATATATTTTGGCCAATCAAATTTCACGCGTTTTCGACCCAACTCAGTACGAGGTCAGTACTAGGTAGTGTGCTCCCCAATGGATTATTGACACGTGGCAGGTCTGTTATTTATCTCGACCATTCATGATTTACCACGAGTCCAGGCTGGTCCAAGTGGATGAGAACGAATGGAATTGATAAATGCGCCCGAAAGGTGTACCAAGCGAGAATTTGAATAGAAAAGAAGAAAATGAGTGCTAAATATCCCATAATTTACTACCCAAAATCTGTTGGGTCTCGGACGTGCATAACGCGGCGGAAAACAAAAATTTCGTCCAAAACCAATCCGAGGATCCGTGCGTATCGGTGAAATCAAAGAAATAAATTTTAAAGATACCTTTCGGATTACGCTTAATCCGTGACGCTCAAATCATGCGTGTTCTCCCTGCGTCTCTAAACAGGGTTACCATCCAAACCTATATTACGTCCGTCTCCAGGCCGTCTAGGTCGGATCGTGCGGAAGTCATCTACCGCACACACAATCGGTCTCCACCAAAACTCTCAACAAACCGTTCTCATCTTCTTAGGCCGAATAGATCACAAGCGCCGAAAGTACGAACGCCTCTACCGGTGTCCACACGAACAAACTTCTTAAAACGGGAAGAAGAACAATATATATGCTAGTAGCTTGTTCTCCTCTTGCATAAGAAAACTCTTCTTATTTTATCTCACAAAAGATGTATATAATTCCTCTCATATAATCGCACTCTTTCATTTTTGTCATACAAAAAGAAAGCACCCTTTCATAATTTTGTCATACAAATTAGAAAGTATATTTTCTCTCTTTTGTCTCACAAAAGAGAATGAGAAATAATTAGAGAGAGAATGATGTGTTGTCTTTAATGAATTTGGAGCCCTCTATGTCCTTATATAGAGGTGAAGAGTCATGTCTCTTCACACTAAAAGATGTGTATGACATCACTCATCATTATCCATATGCCATCATCTAGACTCTTCTATATTACACGATCTTTTGTGCTCATAGTCTTTATATACATATATACCACATAAGATGACAATATATTTTCGACATTCTTATGCAACTCATCATATAGGTCGCTAGGATTTTTCTGCGCCTGTTTCGGTTTGTTCTTTGTGTGTTGCCTTGTAGGTTCATTTAATGTTGGCAATAGACTTGGCAGCCTATAAATCATGAGCGGACTCTAGCAAGCCATCATGACTACCCAATTTAAGTGAATATCGGTGATCCGATTTACCTAATCAACAATCACGTATTTAGTCCCTTTGTCACACGATATCTATATCGATCATAAGGCATGTAATACGTCATCCTTATATTAATCGAATAATATTTCTTGATCCCAAATTAAACTGAACAAGAACAAATGACATTAATAACTCTTATTAATTTATTTGAGTATGGCCATACATTTCTTCAGTTCAATTCATCAAGAGGCCTAAAGATATCTCTCTCATTTATGAGAGGAACAAATCCCATCTTGATTGCACTCAACCCTCTACATGATTCATTAAATACCTAATCATATCCGTTATAACTACCCGGCTAAAGGCGGTGTTAGATTATGTTAAAGTATAAAATTACTCATGTTGGGAACCGAGACAATCTCAGGTCAAAAGACTATAAATACTTTATGTTACAAGAATCGTTAATGACGTAAAACATGTAGCATTCTTATGGCGGGTCAGTCCAAGTATATGGTCTCTAACATATACCTACGTTAATGACTTGATAACTATTTATCCATGATAAGTAAAACATGATTATCAGTCAACTAATATACTTGGTGTGCATTTAGAGCTTGTATATAAATACATATTTATTTGTATCCGCAAGTATATTTGTCTCCAAAAATATCTTATAAATGACCGGGGACGATTTAGAATAGCATTCATAACACTTTATAGTTTTACTATCAAAGTCACGCACTTTGATGACATAAAAGCTGAATTGTATATTCATGGTCTATTTTAATTATATTAAAATAACCTATACGCACATATTATATGAAATATCTTAGAATAAATATTATGTTTGTTATTACAATCCATCATCTAGGTCACAAACACTTTGGCCTAGAGCATAACACCATCAATCTCCCACTTGCACTAGGCCAAATCAACCAAGTATGTCATACTCATTGATCTACGTGGTATCACATACCAGTTGACCGAACACGATCACCATCATTTAAGGGATTGGGTTCTTAAATGAATTATCAAACATTGTCATATGCAAATACTTTGCATATTTTTATGTCGACCATAATCTAAGAAGAATGCTTTACCCTTCTCAAGTATATAATCATACTCTTGATTATTATTTAGTGACTTTCACTAAGATTAAACTTATATATGCTTGTTACACTTAATTCATATACATACTTTCATATGTTTCTATTAAGAAACAACTTCTTGACATCCATTTGGTATTTTTTATAGTCATACTATGAACATATGCCCAAGAAAATTTCTGAAATACATAAGCATGATGACTTGGAAAAATATTATCATAGTCTATACTATGAGTTTAACTTAACCACAAATCATGCATTATATGTTTGCACATTATCCATATCGGTCTTTCTTTTAAAACCGTATTTCCATCCGATGGATCAATCAAATTCAAAACTTGATTGTCGACATGGATTACATCTCAACTTTCGAGTCTCTAACCATTAGAGCCTTGACTCATCATAGTCTATTAGTAGAATATGGACTCATTATCTATGAGTACGAAATTTTATCATTAGACACGAAAAATCTTTATTTTTCGGGTATGTGATAAATTCTAATAGATCTACATGAATACACTTATGTTATATACTCGGACTCCTCAACATCTTGAGAGTCTAGTTGATTAATTGCGGACTCAATCACTAGTTGAAATCTGAATTAATTTCCATCCGAGCATTACGGTCGGTATGTGGAATTTGAACTTTTCAAATTTACTCCCACTAATTCTTTTGAAAATACTTCTTCCAAAGAGATATAATTTTCGAGTAACAAACACTTTGTTCTCATATTAATTATTGAAGTAATATCCTTTACTTTTCTTAGGATATTCCACAATAAGCATTAATCCGATTAGATGCATGATGCTTCAATTAAGTATCATATCCTCAAATCTTGATAAAAGATAACTCGATACACCTACCAGTCCATATCGCATATGGAGTCTTTTACAACTGCTTTAGATAGAATTATATTAAGTATGAACGCAATAAGAACGTAACCCCGAAAGAAATAGAAGATATTTTTGACTCATCATGGTCGAACTATATCTAATAATATTTGATATCGTTATCATGATGATCAAACACTTGGTTCTCGACTCCTCAATCTCATCAAAGAAATTTGATTTTTCGAAGCCAAGTTTTATTCTCTACTTCATTATTTGTAACTTTTGAACTTTTCAAAATATTCAAATTTATTGTTTCAATAAAGCGATGAAGTAGTTTTCTCTAGCACCTTTACTCATTGATGAACATACATCACTATGTATGAGAGCCAATATGTAACTTGCTTTCACCTTACTTTGTGAAAGACGTATATGTCATCTTGTCTAATAAATAAGTTACATATGTTTCAAATGATTCGAAATAAAATGAATTTGAAAATCCATCTTAATGGATTTAATAAATGTTCATCTTATTTAAGTAGACCAAGCAACAATGCTAGATTTAAATTCTTAATATTAATGTTATAAATAGACTTATAATTATCTTGTTCGGTATAATACATAAGGTAATTTTTCTATTGGAACATTTCCAAAGAAAATTGTCATTTTTGAATGGTGAAATTATTATTCTCAATAATAAATTAATAATCATTCATAGATAAACTCGAACTATAGATAATACAAAATTTATTGTCGACATTGAATAACAATTATTTATGTCGATGATAAGTCCAAAAAGACAATGTAAATAAATGAGTTACTTGAGAAAATGCAACAACTTTTGCTACATTTGTCACTCATATGTTAACATCATATTTACTCAATAGTCTACAACTTTGTCAGCACATTTTTCATAAATGTGTGATTCACATCGTGTATCTAATACACATGATGTGAAATAGACAAATTAATTTCTATAACAAAAATACTTGAAGTGATAGTCACACTATCCTTTCATTCCCTTTTTCATATCTTCTTGAGAAATTATGGTTTCTTTCAATGAACCAATTCATTACAAAAGATACCAAGTTCTTACTTAAGGCCGAAGCTCGGACAACACCTTACCCTTATCTTTGGGATTACTCTTTACGATTTTTTTTCAAGCACGAAAACATCATTGACAACACTTGTCCATGTTCATTTTAAAGATTATAAGCATCTTATGCTATCTGTCCTTCTCAAGGACTTATTGTGAGACATAAATAGATATACTATTCGAATTGAAAAATATTCAAAGACTATTATTCTTTAAATATTTCATATAATGGCTCTCACTATTTTTAATCAAATCAATAACCCTCAATCCCATTGATTCGGAAACTTTCAATGCATGAAGTTTCATAATGAGACACGATCCATATTTCAATTAAGTCCTAAGTGAGCTTTGGCTCATCGCCTAGAACTTAACTTATTTTGGTAGGAATAATTCCAATTGTATCTCATACAACACTTGAACAACATAGGATAAGCATCATATGCCCGACGTATATATCCTATCGTATGCCCCGAGCCCAAGTCCGACTTGATAGCCCAGTTAAATCAAACCATGTGTAATCATCGGCATAATAGTACCCAACTCACTCAGCTTTGGCATGACCTATGTTGGCTCCCATTTCCCGCATTCTCTCCCCCTAAGATTGTCCCTACATACCCAGCTTTGGCATGACCTATGCGGGGGTCAATCGTAGTATCGAGAGATTTAGACTTATGGAAGGCATTTCATGACTTAATATTATTTAGAGGGATTTTGAATTTAATATTATATGTTATTATGCAATCTTCAAAGAACATCACATGTACCAATAGAATAAAGATAATAACGATGATGTATCATGGCCTTGATCTTTATGAACTAACATAAAGATTTCCTAATATATATTTCATCTCTATGAAATTTTTCTTAGATTGTATTTGGAAATCTTATCTCCGTGTATAGAAATCGATGAAAACTCTTTGATTGCCATGATGTGTGGTTTAAAATAAACTTGCCATCTCAATGATGTATTCATGATGGACGATGAACTCCTTCATCTCAATGATGTATGTGTTATGCCTAATGAACTCCCTCATTATATCAACACATATCAACAAAAATATCAAATATAAACATAATCATATTATGTTTCGATTATTTAACCATTTATAAAATATATATATATATATATATATATAAGGCTTATGAATGCGAATTTGGGGAACGGTCGTCATTGTCTACATTTGACAAGTTAAAAACCAATATTTGATTTGGTCAACATTTGACTCGGTCAACAATCAACATCGACTCGGTCAACAGTCAATGGTCAATATTTTTGACTAGGTCATGATCAACTTTTGATCAATTCAATGGTTAACAATCAAGGGGTAAATTAGTGTAGTCAACTGTCAACAATTAATAGTCAATACAATCAACAGTCAACATAGTCCACAGTAAACAAAATGGGTCAACAAATAACTATCAACATGATCAACATGGTCAACACTTGGTCAACTTTGTGAACACACATTTTTCTACACATTAATACATCATAGGCATTTTTTCATGAATTCAATACATCACATGCAACTTTTCATGAAATAATGTATCACATGCACCATTTCAAAAAGGCAATTCATGGTATGCACCCTTTCATGAAGACACAACTATTCAAGAGGTCGCAACTCTTGCGATTGCACCTTTTCGGTTGTACCTCTTAGTTGTGCATGTCAATTATACCCGTTGGTCGCACCTCTTGGTCGCAATCGTTAGTCGCAACCTATTGGACATGATATTTGGATCATATCCATTGGTCACACCCTTTAGTCACACCCTTTGGTCGCACTCATTCGTCGCAATCTTATGGACGTGACATTTGGATCGCATCCGTTGGTCACACCCTTTAGTCGCACCCTTTGATCGCACCTATCCGTCGCAACCATATGGACGTGACATTTGGATCGCATCCGTTGGTCACACCCTTTGTTTGCAACCTTTCGTCGCGTCTTTTGGATGTGATATTTGAATCGCATCCCTTGGTCACACCCGCTAGTCGCACCTTTTGGTCGCACCCTTTGGTCGCATCCGTTGGTCGCAACCTTTCGTCGCGTCTTTTGGATGTGATATTTGAATCACATCCCTTGGTCACACCCGTTAGTCGCACCTTTTGGTCGCACCATTTGGTCGTATCCGTTGGTCGCAACCTTTCATCGCGTCTTTTGGATGTGACATTTGAATCGAATCCCTTGGTCACACCCGTTAGTCGCACCTTTTGGTCGCACCCTTTGGTCGCATCCGTTGGTCATAATTTTTCGTCGCGTCTTTTGGATGTGACATTTGAATCGCATCCCTTGGTCACACCCGTCGGTCACACCCTTTGGTCGCAACTCTTGGACTCAACTTTTGGGTCGCTTTCCTTGGTCGCACCTTTTAGACGCAATCATTGGTCATGACCTTTGGATTATATTTCTTGGTCGCAACTCTTGGATGCAACACTTGGACGCAACCTTTGGATCGTATCTCTTGATGGCATCTTTTGGACACCACTTCTAGATCACATCTATTCATCGCATCTTTTGATCCCATCTCTTGGACATAACTTTTGGATCACATCCTTTGGTCATATCCATTGGTCGCATTGTTTGGATGCAACTCTTGGATCGTATCCATTAATCACATCTTTTCTAATAAGAATATTCAACACTTGAATACTCTATATGCAAGCCTTATAATTATAAATAGTATCTAAATAGTATATATCACATATATACCGACTCAATTTAACCGAAACACGTACGTCGCTCCGATACCACTTGTTGGGTCTCGGACGTGCATAACGAAGTGGAAAATAAAAATTTCGTCCAAAATCAATCCGAGGATCCGTGCGTATCGGTTAAATCAAAGAAATAAATCTTAAAGATACCTTTCGGATTACGCTTAATCCGTGACGCTCAAACCATGCGTGTTGTCCATGTGCCTCTAAACCGGTTACCGTCCTAACCGATTTTACGTCCGTCTAGGCCGTCTAGGTCGGATCGTGCGGAAGTCATCTACCGCACACACAATCGGTCTCCACCAAAACTCTCAACAAACCGTTCTCATCTTCTTAGGCCGAATAGATCACAAGCGCCGAAAGTACGAACGCCTCTACCGGTGTCCACACGAACAAACTTCTTAAAACGGGAAGAAGAACAATATATATGCTAGTAGCTTGTTCTCCTCTTGCATAAGAAAACTCTTCTTATTTTATCTCACAAAAGATGTATATAATTCCTCTTATATAATCGCACTCTTTCATTTTTGTCATACAAAAAGAAAGCACCCTTTCATAATTTTGTCATACAAATTAGAAAGTATATTTTCTCTCTTTTGTCTCACAAAAGAGAATGAGAAATAATTAGAGAGAGAATGATGTGTTGTCTTTAATGAATTTGGAGCCCTCTATGTCCTTATATAGAGGTGAAGAGTCATGTCTCTTCACACTAAAAGATGTGTATGACATCACTCATCATTATCCATATGCCATCATCTAGACTCTTCTATATTACACGATCTTTTGTGCTCATAGTCTTTATATACATATATACCACATCTTATCACATAAGATGACAATATATTTTGTGACATTCTTATGCAACTCATCATATAAGTCGCTAGGATTTTTCGCGCCCATTTCGGTTTGTTATTTGTGTGTGACCCCGTAGGTTCACTTAATGTTGGCAATAGACTTGACGGTCGATAAATCTTGAGCGGACTCTAGCAAGCCATCATGACTACCCAATTTAAGTGAATATCGGTGATCCGATTTACCTAATAAACAATCACGTATTTAGTCCCTTTGTCACACGATATCTATATCGATCATAAGGCATGTAATACGTCATCCTTATATTAATCGAATAATATTTCTTGATCCCAAATTAAATCGAACAAGAACAAATGACATTAATAACTCTTATTAATTTATTTGAGTATGGCCATACATTTCTTCAGTTCAATTCATCAAGAGGCCTAAAGATATCTCTCTCATTTATGAGAGGAACAAATCCCGTCTTGATTGCACTCATCCCTCTACATGATTCATTAAATACCTAATCATAACCGTTATGACTACCCGGCTAAAGGCAAGTGTTAGATTATGTTAAAGTATAAAATTACTCATGTTGGGAACCGAGACAATCTCAGGTCAAAAGACTATAAATACTTTATGTTACAAGAATCGTTAATGACGTAAAACATGTAGCATTCTTATGGCGGGTCGGTCCAAGTATATGGTCTCTAACATATACCTATGTTAATGACTTGATAACTATTTATCCATGATCGGTAAAATATAATCATCGGTCAACTAATATACTGGGTACATTTATAGCTTGTATATAAATATATATATTTATATGTATCCGCAAGTATATTTCTCTCCACAAATATCCTATAAATGACCAGGGACGATTTAGAATAACATTCATAACACTTTATAGTTTTACTATGAAAGTCACGCACTTTGATGATATAAAGCTGAATTGCATATTCATGGTCTATTTTAATTATATTAAAATAACCTATACGCACATATTATATGAAATATCTTAGAATAAATATTATGTTTGTTATTACAATTCATCATCTAGGTCACAAACACTTTGGCCTAGAGCATAACACCATCAAAATCAAATCCGGATCAAGCTCAATTTTTAGTCCCACAAGCTTATTTCCAAATATTTTCTAGGTCATTCTTCTCTATAAAAATACTCCCTTTTCTCTCTCTAAAGGAGGATTCACTCATCCATTCTTGCATCAAATTCATACACTCATTTCTTCTTTCATCTCTTCCACCATTTTTTTCCTTTCTCTTCCACCATTTTTTTTCTTTTCCACCATTATTGTGCATAAGCTTCAAATCTTCAATTCTTGAGAATTAAAAGAGAGAATAGAATTTTAGAGAAGAGAGAAGTGCTTGATCTAGAAGGGGCAAGTGCTAAATCGACCAAGAAGAGGAGAGATCGAGAACGATTCGCTTCTTTAGGGTTTGATTTATTTATTTATTTTCTCTTATTTGTATTTTATTTTTGATGCAAATATGGTTTTTTGTGGACATGAGTGGGTAATTTTATAAGTAGGGAAAAGACTTTTTGTGTGGATTTTGTTGATGAAATCTTAAGTGAAACTTGCATTTTATTATGGTATTTTAAGATTAAATCTTGATATTTTTTTATGAGATTAAAAGTTGAGTTATTTAGAAGAATGATTTGACGAGAAATACTTGTGAGATTTATTGAGATTTGTTTGAGTAATATTGGCTTGGAAGAATTCTTCTTTTATTCAAACAAGGGTTGAATCAAATAAAAGAACAACTTAAAAAGTGGAAGTTTTTGAGTGGATCCGATATTTGATGCGTTTATTAATTGATTTTTGGAAGGAAATTAATTAAACCTTGCTAGCAAATATTATAATATTTTGTATCTTTTGTGATTAGTGATTCTCAAAGTTACACAAATCGTCATTATTTCCATACTCTTTCTTTATTTCAAACTATCAAAATAAATTTGTTTCTTTCTTTTAAAATCCAATTCTTATTTAAACAACAACAATTTCTCTTAAACCACCACACTAAATAAAAAATATGAGATCAAAAGGCAAACAATTTAAAAGCCCTGCTTCTTTGTGTTCGACACCCTAAAACTCATTTTCCACATATACACTTTGTGAACACTTTAGGAACTATAATTATCTTTGTTAACACGTGATTAGTCAAACGACAAGTTTTCGCGTAGTTACAAATGGCGCCGTTGCCGGGGAAGCGGCTTGCATTAAATTTTTGACTAACCGATCTCACATTTTTCTAGTGTTGTGTTTTAAGTGTTTTGAAGGTGTATGAAAAAAGGCAATCCTCAAGTCTCTCAAAACCCCGATTTGAATCAAACGTTGTGAGACATCGGGAAGAACAAGAAGAAGGGAGCGCCGGGCGTTTCATCTTTTTCAAAGAAAAATCGGGAAGTGGAGGCTTCTCCTACCTTAGGGCCTCTAGATCCAAAGATAGATCTACCACGAGTGGAAGAGCCACAATATCCAGCTCAAAATCATCCGAACCATTCCTACCTTCGATCTTCATCATCGGGGAGTTTCTTTCCTTTCCATAGCTTAAACTCATCATCATCATCATATCAAAATCTCAAAGTCGAAGAGAAATATTTAGAAAATCAAGATAAAGTGAAAATGACTGAAGAAAGAACATTTGGAGAACTATTGGCACACAATCTTCAACAAAATCCAGGAAATATTGTGATACCCACCGTGCGGAACTTTAAATTGACCCCTGCTACATTAAATGTATTACTTTAAATTGAAGTTAGAGACCTTTCCTCGTAACGCAAACTTCGGACAAATGGAATAACCGGACTCGGCAAGACGAGTCCGGAAATACTTTCCAAAATAACCTCACAAAACTCTCTCTATTTACGTATCACGATGTCTCTAAGGCTTCGAATTGTGTATCAAATAGAAAGGCACTATCATTCTATTTATAATAGAGAGGGAGACGAACGATTACTCGGTTACCATAACCGAAAACCCCAATCTGCGCCTATTATTTTCCCAATGGACTATTCCGTTGGCAATGGAATAGGTATTTTCTTAACGAGAAAAATTGGCTGCCAAGGTCATTACGGTTTTCATATCTATTCCGTTCCGAATGGAACTATTCCGTTGAGAATGGAATTATTCTCGTTGACAACGGAATAACACTTTTTTGCATAATTAACAATCCAATAGTTGGTTATTTTGTTCACTAATTTGTACGTCATATGTAAAACTATTTTGAGATATTTTCATCCCGTATGAATGGAGTTCATTGTGTGACCGCGTATGTTCCATTTAACTATAGCAACGATCTTCTAAAGATCGTAAGTCTTGAGTAAGCTCTAGACTCGATGTCATGACTACCCATGTTAAATGAAATGCTCGGCGATCATATACCTATCTCGAATAGACGTTTCCTTATTCCTTTTGCTCTAAGATATATGTCTTGGTCACAAGGCATGGAAGTATGTCATCATTGAGTTTGATCAAAGTCTCTTTCCCGATTGAGAATTAGATCGAACAAATACAAAATGATATAAACAACATATGTTAATCCATTTTGATCATGTCCATGTATTTTCTTCAGTCCTAGTTCATCGGGGGCCCAGAGATATCTCCCTCGTGATGAGAGAAACAAATCCCATCTTTGCCTCTCACATTCCTCGTCATGATTCAGTGCATACCTAATGATTACCCTAATGATCATCCCATTACGGATGACGTGGGATCATATTAAGTATGCGGTTTCACATACGAGGAATCCATGGTGACCTCAGGTCATAGGAACAAGTATACTATTCATATGGGAATCACTAATGATGTATACCATGTATATTCTCATAGTATGGTTAGTCCAGTATGTGTTCTCTAACACGTTCCGGACTTGACATCCCTATGTCCATGATCGGCAGGACATGATCATCCGACTGCGAATATACTAGTGTGGATATGTAGCTTGTTACCTGAAGTATGTTTATAGCTATAAACATCCTACATATCACTAGGGATAGTTTAGAATGTCATTCCTTGGTTTATAGTTCTACTATCGGAATCACGTATTTTGATGACGTGAACCCGAAGTGTCATTCATGGTTGATATAAGAAATATAAATATACGTTGACAACCCATAGACACGAGATATATATATAAGAAAGAACCTTTATTAAATAAATAATAATGTCTTAATACATAATCCATTTCCTAGCACAAAGTACATTTGGCCTAGAGCACTAATCCTACAAAAACATGAGCCATGCGTGAAGATTGATGAGAAACATTTGCTCAATATTAAGTTGCATGAACCGATCCGCCACATGATCATTTGTAAATAAGTTGAAAAAAATCTCAAAAAAGAGCAAATGTCAAAAAAAATAAATTTAATTTACAAATTTTATATAAAAGAAAAAAATAAATAAAATCATAAAATATATATGAATGAAAAAATATATTATTCTATAAAATAAAATATTATTCTATGAATAAAATAATATTCTGTAAAATAAAATAGTATTTTACTAAAATAAATCATAGATAAAAAAATATATAATTTCTAGAGATTAAAAAATGAATATAAGAAGTTAAATGAGTTTTTAAAATATTGAGAAAAATATGGGCTTTTCACAAAACTTCCAAAGCAATATCAAAATTAAATCAAGTTATGTCTCAAGTTTTATTTATATGAAAATATATAAGTTAATTTTTAAATATTGAGACGATTTAACATATTTTATTTTTTAGGGATTAAAATCAAAGCATATAATGAAAATATTTAATGAGTTTATGAGAAAGATTCTTTTTTAGAGTGGCGCATATATTATTTTATTATAATTTAATAATTTATAGACTATCATAATATATTGTATTATTAATTTATTACTTATAAAATATCATAATATCAAACATTAAAAAAAATGGAAATGTGAAAATAATTATTGAGTTAAAATTGGGTACTTATATCAAATGAAAACACATACGGGTGCAAACGTGTACTCGGATCAATTATAATTATTGAGTTGAAATTGGGTACTCATATCAAATGAAAATAAATATGGGTGCAAATTGGGTACTCATAGCAATTAATTGGTTGCCGCGTGTCACTCATAATACCACACATTAAAAAAAATGGAAATGTAAGAATAATTATTGAGTTGAAATTGGGTACTCATATCAAATGAAAATACATATAGGTGCAAATTGGGTACTCATATCAATTATAATTATTGAGATGAAATTGGGTACTTTATGTCAAATGAAAATAAATATGGGTGCAAATTGAGTACCCATAGCAATTAATTGGCTTCCACGTGTCATAAAAATTCCAAATCATAAGCTTTATACATTAGAAGAAATATGGTAATTTAGGGATGCATAAATTATGTTCAAACCAGATCCATCCAGTTTGATCTAATTCGTCGTTTTTGAGGATTTTAAGTTATGGGCGCGGCTATTTCGAGCGATGATTTTCTTAAATTGAGCGGAGAGAATTTTTTCCCCATTTTACCCTTATTAATTTTATTAATTGTCATCCTTTGAATATAGAATAAATATGATGTATTATTTCCTACTATAAATGAGTAAACTCTATCGAGTACCAACATTTGTACATATGACTGTGTAAATGGCAAATAAAGAAAGAAATTAATGGTATATAATTGTAATCAAATATCTTGGATTTGTACATTATATATGGCTAAGCAGAAGATTTGGAAGATCTAAAAAATATAATTTCACCACAATACTTCCTATGCTTTGAAATGAAAAATATAATAAATTTGATTGTTACTTAAATTTAATTTCATCAATGAGTGTAGGATGTGTCATTTTTCATATGAACTTATAATATACAATGTCGCAAGCATATGAACTTAAAAAGGTAATGAAAAAATAATAATACAAATTAATTCATAATCATAATAATAATAATAATAATAATAATAATAATAATAATAATAATAATAATAATAATAATAATAATAATAATTTAAAACAAATTATCCATAAAGAAAAATTACTATAAATTAAGTCTAACAAAAAACATCTAATTTACCAAAAACTAGGATACATGCTAGTGATTAAATCAAATACTAGAAACAAAACAATTAAATCTACCAAAATAATTTCTAAATCACCAAGAACTAGGACATACATTTAAATCAATTATGTTAAACGTATTAGAATCTTCATTTGTCCTTGAACCTTGTAATTGAAATTAGTGAATAATATTAAAAAGAACCGAAATTACCTATTGGTACTCCTCTATTGCTGTTGAGGGGTTGACGTTTTGAGAACTGAAAAAGACACCAGCCATGTGTATCAATGTTTGGTTCTATCAAGACATTTAATAAAAATCTTCTAATAATTTCTTTCTTTTATTGCTGCGCACCTATAGGTGTGTATCAATTATTTCTTTTCATAATTTGTTTAATTATAGAAAGAAATAAAAGTAATAATTAAGGCTTGATTTAAGCATGAAAATACAAAATGGTAAAACTGACATAATTTAGAATTTTTTTTTCTCTCCGCTCAATTTAAGAAAAGTATCTCTCAGAAAGTCAGAATAGCCGCACCCTTAAGTTATTGTGATGAGTTTGGATTTGAATTTTGAACACTCAAAATTCTTACTTGGGTTACAGATTTGAAATTAAAGATTTGAATTAAGTCCAAACAATCCGTACACTCTGAAATTATATGCTATATTTGATTATAACATTTTTTTTCTTTTATACTCCAAATATGTGACAAAAAAGTAATAAATGGGCTTTTGAAGTATTATGAATTGGGTAGGTTAGGAAAAATATAAAAAGCAGGGTTGGAGTACAATGTTAGTCAACAGTCAACACCCACCCGCCTAATGCAACCATGTAAACTCCTAAAAAGCAACTAGATATCGATTTCATTCTTGCATTGTTATGTATGCCTCGATATCTCATCATATTATGTTTCTTTTTGATAATGATATTTAGGAAGCATTAGGAGAAGGAAATAAATATTTAGGAAGTATTTGGAGAATGGAAGGAGATGACTTGTTTTCATCTTTGTATCGTTAGTTTAGATTATTTTCATATTGTATCTTTAATTTAGGCAATTTATATTTTGGTAATTAGTCAAGACTCTAATATATAAAGAGGCCTAAACCTATTGTAATTGTCTCCCAATTTTTACAATATAGTCTCTCGAGTTGAATAAACGATTTCTCTCTTCTTCTCTAGTTATTTCTCTCATGAATTTTCTTACTATACATTAATATTCTCCCCATTACCCTAACAAATTGGTACCAGAGCTATGTTATGACAATCTTTGTGCTTCCGCAAGTCAATTATACTGCTTTGTATCATCATGATTTCACATGCGGTTATGTCGACAAAATTTGATACCGAGAAGTATGATGGCACGGCGAGTTTCGCACTTTGCTAAGTGCGGATGAAGACTATCTTGTCCAATCTAGGCATGAAAGTCGCCATCTCCGGACAACCGAAGGAGATGACGGGCAAAGTATGGGAGATGATGGATGATAGAGCCCTCTCGACAATTCAGCTATATTTGGCCAACTCGACTCTTTAAGAAATTCTCACGGGGACTACATTAGATGGCACATGGAAGAAATTAGAAGAAATCTATATGCGAAATCGGTTACAAACCAGTTATGTTTGAAGTGGCGATTTGACTCTTTGAATATGGCAGACGGTATGTATGTTAAGGTCCATGTTTTGGTGTATATTTATTTTTTTAATGGTTTGGAGAGAATCGGTATTAAGATGCACAAAAAGGACGGAGCCGTGATGTAGTTGTGTACGCCGCCAAAGTCATATAATTGGTTTCGGGGAGGCCATGCTTCATTCCCGGGAGTTATTTACCGTTGAGGATGTCGATAGTAACTTATTAGTCAAGTCGGTATCGACTATGACTTGTCCATGGCCGAAAGTAGTCATCAAGAGATTAAGTTATTTGTGGAGAAGGGAAGACGTAAGGAGCGAGATGCAACATTAGAGAAGACTCATTCGCAATTCAAGTACAAGAACCTGATGAGCAACTATTGCAAGAAGATGAGGCACATTAAGACTGATTGATACAAGCTCCAAAAGGAACAGAAGGCGGATAAGGGTGTTCTCTAAGAAGAAGATAACGTAGTTGAATCCGGTAAGGTTAAGGTGCTTGTTGTGGCGAATGGGAATGAGAGAGTGGAGAAGAATTGGGTGGGTTCGGGTAATTCAAATCGGATGATCCCGAATCAAGAGTGGTTCACCACATATGAGGCGTCTAGTGGAGATGTTCTTTTGGGAGACAATCATCTATGTTGCGTTGCCGGTGTTGGAACGCCTGAGATCAAGATGCGGGACGGGATTGTCCATTTGATCAAGATGCAGAACGAGATTGTCCATTTGATCAAGATGTAGGGCCAGGTTGTCCATTTGATCTCATTAGACGTTCTCGGAGATATCGGTTGCAAGTTCCAATGTGAAGGTAGAGTCCTCAAGGTATCTAGATGGACTCTTACATTGTTGAAGGCTAGAATGACTGGTGTGTTATATGTTCCGGAAGTCTAGAGTACCGAAAAATTATTTCGGGAAGTTAGCAGTTTTAGGCTCGTTCATCGTCGCCTTCTCGTCTCGGTTAGAAGGTCGGGGTTTACGATTGGATGCGGGGTGACATTTTTTAGCATGAGAGATCTATTATGCGGCGAATATCGAAAGCATGAGTTTTGTGAAGATTTTGTTTGTGGCAAACGGAGGAGACTCAACTTTATTGCAGCCGTTCATCGCACGAAAGGAATTTTGGATGATATCTATTTGGATTTGTGGGGACAAATTTGTGATCCTTTTATAAGGATTGTTCAAGACTTGCATGGTTGTTCGCTCTCGGCAACATAATGACGTGGCTGATCGGAAACTACTCGAGAAGGCGTGGTACATGTTTTTGGGGCCGGTTCGGGAGAGAAGTTCGGGTAGAAGCCAATAATACTACTTGGTGGTCTGGTTAACCATTCTACGAATACAAAGCAATTTGATGCAAGACACCAACAAATGTTTGGTCGGTAAACGAGATGAATTACTCGACATTTCGGGTATTTGAAAATCTCATTTATGCACGAGTCGTTAAATGGAAACTCGAGTATGGGGAGAAGAAATATTTTCTTCTTGAATACGCTTCAGGTGTGAAGGCGTGTTGTTTGCGGTTTCTAGTACTAGGACACCTTATTTTGAGAGACACAACTTTTGAGTCGGATGTTACGGACAAGGGAGCAAGTATCCGATCCGGCTATTAAGAAGATTGTGACGGTCGGGAAGGAGTTGGAGTTTGCAGTTCTCGGTCAACAAGTTGAAGTTACTCGACATAACTTAGAGCATTACGATGACTCTCATTATGACGATGATGCATCGGGTAAGGCTAGTTGGGAAGGTGCTTTAGTAAGAGATCGGGTTGGATTTTCTATGAGGTATGGATAATTCGATTTTGTGTATGCTTGGTCTGCGGTCAACAAATTGGAGTCTTACGAGTTCTCGGTACAAGGAGACGGCCTCATGTGGAGCGGAAAAGTGGATTGCTTCATTAAGGTGGAGCTCATTTTGGATAGTCATTTTTTACTACTGTGTATCAAGGATGAGATTTCGAGTCAAGGTGGAGATTGTTATGTATGCCTCGATATCTCACCATATTATGTTTCATTTTTGGTAATGATATTTAGGAAGGATTAGGAGAAGGAAATAAATATTTAGGAAATATTTGAAGGATGGAAGGAGGTGGCTTATTTTCAACTTTGTATCATTAGTTTAAGTTATTTTCATATCGTATCTTTAATTTAGGCAATTTATATTTTGGTAATTATTCAAGACTCTACTATATAAAGAGGCATAAACCTATTGTAATTGTATCTCAATTTATACAATGTAGTCTCTCAATTGAATAAACGATTTCTCTCTTCTTCTCTAGTTATTTCTCTTATGAGTTCTCGTACTATACAATCAATATTCTCCCCATTACACTAACATTCATAAATAACAAAAAAAATAGTCTCCGCAATAAATTATCCTCTATTAATGTTAATTAACTTAGGTCTCAAGAACAATAGAATGAAAAGTAAGATAAAGAGCATTAGGTTAAAATTTGCTTCTTTGAAGTAACAAAACATGATAATTCAAAGGGTTTAAAAAAAATATTACAGAGTTAAAAAATCAAATAATATTTTTTAACATAAAAGCTGTATTTAACCAACTAGGCATCATGGTTTTATTTCTAATTACAAGAAAATCACATTACTGAATTCACCTTTCAAATTTCAATAGATATCGAGCTACCAATTTCAATGTAATTTATATGCAATCATGAATACATTTCTCATTAATGGCAAGCAAATAACTCCCCAATCAAACAGATACCAGAAAAAATGAAGATTATAGTTAGTAATTGTGAAGAGTCTATTTAAAACCTACATAACAGAATCCACGATAAATTTTTTTTATAAACAATATCATAATCATTAGAAAACTTAGCTTCTGATTTCCTCCCAAAAGAATAACTGAGGAAATCAATATCTTATGGAAGGAATGCAGATCAATCTACATGAAAAAAATAAAGAATGACTTGGACATTAAGATCTCATTCTACCACTAAAACCACATTACGATGGTCAAAGACTACAAATTTGTCTCTCAAAAACCTAAAAATCATGAAAACGGGATCTTTCCAGCACTAGCAGCTGCATATGTCTCCTCAAGATCCGGCAACTCCTCCTTATATGGCAATATAGATTTTTCAATGAACCGCTTTTCATAGAATGAACACACGCTCCCAAAACTAAATCTATTTTTCCAATGGCAGCCCAACCATTTTGGGGGCTCTCGACAAAAATCAAGAGATGCATTTTACTCAAAGAATCATGACAACAAAAATCCTAAAATTGAAAACAAAACCTATATTTGTGTCCAGAAATTAATGTATTTTGTTCAACTTTCAAGATATGAAAATTAGTAAAGATAGATTGCACCTTTCGGTTCGCAAGTGCAACCTATCTTTACTAATTTTCATATCTTGAAAGAGAACTAGAAGTGAAAGTATACATAATTGTAACATTTCACAGTTTCACTCAATTGAGCTATATCTAGAAGTCTAACAAATTCAAGATTTAAGTCGTTCTAAAGAAAGCCAATTTACTATCCAATGTATCGTTCATCATAGAACTGTAGGCTACCAACGCTACCAAAAACATTTCAGATCCGTGAAGGAACCCTAGCTTTTCGATTTGCTCAATATTTGACTTTAAAGAGTCCGAGCTGTGAAGTAAGATATAAGGTGCCTGCATTGATACCATCGCTATCTGTTGATAAGATAAGTTGTATTCGAGGAATGATATTCTTATCAATATCAATCCTAATGAGAATCCACTTCTTGACAAACTTCAAAAAGGTCTTCTCGCAACCAGCAAATTTTCTCCAGAAACAAAGTCGGGAGAATACGCTTTTGTATGTAAGGGCCACAGGATTATATCGAATCAATTGGAAGAGTGTTTCTCTTGTGAAGCCACCTGTCATCAGGCTTGAGGATTTTATCTACATTGGAACAAAGAAACTGAGGGTGTATTGAGATGACTGACTTAATCTTTGCATCTGTTAATCCGTTTTCTTTAAGAAATCATAACACAGATTCAGGCCTATCTGGGTTTTCATTCGGAAGAATAGGTACGTAGCTGCTAACCTGAAGGTTCAGTTCTTGGAGAAGCCGAAGGAGGAGATGAGATATTGCGCCATGAAAGGCAGCTCGTCCTTTTGCTGGATTTGAGTTGAGAAATGGAGGAGAGAAGTTGAAATAGTAAGTTTTCGGTGGAGAGAGGAGGGCAATAGGGATCTCAGGGAGGAGAGTTTCTCTGTTAGAACGAGAGAAGCCATTGGCACCGGTCGGTCGTGGTGACCGTCCGAACTGGTTACTGGATGACTGGAAAACTCCAGCAACAGAGAGAGAAGGTGACTCGGAGGTTTTATACAAATTGAGTTTCAGCCTTTCATTGACTCTTTCAACGATCCGGCCCAGAATTTATCTTGGGCTGACCTAGATTTTCAAATAATGGTTTTGTAATTTTATTGAGCTTGATCGGCTTGATTTTTGCATGATTCGCATTGAAATTTATCATATTTCAAAAATAGAAGAATTTGCAAAAAAATGTATGTTCCTACATGGACTTCCAGAAGATATACAAGGTTTTCAGTAATATATATAAATTTCTATAATTTTGAAACAATTCAAGGATGCAAAATAAATATCTTAAACCAAAATGGAAAAGAAGCGCATCGTCTCTTTCTTTGCCAATCACACTTGAAGAAGCCGACCAAGTGGTACACCAGTGACTGCCGGACAAATCTCCAGGAACCGACTGATTCAAAAGTGAATTCTATAAAAAAGATTGGAATCTAGTTAGAGTCGAGATAACCCCGATGTTCAACTATGTCATCCAACCGGAGAACGAGCTACGGCCGCTATCAACCTCTTATATCTCACTCGTACCAAAAAAAGACAACTTGTAACTGATAACTAATTATAGACCAATCCGCATTTATAGGGGTGTAAACAGGTCGGATAATATCCGATCGACCCGTATTCATATCCGTAAAATATCCATATTCGAAAAATAATATCCGTATTCGGCCGGATACGAGATATAGAAATGAATTTGACTCTCTAATATGGATAATATCCGAACGGATATGGATAATATCTATATCGAGGATACTTCTATTTTTTGATATTTCACTCTATATTTTGTTTGTTTCGAATCTAAGGATATTTATCCATATCCATCAACATTTCTTTGTTATTATTTTAAAAATTGTTATGATTATATTATTATTTTGTTAGTTTTTCTTCTTAATAGTTAAATATATAATTGAAAGAAGGCGCGATCCATTCACTACTAGAAAACAGAGTATCGGTAAGGGAGGAAAAACTGTTATCGATAGCAAAAAACCGTTATCGATAGATATCAGTAACGGGATCCCGTTACCGATTGCCCGTTACTTATGCGGCCATGTTGATAGTTATTATCAGTAACGGTATTTACATATCAGTAATGGTAAAGTGCACCTTTACTGATAATTTTGAAATCTGACGAAAATTATCAGTAACGGTCATATCTGTAACGGTTTGTATACTATAAGTAACGGTATTTATTTATCAGTCACGGTATTATCCGTAACGGGTTTTTAATTTCTGTAACGGCATAAATCACAAGAACCGTTGCTAAAATATTTTTCAGAATTTCTTCGAATCATTTTGAGTCACGGTTCTTGAGTAAATACCCTTATCGAAAATAATATCGATAACGGTATTTGATGAAAACCCGTTATCGAAACCTATTTTCGATAACGATTTTTTATCAAAACCGTTCTTGAAAGTCATTTCCAGAACCAGTTTTTTTTTTCAAATATTCCATTAATAATAAAACAAAATAAATATATAAAACATAATAACGATTATCACATATATTTGAAATTCACACACTAAGAATCTAACACGAACTACTCTTAAAATATACAAATATTTAAAATATCCCCAAACCCTAAAATCCAAACAACACCAAATGTCTAACATGAAGTACTCAATATCCAAAATACTTAAACCCTAATGTCATATCCCCAAACTAAATCCAAACTTCCAATCATAAGCAACCAAACCCTAAACATCATTCACCCAAATTGACATGAACATTATCATCCAAATTGACATCACCTTCATCACGATCACCATCATCATCATCATCATCGTTGTCGTCATCGGAACTCTCGGAAGTGCGGTAGATTGCTAAATAACAAACTTAATGATATTAGTTAAAAAAAATTAAAAATGTACATAAATCTAGAATATAATATGATTACAAAAATTACAGATCCAGTTTTTGTTGCCTTCATCGCGGCGGCAAGCACCTTTCGCATCATCTTTTTCTCCATTTCCTTCCTTTCCTTCTTCAACTCTCTCTTCATTTTTTTCGCCACACTTTTCTCCAACTCTGCTCTTGTTTCTTCTCGATCTTTTCGAAGTAACTCCATGATCTCATCGTCGCTATATATCCGTCGACGGCAAGCGGTGATGGTGTCACCTGCGGAGGATGAAGACTGCGACTTTTGGGTTTCACGAGCGTCTTTTGTTTGTAACAAACTGTTGACGACATAAAATCTGCCATGTGATCTCTTTCCCGACGACTCGACGGACAATTGATGATCGTCGGGTTGTTCGTAGTTTGTATTCCAGTTATCACCATATTTCTCGCTCATTTTTGCATTATATTCCTCCTAAGAAGTTTAACAAAATTTAAAAAATTCTTAAGATATTTATATGATCTCAAATATTCATTATTTTTTTTCAAATGATGCATACCGCGACTTGCTGAGATTTACCATCAACCCATCCACCATCTGGACGACACTTAGTTTTGATCATCAAATCCATGGTGCTCGGGTCTTTTTGTTGTTCACGGGACTGCAAAAGGCAAATAAAATATCAATAATAGTGATATATATACATGGTTTCGGATTTAGGGTTTAATGTATTACAAAAATTAACCATGCTCTTGGAAAGCTCAGCAAATGAACACGACCCGCCCACGTGATGCACTTGATCGGGGCCTGTTTTGCGAGTTGCCTTATTTGTTGCGGACTTCTTCAGCCATGCCTCTCCCGACCAATGCTCGCATAATGGTCGCCATTTAGTCTTGTCTTGCAACCATTCCGGAGGATAATTAATCCAATCTATTGGATTGTTTGATTTTGAGTTCGGAGATGCCCATGTTCGCGCAGTTTTTAGAGCGTGATTGTACATCGATCCGATTGCTCTAAAAAATGTTGCTTCACTAGACTTAATCAACGCATTTCTCTGCTCATCATCCACGCAATCATCAAGTTTCCACTGGAAATGGAATTGTTGAGAAGAAAAATTATAAGAATATATAATTATTCATTTTGTAGTTTTTACATACTTACATAAAACTTTTCGTAAGCGCTTCTCTCTCCTCATCCTTCCATTTACCCCAAGTCTCTTGTCCATTAGACATGGTACGCACATAAAGTCCCATTTGGCTCGAATAAACCGACCTGGCCGAGGTGCATCTAGCACTATTCCCCTAATATAAATATATATGTAGAGAGAGAATAAATAAGTAAAAAAATATCATGAAACACAAAAAAAAAGAATGAAAATAAATCATACGTTTGACCACTAGCAATAACCATATATCTATCTTCGGGTTTGTCGGGCAAATCTTTCATTTTATTTGCACCTCTTCCATTCCGTGATGAAGTGGTGCTTGCGATTTCTGCGGTGCTTGCGATTCTCGCGGTGCCCGCGAGTCCGTATCTTTGGAAAATGCTAACTTACCATGTGTGGATCATCTAGATACCAAACCGTATGTTGGAAAATCATTTATTGTCCAAATCACTGCAGCTTTCATTGTAAGATTTTGACCGAGCTCGTATCGTATGTGGTTACACCATTCTCCCACAACATATTCAACTCGTCTATCAAAGGCCTTAGGATATTATTTAAATTTTTACCCGGATATTCGGGTCCGGGAATAACAAGCGACAAAAACACATTCTCATCCTTATAACACATCCCAGGCGGCAAATTATAAGGTACTAGAAACACGGGCCAACAAGAGTATGAGGCGGCGTTTGTATTAAATGGTGTGAAACCATCTGTTGATAAACCGAGTCGTACATTCCTCGGTTCAGAAGCAAATTCATTGTGAATTGCATCAAAGTGTTTCCAACCTTCGCGTCGGATGGATGGGTAATCATGTCGGGTTTATCCCGATGGCCATCTTTGTGCCATGTCATGAATGGAGCGGTTCGGGGAGACATATAAAGTCTCTTCAACCTCGGAGTAATAGGGAGATATCGTAAAACCTTCCGAGGAATAAGTGTCTTCTTCCTCGGTCCCATTTCCTTATACCGAGATTCTTTGCATACATGACACTGAACACCGTCGCTAAATTCACCATAGTACACAGCATGCAATTCTTTGGACACATATGAATATTTTCACATCCTAAACCCAATCCATTGACAAGTCTTTTCGACTCATAATAATTAGACGGAAGCCTATTATTTTCCGGAAGGAGTTTATTCTTAACAATAGAAATCATTCTATTATAACGAGCTCGCTCAATTCGAAATCCGACTTCAAATTCAACAATAAACTAATTGCGGATAATTTTTTCTCCCTCGAACATGCAGCGCCATCCCAAAGATCCTCATTAGCCGCATGGAGCATCTCCATAAACGCTTGTGCTTCGGGATTCGGGCGCTCGCCACGCAAACTCTCATGATTGGGATGCTCATCTCTCGTCGAAGTCCGGGCCTGCCGCATTCAATATCATTTGTTCCATATCCGCACCCACTTCTTGTTCATTCGATGCACCCGCTTCATCCGTATCATCGGACTCACCGTGCACATACCAAATTTTGTAGTCTCGGATGAATCCATTATTCATTAACTGAAGTTCAACTTCACCTCTATTGCGATAAAAAATGTTTTGGCACTTCGTACATGGACACTTTATACGTTACGCATTTATATTCCCCTCACGACTAAAAGCATATTGAATAAATTCTATCACTCCATTAGCATAACTCTGTTTTATTACCCTATCTTCAACCCTATCATACATCCAATCGCGGTTGTTCGACATATTTTACTTATCTAGAAATAAAACTAACTATTGTTAATACTAGATTAATTATAATAATTCGAATTCAATACTAAATAAAATTAGTTTACATCCCTAATTTTTGTTAGATCCTAAAATCCTATTTGAAACATGATAAATTCCTAATTGAACTTAACTAAATAATCCTAACGAACCCTAATACAAAAAGAATAACATAATTTAACAATCAAAATATTACACGCTACTTACACAATTAATAGACGAGTTCTATAAAATACCCTAAATAATACATTAAAATAAAAATAAATAAATCAAAATCCCTAGAAAACATACGACATAATCCAAAATTCTAATTTTAGCCACCATTTTTGAACAAACAAATAAAATAAAAAATACTAGAAAAATAATTAATAAACAAAAACGCTAAATATGAAAAAAAAATAATTATGTTATAAAAATTAAACCATAATCCAAAACCCTAATCTTGACAACCATTAATCAAAATAAATCATCCCTAATTACTATTATTCAAGAATCAAGAACTTCAAACAATTTTAAACCTATAAGTTAAAAATATAAAAATAAATACAAAGGCCAAAAAGATGGTACCAAGATGAGCGGTTACTAATGGGAGAATCCGATTGAGAGCGAGTGGAGAAATGCGTTCTTTCTATCTTCACCTCCAAATAAAAAACCCTAGAAAATCGTAGCATATAAGACTATCAATTTAACCACAATAAAGCAAAAATCAACAAAATAACAAAATTAAAAACCAAATAAATCATACCTTCATAGGGAGCAATGAACAAATCAAGCCGATATTGAGAACCTTGAAGGGAAAGCGAGAGAAACGAAATTTCAAGCTTGAAATTGAGAGTGGTGAGATTGAGAGATTGAGAGATAGGTGGAGGTAAAGAGGGTGGGGAGAGAGGGGCGGCGCCGGTGAGAGAGAGGGGCGGCTGATTGGGGGGTTTTTTCTTTCTTTTTTACGTTTTCTTTCTTCTTGGCGAGAATAGCTCCTGACTTGGGGAGAAAGAAGAGGGGGCAACTAAAGGTATATCAGTCACGGTATTTTCAAATACCGTGACTGATAATTCCTGTATTGTTTTCACCAAGGGTTTTTTTATATACCGTGAGTGATTAATACGTAAAAAAGCTAAAAATTTAGCGCCAAAATTTTTTTATTTCCCGGTAAATATTATCAATAAGGGTATAATTTTTAAGTAACGGTGCCGTTACTGAAAGTTTCAATCGATAACGGTTGTGTACTAATCACTAATGGTGTTTTAACACCGTTATCGAAGAAACATATCAGTAACGGCACCCTTTACGAAAAAAATTCACCCTTACTGAAAAACAATTTTCTAGTAGTGATTTATATTTGGATATCCGTATAAGTATCCTTATTCGTATTCGTATTCGTATCCGGTAATATCCAAACCGAATCGGTATCCAAAAAAATAATATAGATATGAATATGGATATGGTATGACTTCTATCCGAACCGTTTTACACCCCTATATACACGTCATGCAACGTATAATATCCAAAGTATTCGCTAAAAAGATTATAAAAGACTATGCCCGACTGAGTCGACAAAGCATAAGAAGCTTCATAAATCGCAGAAAGCTTCTTGTACGCTTCAAAAACTCTAGCTTTCGTAAAAAAAAAAAGGAAAAATACCGCTTGCAACCTTCAAGGTTTTCGACACGATTAGTTGGAACTTCATTGTGCAAGGGCTGCTAGCCAAAGGCTTTCATTAGGATGATATTTCCATAATCATAAAAACAATATTAACCGGCTCATCGAAGGTCCTTTTGAACGGGGTTCCAGGGAAGACGATCCACCTTAAAAGAGTAGTGAGACATCGCTACCAAGTATCACCCCACATTTTCATGATAAACATGGACCCTTTCGTGACCACGTTTATGAAATTGCATTCCCAACAACTGCTAGAACTGCCAATTAATATAATATGTTTATTCACTTATTGTATAAATTTTTACACAATTTTGATAGACACATAAAAAAATCAACAATGAGGAGATTACTATGGGTTTAATACTTTAAAGAAGCCGAGTCATATTAATTTCTTTTATATATCATCTTATTTGTTTTTCTATACAGTTATTTCCCTCTTTAAAAGAGTAGCCCCAAATCCGAGTTTTTAACAAATTTTTCTGAGTAAAAACTTGAAGAAAACTCTCTAGTGTTAGATAAAATTTACTCAATAATCTCAAGAGAGATTAAAGATATTAAGTGAGCGATTGTTCGTTAGTTTGTTTGATTGAAAAATATCGTTGAATTGTTTATTTCATCGAATCGCTACGAGTATTGTAAAATGATCGGTGATTCAAGTTGTAAAAGAAAATGCTATTTGGATTAGTGAATAAAGGAACCGAGAGGCATATTCGGAGAGTAAGCGCTCGTGAACGTAGCAAGTACCGCTAGCGGGAATAGGTGGTTAAGATAAACCATCTCGCTGAGTTTCATCAACAAGTTTTTTGTTTGGTATCTTTATTTATCTTGTTTAATATTTCTTTATTAATGCAAACCATCCGTCTAAAATTTAATCAACCTAAAAGTCATAAAACCCTAAAAATCAAATCCATAATTCCACACGAAATTAAATCTATTCACCCCCTTTAGTTCACAATTAAACAATAGATTATTCTGTGGATCATTGAACTTTCTCTTAACTTTTTTTTCTATGAAATTATTACTTGAACCCTTTTATTTTTTGTACTCAAATTGTGAAAGACAGATTATTTTTGGAAATTTATGGCAGTGCATAATGCATATTTTTATGCAACATAAAGTTATAAGTAAAAAATATTTTCACTCACATATATATATATAGGGGCCGGTTATATTGACCCCACTTTATTTTACTCCACTTTTACCCCGATGAAAAAATTGGTTATAAAAAGCGAAAATTCAAATTTCAATCGTACGGATGGAATATTTATATTTTGAACATGTTGTGGATCAATTTCCACAGGAATCGAAATATTATATCATTGCCATCATGTATTATCAAAATATGTATTTATATGTTTTGATGATACATGATGAATTTTGATGATACACGATGGCAATGATATAATATTCCGATTCTTGTGAAAATTGATCCACAACATATTCAAAACATATATATTCCATCCGTACGGTTGAAATTTGAATTTTCGCTTTTATAACCACGGGGTAAAAGTGGGGTAAAATAAAGTGGGGTCAATATAACCGCCCCATTTTATATATATATATATATATATATATATATATATATATATATATATATATATATATATATGGCTCAAAGTCGCACATCTATTCTCAACAAAATTGACGTTTGTCAAGTTTTGAACCCACAACCTTTGGATTGGTGGGTTTGGGTGCGTAATCACTCCTACTAGAGAAGTTTTAGCCACTCACTTTATATAATTATAAAGAGAATTTTGGGTATATCCCTACAAAACCTCAAAATATCAAATATATCCCTCTAAAACCACTCTGTATCAAATTTTGATAAATTATGTATTTTTAATCCTCAATTAACCAAAATTAAGCTTACTTAAACTAATTTACCTTAAACATCTCCAATTGACATTAATTCAGGCGTAATGCATCCTCAATTATTACAAAATCATAGAATCAAATAAATTCGAAAGAAAATAGATACCTTCAACAGTTCCCAAAGAATGACACGACATACATGCGAACTCCATAAAGGTCTAGAGGATCACCATAAAGGAGTTCCATTGTCACCTTGTCAGGCTCGCTATACTATACAACTCTCTCATTTCCAAAAGTCGAGTGCTGGAAGACGAGGGACAATGAAAGAGAATGTATCTCAATTCTTAGTGCTCAATCGCCAAAGTGAAGGAGGCCTTCGCCGCTCTCGTTTGGATCGCGCCATATAGAAGAAGATCTCGTCTCGAATTTTGCCAAAAAGAGGAGGTACTCTCGTGTGAATTGCCAGATCCATTAGAAAGGTAGGAGGGTAAAAGAGTAATTGTACTAATTTTTCATTTATTTTGCTATTTAATTGAATTTTTTTATTTAACGTACTACCTATTTTATTTAAATAAAACAATTTTACTTTATTATTTTATTATTTAACTTTTTAATTCGATAAAAAATGATTAAATAAATTTGATAAACTAACAATTATAAGCAAATTATTATACTATCACTATAAAAAATATTCCTTTCATCTCCATCTGACACGTGTTCTTCTCTTCTCTTTCATCCCTTTCCTTCCAAGAGCAGGCCTCATATAGGCCCATAACTTCACTTTTTATTTCCCCTTTTTTTACCTTGAGCCACCACCGCTTAAGGTTTTTCCCCTTTTCGATAACCTCTCTGTCCATATACACGTGTTCTTAATTCTTTGCCGCTTCTATCTTTCTCTCAAGTTTCCTGATTGAGATTTCTTCTCTTTCGAATAACCGTCCATTTAATCGGAAAATTGATTCAATCAATTATCTGGCCGATGAAATAAGCGAGACGAAGCAGAAACACAACTTGCGACACGAACCAGCAAGACAAGTTGAGAGGCGCTGCAGAAAGGGAATGTCTGCTGCGAGACTATTCGAGTCAATTCATTCTCTATTTGCTCAAAAGAAGGTAATTACTTTTATATCAATCCTTCCACCATTATACTCTTTCTATTTGAAAGGAAGGAGTCTGTTAGTTAGTACAGTTATTTGTGTTTGATAAAGAGTGTAGTTCAGCTTCTGTTCTTATTTTTATTCCAGTCTAATTCTTTCTGCTAACTTGAGGGAATATTAATTCATATATTGGTATTACAATTTGTTAACAATTTCTCTTCATCTTCGATTACTAAATTAATTTGGCCAATTTCAGTTTATTGATTGCATTCAGTGGTTCAAGATGTAACACAACTATCAGTTAGATAAAATTATTTGCATTATTCTAAAACTATGGATTTTAGTAATTGCCAAGTTTCTTATATTTGTTATTTGTACAGATTATATTGAATTCAGACCAAATTCTGGTTTAGTTGTGTATACTACTCTTAGGACTCAATTAGATTCTATTTCTAATTAACATGCTTTGCCATTTAACTTCAACTTAATTACCATTTTAATAACTCCACTACAGAAAGTTCTATTTTTCCTTTTTTTTTTATGTTCTACTTGATAATTATATTATGTTCACTCTTTTTCCTATTGCAAAAACTTACCCTGCTATTTTCTGTTCTTTGTTCATCTTCTGTTTTTCTTCTAATTGCTTCTTTGCTTATGTTCTTTTTTTTTTCCTTCAAGCTCTTCTGTTGTTTACAAAAATTTACAGTGAATATATATTTTTTTTTGCATACTTTCTTTCTTTTTTCTACTGTGAATCTTTGAGCTGTACTCTTCAAAGAATATAATCTCATATTATGGACTAATTTGCACCTTCTGTTAGGTCAAGAATATTTGTCCTGTCTCTATTTTTTTAAGTTAAGTTCTTTCTGCAAATTCCTTCCTGAGTTCTTTCTTAACAGAGTAATTTAGGGTCATGCTCAGAGTACACCTAAATGCACTATTAGCTGAAATATAGTGTGAACAAAGCGAAACTAATTTTGACTTGCTTCAACTATCATAGCTAATCTATCTTGCTCTTGCATGACTCAACATTACTTTCTAATTTTAAGTGCCTATTAAGTTTGACAAATAATTTCATTTTTCTAGGATCCATGAATACTTCATCTGAAAATAGACGAGAAAGAACAAACATACTTAGAAAGAAGAGGTCACGTTACGAACAGGGAGAATGTTCTACCACGGGAGCGAGGCGTACATGACGAACGGAGAACTTAAGGCCGTCGTATGTTACAGGTATTACTTGGAATTAAAGGAATTAAATATATTTTATTGTTCAAAAGACCAATTATCATTTACAAAAAAAATTCTGTACCAATGTTTTTTTTGTATTTTCTTAATATAGCTCCACTAGGACGAGTATTTGATGTTGGTAGTCCTCAACACTGTTGCGAATATTGCGGTGCATTTTTTTTGGGATCGTGAGAAACATAAAAAATTATCCGAAACAGGTAGACCAATATATATATATATATTATGTTGTCATGAAGGTCGGGTAAAATTGCCTATGTTAATTGATCCACCACCAATACTAAATTCATTATTTAATCCGTCAAGGTTACAAAGATCATCTCATTTTAAAGAAAAAAATAAGACTATATAACTCTATGTTCTCCTTCACCTCTATGGGAGTGAATATTGATGATTCAATAAATGATGGTCGTGGTCCATATGTTTTTAGAGTATCTGGTCAACTGTGCCATTGAATAGCTTCTCTTCTACCTATTGAAGGCACAAGACCTACATTTGCACAACTCTATATGTACGACAGTGAAAATGAGTTAAGACACCGGCTGAATGCTTTTTCAAATGACAATTTCAATGAACCACATGAAGATATTGTGCATGATCTTATGACAATGTTACATACAAATAATATTTATGTTAGAGCATTTCGGAATTTCCATGAACAATACCAAAATTCAAATATACAAAATCTGAACTTACGTCTCATTTCAACACGGACACATAATCCTGCACAATATTGTCCTCCTACTGCAAATGAAATTATGGGTTTAGTTGTCGGTGACATATCTGCTGATGAAACACAACGTGATCATAATACAACATTGAAATAATAGATTACAGCGTATCAAGTCATATCATCCAAGTTATATGTCCATGCAATATCCTTTACTTTTTCCATATGGTGAGGATGGATTTCATTTGCGTATAAGATATAATCAAAATTCACCAGGAATACAAAAAATTAAAAGACAATATATGACAATGGATGAATTTTATACATATAGAATACACCAACGTTCTCACGAGGCACCAACTATTTTTCGTGGAGGTAGATTATTTCAACAATATATTGTTGATGAATACCTTTCATTTGAACAAATGCGTTTACAATATCTAGAAAATCACCAAGCAAAATTACGATCAGAAATATTAAGTGATATTAGAAAAGCTGTTTCCGAAGGTACCATATATGGAACGCAAATTGGTAAACGTATAATTCTTCTAGGAACATATGTGGGTAGTCCTAGATATATATTTCAAAACTATCATGATGCGATGGGAATTTGTAGAAAGTATGGGCCTCCTGATCTTTTCATAACACTAACATGCAGTCTGAGTTGGCCTGAAGTTTAAACAATGTTATTACCTGGGCAACGACCCGATGATAGGCCGGATATAACTGCACGTATATTCCGGATGAAGCTTGAAGAGTTGATTGATGATACAAGGCGAAAACAATTCTTCGGCGAAACATTCGCAAGTAAGTTCAATAACAACATTATACTAGATAAAATATTTCATAAATAATTATATTATTTTTCAGTGGTCTACACTGTTGAATTCCAAAAAAGGGGACTACCGCATGTTCACATTATAGTCTGGCTTGCTCCCCGCATAAACTGAAGACTCCACAAGATGTTGATCGTTTAATTTCTGCTGAAATACCAGACCGTATGACCGATCCAAACGCATATAATTTGGTGATGAAGTTCATGCTTCACGGACCATGCGGTCCAACAAATCCTGCTTCACCGTGTATTAAAAATGGTGTGTGCTTAAAAGGTTTTCTGAGAAGTTTTCAAAATCAAACAGTGATTGAAGAAGATGGTACAGTTATTTACACAAGACGTAACAATAATAGTACATTAAAAAAAAATGGAATATATCTTGATAACCGATTTGTTGTACTGTACAATATCAATTTATTACATAAATATGAATCACATATTAACATTGAAAGATGTTATACATCACTCCTAATAAAATATCTCTTCAAATATATCTGTAAAAGTCCTGATCGTACAATGCCATTTATATCGAGAAATGATACATCAGCAAATGCATCAAATAATGGAAATGAAATTGAAATTAATGAAATAAAAAATTACTTAGATTGTCATTACATTACGCCTCATGAAGCAATATGGAGAATCTATCAATTTAATATACATTATCGTATACCAAGTATTGAGAGATTACCAATACATATGCCTGATATGAACAATATAGTTTTTGAAGATACACAAAACATGGAAGAAACGATTAACATTGAATCAATCAAAAAAATCATGCTCACTGAACGGTTCAAACTCAATAGAGTTGACTCATACGCAAGAACATTAAAATATGTTGAAAATTCCCGAACATTACACATGGCTTAAAAAAACAAAACATTGGAAAATCAGAGAGAACAAAAAGAAAGTAAGTAGAATGTATCATATTCCACATGCATTCGGTGACTTATATTACCTACGAATGATCCTTAATATTGCACGAGGATGTACTTCTTTTGAACACTTGAGAACAATTAACGGCACAATATATCAAACATATAGAGAAGCATGTAATGCATTAGGCCTATTAGAAGATGATAATGAATGATTTTATGCAATGCAAGATGCAGCAACTTGGGCTACATCACAACAGCTACGACATCTATTTGTTCGTATATTATTACATTCTGAGATATCAAATCCATCTGAATTGTTTAATAACTCTTGGGAAATTATGGGAGATGATATTATGTATAGAATGAGAAGAACATCTAATTTACCAAATCTTCATTTGTCAAGTGAACAAATAAAAAATTACATACTCCTAGATGTTGAAAAGTTACTTCTTCTATCATTCAATTTAACAGAAAATACCACTGAAGCAATGATTTTATATGAAAGGCTAAATAACGATCAAAAAAATATATATAGAGGAGTAATGTCGTCTGTTCATTCGGGAAAAAGGGGATATCTTTTTTGTATATGGTCATGGTGGTACTGGCAAAACATATTTGTGGCGTGCTATTATTAGTATGTTACGTGCTCAAAACAAAATTATTTTACCAGCTGCATCATCGGCATTAGCTGCTCTTTTAGTACCCCATTTAAGAACAACTCATTCACATTTCAAAATACCAATTGAGATAAACAAAGAATCAACGTGCAAATAAAAAAAAGGTTCAAATTTGGCAGAACTAATCATAAATTGTGCATTGATTACGTGGGATGAAGCTCCTATGAATCATCGTAATGGTTTTGAAGCACTTGATAAAACTCTAAGAGATCTATTATCGACAATTGATGAATTTGCTCAAAACAAACCTTTTGGTGGTAAGACAATTCTGTTAGGTAGAGATTTTCATCAAACATTGCCCGTTATCCCCAATGGTTCGAGACATCAAACAGTAGACGCATCAATTACATGTTCTAAATTATGGCCTCACTTTCGACAATGCAAATTAACACAAAACATGCGACTTTTACAACCTAATTTAACAACTGAACAAATACAAATAGCTCAACATTTCAATGAGTGGATGCTTTCAGTAGGCAATGGTACTATATAAAAGGTAAGAACTTATTCGAATCGAGTTTGATAATTGGATAGAAATTCCCGATGATTTATTAATCCATTCAAGTAACAATTAAAAAAAAAGCTATTATTGATGAAATATATAAAGATTTTATGACATCATACTCCGACATTGAATATTTAAAGGAAAGAGCCATTTTAGCACCAACAAATGAGGATGTCGATGAATTAAATCAAAGCATTCTACAAAAACTACCTAGAAATTCGATAATTTATTACAGTTCGACTCAATGTGTGATTCGTCAATATCTACGAAGAACCGGTGTGGAAGCGAAGGAATTCATTGATGGCTTTGTTTGAGAAGGAAGAGATTTTCCTCCTCTTCTTTGGCAAACTAGCATAAGTTAGTTGTAAGTAAGCATCGAAAGAAGAAAGTCGAACAATCACTCTATCCTTTAGAATTTCTTAATTCTCTACGACCAAATAGTACAAGCATATCATAAATTATCGTTGAAAGTCGGTACTACTATTATGCTTCTTCGTAATATTGACCAAGCAAATGGATTATGCAATGGAACTAGATTACTAATTACAAATCTAACAAATAGAATAATAGAAGCAAAAATCATTACGGGCAAAAATACTGGAACAATAACATACATACCGAGAATTATATTCAATGTTAAAAATCTTAAATGAACTTTCGTATTAAAACGAAAATAATTTCCCATACGCATATGCTATGCAATGACAATAAATAAAAGTCAGGGACAAACTTTGAGAAAAGTGGGAATTTATTTACCTAGACCTACGTAACGAGAAGGAGTCAAACTACTTATTGAAAATGCAAACAATGAATATCCTAATTGGACACAAAATATTGTATATAACGAGATATTCTCCGATTTAGGTATTTGCTTCATAAACAAAGCCACACCATTATACAATAAAGAAGTTATTTTTACAAAAAAATAATAATAAATAAATTATTGGTTACTACAATTAAATTACTTTTGTATCATGATTTCTCCAGTTGATACCCTTACTGAACATGATATGGTTAGTGCTCCTTGATCAAATTAGCAATCAAGACCTTGAGTCATTGAAGACATACCGGAATTTCCAAAGCTACAATGTTAATGCCAGCATAATTAGCATGCTACATATACAGCTAAGTCCGTATACTCAGGTGATATTATAAATATATTTTCATTTTTTCGAATTAATTTGAAAAATCCCGATTGACACTGCACTCTAAAATCACACAATAATTTACTCTCTAAAACAGAAATCTCTGGCTGCATCTATTTTTCTTCCCTATCCTTCACCTTTGCCTTTCTGATGTTCACCCGGGTCATTTCACAGTTTGGACTATCTCTCTATATCACTCTCGGCGGACCGGCAAAGGAATCTGGGTAAAAAGGGTGGCAGCAAATTCAACCAACTCAATTCTCATTAAGCATAATAGTACCTCTCTACATCTTTTTCATGAAAGTTAATTAGTTTTTGTTCTTTACTTCTCATTTTATTGTGTACAACCAAACCTAAATTTTTTTCTTTATGCTCTTCAGCTTCAATGAGATTTCTTGAGAATTTACGATTGAGCGAGCAGCTTTGCATCATATGCTATGGTGCAAAAAGAATTAGCATTCTTCTTTCATTCTCTGGCCTTTACACCCACTTCAGCTTTTTGAAAGCTACAAAACATGCTGAGTTTGTTAGACTAGATTGGTTAATTGTTTATGTGACCATTGTTATTCATTTCTTTGGATTTTGAGGTATTCAACTGAATCTTCAACAAATCATAGTTCGGTTGTTTTACTTTTTGTTATAATATTTTCTCCTTTTGTGGTCATTGGGTAAAATGCAGCTTCCTGAAACTTTTCGGCATCGAAATCGACAACAAATCTTCCAAAAAAAATGTCATTTATAACATTTTCTTTATTACTTTCAGCTCATTATATTTAATTCCTACAATTTATTATTATGTCAATATATTTACATTTTCTCTATCATAATTTGCTTCTTAAATTTAGGCACACGGGTCTGCAATAAATCAACAAAGTAACACCACAGCAAGAAAATAATGTAAAAGGTTGTTCATTCAACCTGTTCTTCCTCAAAGGGCTATTTCCAGATTTGTTAATATCTTTGTAATATCGACTTTCAGTGTTATTAGATGCAAGTTCAGTTAAATTCCACTATTAGGTGGTTGAACTTGAAGTTATGATCCATGTTTGCATTTCATAATTGATGATACCAATATATTATCATTATGTCTACACAAATATGGTAAAATAAGATAATTTCGTCGACATTCTTTCTTTTATTACAATTTGGTCAAGTTTTATTTTAAATATAGTCTACAGTTTTACTGTACATGTCCGAAGCGGAGGGAGGGTAGCTCTAGTACATATAAAAATTTAATATGTCTCATTTTCTTTAAAAATTATCACCACTACTTTTTTATTTTTTTAGTTGTTAAAATGATATGAATTATGTACAAATTAGTCACATATAATTTTTTGAAACCCTAATACATTATGGAATATAATATAATTCTTAATACTCTGAAATTTCTCTGGATATGATAGTTCTCATATAATTAGAGATATAACATGAAATATTAATCTAATTGATCATGTGATATTGTGGTAATAATTTAAAAGAAAATAAGATTTGAGATTTTTTTTGATCTCGGCGTCCAAGAAAAAATTGATGATAGGCCTCTTGAGAATTCTCAATGAGAGATGAAAAATAAAGTAGAAGTTAATGAACGTATCATTTTTTACATGTTTTTTTATATAGCTTATATTTACAAATTTTAGCAAGAGAAAAAATTAAATTGGAACAATAACAATATGGAATTCAAAATAAAGAATATTCTAACAAATTTATATTTAACGATTTTAACTTGAGAAATAAAATATCTCAAAAAGAATTATATATATTTTAATAAGAATTATTTATATTTTAATGAATGAAATCTTCATATTCCATTTGTATTAATATTTGAACATAACATTGGACCATGATTCATTGAAATCATCGATTAAGATCCGATGATAAAAAACAAATTCAACGGTTCTCACTAAAATTGGTGATGAAACACAAAATACCAATTCAAACAATTATATGATTATGTTTTAGTAACCATACACATGTTAGCATAAAATATCACGAAAATGAAACGTTAAGATTTGAAAAAAAATTCATCAAACGGTCGAAATAAAAGTGATGATGTGGCTCAAAGAGAGAGCTCAAAATAATATGAAAAATTAGGGGTTGGGGTTTATTTTGCATGATCTCCTATGGAGTTACTTCAATATAACTACTAATTTATAACGATCCGGGATCGTAAAACTGTTAGACTATTGTCCAAGCATAATCCAAATAGATCCACTCTTATTCTATCTTAAATTGCTTAAATTTTTTTTTATCTTCAACGAATTGGTTTGAGAGACTTTGCTTAATATGTGCTATATTGTGTTTGCCGAAAATTGAACCCATGACCTATTGCTACGCATGCAATTCTTTAACCAACTACCTTATAAACCATTTTTTCTTAAAATACTGAAATTGGATTAATTTTATATATATTTATATATTTTTAATGTGAAGATTGAGGATAATATGAAGCACGGAAGTGTTTGCTAGAGGAAGGAAAAAGAAAAATAACGTACCAAGTAAAAGTCATCGAAAGTTAAGCTTAGTATATCGATGAAGGAAGAAGGTCCGGAGAGTTGTACCATCGCCATGACTAAAGTTTATGCTAGCTATGATTTTTAGAGGAAAATAAGAGGGAAAAACTTATAGACTTGTATCAAATAAAATCGTATACGGGATAATTACATGTGATGTGTTCAAAAGAAAGACTATAGACATGCCAAAAATTATATACATAAAAATTTCACTATATACATCCCAAAAATCATATCCGGAATAATTACATTTGATGCGTTCAAAAAAAAGAATTATAGGTCCACAAAAAGATGGAAGGGAGAAAAGAGGGAAAAGAGAGAAACGGGTGAGGAAAGCTTAGGGTGATAGACTTAGAGGGCGGGTGAAAGCCGATGCATAGAACCCCTAAACCCTAATGTCTAACCCGCACTCCTTATAAAAGGGTCCTCCTCTCTCAAAAATGCTTCCCTCCTTCTCACAAACTCCCGCACATTTACTCAACCATGAGACCTCCAACTCTCAACAACAATGGCAAGAGACAAGTGCACCAACGACGTCCTACTTGGACAGGACCATACAACCCTATAAACCTCAACAAAGCAACACCGAAAGACACCGCCGAAACCAGCCCCAACACCTAGCACCTACAAGGCCAAACACAGCGGCCAACTCCTCTAACGGACCACGACGAGGAAGTCACTCTCAAGTCGAGCTTCGATTATTACCAACCAAGGTACGTACACTGCTCCCCTGTTTCAAACTCCCTAGAACAGAGCAGTCCACCCGATAGACCTTCTCCACCCTTCTTGGATTGGAAGGGGTGTTACAAGTGTCTCCTTTACGGCCACGAAACTAAAGACTGTAGGGGGGCAAAGATCTTGTATAAACTGCCTCAAATCAGGCCATATCTACAGAGATTGCTGGACAAAAGGACGTCGCTTATCCCATGTGGCAATTGGATGAATCCGGATTACCAGATGACTAGCCTGAGGAGACCTACTATTTCCTCCATCACACCAACGAAAGGCAGTAAGAGATCGTCGGACTAGAATGGGAAATCATAATTGACACACGCCTTGTTCCACACCATGAACTTGACACACTCAATATCATAATCCAATGGTCCACAGATTGGATCCACCCATTTGTGTTAATCTATTAGGGGACCAACGAGATATCTCCTCCAACTACCGGAATCAATGGATAGAGAACAATATCTAAACAACAAACTCACACCGCTTCACCGTGCACACTTCATATGTTATGAATGGACCAATGCAATCAAGGTAATAAATCTCAAATACAAAATCGACTTAAATTATGGGATTTACCTAACCATGCATGGAGAGAAAATGACGTCGATTCAAACACGAGCTCGTATGGAGTGGTCCTAGACCATGGACCACTCAAGAACCTAACCTCCATAGACAAGTTGACGGTGCTTTTAGCAACCTCCAATTTATCTCTTAGACCCAAATCCATGCCCATTGTCAATGCCGAATTGGGTAAGACAATGAGAATCCAAGTGCTAGGAAGCATTAAAGAACCGACTCGATACTACCTACCGCCGGACACAATTCGACACTTCATCGGAATGGAGAGAGCATCTCAAAGGTATAAATGCAAAACCAACTGGAGATCCCCTCTCAAGAAACTATAATTCAAGTCATCGCGTTCTCAGGCAAAAGATTGACTGGTCCCATTACTCTTCTCAAGCCAACCTCTCCGCAAGATTTCGGACATAATTGTGAAAATGGTGCAATCAATTGTGCAGGAATCCGATAGTAGCGAACCACCCCAGTGACGTTTCTTCGTCAATGGAACTCCATGGGGGCCAAACATGACCAAGACACAAGAGTTAAGGCCTCTGATAAGGATGCCTTACGTGGCAAATCCTCAGCTCTCCACAACAGCAATTAACAACCCACATGAAAGCTCAGCTCCATAGCACGTGGCTCCACCTCCAAACAATACCAAGAGAATTCAAATTTACTTGGGGATAAATGACCCAGTCAATTCTGAATTCCATACCAAGGCCAGCCTGGTCGATGGTGAAAGTAATAATGCCCTAGGCCAAACTGTTTTGCCGTGTGGGAAACGGATTATGTATAAGACATTATATTTTTGTATTAGAGGTTTTAAACATAAACTTTTTCATATAATAATTGTGCATAAAGGTTGTTAGATTATTAATTAACCATGAATATCTATGTCCATTATATGATATCGAATATATGATTCGATAGTAAAACCTTAAAGCAAAGTGAATACAATTCTAAATTATCCCTAGTCATATATGAGATGTTTGTAAGACAAACATTTTGAAAATCTCAAATCATATATATAGTTACTAGTATGCTATTTGGATGATGATCATGTTTTATTGATCATGGATATTGGATATCAATTCATTAATATAAATATATGTTGGAGAACATATCCTTGGATCGACCCACTATGAGAATATACATGGTATTGTTGTCATCGGTTTGATGATATTTAAAATTATTCCAAGCTACTAATATATTTGTGTGAGAATGTCTTAAGCTAGATAGTCGCACGATCAAGTTCTCGGAAATGTCTCGGTCACATCCTCGCTTATCTCGGAAGAATAGGAAGTCGTCACGCATGCAAAAGATTTCAAGAGAGTATCTCAAGGCGTGGGAGCAAGCTTCTTTGTTCTTCGTGTGTGTTTATTATTTTCGGTGAGCAATTTAATTCTTATTAAAAGGGGAGTATAATCTGCAATTTGCCAATTCGGCCGAGTTCCGTTATCAACGGAAGTGGTTCATTCCCAACGGACTACCGTGTTGGCAACGGAACCCTTCGTTGAGTAAGCTTTCGTTCTGTCTTTTTCTGGCTGAAATTGTATACAGTCCGTTGGTAACGAAACTATTCCGTTAGCAACGGAACCGTAGGAATTTAGCCGTTTGGTTTGAAATCTTCCTTGATTGCCTTCTATTTTTCGCAGTCCGTTGACAACGGATCTACGCAGTTTTCCTTTTCTAGGTCTCGCTCCCTTCCTCCTTTAAAAAGGGGAGCCACCTCTCTCAGTAAAAGCACGAATTCTATGTTCAAAAAGCACAAATACTCCTTTCTTAATACTTGTTAAATTGCTCTAAATCTTAAAGTGAGATTAGTGGAGTTTTGAGCGTGTTGCTCGTTGGTTTGTTGAAGTTCAAGAGATTGAGTTTGTAAGTTATTATTCCACGGCCATCAAGAGGTTGTTGTAAGGCGACAGTGATTCGAGGTCTTGTACGATCTTGTTTTGTTAGTGATAAACGGAGCCGCAAGGCAAGTCCCGGAGAGTAGGCAACTCGTGAATGCGGTAAGGGCCGCTAGCGAGTAAACGGGTGTTTAAGGCTAACGCAACCATCTCGCCATCGATCGTGTGTTTGGTATCTCTTTACTTTTTATATTTACTTTAATTTCTTATTTATTTATCTTTCTTTATTAATTAGTATTCAAACAACCATCAACAAAGGCCTAAAAACAATAAAAATATAAAATCCTAAAAATACAAATATTAACGTTTCCTTACTTTAGGCCTTTTAAACCGCCCTATAGGCCTCAACCAAACAACAAGTACATGTCATTAGTATTTTCTCATCATCTAATGTATGAGTAGTCCTTAGACTTGATGTCATCATGGATTCCTACATGTATATTTTATACTTTGACATAGTCAAACATCGTTTTTAACCTGGATAATTATAAAAGCTATGATAGGGTATTTAATAAATTATGAGTTGGAATGTGAATGATCAAGATAAAATTTGTTACTCTTGATTACGGGAGAAATATCTCAAGGCCCCCGATAGCTTAAAGTGTTTACAAAATATTGGTACTATTTATTTAAGTAGAAACTCATCATCTACCCACATATCAAGATCATTATTTCCTAATTGAAAAAAATAATCTGACATATAAACAACTCCTTGGATTTCTTAATCAACAAATAAATTCCTTTGCCTCAGAAAATCAAATGAACACCTAACGTACGTTATGAACATTTTCATTGAGTCTCTGAATAACGTTCTAGCACCATGCCATTATGTCATTTAAATATAATATAAATTGTCTTAACACTACTAATTGATTCAGAAGTAACGCAAGGAATAATCTTTTCGCTTCCCACTCATGCAAGATAGTGTTAAGACCCCATTGGACCCCTTGCGTCATTTACCTGGATCGATCTGGTAATTTTACTATAAATTTTTGCTCGATTGTTGTCAATTCTTCTTAAATCATCCTTATTTGCGTGTGTTTGTTCTTTTGTGAGTTTCGAAACCGAAATTTTGTTTAATGTCTTAATCCTTTTATCTATTTATGTTTACATTTTTTTTTTCAGAAATCAATCGAAGAGGCTTTTATATGTGATTTGAATCTCGAGTCATACAATAGCTAAATTCTGAGTTTGATTTCAGCATTGATACGACTCCTCTTCATACCCTCCAAGCTGTGCAGCCATGTGAAGCCACCCGAGAAGAGAGGCTTGAAGTCCTCCATAAAAGGTACTGGATCTCAATCTTCTCTCTTGTACCCTTTTTGTTTTTCTTTATTAGTTGGTTTGAAAGGTTTGATTTAAGGCACTTTCGTTGAATTTAGTTTTATATGAGAGATATATCCAATTTTCAATACAATTTTCTAATTTCCTTTTATTTCAACAATTTCAGTTGATAATTAATTTGGATCAGATAATTTCACTTCATAATTAATTGGAATATTGGTTATACTGGTAAGAAACAACTTTTTAGAATGAAAAATATTTAAATTCTTCATGAGGTCAGAATATTGGTATACTATTTTTATATTAGGAACATATGCATTTAATTATAAAATTTCATACATTTTCTTGACTGTTGCGGCTAACAAATGCTTAGAAACTTCTTAAATTGAAAATATTTATCAAAGATGCTAACAATAATGCAGCCCACAATCTATAGTTTTGGGACAACACATCTAAATTATAGGGGCTGTTTTATAATTATGCAGAGGTTTGCATGCCGATTTTCAGTAATTTAGATGTTGTTTTGAAAATAACCATTACTGTTTGTTGTAGACAAGAAAAATTAGCTATTTCTAAAATGAAGGTGATGTTTCGAAGAATTATGAAAATGTAGGTGCTAATATGCAAATTTTTAGTAATATATGTGTTGGTTTTGCAAATAACAGGGACTAGTGTGCTAGAATTAGGTTTACAATGAAGGGATTATTCTGCAAAATTGTAATAGTGCAAGGCTGGTGTGCAAACTTTCAATAACAGAGGTGTTTTGAATTTTTTGTCATTATGCATTATTATAGGTTATATTTTGAGTTTTTATTTCAAGGTTTAGCATATAATCTTCTTTGACAAAATAAATAAATTGATAAATAGAATCTGAGTTATTTGTAAATTATATTTTTTCATGATACCTTGAAATTGTTTATTTATGATATTTAAATGTGATTTTTAGGTCTAATTTTAATTTTTACTTCTAAATAGGTCTTGTTGGAATTCGTATGAACATAAAAGAATTATATAAAGCAGCTTTGCGCTTTGTGCTTCAGACAAATAAAGGAGCAACTTCATGCTTATGATCTGAAATTTCGACATGAAGGTATTCAATCATCCTCTTCTCTCTGTTGTTAATCTAGTACAGTTCAACATCAGATTGATTGTTAAATGTCATTGTTGAGAGCAAATAAGCCAAATGCCGTTGAATGAAACAAAAGCATTAAAATGTGTGTTTGGTGGCATTTGAAAATGTTGTTGATTGGTGATATTGTTGTAGTGATGGGTATTCCACTAAATCTTTGATAGCAAGGGTTTATCGAGTGTGGGATGCTGTGATTCCAACAAAAAAGGACTCAATACCTAGCCTAGAGTTAGCGCTCATTGACGAAAAGGTAAAAGTTCCTCATTTTATATTTTTGTCTTTCACAACAGCCCGCAAAAAACTTCCTTAATTTCTTCTTAACAATAATAATGTATCTTTTCTCATGGTACAAATCATTAGTAAAATTTGTCCCTTTCTTTTTCTTATGTAATTATAGGGAGATTGCATTCATGGCACAGCTAATAAGATTATCAGGGACAAGTTTGTGTATGATCTTATAGAAGGTGAAGTCTACCGCTTCATTGGTTTTATGGCTTACACGGTCAAAAAAACTTACAAGAGTGTTCCAAGAGATATGTTCGTTACTTTAGCGAAACAAACTACTATTGAACATATTCCAATTCCTCCTAAGCAAATGCCAAATAGGGGTTTTTTCCCAATTGAATTCGAAGAGGTTCCTTTTAGAGTGACCATGAAAGAACATCTAACAGGTATGATTATTATTTAATAACATATACTAAACAATTTCATTACTAATGCAAAACTATATTAGTTTATAACAAATTGTCTAACAATATCTTCTACAATTTTTATACAGATGTTATTGGTTTTGTTACGTCTGTGGGCTTAATGGATCCAGTAAATTCAGGTGATATTGTCGGATTCAAAAGAGACATTGAAATTGAAAATGAAAGGTAAAGAAATTAGTAAATAAATTACAACAAAATAATAACTATTAAAATATCTTTTAAAATGCGTTCTATGTTCATATGTTTCTTGACAGGTCTGAGAGAATAACGATTGCTCTTTGGGACAGACAAGGATATGATTTTGACGTTGAAAAATGGGTTCAAACAAGCAAAAATGAGCACATCATCATTGCACTAGCTGGTCTTACTGTCCGTCAATATAAGGGTAATATCGAAGATATATCAATTGTCTATTAATTTTAATAAACTGGTTAATTTCTTAGTTTTCATACACTATTTAATAATTCTATTATGTCTTCGACAACAGGTAGGAATCCTCTTATTGGGACATCATGTGGATCACGTTATTACATAAATGATGGATCTTCTGAAATTGAAGAATATCGTCAAAAGTATGTTCAATTATCAAATCTACTAAAATAAATATATCATGTCCATTGATAATTTTTGTGTGCTATTTATATATATTTACTTTTCCCAGGTTGTTGACAAATCCGAAACAAATACACCGACTTCATGGAAATGGATATGATGTACTACCGCTAGAGCAACAAAAGACGGCAAACAGAAGAACCATCGAAGAATTACTATTGCTACCAGAAACAGATATTGTAATAATTTACTACATAATTTTGATTCTTAGGAAAAAAAAACTAACAAATATTAATTTATTCTATGAAATTAATTTTAGATTAACAAATATACCTACATTTGCACGATAAAAGAGATCGACACAACTAAACCATGGTGGTATAAGAGTTGTTCCAATTGTGGAGGAAGTTTTAGAAATGTTGCTGAAGGAGAGAATTGTCCGCGTTGTGCGAAAACTGGCAAACCACTGACTTACTCGTAAGTATCAAATAATTACAATTTTTTTAATTATTTTCTTACATTAATGTTCAACTAATAGTTTTATTTTATAATATGTAGATACAAAATAACATTAGAAGTTGAAGACAATACTACAAGTGCTTATTTCCTTCTCTTCGGCAACCAAGCTGACAAGTACTTAAAAGCTCCCTGTCAGGCACATGGGTCTTTCATAGAGAGCGGGACAAATGAACTCCCACTTACTTTAAATAACATAATCGGTAGAGAACAAATATTCCAAGTACGACGGGATATCTATGGAGGAAACAATTTAACAACGTTTGTTATCACAAAAGTTTTTGACTATGCAATGACATGTAAAGATAACAAACCCACAAAAAATGGTAACATCAAAGGTGGTCCTTCTACAATGATAAATGAAGAGAAAGGCAAAAGGTTAAAAATAAGATTTATTATAATATATATAATCTACAAAATTTTAATTTATTGCTAATTCTTCTAAAAATTGATAATATTATAATTTATCAAATAATAATATTTTCTTAACTAACATGCATTAACAATGTTCAACATTCATTGAAGGGTTATCGAGGAAGAAAACATTAATTCAACAGGAAAGAAGTCTAAAAAAGATGAGACTCATGTTGATACCGATTCCGTAATTGACATCGACAAAAGGTACAAATATTTTTCATAATTTCCTCTTACATATGTACATAAAAAAAAGTACTTAGTTCAAATTTCATTTTTTTCATCAATAAAGCGTACACTTGAAGGCTCTCAACTGGCAGCTTCAACAAGTTCAAATGGTCTAAAAATAAAGCATAGCAAATGCATTATTATTTTAAATTTAAGTTGGTTATAATAAAATTTTGCTGAGTAATGGCAAAAGTAGTTTACATTTAAGTTTGTTGTAATAAAATTCTGTTTTTAGCAGAAGTAGTTTACATTTTAGTTACTTACAATAAGAGCTTGGTGTCTATCAACATTAATTGTTTACATTTCAATTACTTATAAAGCTTTACTATGTATCTGTATTATTAATTTACATTTCATTTACTAATAAAAAAAGCTTTTCTATCATGAGATAGATTTATTCTACTTTCAATATATTACTTGAGATTAATAAGATATGTTTGATTATCAAAGTTATCTATAATTTTTTAAATAGGTTATAATGAACATTTATAAGTTCAACATAATATTTTTCCAAAATCTATGATCATTCCATATAATTATAAATAAATTTAGTAAAACCCAAATAATATTCTAGCTATATGTAGATGAATTTCAATTATATTCACACTATAAAAATGTAAAAATATAATTAAATTACCCACCGAGAAGCGCGGATATGATCCTAGTTAATACAAAAAGTAGACTTTTTTTTGGCAATTTCCAATAACGCAATGACTTTTTTGTTAATAACTAACGCTAGAGATTTTTTAGCAATAATGTAGATTTTTTTTTGGCAATTTCCTATAACGCAATGACTTTTTTGCAATTTTGAAATACTATTGTTTTTTTTTTTTGTAAATTTCCAAAAATATTTAAGTAGGATTTTTTTTTGCAATTTCCGATAATGTAGGGATTTTTGTAATCTCTGGTTTATGTAGGGGCTTTTTTCTAATTTCCAATATTGCAAGAACTTTTTGCAATACCGATAACACAAGGTTTTTTTTGTAGGAAAATATTTAAGCAACGTGTTTCTTGCAATATTTGTAAATTTATAAGAACATACATGGATGCACCAAAAGCTAATTGTTTGATGTATCATAACAGATAGTAAGATTTTCAATAATACGATTCCGAAAAAAAAAGATTTTCAATAATACAAGGGTTTTGAAATTTTAGCATAATGTAGGGGATTTTTTGAATTAAGCACTTTTTTTGCATTTTATAATAATGTATGGGTTTTGCAATTTCACCATATGTAAGTACTGCAAATTTACAAGAGCATTATGAATTTAGGATGCACCAAAAGCTTGTCATTTTACACCACAAGAGATAGGAAGATAAGATTTGTATTTTTATAGGGGACCACTATGATATTTTTGAAGTTTTGGAAGATCAAATATGAAAGCCCGCCTTGTGTTAAGATTCCGTGGTATCGTTTTCTATTGTACAATAGTCCCACTTGGCCACTTGTGTCCGACTCTCTCCCCCATTCGGAGTATCTACTGTTCCTTTCTCTCTCGTCTCCATCCCTACTCTGACTTGAGTTGCCTATCTGATATGCTTTCGTTTCTTTTTACCAAGAGAACCGATATCTTAATTTCTACTGCTCTCCAACTTGTTTGTTCATCCTAGTTTCAGGTATTTGCATCTTGTATAGCTTCTAAAATCAACCTCGCTCCCCCCCTTTTGAAACATGTTGTGTTATAAATGCATTACTCCGATTGGAATCTTCATTCCAATAAAGTAACAAATCTGATCTGATGCATAAACTAAAGAAAGAAATTGTAGCTAATTTTCTTAATTAAAAGCCCACTTTATTGCAGCAAAAGAATCCTCAAGCTAACAGATCCCCAATGGTAATCGAGACAGTAAGCAATGACTCAATTCTCAACAATTATGCACATCCGATTTCAACACAGAATGTATTCATAAACCTCCCTTCAATCCCATTTACCTGGAGCCCTAATTCTCTCTCTTCAGTTCCTTTCAGCCCAAGCCCTAATTCTCACTCCACCACCATAAATACTGATTTATTGGATCCGTCTGATGACTCTGATGAATTCTCTAATGTAGTCTTAACCTACATAAACCAGATGTTAATGGAGGAAAGTACAAATAACAACTTTGATACTTATCTCAATCACCACCCATCAATTTTAGCCGCTGAAAAACCATTTCGTGATATTCTTGGAAGTATGGTCCCACCACCTGTTCAAAATCCATGGCGTACTGATGATAGAAATGGAATTATTAATGACTTTTATTTTGGGGCAATGGACAACTCTGAGTCGGTATCATGTTCAAGTCCTCAAATAGAATACGAAAGTCAAATTCAGAATAATGACCAATCTCTCTATTCCATAGAAAATAGCAGCAGCTTGTTTGATGGTTTGGACGAATCATTATTGGCTCTTGTCGAATCCCCTGATGAATCAATTTTACCTCAGGAAATCATACAAAACAATGAGTTTGTTAGGGCCGAACCTGTTAGTCAAGAGATTGACCCAATAAACAAGAGGCGCAAGAACTCTAATAGTGACGAATTAGATTCAGAGGAGCGAAGGTGTGCCAAATACTCGGCTCCCTGTACTGAAGAAACTGTCCGTGAGCTGTTTGACAAAGTTCTTCTTTGCACCGGTCATACGTGCGATCTTAGGGCGCCATTACCACGTAATTTCAAAGAGCCAGTGGTTTTAAAAAATAAAAGGGGTCGCAGAAAGAAGCAATCTAAGGAAGAAGAAGAAGAAGAAGAAGCAATTGATCTAATGACGCTTCTGACTCACTGTTCCCAGGCTTTAGCAATAGATGACCATAGAGGCGCGAATGAATTTCTCAAACAGATAAGGAAACATTCATCTCCATACGGAGATGCAGAGCAGAGGCTCGCGCATTGCTTTGCGGACGGGCTTCAAGCGCGCTTAGCTGGCACGGGCAGAGACATTTACCGTTCCCTTGTTGCCAAAAGGACCACCACATGTGATGTTTTAAAAGCGTACCAACTTTACGTAACGTCTTGCCCATTCAAAAAGATGTCGCACTTCTTCTCCAACGAGGTTATTTTGGACGCCGCACGAAAGGCCACAAAGTTGCACATTGTCGATTATGGGATTTATTATGGTTTCCAATGGCCTTGCTTCATGCAAAGGCTTAGTAGTAGGGAAGGAGGTCCGCCTAAATTGCGTATAACTGGGATTGATTTGCCTCAGCCTGGTTTCAGGCCGGCTGAACGGATTGAGGAGACCGGGCGTAGATTGGCTGAATATGCAAAATTTTTCAATGTCGAGTTTGAATACCGTGCAATAGCCGCAAAGTGGGAGACAATTCGTGTTGAAGATCTTAATCTTGATAAAGATGAGGCCCTCGTGGTAAATTGCCTATATCGACTGAGAAATCTATTGGATGACACCATTTCGATGGATAACCCTAGGACTAGGGTTTTGAGTACGATTAGAAAGATGAATCCGTATGTTTTCATTCATGGGATATTAAATGGAAACTTTAGTGCCCCGTTCTTTGTTACGAGGTTTCGCGAGGCATTGTATCATTTTTCTACCCTTTTTGACATGATCGAAGCCACCACTTCACGGGTGGATGAGCATAGACTATTGATTGAAAGAGATCTTTTCGGAAGAGAGGCTCTTAATGTGATTGCATGTGAAGGTTTAGAGAGAGTAGAGAGGCCCGAGACATACAAGCAATGGCAAGTGAAAAATCTTAATTCAGGGTTTAGGCAGTTGCCCCTGAAGGAGGAAGTTGTTACAAAGGCAAGGTTGAAGGTGAAAAAGTGCTATCATAGAGATTTTGTCATAGATCAAGATAGAGGATGGTTGTTACAGGGTTGGAAGGGACGTGTCATATATGCCATCTCAGCATGGAAACCTAGTTAATCGGTAAATTCGGATCTGTTATAATTCAGATGAATCTAGTTATAGTTTTTAATGAAAAATATGTACTCTTTTGCTAGGTACTGTGCTTTTATATTATCCCTCTTAGTCATCACCTCGATGACTATCGGGAAGTATTGTACTATTATTTTTGACTAATTATCTAATCCTTGGAAATTAGGATCTTGGTAATTAGTCTCTTTTTTGTGTAACTATTTCAGGCTTACTCGAGTGAGTTTGATCAAATACTTCACGGATCTTAGTAGCAGTATTCAAATTGTATTCCATGAAAGAGAACTGTGATATAGTGCTGTTTCTCACATATTGTACTCGAACATTTTGCTTTTGAAAATAATTTTTCGCCAAATGCGCAGATCATGTCAAATTGTAATCAGTAAACTTTGTTCTCGTAAGTCATCTTGTTTTTGTTCTAAATATTCATGCAGATTTTAATTCTCCTTCTAGGGTAATTTTGCTTTTTGCAGGTTGTATTCTTTGACAAGCAATGAAGCAACCAATATTTAACAATTCAAATAATAACTAGAGTGAATAATATTAATTGTAAAGTGCATTGCAAAATATCATGTATATCTGAAAACTGCTCACAAAAAATCATAAGAAATATCATTTTTTTTCCCAAACTAGGTTTCATAGAGAATAATACTTGGATGGACTTCAAGAATGATCTTTTTTATATGCACGATATTCTTGAAATTTCCAATTTGCTGTATCTTGGTGAAAATCATAGGAACAAAAGGTAACCCTCACTTGAATCTGGTCAGAAATGTTTCCTACATATTCACCAAAGAATTCAGGCCGAAACCATAGGATTCCTGTAGCAATCGAGAGATTGGCCTTGACATGAAGTTCCGAGTCAAAAGGGATGGAAATTAGGGGCCTGAACAAGGGGACGAACTCTTCATGACTGAGAGTAATACAATTGCCACAATCCTTGCTGAACAACTCAAAATCGAAACTCGCCACCTCTGGTTTTGTTAAGGAGGCCGTGATGTTTCTGTAAATTTGAGCATTATTATGACCTTCTTTTGCACCACCTTCATCTCTAAGGAGCTTGATTTCCATGTTGGCAAGAATCGCTTTTTTAAAGACGATGTACCTCACCTGCATCTAGCAGTTACTTGCATGGACTTGGTGTGTCAAGAACGTGTCTAGTTTGTCGCTAATATAGTCGAAGCGAACCACCATACAAATCCTTCGTTCAATTCTTTTAAATCTCCTTCGAGCTCGAATGTTATGGTAACCTGATCATAAGCTTGGACACCGATAGTCGGAGCCGTCAGCGTCATAGCTACCTATTTATTTTTGTTTTGTTACAAAAGTTAAAATTGAGTTAGAATTCAATTGTAGTTTCATTTCTCCAATCACAGAGTTTTCATTTGTGAATACTTCGGCATATTGAAATTGAATTGCATAAAAATAACATGAAAGTGTAGTCTTACAGGAAGTTCAATAGTCTCTGCCTTCTCTTCTTGACGGTTCAAGACAAACGTAAAACCGGACAAACAGTGCAGAATAATTTTGCCATAGACCTCGCAAGAATCCTTTGTACCTAAAATTAAGGATTTTCACATCAATTATCTCAAAAAGTCTTTCCCAAGAATACCAACAATTTTTGATTTACTGCCAACTGACGGGTGTATCCACCATAACCATACTTTCTAATGAGTTGAAGAAAATGCAGAGTTCAGTGTAAATTTGATAAAATTGAAAAAAAAATGCCTCAAGGGTGAAATAAGTCAAAATCGCAATTAAGATCCCTAATCTAAAAAACTACCGAAACCAGAATGTAACTTACCTAACTAAACAAAAGATTAAAAGGAAATTAACAACTCATAACGAGCTAAAACTCATATAAATAGCAACCGACCTCCTATTTTGAAAGAGTCGTCCTCTCTATTTCAGAATGAATTTACTGGGGCAATCCAATTAAAATTAATCCCTGGTTTTAGGCTTAATCCCTGGTTTTAGGCTCATCCATTTGCATCTTTGCTTGTTTTAATTCTCAAGTTAAAAAGCCCAGCGGCCTGTATGTACAAACAATTATTGAGCATCTTCTATTTTTAGCCTTGTTAGGATTCAGTTGTTGATTCAATTCTGGTTGGTTCCACACCTCCTTTTCCTTGGAGAACTTTGACTATTACCAAACCACCTCATGTGAGAAGAAAATGTTCAATGTCTGATTCAAATTAGTACAGATTTATACTGGAAAAAGCTCACTTTTGCCTTCAACTAATTTTTAGCACTTTTGCAGTAATTTTGCCTCCTCAATCTATCAAGTGCACAATCAGTATTTAAATACTGACGTGGCACCTTTGATGTGTCAAAAATTATAATTTTACATTGATGACTGCAACTCATTAAAAAAAAGAAAAAAATATTTTTGCCGCATCATCAAATAAAATATAAAAAATACAAGTCCTTAAAAACATAAAACACATCAAATGTGTTATTTTTGACACATCATCAATTTAAAAATATTATTTTTGTCACATCACTTAATGGATGGAGGGACAAAAGTACTCAAAGTCGAAAGTTTTGAGGGCAAAAATGCTCACTTTTTTATTGAGTTTAGTGGGGACAAAAATGAGCCTTTTCCATTTATATTCAGTATAGTTTCTTTGATTGAGTGGATATAATGTGTTATAAATGAATTTAACGATTGATCTTGTATATGATTTCAGTTGAATGAATCATGTATGATTTTATGAACCAAAAATGATATATTGACAATTACACTGTTTCTTCTTTGTCAATTTTTCTTGTGCAACAGGCACCAGTTACTTATACCTCTTTTAATGCTAATATATTTGGGATAAATAATTATTAGTTTATGTATGATTTTATGAACCAAAAAGATATATTGACAATTACACTGTTTCTTCTTTGTCAATTTTTCTTGTGCAACAGGCACCAATTGTTTATACCTCTTTTAATGCTAATATATTTGGGATAAATAATTATTAGTTTATTGCAAGAAACTCATTTTTTTGATGATACAATGCCCTCTAAAAAATCCACTATTTGTTTGTCTACCGTTGTTAGGATAATTGGGACAACAATCTAAAGAAAAACAGAACTTATGGGAGAAAAAACAAAGAGAAGAGAGAATTCTTAATAATTAAATGAGAAGTTATATTGTATGACTTATGATACAATCACAGTAACTTTAGATCCTTTATGTTAGTAGTATGCCCTAGGCCAATATATTTGAGATCTAGATGTATGAATTATGTTAATCAAACATTGTGTTTATTTAGAGATATTTTATATAATAAATGCGTATTGGTTATTTTATTTTTATTACTAAAATGAACCTTGAATATGATATTCGACTTTATATCATCAAAGAATGTGACTTTGATTGTAAAACTATAAAGTATTATGAATGATATTCTAAATCGTCCCCGATCATTCATAGGATGTTTGTGAGACAAACATACTTTATGATAAGCTATAAATGGACATCGGTATGTTAGTTGACTGATGGTCACGTTTTTACCGATCATGAATAAGAGTTATTAAGTCATTAACGTAAGTATATGTTAGAGACCATATACTTGGATTGACCCGCCTTGAGAATACTACATGGTTCGTGTCATTAGTTATTCTCGGTAAAGAATGTATCTCGTAATCCTTAGACTTGAGATTATCTCAGTTTCCTACATGATAAATTTTGTACTTTAATATAGTCTAACATCGTCTTTAACCGGGCGATCATAAAGATTATAATTAGGTATATAATGAATTGTGCGGAGGAAAGAGTTTAATTAAGATAGGATTTGTTCCTCTCATAAATTGAGAGAGATATCATTAGGCCTCTTGGTGATTTGATTGAAGAAACGCACGGCCATGCTCAAGTGAATTAATAAAGAGTTATTAATGTCATTTCATGTTCAATCAAATTCGGTGTCAAGAAATATTTATCGACCAACATAAGGTTGACACATACCATGCCTTATGGACGATATAGATATCGTGTAACAAAGGGATACAATGCATGACATAAATTAGGTTTGATCGAATCATCTATATTTGTTTAATTTGGGTAATCATGATGTCTTGCTAGAGACCGCTCATGATTTATAATCCGTTGTGATTATTGCCAACATTAAGTAAACCTACCGGGTCACACACAAAGAACAACTAATGAGACATACACAGAAAAATCATAACTTATGTGATAACTTGTATGGAGAGCTACATAGTCAAGTGACACATCCAATCCTACATCTTATATGATAAGATGTGTTGCATATATGGTTACATAGTTACCATGCACATAGGATATGAAATTTATGGACTATATAGGCACAAGAGACACCCCAAAATCAGAATAAGGATATAATATTTTCGTTCAAAATTTTGTGAGACAAAATGGAGAGAAAAATCCGAAAATTATTCTCTTGTTATTTCGTGAGAGAAATGAAGAACGGATACTAGCATATATCGTTCTTTATCCGTTCAAAGGGGTTGTTCGTGTGGATACCGGTAGAGGACGAAGCGAAGTGCGGCGTCTTTGTGATTTGGGTTGAAACCGTGGTTTTGTTTGGAGAATCGGTTTGTTTGGAGAATCGGTTTGCTTGGAGAATCCGTTCGTTTGGAGATCGGTTTGTTAGACCGGTAAGGCGAAACATACAAAGGATAGGTTTGGAAACCGGTTTGGAATCGGGCAAAGAAAAGCGTCAACCAAATTCGCTTTTGATCATCACGGATTAAGCGTAATCCGAAGGTACAAAGTTATGAACTTTTCTTTGATTTAATTGTAATTCACGGATCCTTCTTTTGGGTTTCGAATTCGATTTTGTTTCGTTTTTGTTTATCCGCTCGGTTATGAACGGTAGAAACCCAACACTTTATAGAGTAGATGCTTGAGTAATTATTGGAAAAAAATTGCCTAACTAAATATACACTATGAAAATATCCTAAATAGAGTGCACATATAGAAAGAAGTTCTTCACACAAAGGGCAAACAAAAATGGGATGCTTATAAGGTCTAGTCTTTAAAAATCCAATGCGTATCGACTTACACCCTGATGTGTGATGCGAAGAGCAAAATAAATAGATGAAAAAAAATGACTTTTTTTTTGAAGTGGCCAAAAAAAAAAATAATAATTAAGAGAATGGTCAAGTTTTGAAAATATTTGTATAACTAGCCATTTCGTCCAGTCACTGGGCGAAACACAAGTAGTTTCGCCCAATAGCGGGGCGAAACAAAGCGGAATGAGATTATGGGCGAAACTACGATAATCAAGCCTTGTTTCGCCCAGTGATCGGGCGAAACACACTATTTACCCCTGCTAACAGTCTGTTTTCGAAAATCCAATCAGTTTTCGAAAAAAAAAAAAATCTACAGTCTGTTTCGCCCCGTCACGGGGCAAAACACCCTATTTTACATTTTGTGGGCTTAGCCCACAAAATTTAAGCACATTTTATACGAAACATCTATTTCGCCCCTTGGCTGGGCGAAACATCTGTTGCCTTGCTCCGCCGGGCGAAACAGAGACCATTAATTCACGCCCCGATCGCGTTTTCGATTTTTTTTCGAAAATTTTCGAAACGAAAAAAACAGGGAAATTAAAAAGAGGCGAAAAAAAAGAGAAAAAATGAGAGGGAAGGTATGTTGATTTCTTTGAGTTTAGGTTTAGTTAATTTTAGTTATTTACTCAAATTAGTTTTATTTTAGTTAATTAGTTTCGAATTAGTTTTATTTGCTCAAAATTAGTTTTCCATTTGTGTGGTTGGTTTGAAATTAGATTTATAAACTAAGATATTTGCTCAAAAATAGTTTCTAATTTGTTTGATTTGCTTGATTTTCATGATTTTGTTAAAAGAAGGAGGAGGAGAAGAAGAAGAAGAAGAAAAAGAAGAAGAAGAAAATATAATTATTACAAGTAAATTTCTAATATTTTTTCTAGTTTAGGTACATATTTATTTTTGAAATTATTTTTTTTAGTTTAGGTAATGTATATATTTATTTTATTAATTATTTTTCTTGTTTAGGATTATTTATTTATATTTTTTTTGTTATAGATATATTTTTTAGAATATTTTTTATAGTTTTATTTTTTGAAAGTTTAAAAAATCAAATGTGTGCTATTCAGGGGTTATTTTATTATAAGTATTTATTTTATTATTATTAGTTTTTATTTATTTATTAATATTATTTGATTTATTTATTTATATTATTTTATTTTTTAAATAAAGATGTCATTCGACGCGGGACCTAGTCGGCCAAAGTATGCGCTTCGAGTCCACAACAACACATGCATCCCGGTGAGCGAATTTAGCAACACCGAAGATGTAACTATCAAACCCATGCGCTACCAACAACACGAACTTCCGGTATTTTTTTTTTAGTATATTATTTATAATTTTTTTTTTGAGAAAATAAAAAAAATCATATGTATGTTATGTATTTATTTATTTATTTTATTTATTTCAAAAATCTTATATATTTTATTTATTTATGTTTATGTTTATGTATATTTTATTTATTTATTTATTTATTATTAGTTTTATTTATTTATTTTATTTATGTATATTTTATTTATTTATTTTATTTATTTATGTTTATGTTTATGTATATTTTATTAATTTATTATTAGTTTTATTTATTTATTTTATTTTATTTTATTTATTTAAAAATCTTATATATCTTATATATTTTATTTATTTATTTATGTATATTTTATTTACTTATGTTTATATTTATGTTTATGTATATTTTATTTATTTATTATTAGTTTTATTTATTTATTTTGTTTTATTTATTTAAAAACTTATATATCTTATATATTTTATAGTTTTATGTATGTATATTTTATTTACTTATGTTTATGTTTATGTATATTTTATTTTTTTATTTATTATTTTTATTTATATAATTTTATTTATTTAAAAATCTTATATATCTTATATATTTTATTTATTTATGTTTCGCGGGTTCCATGGGACGATCGGTATGCCCCTTTTTTGAAGAAAGCAACCTTACTACAAAGCGCCATGATGGGTTGGTCTGGATTACGATAGCGGATCGATAAGCGCTCCGCGGAACATTGGAGACCGGAAACACACACGTTTCATCCGCCTGTTGGTGAGATGAACATAACGCTAGATGACGTTTCGTGTTTGTTGGGAATGCGGACGGACCGTGAGGCAATGTGTTTAAATAATAAAGATGTTGATTGGAAGGGAAAGGTCGGGCAACTACTTGGGAAAGAAATCCCGGAATTGGAATTTAAGGGAAAGGGGAGAAGCAAAAGTTTATTGAAAAGAACATGGTTGAAAAATAACTTTTCCGATTTGGAAATTGATGCCCCGGAATAGAAAATCGAGCAAGTATTGTAGAGCCTACATGCTTGCATTATGTGGGGATGCATTATTTACGGAAGCTTCGGGAGATTGTGTTTCGGCACTCGCCTCTCGCTTTTATTAGAGGACATGTCGGTTTTAGATAGATGGGCATGGGGTAATGGAGTTCTTGCGTACCTTTACGGGGCATTGTGTAAAGGTACGCATAAGAAACGGAAAAATATGGGAGGGTGTATCATGTTGCTTGCAACTGTGGGCATGGGAACATATCATTGTCGGACGACCCGTTCCTAAAGAAGTACGCAAGGAACTGCAGGATATGGCGAATGATGGTGATGAAGATGAGAGAACTACGGTTGGTTTTTTGTGGAAAGATTGTACTCGAGCACGCGGATATAACACCTCATCGGCATTTGCCGACACATCGCGATCGGTTCGACGGTTTGGTCGACACTCAGGTGGTTTGGACACCTTATGAGGTATTTCGTCATATACTCCCGCCGATAGTTGAGCACGAAAAAACTTTCGGCTTCTTACGAGTGCCATTGATCTATTTTTGGATTGTCGAGATGCATCGTCCGGAGCCGGTGTTGCGTCGGTTCGGTTATGCGATGGAAGCACCCCCAAATTGCGAGTACGACAAACGGTAGCACGATATCATAAATTACCGTGCGGAAGGAAGTTCTTCGCCTCTACTCTACTTAAATGAAATCAAAGATGTTCTTCGATAGCCACGGGTGAAAGAAGTTCTTCCGACAGAAAAAGCAGTTGAGACATTCTTCCGAAGTATACTCTTTAGCGAAAGTTTTCTCCTTACCCAAGACACGGGTGTATCGACATAGATCCATCGGCCTTCTATTCGCGGTCGGTAATTGAATGTCCCGACTTGGAAATGATTGGCCTACCGTACATTCGGCTTATCGGTCGAGTGGGAAGAGAAACACTTGGGACATGAAATAAATATTCCTTCATGGCGGCCGCACGACCCTAGCCACTATGATGCATACTGGAATTGGTATAGAACGGCAACCGATCCCTATGTGTAGTCCGATATTCCGCGGGATCATATCATCCGATGGTTCCGCGAGAAAAGGAAAGCGGTAATGAAAATAATTGACTATTATTTATATTATTATTTATTCATATTATTTTAGTTCTTTAACATTACTCAAATATTATTTTTTAGCATGCATTTCTTTTGGATGCCCGCAAACATGGGTACGAAGCGCTAAAGGCCGAGTGCCGGGATGTACCAGTGGAAATTGAAAAAGTTGTTAGGGTGCATCCGGAGCAACATGAAGGAAAGTAATGAATATGAGGGTGACTTCGATTGGGGTTCGATCATCGAACAGGTTGGAGACGAAGGAGGAGACCGAGGAGGGCGAGGAGATGAAGGAGTTAGTCGATTACTCGGGTTCGGCCTCGGGCGCAGCCCGAACGTGGAGGACCGCGTGGAGGGGGGGGGGGGAGGAAGACACGGAGGACCACGTGGAGGAACAGGGAGAAGAAGATTACTCCTGTCTTCTACCACGCTTGTTGGTTTTACTGGACATTTTGTTGGGTTTCGGACGTGCATAACGCAACGGAAAACAAAAATTTCGTCCAAAACCAATCCGAGGATCCGTGCGTATCGATTAAATCAAGGAAATAAATCTTAAAGATACCTTTCGGATTACGTTTAGTCCGTGACATTCAAACCAAGCATGTTGTCCATGCGCCTCTAAACCGGTTACCGTCCTAACCAATTTTCTCGTCCGTCTAGGCCGTCTAGGTCGGATCGTGCGGAAGTCATCTACCGCACAAACAATCGGTCTCCACCAAAACTCTCAACAAACCGTTATCATCTTCTTAGGCCAAATAGATCACAAGCACCGAAAGTACGAACGCCTTTACTGGTGTCCACACGAATAAACTTATTAAAACGGGAAGAAGAACAATATATATGCTAGTAGCTTGTTCTCCTCTTGCATAAGAAAACTCTTCTTATTTTATCTCATAAAAGATGCATATAATTCCTCTCATACAATCGCACTCTTTCATTTTGTCATACAAAAGGAAAGCATCCTTTCATAATTTTGTCATACAAATTAGAAAGTATATTTTCTCTCTTTTGTCTCACAAAAGAGAATGAGAAATAATGAGAGAAAGAATGATGTGTTGTGTTGTGAATTTGGAGCCCTCTATGTTCTTATATAGAGGCGAAGAGTCATGTCTCTTCACACTAAAAGATGTGTATGACATCACTCATCATTATCCATATTCCATCATCTAGACTCTTCTAGATTACATGATCTTTTGTGCTCATAGTCTTTATATACATATATATCACATCTTATCACATAAGATAACAATATATTTTGTGACATTCTTATGCAACTCATCATATAAGCCGCTAGGATTTTTCGCGCCCGTTTCAGTTTGTTCTTTGTGTGTGAACCCGTAGGTTCACTTAATGTTGGCAATAGAGTTAACAATCTATAAATCATGAGCGGACTCTAGCAAGCCATCATGACTACCCAATTTAAGTGAATATCGGTGATCCGATTTACCTAATCAACAATCACGTATTTAGTCCCTTTGTCACGCAATATCTATATCGATCATAAGGCATGTAATACGTCATCCTTATATAAATCGATTAATATTTCTTGATCCCAAATTAAACCGAACAAGAACAAATGACATTAATAACTCTTATTAATTTATTTGAGTATGGTCATACATTTCTTGATTCAATTCATCAAGAGGCATAAAGATATCTCTCTCATTTATGAGAGGAACAAATCTCGTCTTAATTGCACTCATCCCTCTACATGATTTATTGTATACCTAATCATAACCGTTATGACCACCCGGTTGAAGGTAGTGTTAGATTATATTAAAGTATAAAATTACTCATGTTAGGAACCGAGACAATCTCAGGTCAAAGGACAATAAATACTTTATGTTATAAGAATCGCTAATGACGTAAAACATGTATCATTCTTATGGCGAGTCAGTCCAAGTATATGGTCTCTAACATATACCTATGTTAATGACTTGATAACTATTTATCCATGATCGGTAAAACATAATCATCGGTCAACTAATATACTAGTGTACATTTATAGCTTATATATAAATATATATATTTATACGTATCTCGCAAGTATATTTGTCTCCACAAATATCCTATAAATGACCGAGAGACGATTTAGAATAGCATTCATAACACTTTATAGTTTTACTATCAAAGTCACGCACTTTGATGACATAAAGCCGAATTGCATATTCATGGCCTATTTTAATTATATTAAAATAAGCTATACGCACATATTATATGAAATATCTTAGAATAAATATTATGTTTGTTATTACAATCCAACATCTAGGTCGAAACACTTTGGCCTAGGGCATAACACCATCACATTTTTCCTCATAAGTTTCTCGGGAGAAACCAACGTACCATTGTAAACTTTTTTATGTTCAACCCACTGTTCTCTATCATTTATCGGATAAAAACTTCCTTCATATGTACGTTTAAGGTGATCTAGCGAAAAATGTTGATGTATAAAATACTTGGAACTAACACCTCTGCGTATGCAAACTGCTACAAGATGCGAACAAGGATAGTGATATAGCATCGGTTTCGACAACCGCATTTGCCTTCATTGAAATTCACATGGAAGCTGTTTCCCCCTACCTTGGAACCACTAAGTCCTATTATCACCTCATAAACACTGTTTTCGAATTGAAGGTAGTGACTCGATGCGCACGCGCCTTAACGGTTTTATTCTCCATTTTTTCCATCACTTCATTTCCCCACATTCTATTATTCATTTCCATATTTGCAGCTATCTCGCGCTTGTTGACGAAATAACTATTCAACTTGTAGAATGTCTCCAACATAATAGCCGTAACAAGAATCTTCCTCATACCCTTGAAAACAAAATTCATCACTTCTGCATGATTACTAGTAGGAATGCCCCACCGGCGACCTTCTGTATCATACGCGAATGCCCATTTTGATTTATCTTTTTTATTTAACCATTCCCACGCCTCATTATTTTTATCTTTTAATACTTTATATAACTTCTTAAATTTAAATTTGGTGGGCGCCTTAACTAGTGGTACAATCAATTTAACCAATGTTTTGTCTGTTACAGCGCTACTGAAATTTTCTTCTAAATGCCGCATGCAATAACGATGATAGTTGTTAGGTTCCTTCCATTTGAATCTGTCGTCCTTCATTGCACGAATTATTCCGGCATGCCTATCCGAAATCACACATAAACCTTTGCGATGGCTGATCAAAGTCCCCAAACACCCAAAAAACCAACCCCACGTTTCTACCCTCTCCTTATCAACTAAAGCAAAAGCTAAGAAAAATAATTGACCATTTGCATCGCTAGCGACCACCATCAATAAGCATCCTTGATATTTTCCGGTTAGGAATGTTCCATCTATTGTTATGACAGGCTTGCGGAACTCAAATCCTTTAAGTGATGGACCAAATGCCCAAAAAAGACCTTCGAACTCCTCCTCACCAAGCACGGTTTTTGGGACCTCTCCAAAACGAATATTCAGTAGTAGGATTTTTTGAATATATTGCTACCATCAATTCGGGAAGCAAATTATATGCCCCCTTCCAATCGCCAAACAAGAATCTAAGCGCGTGTTGCTTTGCGTGCCAAGCCTTCCAATATGATATGGTATATTCAAATTTTAATTTCACGGTTTCCACTAGGGTTACTTGGTTTAATTGCTAAATCCGCTCTAACGACATCTAGAATTAGCCCCGCAATAAATACACTTGTTAATTGTTTGTGGTCGTTGTTAGGTTGTCGATTAACACATACGTGTGGTTGTGTAAATTTTTTAATCTCAAACACATGTCATTTATTTTTGCATGCATACTGACCTCCAATCACAACCAAGCATGGTCATCTTGTAGCTTGCGGACTACGGTGTAGAGCGTTTTGTTCGATTTGGAGACTACAAATTCTCGGTGATGCATGACGCCGTATAATTTTACGGCCGATTGTAGCTCGCTTTCGTGTCGAACGTCCGTCCCTCATACAAACTATCATCGCCACTCACATGCATGCTCTTACCATACAAGATATCGATTTTCGCTTCTTCCCACATAGTAGTATCTTCAAACTCTTTCGCCGGAGGATTATCGAAAGTTCCTATACTAACCATCTCACCCACTTCCACATAATTGCTCATAACATCTATTTTCGGTTCATCGCCTTCTTCCATTTTCGGCACTTCATCTTCATCATATTCGTCCTCTTCAATATTTTCAAACTCATCTTCATCGCCTTCTTCCGTTTTCGGCACTTCATCTTCATCACGATTTATTACAGGTTCTAACCTCTCAAGCTCGTCATCATTAAAAGGTACATTTGATCTACTACTAGTTCCTACATAGGATTCTCTACTTTGGATGCGTTTAACGTATATTTCTAATTCAGGCCAACCGTATTCACCATATTTGATGTACCGAGCAAAACTAACTAATAGTGAATCATTCGAAATTTTGACTATCTTAAAATACAAACAATCATTTATACGGTGAGGAAACCTACCACTAATTTTAAGATCGTCACTATTATGCCAATTGGTGGTAGCATAAATTTCTAAATACAATCTATAATAATTTCTATTTCTACTACGCGGGAGAAAAACGACTTCCTGTGGATAGTAATTATATCCGCTCGAATCTTGAACAATTTGACCATTGTAAGATAGAAAAATTTCAGAATTTTGTGGCATTTTCTTGATAAGGAGAAAGATGAAAAGAGAAGAAGTTTGCAAGAGAGACTTATGAGATTTGATTTTTTGATGATCAAGTGTAATAAGAGGACTCTTTAAATAGAAATCTAAATCATATACCTAAAAAATCTGAGATTCCTCCTATATTATAGCATGTTAAATCAATGTTACCCACAAAAAATAAAGCTAAATTGTCATTTCAATCCGAAAAAGTAAATATTCTCTAGTACCCTATATATGAACCCTAAACTCTATACCTATAAAAAGTTAGATTCCTCCTATATTCTAGCATGTTAAATCAATGTTCACTAAAAAAAAACTAAATTGTCATTTCAATCCGAAAAAGTAAATATTCTCTAGTACCTTATATTTGAACCATAAACTCTATACCTAAAAAAACTTAGATTCCTCTTATACCCTAACATGTTAAATCAATGTTTATCTACTAATAAAACAGAGTTGTCATTTCAATATGAAAAAGAAATTTTAAATAAAAATAAGTTATTTATTATCATTTTTTTGTCTTCGATTTATTTTATTTTTTTTCCATGTAAAAAGGCTAAAAAATCTGTTTTTAATTTTTTCCCTTTTTAAGCTTTTTAATTTTTTTGTTTTGGCTGGAGGGGCAATTGTTTTAGCGAGCCTGGTGAAATAGCCAACGGGCGAAACAGATGTTTCGTATAAAATGGGCTTAAATTTTGTGGGCTAAGCCCACAAAATGTAAAATAGGGCGTTTCGCCCCGCGACCTGGCGAAACGGAATATAGATTATTTTATTTTTTTTTATTTTCGGAAACCGATTAAGCGTTGTTAGCAGGTAAATAGTGTGTTTCGCCCGACCACCTGGGCGAAACAAGGCTTGATTATCGTAGTTTCGCCCGTAATCTCATTCCGCTTTGTTTCGCCCGCTACCGGGCGAAACTACTTGTGTTTCGCCTAGTGGCCGAGCGAAACGGCTAGTTATACAAATATTTTCAAAACTTGGTCATTCTCTTAATTAAATTTTTTTTTTTTTGGCCACTTCAAAAAAAAAAGTCAAAAAAATTGCATCTCTTGACCACAAAATATGGCAAGTACTGAATAAGAAAAACTCGGTTATGATTTATTACTCTCGTAACTAGGAAAGCAGATTTAAATTTAAAAACCAATTAATTCCAACCCGTTAGGAGCAAAGAGAATTATTAGGTGACAGGATTCAAGTTTTACAAAGAAATTTAACTCCGACCTCATCGGACGATGAATGATTGACTATTACTACCAAGCTTGCATCGCGAAAAAATACCCTGTATCATATCATATAAGTCTAAACAATGTTTCTGTTTAAGACATAAATACACCTCTAGTCCCTGTATTTTAATTAGATTGCAACTTAATTCCTGTACTACTTGTGCACAGCTAGTCCCTATGCTTTATGAAAACATGCATTCTTAGTTCTTGAATCAAGTGGCTAACCAACCATGCATAATTCTGTAGAGTACAGGTAGTAGCCGTGCACAACAAAGTAATAGAACAAGGACCATTTTGCAATCCACAAGAGTAATAGTGTAAGGACTAACCATGTTTAAATGATTAAATAAATAATTTGGTATAGATTAAACCATTTCAAAAATTGGTACTTGAAAGATATTTTTTTTATGTATATATTTCGAATGAATTAAAATTAGTACCATTTCCCAAAAAGTAGAGCACAATCATTTAAGGGATCGATATATCACGACGGGATTTTCCGTCGTGATATCATGACAGATATATAAAGAGGATAAAAAATATATAAACTTAAAACAAAACAGTATATAGAAAACAATATATAAGTGATAAAAAACAGTATATAGAAAACAAAAAATATATAGAAATACGGACGAAACAGTATATGGTCATGATGGGATGTATATGGTCGCGACGGGATCATGCTCATCCCGTCGTGATTTCAGATTTCCCATCATTTAATTTTCAACATCCACCCGCTTGTTTGATTGCACGTCTTACAGAAGTACTTGGGAACTGGTTACATTCTAATAATACAACAGAAGTCAAATGCCCAAAAGGGTTCAGTAAGTTGAACAAGATCGTTCACTTATGTGAAGAAATCCTAAACAGACAATATCTCTGTCAAAATCCAACTTAGGGACCACCTTATTGTAAAGTGACAAGTCAAATTCTAATACAAAGAAACCTATCATACCCTTTTCAAGTAATATAAGACTATATCAGCAACCATAACAATGCTTGTGTACAAATAGCTTTTTGAATGTTATATTTCCTCATGGTCAAATCAACGTCTGATTAAAAAATCTTACAAAACAAATAAACTTCCCTTCTAACTTAACATCCAGTAAGACTCAAAAATAGGAAAAGTAGCATATTTAAGAGTAAAGTTTCCAAATCCCAAGTCCATATCCTACTCGGATCAACGCAAGCTCAAAAAGCATGTGGATTATACTCGTAAATCTCACTTTCGACCCCGGTATTTCCGTCCAGTTGACTGACACCTCAGCCATTGGGATTCCGAGATGCTTACATAAATACACAAGCTCAACATCAAAACACCACCTGGATTAAATATCACAATTTTATTATTAAAGAGCAGTAATATAAGAGAATGATTTAAGGGTGGTTTGTGTAAAGTAGCACCTTTTGAGACGGAGATTTGGGAATAATTTCCGTGCAGCACTCCTTGTGAACATCTTAAAGCCACACTGCAAGTGTAAAGTTAATTTAAAAGGAGTTCAGTAAATCAAGGAAGAGTGGAAAGGAAGTTTGAATTACTACGTTTGAGATTTTCTACGCTGAGATATTGAATATAGAAATTCCAGTATAGTAAAATCTGAATTTAATAGGTATTATTTCATTTATTCTTAATTTATTATTAATTATTAGCCTTATTAATGTTCAATGAAGTAAAAAAAAATGAATTTATTAGTTACTATTTAATTTGTATCTAATTTATTATTATTTATTAGCCCTTATTAGTTATTAGTACTTAATAATGCATTCAAATGTAATTAATCTTGCATTCATTGTCGAGTCTCTTATACATTATTGTTTCATATTAATTAGCCTACTTTTCAGTTTTTGATTGAGACATTGGAGAACGTGTTAAGAGAGATCTCAAAAAAATGTAAAATATTTCTAACTTGATTTTTATTTATTTATTTATTCTGTATTGAAATTCATACTTGTGTGTCTCGTATTCCAGGTCCTGCAGTTAACAAGACAACTAGATGGAAACCCTTCATGAGAAAATTCCTGTACCATTTCCTCTGAAATAACAACACAATCATAATATCATAAGAGCTATAACAAGATAAGTTACTAAAGCTATAGAAATTAGGAGAAAGCCCAAATATAACTCCTCATTGTGCACCCAAAAAAGTTTTCTAAATTTTCTTTTCCCCCAACTTAGTCTATGGAATTAAACTCACAAGTGTTTAGGAGCAAAAAAAAAAAAAGCTTTTGGTGCACACTGAGCAAAACTCAAAACAATTTTATTTTGAGAATATAAGGGAAAAAGTGTGAACCGTTGAAAGAGCTTGCTTCTCAAGATGAGCACGAGATCCAAACACAGCAATTTTAACATCATCAGTTGTCTTTGCATTCCTAGAAAACATTTGTATCTGAAAGTTGTGTAGTAAAAGATGCAAATTGATGATTAGTCATGACATATATGATTTAATTCAGGGATAAATGCACCTTAGTCCATGTACTTTAATTGGCTGCACGTTTAGTCCCTGTACTTTTGATTCAAACTTTTCGGTTCCTGTTTAGTCCCTCGCTTAACAGAAGTAGCTACCACCATTGACTTTTAATGTTATGACCATTTTACCGCTTAAAATGATATCAAAACATAATAATTTATTCAAATTCAATAATATTAAAATATATATATTTGCGTGTATCATCATTTTTGTAGATTTATTTTCTAGGTAAAAATAAGAAAATCCATTTTTCCTTCAAAGACTGAAAGGGCAATATAGTCATTTTAAAAAATTATTACCGGTGCTAGCTACTTCCATTAAATGAGAGACTAAATATGCACAATTTATAAAGTACAAGGACCAAAAAGTACAAGGACCACCCCCTTTTTCTCCATTTACTTCTCATGATACCCAAAATACCCTCAATTACTGACAATTTTCACATTTTTAGGGGTATACAATCAATATATTTAACAAACCTGAGATTCAAGCTTTTCTAAGTCGGTGATCTTAGTTGCACCGTCAGCATCAAGCATCAGAAGAATCTCGCCTCTTGCATGCAACATTCCCTTTTAAATTAGAAAAAGTAAAATGTTTTTTATTATAGAAAATTAGAATAAAAAGGGGAAGAGAAAAAAGGTTGGAAATGAGATTTACTTTTCTGATAGCTTCTCCTTTGCCATGGTTTCTACCGAGTAGTAAAACTCTTACATTGTCGATTTTGTACTTTTTGACATACTCAAAAGCTACTTTTGAGGTACGATCGCTACTTCCATCATCGACTATTACCACCTACTCAAAAATGAAAATTAAAATAAGCAGATAGTTTGTTTGAACATGAAAAGAAAAGAAAATAAGATGAAGATTGCATAGTTGAGAGACATGCATAGGTTGAGTTGAGAGATTTGGCCTGAATTTTAAATTTTACATACCTCAAAAGTAAATGATTTGTCCGCTGCTGATCGTTGCTGCAGATAACTACAAACGGAGAAAAAAAGAATAGATAAATGAAAGCATATTCGCAAAATGACGCACACAAAAGTTACAATGTCAAGCTTGACATGGTTTCGCAAAAAAGCTATTTTTTTAAGGTAAATGACATGAATTGTTCAAAAATCTATGCATTTTGAAGAGTGTTGAAACTATCAGCAGATATTGAAAAAGTATAACAAAAGCGGAACATGTTTTAACTTTTGAGTCATTACCATTTTCAAGAATTTCCTACAGAGATTATTTGTTGCTTTGCTTCCACAACTTTATTCAGAAGAAGAATTTGATACAATGCAGTAATACTCACTTATAACAATGCAATAACTTACTTTAGGGTTTCATCAAGAGTACCCGGAAGTCTATCTTTCTCATTATAAGCAGGAATAATTAAAGATATGTACTTCTCAGCTGGATCAAAAATTGAAGGACACCTCACCTAACATAAACAATTTGTCAATTAGGTAAAAAATTCAATACTTTATTTGGGTTTTTCATCATTAAGAGCTATGCAGTTTAAAAACTATGTGGTAGAAAAAAGAACATCCTAATTCAGTTTGTTTGTGTTGTAGGTCAATAAATAAAATGTCCCAATACAAATATACAGGCCTAGCCAACAGCTTAAAATTATGTATGCACACCTTGTATTTACTCCAAGTATTATGTGCAACAACCTTATTGGCGTAAATGACCCAATACAATTAACTGGACCAAATTAATAGCGAAAAATTCATTAGTCATTCAATTTAGCTATATAAGTGCTGTGGGTTTCTAATCAATAATCAAAATGGGAACAAAAGAGTCTGACCAATTCTATCTTTTGGTTTTACAGGAGAGTTACATTTTGAATATAGTTCAGAGCTCAAATCACAAAACATATTTAATTCAGCGACTTTCACAGTTCTGAAAGCACATTTCTGGACTTCTGGCATATTAATGAAAAATATACACACAGTTAACAAATCTGGAAAAGTATAGCCAGATTTTTTGATGGGGTATATAAGCAATCAAAAGTTCATGGATTTACCTTCTTCAACGAATTAGGATCCTCAAAAAAGGCATCTGAGGCTTCAGTTCTCTCAATGCTGAATCAAGAAAACAAAAATCAATGATTTAGATGTGAATATTTTTGTTCATGTGTAATTCATTTATCTAAGGAAACTCACGAGTGACTGCAACCAATCCTTCTGATGAACTCAAGGAAGAAAGCGGCGGCACTCAAAGCCAAGATCAGGAACTGCAATTAAATAAAAGAAGATAAACAATATAAATTGTACGAATCAAGAGTGAAGATAAGAGATTGAAAGAGAGAGGAAAAGAGGGCGAACGAGAGAGGAGAGGAGGAGAGGGAGAGTAACGGAGGAGGGAAGCAGATCGGGGAAAGACCAAGCCATTAACGCCGGAGACGAGCTGAACGATTTCTGAGTTTGAGGGCCAGAGGGAGGGAATGAAGGATGAATGGGCTTCAAAGGGCCTTTGTAGTCTTAGGGAAATTGAATGGGCATAGTTGATAAATGTAATGTAGGCCCATGTATGTGCTGTTTGATATCATCAAATTGACCCTTCCAAAAACCTGAAATCTCATATTTACCCTTCCGATAGTTAAAATTTCATATTTACCCTTCTAAAAATCCAAAATATCATATTTATCCTTCCAGAACTTATAAAATATAAAAAATTCCCAAAAATACTAATTCCATAAAAATTTTATGTTAAAATTAATTGTTTCCATTTCAAATACTATTTTACTCCCTCTCCTTCTCTCTCACGTCATTCCCCTAAAAATAATTTGTTATCTTTTATTTTTTTCCATGATAATCGTTGATTATTATAAGGATTAAAAATCGACCTAGTTCTCTAAAAACTTTCACCACTTTAGATTTTGAAGACTATGATTATATATATTTTTTACTTTGTATTGTAACAAATATGCCCTTTACTTGTAATGAAAGTATTTTAGGGAACTAGTTGTATTTTAATCCTTATAATAATCATAAATTATCATGGAAGAAATAAAAGATAACAAATTAGTTTAAGGAAAAAAAATGTAAGAGAGAAGGAGGGGTAAAATATTAATTTGAAATAGAAACAGTTAATTTTAATAGAAAAATTGAATGGAATTAGCAATATGGACATTTTTTATATTTTACAAGCTTTGGAAGGATAAATATGATATTTTGGCTTTTTAGAAGGATTAATGTGATATTTTAAATTTTGGAGGGGTAAATATAATATTTTGGGTTTTTGGATGGTAAATATGAAATTTTCATTAGTGTTAATATATCATATATGTTTTTCGTGTGGACCGTATAAGCTTGTTTAACATGAGGAACTTTTTTTGATGAAAAGGAGTAGGTTGGATGTCCTACGTCTAATTGTATTAATTAATAATGTTTATGTACAGAAGCCTAGTAAATATTAGAAATACAATTCAGAAGAAAGATAAAGAAACAAAAAAAAGAACTACAATAGGGTAATTAATCGCTGGCGCGTTGAGGAGATTCCCCCCGCCTATAATTAGGGTCCGGTCAAAGGAGAGAATGCCTACTCCTAAATAGTTCTTCAATGATTCGTCTGTTTAGGATGTTTGGTATCAATGAATCTTCCGTGAAGATCTTGTTCTCTCTCCTTCCATATCCAAAATGAGAAAGTCAGTGCTATTGCACCCTCTTTTTGTGAGGTTTTTGGTGATATGAACCAAACCTTCGGGTGAATCAATTAGGTTCCAAACTTGATTATCGTACATGAACCGCATCTCGGTTTTTATTGCTTCTAACCATTTATGAGAATCGGGATCCTTTATAGCTTCTTGGTAAGATATGGGTTCATCATCTATGAGCGCCACATTTCTATCATCAGTCACGAGAAATCCATATCTCTCGGGCTCATGACGAACTCTACCGGACCTACGAGGAGTATCTTGTGTTTCAAGACCGGACTCGTCAACTCTTGAAGAGACTTGTGGATCTTCCAATGGCTGTTCATTGCTAAGTAGTGGATCTTGAATTACTTCAAGGTGTACTTTATTCCCATTAGTTCCTTTAGAAATAAATTCTCTTTCCAAAAAGATACCATTTCGAGCAACAAACACTTTGTTCTCGGATGGGTTATAAAAGTAATATCCTTTAGTTTCTTTAGGATATCCCACAAATAAGCATTTATCAGATTTCGGTGTTAACTTGTCAGAAATTTGACGGTTCACATAAGCTTCACAACCCCAAATCTTTAGAAAAGACAATGTGGGACTCCTCCCAGTCCATATCTCATATGGAGTCTTTTGAACAGTTTTTGATGGAATTCTGTTTAGTATGAACGCGGCAGTCTCAATGGCATAACCCCAAAAGGATATCGGAAGATCTGTTTGACTCATCATAGACCGAACCATATCTAGTAAAGTTCGGTTTCTCCTTTCCGAGACACCATTCCATTGAGGTGTTCCAGAAGGAGTAAGTTGTGAAACTATTCCACAATCTTTAAGATGATTGTCAAACTCTAGGCTTAAATATTCGCCACCTCGATCTGATCGAAGTGCTTTTATTTTCTTACCTAGCTGGTTTTCTACTTCACTTTTGAAAATTTTGAACAATTCAAAAGATTCGGATTTATGTTTCATTAAGTAAACATATCCATATCTACTTAAGTCATCGGTAAAAGTAATGAAGTATCGAAAACCACCTCTAGCCGGGTGTGCTCATTGGTCCGCATACATCCGTATGTATGAGATCCAATAACTCACTTGCCCTCTCACCTCTCTTTGTGAAAGGAGCCTTTGTCATCTTACCTAATAAACAAGATTCGCACGTCTCAAATGATTCTAAATCAAATGAGTCTAAAAGTCCATATTGGTGGAGTTTAGAAATGCGTTTCTCATTTATGTGTCCTAAACGACAATGCCGAAATATGTCGGATTCAAATCATTAGATTTAAATCTCTTTGTATTAATGCTATAGATAGACTTATAATGTTCATGATCAAGATTTAAAACATAAATACCATTTTCTAATTGACCATTCGCATAGAAAATATTTTCTTTACTTATGGTAAAGTTATTATTCTCAAAAACAAACTTAAAACCATCCAAAACCAATCTCGACACGGATACAATATTCCTGTTCACAGCAGGTACATAGTAGCAATTATTTAAATTTATTACAAGTCCAGAAGGTAAAGATAATAAATAAATGCCCACGGCTAATGCAAAGCAACTCTTGCTCCATTTCCCACCCGCAGTCCACTTCACCTTTCGCTAACCTTCTACTCCTTTGCGGCCCCCGCACATTATTACAAATGTGAGTACCGCATCCGGTATCTAATACCCAAGATGAAGAAGTAGATAAATTAATTTCAATAACATTAATAACTGAAGTAGTAGTCTCACTACTCTTCTTCTTCTTCTTTAGATCCTCCAAGTATGCCTGGCAATTTCTTTTCCAATGGCCTGGTTTGTTGCAGAAGAAACAAACACCCTCCTTGGGTTTCTTGTTCTTAGGTTCGGACAACATCTTGCCCTTACCTTTTCCTTTGACTTTGCCCTTGAATTTTCTCTTTTGACCCTTGCCTTTCGAATCAAGAGAACATCATTGACAACATTTGTCTTCATAGTCCCCTCGAAATTTTTCAGCATGCCGTGCAACTCGGTGATACTCTTGTCCATGTTATGCATATTATAGTTTATTATAAATGGCTTGAAATTCGGAGGAAGAGACCTAAGGATCAAATCGGTAGCCATCTCATTGCCAACCTTTGCGCCTAGTTTCTCAAGTTGATCAAGGTACCCTTTCATTTTCGAATATGAGCACTCACCGAGGAGTTGGGAAACATCTTACAACTTGCTAATGCACAATGTGCATTATACCTCTCATTTCTAGCTTGCTCTTGGAACATTTCCTTGAGCTGTGCCAACATTGGAAATGCCTCTATATTTTCAAACTGCTTTTGAAGATCGGCATCCATGGTGGCCAACATGAGACATGTCACATCATTAGAGTCGCTTGTATGCTTGGCATAAGTTTTCAACCAATTATACTAGTTTAGTTCGTTGTAACAAAAAATTTCTCAAAACGGAAAATGTTTGATCGCGGAAATGAAGTGGAGGCCATTAGAGTAATTAGGCAATGGTCGGAATATAGATATGGCAAAGAGGTTTGATTGGCGTGAGAAAACATGTTGGATCATTCGAGGTGAATAAGAATCTATCTATTCTTGCCATAGAAGGAGTGTCTCTATCTTCCATGTATTGGTGGGTCATGTATTATAATTTATCAATTAATTCTCTAAATCTAGTTACCTCTCTCCAGCTTGTGTTTCCTCGCCTTTCTTCCATAGGTAGTGTAGAAGTGAAATCACCCATTAGAATCCATGGTAGAGAAGAATGGCTTTATCGCAGTTCATTAAAGAATCTCCTTCGAGGTGCCGATGTCCGGACTATATACACTCGTGAGCATGAATTGTTGTCCGTCCGGATACATTGAAACTTTATCGTCACATTGTTGGATTTTCGCCGTTCATAACGCGGCGGAAAATACAAAACGAAACAAAATCGAATTTGAAACCCAAAAGAAGGATCCGTGAATTACAATTAAGTCAAAGAAAAGTTCATAACTTTGTACCTTCGGATTACGCTTAATCCGTGATGATAAAAAACGAATTTGGTTGACGGTTTTCTTTGCCCGATCCAAACCGGTTTCCAAACCGATCCTTTGAATGATTCGCTAATCGGTCGTCTCACAAACCGATTCTCCAAATAAACCGATTCTCCAAACAAAAATCACGGTTTCAACCCAAATCACAAAGACGCCGCAATTCGCTTCGTCCTCTACCGGTATCCACACGAACAACCCCTTAGAACGGATAAAGAACGATATATGCTAGTATTCGTTCTTCATTTCTCTCACGAAAAACAAGAGTCTAATTTTTGGATTTTTCTCTCCTCTTTGTCTCACAAAAGATGGACGAAAATATGTCTCCTTCATTATTTTTGGGGTGTCTCTTGTGCCTATATAATCCATAAGTTTCATATTCTATGTGCATGGTAACTGTGTAACCATATATGCAACACATCTTATCATATAAGATGTAGGATTGAATGTGTAACTTGACTATATAGCTCTTCATACAACTTATCACATAAGTTATGATTTTTTCTGCGTACGTCTCAATAGTTGTTCTTTGTGTGTGACCCGTAGGTTTACTTAATGTTGGCAATAATCACAACGGATTATAAATCATGAGCGGTCTCTAGCAAGACATCATGATTACCCAAATTAAGCAAATATAGATGATTCGATCAAACCTAATTTATGTCATGCATTGTATCCCTTTGTTACATGATATCTATATCGTCCATAAGGCATGGTATGTGTTAACCTTATGTTGGTCGTTAAATATTTCTTGACACCGAATTTGATTGAACATGAAATGACATTAATAACTCTTTATTAATTCACTTGAGCACGGCCGTGCGTTTCTTCAATCAAATCATCAAGAGGCCTAAAGATATCTCTCTCAATTTATGAGAGGAACAAATCCTATCTTAATTAAACTCTTTCCTCCGCATAATTCATTATATACCTAATTATAATCTTTATGACCGCCCGATTAAAGACGATGTTAGATTATATTAAAGTATAAAATTTCTCATGTAGGAAACCGAGATAATCTCAAGTCTAACGATTACGAGATATATTCTTTACCGAGAATAACTAGTGACACGAACCATGTAGTATTCTCACGGTGGGTCAATCCAAGTATATGGTCTCTAACATATACTTATGCTAATGACTTAATAACACTTATTCATGATCGGTAAAACGTGACCATCGGTCAACTAACATACCGATGTACATTTATAGCTTATCATAAAGTATGTTTGTCTCACAAACATCCTATGAATGATCGGGGACGGTTTAGAATATCATTCATAATACTTTAAAGTTTTACTATCAAAGTCACATACTTTGATGATATAAAGTGAATATCATATTCAAGGTTCATTTTAGTAATAAGAATAAAATAACCAATACGCATTTATTATATAAAATATCTCTAAATAAAAAACAATGATTGTTTAACACAATCCATATATCTAGGTCTCAAATACATTGGCCTAGGGCATACTACTAACACATATAGTATTATAGAATTGTACGTGGAGTAGTCGGAGAGTTGGTGTGGCCAAAGTTCTCTATGCATCCGTAGGTTGTATAGTCTTCTAGTTTTGTCTCGGACATATTAAAATCCGAGGTTCAAGGTAGGAGATGAAATTTATGGTTGTCTTCATTATTATAATATTTTACATCCAATAAAAATAGAAAAAAGTAAAAAAAGGAGAAATTCTTCATTATGTATACAACAAGGAGATATTACAATAATCAACATGATCCCCCTAATTAAACCCATATCCTTAGTCCAATCTCTCTCTAACCTCAATCCTTTAATCTTTGAAACCACCCATCTAACCCTAATGAATTCTAACCTCAAACCCAAACTGCAATCTACTGGCCAAAATTCCACAACACTCCATATAAATATCCCAAACCACACATTACATAAGATAAACCCACCCACCCACCCACCCACCCAAAAGAGGAACTTAAGTGCTACTTGAACACCAAACATATCTCATGAAGATCCCCAAAGAAGTTTTCTTCCACTAGCAAAGCACTGTAGACTCCGAGATCATGAGCATTGAAGTCCATCTCGGCAGAGCTCCTGTGACAACACACACATCGGACTTGTTCCAGTTCTCTTTTTGTTCTTCATTTTCAACTATTCATCATTCGTCGAATCTTTAACCTTCTTCTTATTCCTGGACCAAGTAGCAGTGGTGACCTCCTTGTGAGAACCAATTTAGTATTCGAGTTGGTAGTCACTATTTTTGAGATTCTCGGTACTCCTTTGAAAGGTGGTAGGGATGGTCAACGGAGAAAGAGCTCGAATTTCTTCAATTTGGACGAGATCTTGACAGTGTAGATGAGAGGAGTAGGAAAGGAGGGGGGATCATCGGGCTTGGATTTTTAATATGGGTGCTCGGATGAGAGGGTAATTAGGCTTTCTTGAGATGGGTCTTGTTTGTTTTTGTTGGGTTGTGGATATTTAGAGTAGTGGTGGTGTTTCTAGGTACCATCCGGGAGCTGGTAGGAGAAGTTTTTATGGGCTCCTTCCATGTGGAGTAGCATTCCCTCTTAATCCACGTGGAGACCGGAAGGGAATGAAACAGTTAGGAAATTTGTCTTTATCTCGACGCTCTTCCCTTTTCACTTGTAAGAACTTGTTGAGTTTGAAATCAAGCCGTTGGATTTCACCGGTGGAAACATATTGCAAGTGTAAGGTGGGATCATCGGAGAGAAGTCATCCTTGATCAGTTGACCACCTTCCTTGTAGAATGTAGCAAAATATGTGGTGTTAGGAGAAAGATATAGAAATATCATGATTGAAGCGAGGCTCGTTCGATGCGAAATCATGAGTTGCTTCTCGTTTGTAGTGTCTTCTTCTTCTTCTTCTTCTTCAGTCTTGATCAATTTAGATGGGGTCAATTTTGTTGGGAAATCCATAGTCATGTACATTACATGCACAGTGAAATCTATGAATTTAACCCGCCCTAGGATCTACGTTAAGAGAATAAAAGTACGAGATTAACCATTAAAATTTATACCTCGGATCTTCCCGATCCTCGAGACGAAGAACGGATGTAGGTCCGAACTTTTCGACTCGCAACCTTCTCGTTCCTGAAGCTCGGCTCGCAAAACTCCTTCCTGAAACTCGGCTCAAAAAACTCCTTCTTGAAGCTCGGCTCGCGAAACTCCTTACGTCTCCTAGGGATGAAGATTTGATCGCTTGCTTATCTCCAAAGTAGGAGATCTCTACTCGTATCCACGCGAACTTCGGACGAGACGGAATTATCGGATTCGGCTAGACGAGTCCGGAAATACTTTTCGAAATTACCCTCACAAGACTCTCTCTCTCTCTCTCTCTCTTAGTATTATGGCTACCTCTAGAGCTACTAATTGTGTATATAATAGAGGGGGCATGCCTCTCTATTTATACTAGAGAGAGAGGGTGAAAAAATGGCAAGTTTCAATAAGGAAACTCTTCCGGCCGCTAGGGTTCCGGCCCGACCGGAACCTATGTTCCGGTTGGCCGGAACAATTCCAAAGCATTTGTTCCGATTGACCGGAACGCGTGTTCCGGTGGGCCGGAATAATTCCAGCATAAGTTCCGGCCGACCGAAACTCGTGTTCCGGTGGGCCGGAACAATTCCCAAAGATATGCAAAATTTAGTTCCGGCCAACCGGAACTTATGTTCGGTTGGCCGGAACAATTCCAAAGATATGTAAAATTTCAGCATCTAATGCTTTATTCTTTCACCAATTTGTTGCGAAAGGTTTCCGACAAACTCATGGTATAGACTATGACGAAACTTTCTCACCGGTTGTCATGCTTAAATCGATTAGAATTCTACTTGCCATAGCTGCGTATTATGACTATGAGATATGGCAAATGGATGTCAAAACATCTTTTCTTAATGGAAATTTACTCGAGGATGTGTATATGACACAACCCGAAGGTTTTGTTGATCCTAAGAATTTCGATAAGGTCTCGCAAATTGCGAGAGATCCATTTACGGATTAAAGCAAGCATCTCGGAGTTGGAATCTTCGTTTTGATGAAGTAATCAAAGGTTTTGGTTTTATCAAAAATGAAGATGAACCTTGTGTTTACAAGAGAGATAGTGGGAGCGCAATAGTTTTTCTAGTACTTTATGTAGATGATATATTACTCATTGGAAATGACATTCCGACTTTAACAAATGTTAAGATATTTTTAGGAAAGTCTTTTGCAATGAAGGACCTAGGAGATGCCGCTTATATACTCGGTATTAAGATCTATAGAGATAGATCTAAAAGGCTCATAGGTCAAAGTCAAAGTACCTATATTGACAAAGTGTTGACACGATTTCGAATGGATGATTCGAAAAGAGGTTTCATACCAATGTCACATGGCATAAAATTGAGTAAGACTCAACGTCCTGCTAATCAGGAAGAACGAAATCGCATGAATAAAATCCCGTATGCTTCGGCTATTGGATCTATCATGTATGCCATGCTTTGTACTAGACCAGATGTATCATATGCATTAAGTGCGACTAGCGAGATATCAATCGATCCCGGTGAAAGTCACTTGGACAGCAGTCAAGAATATTCCGAAGTACTTGAGAAGAACTAAGGATTCATTATTGGTTTATGGAGGATTTGAAAGTGAGCTAGTTGTAACAGGTTACACGGACTCAAGCTTTCAAACCGACAATGATGATTTTAGATCGCAATCTGGTTATGTGTTTTGTTTGAATGGAGGTGCAATAAGTTGGAAAAGTTCCAAACGAGGACACTCGTAGCGGATTCTACGACGAAGCGAAGTGCATAGCGGCTTCGGACACTTTCTCAAGCAAAGCATGAGGGTCATGCTAGGTCGATGGGTATTAGATACTTGTTAGATTCGGCCTAGTGCAAGTGGGAGATTGTTAGTAGTATGCCCTAGGACAATGTATTTGAGACCTAGATATATGGATTGTGTTAAACAAACATTGTTTTTTATTTAGCGATATTTTATATAATAAATGCGTATTGGTTATTTTATTCTTATTACTAAAATGAACCTTGAATATGATATTCAGCTTTATATCATCAAAGTATGTGACTTTGATAGTAAAAGTTTAAAGTATTATGAATGATATTCTAAACCGTGAGAATACTACATGGTTCGTGTCATTAGTTATTCTCAGTAAAGAATGTATTTGTAATCCTTAGACTTGAGATTATCTCAGTTTCCTACATGAGAAATTTTATACTTTAATATAATCTAACATCGTCTTTAACCGGGCGGTCATAAAGATTATAATTAGGTATATAATGAATTATGCGGAGGAAAGAGTTTAATTAAGATAGGATTTGTTCCTCTCATAAATTGAGAGAGATATCTTTAGGCCTCTTGATGATTTGATTGAAGAAACGCACGGCCGTGCTCAAGTGAATTAATAAAGAGTTATTAATGTCATTTCATGTTCAATCAAATTCGGTGTCAAGAAATATTTATAGACCAACATAAGGTTGACACATACCATGCCTTATGGACGATATAGATATCGTGTAACAAAGGGATACAATGCATGACATAAATTAGGTTTGATCGAATCATCTATATTTGCTTAATTTGGGTAATCATGATGTCTTGCTAGAGACCGCTCATGATTTATAATCCGTTGTGATTATTGCCAACATTAAGTAAACCTACAGGGTCACACACAAAGAACAACTATTGAGACGTACGCAGAAAAATCATAACTTATGTGATAAGTTGTATGAAGAGCTATATAGTCAAGTTACACATTCAATCCTACATCTTATATGATAAGATGTGTTGCATATATGGTTACACAGTTACCATGCACATAGGATATGAAACTTATGGATTATATAGGCACAAGAGACACCCCAAAAATAATGAAGGAGACATATTTTCGTCCATCTTTTGTGAGACAAAGAGGAGAGAAAAATCGAGAAAATTATACTCTTATTTTTTCGTGAGAGAAATGAAGAACGAATACTAGCATATATCGTTCTTTATCCGTTCTAAGGGGTTGTTCGTGTGGATACCGGTAGAGGACGAAGCGAAGTGCGGCGTCTTTGTGATTTGGGTTGAAACCGTGATTTTTGTTTGGAGAATCGGTTTATTTGGAGAATCGGTTTGTGAGACGACCGATTAGGCGAATCATTTAAAGGATCGGTTTGGAAATCGGTTTGGATCGGGCAAAGAAAACCGTCAACCAAATTCGTTTTTGATCATCACGGATTAAGCGTAATCCGAAGGTACAAAGTTATGAACTTTTCTTTGATTTAATTGTAATTCACGGATCCTTCTTTTGGGTTTCGAATTCGATTTTGTTTCGTTTTGTATTTTCCGCTGCGTTATGAACGGCAGAAATCCAACAATATGACGATAAAGTTTCAATGTATCTGGACGGACAACAATTCATGCTCACGGGTGTATATAGTCTAGACAGTCTGGCACCTCGAAGGAGATTCTTTAATGAACTGCGAGAAAACCATTCTTCTCTACCATGGATTCTAATGGGTGATTTCACTTCTACATTACCTATGGAAGAAAGGCGAGGAAACACAAGCTGGTTAGAGGTAACTAGATTTAGAGAATTAATTGATAAATTACAATACATGACCCACCAATACATGGAAGATAGAGACACTCCTTCTATGGCAAGAATAGATAGATTCTTATTCACCTCGGAATGATCCAACATGTTTTCTCACGCCAATCAAACCTCTTTGTCATATCTATATTCGACCATTGCCTAATTACTCTAATGGCCTCCACTTCATTTCCGCGATCAAATATTTTCCGTTTTGAGAATTTTTTTGTTACAACGAACTAAACTAGTATAATTGGTTGAAAACTTTTGGTCATTCTCCTTGGCATAACCCTTACTGCTAGACCAAAAATTCCAACTACTTTCTAACCTCATAACATATTGGAGTAAAATTAAAGTAGCCAACATTCCACCAAGAAGGTCCCGTGAACTCTTTCAACCCAATAACCAATGAATAATCAACATGAGACCGAACCAAAGCACCCAAGCATAAGAAGACTTTCAAGACCTATTTCGAAGAATACACAACTTACAACCCACTGACCAAAGAGACACTCTGTCTTGGAAATGGGAATCGAGCGGAACATTTACTGTCAAAAGTGCATATAATTTCATAAACAAAGGAGTAGACCCCATATCTAACCTACGGTATATTTGGAAACTAAAAGCACCTTTGCACATCAAATTCTTCGATGTTTGTGATTTGAGAATAAACTCGGTACCACCGACAATCTCACATAAAAAGAAATGATGATCCCAAACAGATCTTATTTGTGTTACATAGGCGCGGAATCGGTTGAGCACTTATTCTCCCAATGTTCTTACACGCAACAAGTATGGACTCGATTACACAATACTTCCAACATATCTCACATTAGCCCACACACTAGATGAATGTCGTTTAGTTGCCCTTGATTAAGGATTTCATGTAAGTTTAAAGTTTGTTCGCGAGGAACATTGAGAATAATATTTGGGTTGAGTATTCGAGGTTGATAGATTGAAAGTCTTAAGGGTCGGAGACATCTTTTTTCGGAATGAGTGTGACATAAGAAGTGTTTAATCCCATAAGTTATTTCCGATGACTGCTTTCGAGTTATATGCAGCTAGTAAATCCGATATTAGTAGATTTGAGAATCTCTTGTTAAATTCTCATATAAATCCATCCGATCCTAATAATTTATGGGATCCCCATTCTTGTATCGCTTGATGGATTTCATCGGCCATTATATATCCATTAATATATTGTAATGATGCTTCTTGGGCAGGGTAGATCGTCCGTATTTTGATTACACTTGTGACCGTTGAAGCATTAGGCGTTCCCAAAAGGTTTTTGTAATAATTCAATAAGATTCTTATTTTATTTCGTAAAATTTCATTCCCGTTCTTTTAATATTGGGATTATCGATGCTCGTTTATGCATGGAGGCAAACCGATGGAATTATTTGATTTCGCATGTCCTTGTTGGGTCCATTTCAATTTTAACTTTTGTTTCCAGATAGTTTCTTCCAATTTTGAGAGTGCGGTTAAGCACTCTTTAAGATCCATTTGGATCCATGCTTGGATAGGTGTTAGTGGTCTTAGTTCTTCTTTTTGATCTATCCATAGTATGGCTATTTGGCAGTTTTTGAGTTTGAGTGCCTATGAGTAGAGGGATGGATACATGTATCGTAGGCTCTTACTCATCCATGAATTCTTCCATAAATCTATGGACCGTCCGTTTTGTAGAGTGAATTCTACCGACGATCTAAAAATGTATAATAGTTTTGTGTAGGTTTTCCAAAAGATGGAAGCATTTCGAGCTCTCAATGGTCATCTGAGGCATATTGGAGATGGGTGGATAGTTTGGTAAGTTTCATCCAGTCGATCTACCCTCCGGTGTGGAATTTTCATAACCATTTTAGTAGTAAAGTCTCGTTGAAATCCTTGAAGTTTTTAGTTCATAGACCATCATGATCTTTTGGTTTGCGAATGTACTTTTAGGAGACAAGTTGCATTCCTGATTGGTTGTCTTTGTTTTCTTTCCATGGGAAGTTCCTTCTTACTCGATCTATTCCTTTGAAGAGCGATGATGGAAGCTTGAAGATGGACATAAATTATGCATGCAGACTCGAAAGTACGAAGTTTATTAGTATAAGTTATCCCCTGTAGTTAAGATTTTTTTTTCCATCCTCGTAGACGAGATGATATTTTTTCGAGAAGCGGCATATGATGTTCTTTTTTCAATCGTTTTTCTGGGAGGGTTAATCCTAAATACTTGATTGAAAATTACGAGTGTGGGCATCCTATTTTCACTTGGAGCTCCTCGGGCCGATTCGTACAATTTCGGGTAATTCAAATTTATTGTAATTTATTATGAGTCCTGAAGCCACCGAGAATGTTGATAGCAAGAATTTTAGTCTTCGAATCTAAAGTATCTCGGGTTTGAGAAAGTAGATGAAATCATTGTATATAATAATGCGGGATGGATGTCGGTATTGCTCGTGAAATAAAATTATGTGTAGCAAATTTCTCTAGGATGGAACTCAAAACATCCATACGGCTTACGAAAAAGAATGTGGATAATGGATCATAGTGGCATACCATCTTTCTTGTAATGAATTGACTTTCCCAGGCAATCCCATTTATAATAATCTTCGCACTTGCCTTTTAGTATGGAGTGTTATATCCAAGAATTCCATCTCGGTTGAAATTCTCTTGTTGTCGGGACTTCTTTAAGAAATTGCCGGTTTATGGAATCAAATACTTTTGTGACATCTTCTTTTGAAGTAAGTACCAGCGATTTTACCGATTTAGTCAGGTTTAGAAAGTCTTGAGCATATATGAACGTTTCAATTATATTTCTTACATCACATGTATAACTGTTTCTAAGGTATTTTTCTTCCCATCCGAATGGAGTCCATTGTGTGACCGTGTAGGTTTCATTTAACGCCGACAACGATCTTCTAAAGATTGTAAGTCATGAGTAACCTCTAGAGTGATGTCATGACTACCCATGTTAAATGAAATGATCAACGATCATAAACCTATCCGAATAGACGTTTGTTTATTCCTTTTGTTCTACGATATATGTATTGATCACAAGGCACGGTAATATGTCATCCTTGAGTTTGATCAAAGTCTCTTTCCCGATCGAGAATTAGATCGAATAAATACAAAATGATATTAATAACACATGTTAATCCATTTTGAGCATGGCCATGCATTTCTCTTAACGAGAGGAACAAACCTCATCTTGGTCACTCACATTCCTCGTCATGATTCAGTACATACCTAATGATGACCCTAATGATCATCCCGTTACGGATGACGTAAGATCATATTAAAGTATGCGAGTTCCTTATACGGTAATCCATGGTGACCTCAGGTCGTAGGAACAAGCACACTATTCATATGAGAATCACTAATGACATATACAATGCATATTCTCATAGTGTGGTCAGTCCAAGACGTGTTCTCTAACATGTGCCTATATTCGGACTTGACATCCCTATGTCCATGATCGGCGAGAACATGATCATCCAGTCTACGAATATACTAGCGCACATATGTAGCTTCTTACCTAAAGTATGCTTATCTCTATAAACACCCTACATATCACTAGGGACAGTTTAGAATGTCATTTGTTGGTTCACGGTTCTACTATCGAATCACGTATTCGATGACGTGAATCCGAAGTGTCATTCATGGTTGATCTAATATATGTGAATATATATTAGTCACCCATACACTCATTCATATATGAACTGAATAAATGTGTTTTTCTCATAATCTAATCTCTAGTTCAGCACTTTGGCCTAGGGCATAATTCCTTCAACTTTAGGAACCCAAATCTTCTTGTATTTCGGTTTCTGTTCCCCTCCATTTTTGGGATATACCCGAGCATTTTAAATTGTGGAATCGATTGAAGGAGTGGGCCCGACGTTCTTGAGGAGATTAAGGAGAGAATAGTACAGCAAGATAATTTCAACACTTGAATTAGATTCATCCTCAATTGAATGCTGATTAGTCTAAACTTCATTGTCTTCCTCGATGACTCGGTATTTTGTCTATGGCCATTACATCTTGCTTGTCAAGTCATAATTATGGATACTCTCCGGGTAGAAACTCTCTAACATAATGATCTATATCAACAAAAATCATTATTTTTCTAATTCCCTCTCTAAGTCGAGAGGGAGTAAGAAATTCTATCAAGATCATTGCACCTTATCACCAATGGGATATCGGTGAAATTTTCATTATGAATACCATAAGGGCCCATATGAGTAGGTCTACTAGATCCACTTATCATATAGGTGAGGAAGGAATTATATCTAGATCATTACACCTTACCACTAACGAGATATTGGTGAAATTTTCATTTCGAAGACCATAAAGACCCATATGAATAGGTACGCCAAATCCACTTACGAGGCGTGTGAGATCTTCACTATTCGACAGTATAGCGGGACATTGTTCAATCGGATCCGAGTATAAAATATGAGTGGCTCGTATTCGGTTCCAGGTGTGGAGAGTAACAAGCTCGGATGTGAAGATCATGTCATCCGCCTTTATCACTCCCATTCCGAGGATTTCATTCCTCAAATGAAGGGATGAGCAAATATATAGGAGGCTGTCAACGAAATAGGGGTAGATAGTGAAATCCTGCTCAAATCTATCAAACTCTAACTAAAAGGTGGATCTCGGTAATTCTCTATGATGAGGTTCGAGAACCCTTGATTCTTTGTTAGAATTATAGTTCTCACGAGTAACTCATTGTCCTGTCCGAGAAATTATCGTCTTGGTTGGTACAAACAAATTTTCTCTCGGTCGCTTGAGTGATGAGATGTCAATGTTCATGGTTTGCTTTCGAAATTTAAAAAAGTTGGAAAGATTAGATCTTTGGTTGTTAGGTGAAGTTTTTGAGGGGCAATTCTTGGCGAAATGCCCAATTTTCCTATAATGTAAGTATTTGAGTGGATCACGACAGTCTCTTTTATAGTGATATTTTGTGAGGCAACGAAAGCAACCCATGTAGTTTTTATTCGGTGCGGGGCCGACGATTGTTCCAAAGCTATGTGCTTCTTTTTGCGGGGTAGAAGCAGCGAGGTAGAATGACGCCTTTTCTTTTCTCCGAGTTGACGGCAATTTATCCAGCTAGATCCATTATTCTCTTTGTTTTCTGTTCTAATTTCTCTGCATACGACATCATGATAGGTAGGTTTTGTCGGAGAATTCTTCGATATTAGTGGAGAAGGTTGAACCATTTGAAGGTTTGTCAAGGGGCGTGAACCGAAGATCTTCACAAAAAGAATTTTTGATGGATAAATCTTGTCGCCATGAATTGTGCTAGGAGAGGTGAAGTTATTAGTGGGTAGGGGGTGATCTCCAGTTCATAAAGTGGGTTGGCCTCCTATCACTTCTCTAGTCGCCTTTTGAATCGCCTTTATTTTCTTTCTTTCATAATTTAAAATGAGGAACTTTGAGTGATATCTTTTTTTTCTTTCTGAATGTATCTTTGAGAGATATCTTGAAATTATTAGAGATGGAAGAAACTCTTAATGGTGTTATAAAATATTAAAAGTTTATATAAATTTGTTTGAATTTTGTTGTTATTTTGAGCACCTCGTAATGGTATATAACTCGATTTAAGTTTTTCTTTTCCTTGAGTGTGAAAAAATATATCGTGTGAGAGACATTTATGCAAAGAGAATATATATTCACATTATTAGACTTATATAATTAGACTTTTAACATATATAATGACAAATATTTTTTATTTTATAATCAACACTAAGGTTTTGAGAATCATACTACAAATATCATTTATTACAAAGATGTTGACTAAAATATTTAGCTCTTGCTACTTAAAAGGTTTTATTAGATTTGCCTTGAGATTTGTGTTTTCATGATAAACACAAATTTTGAGATAAGATTTATAAAAAATTGTGTTTATCATGAAAAACACAAAATTCATAGCAAATCCAATGAATGAAATCTTCTAAGTATACGAGCTCATATGCTTAACTAACTATTTTTTTTTGTGTTGTTGTAGTATCTCATAATAAAGTCGAATATAGTTTTTCGCTCAAGGACAAATATTCATTTTTGTAGTATACAAGATGTCTAAGGAATAATTCGTCGAACATCTTGTGTATAGAAGTTACCCCGATATCATTTAGATATTTGCTTTTATCAAGAGGAGTAGGCTCTACGTCCTACGTCCAATTTTATTAATTAAGAAAGTTTATGTACATGAGAAAACAAAGAAAAGCAAGAAATTATTTGCAATAGAGGGGTAGTCCCAAAATAAAAGAGAAACATGTAAAAGATGAGAAGAAAATAAAAGGTGGGTTGTTTCCATCCTTACATTCTATTTTAGGCGATAGTATCTTTAATTTAGGCAATTTTTTTTGGAAATTAGTATGGCCCTCTTCTATATAAAGAGACCCCTAGCTATTGTAATAGTATCCAATTCAATGAATAAAATTATCCATTAATTCTCTCTTTCTTTCTCACATAATTATTCTCTCTAGATCCATATTCTTCCAATTATTCTAACAAATTGGTATCGAGCCTAGTTACTATTATCTTTTTGCTTCCGCAAGACAATCACCAACCGACTTGTATCGTAATGAATTCAAGTGTGGCTATGTCAACCAAATTCGATATCGAGAAATATGATGACACGATGAGTTTCGCACTTTGATAAGTGTGGATGAAGGCTATATTATTGAATCACGGTGTGAAGGACTCCATCTTTGGGAAACCGTGGATATGAAGGAAGAGGCTAAAATGACTCGAGTGTGAGATGATGGATGATAGATCTCTCTCCACGATACAATTGTGTTTGAGCAACTCGACTCTTCAAGAAATCCTCATGGAGACTTTAACATCCGGCGCGTGGAAGAAACTCGAAGACATCTACATGCAGAAATCGGTTACCAACCGGTTACGTTTGAAGCAATGGTTCCACTCCTTGAAGATGGCAGAAGGTACACCCATTAAGATCCATATTTCGAATATACCGCTCTTCTTAATGATATGGAGAATATCGGTATTAAGATGGAAGATGAGGATAAAGCCATGGTATTGTTGTGCTCGTTACCGACGTCATATAAAGGGTTTAAGGAGACAATGCTTCATAGTAGAGAGGCCCTTACACTTGAGGATGTGAAGACAATTTACTGGTCAAGTCCGACATTGACAATGATTTGTCTATAGCTGAGAGCAATCGTCAAGATGTTGGGTTGTTTGTGGAGAAAGAAAGAAAAAAGGAGAGAAACCCGAATTCGGAGAAGACATGTTCGAGATTCAAGCACAAGGACATTACTTGCTACTTTTGCGGGAAAAGGGGACACTTTCGGGCCATTGTTACAAGTTCCAAAATGAACAGAAAACGAATCGAAAAGATGTTCCATCGAAGAAGCTAATATGGGTGAATCCGGTAATGATGAGGTGCTTTTTGTGGCGAATGGGAAGGAGAATTTTCAGAATTATTGGATCATGGATACGGGGGCATCACAAGCACATGACCCCGAATCGAGAGTGGTTTACCACATATGAGGCTCTAGTGGAGGTGTTCTTCGGGAGATGATCATCTCTATAGTGTTGTCGGTGTTGACACGGTGAGGATCCGGATGCATGACGGGGTTGTCCGTACGGTGACGAGCATTAAGCACATACCCGACTTGAAGAAAAACTTGATCTCGTTAGGCGCTCTTGAAGTTTGGTCGGGTAAACCAGCGGATTACTCGACATTGCGGGTGTTTGGATGTCTAGCTTATGCGCATGCAAATGAAGGGAAGTTGGAGCCTAGGGCGAAGAAGTGCATTTTTCTTGGATACACTTGAGGTGTGAAGGGGTATCGTTCGTGGTGTCCGGATCCAAAGGTTCCTAAGCTCATCATTTCGAGAGATGTGACTTTCGATGAGTCGGTTATGTTGTGGGCGAAAGCGACTGAATCGGCTATTAAGGAGGATGAGACGGTTGTGAAGAAGGTGGAGCTTGAAATTCCGGATCAACAAGGCCAAGTGACTTCGCCTAACTTGGAGCATGATGAAGATTCTTACGGTGACGATGTGTCAGACGAGGAGAGTCAGCATACGCAACGATCTTATGCTTTAGCAAGGGATCGGGTTAGAAGGACCATTAGACCGCCTACGAGGTATGGACACTCGATTTTGTGTATTATTTGGCAGTGACCGAAGAAGTGGAGTTTGGTGAACCCTCGACTTTTAAGGAGGCAATAGGCTCATGTGAAGCGGAAAAGTGGACTGTCGCTATGGAGGAGGAGATCAAATCTCTTCAAAAGAATGAGACTTGGACGCTTATTGAGCTGCCTAAAGGGCAGAAAGTTGTGGGTTGCAAGTGAGTGTTCAAAAAGAAGGATGACACAACCGACATTCGGTACAAGGCGAGACTAGTGGCTAAGGGCTATAGTCAAGTTGAAGGTGTAGATTTCAATGAGGTATTCTCGTGGGTGGTTAAGCATACTTCTATTCGAGTTTTACTTTCGTTGGTTCTTTGCGGGAAATTTAGAGCTGGAGTAGTTAAATGTGAAGACTACATTTTTGCATGGTGACCTGGAGGAGACAATTTACATGCAACAACCTGAAGGATATGAAGTTGTGGGTCGGGAGAACCACGCGTGTGATGGTGTTATGCCCTAGGCCAAAGTATTTGTGACCTAGATGATGGATTGTAATAACAAACATAATATTTATTCTAAGATATTTCATATAATTTGTGCGTATAGGTTATTTTAATATAATTAAAATAGACCTTGAATATGTAATTCGACTTTATGTCATCAAATTGCGTGACTTTGATAGTAAAACTATAAAGTGTTATGAATAGTATTCTAAATCATTCCCTGGTCATTTATAGGATATTTGTGGAGACAAATATACTTGCAGATACATATAAATATATATTTATATACAAGCTATAAATGTACACCAGTATATTAGTTGCTTGATGATTATGTTTTACCGATCATGGATAAATAGTTATCAAGTCATTAATATAGGTATATGTTAGAGACCATATCTTTGGACTCGATCCGCCATAAGAATGCTACATGTTTTACGTCATTAGCGATTCTTATAACATAAAGTATTTATAGTCCTTTGACCCGAGATTGTCTCGGTTCCCAACATGAGTAATTTTATACTTTAATATAATTTAACACTGCCTTTAACCGGGTGGTCATAACAGTTATGATTAGGTATACAATGAATCATGTAGAGGGATGAGTGCAATCAAGACGGGATTTGTTCCTCTCATATATGAGAGAGATATCTTTAGGCCTCTTGATGAATTGAACTGAAGAAATGTATGTCCATACTCAAATCAATTAATAAGAGTTATTAATGTCATTTGTTCTTGTTCGGTTTAATTTGGGATCAAGAAATATTAATCGATTAATATAAGGATGGCATATTACATGCCTTATGATCGATATAGATATCGCGTGACAAAGGGACTAAATACGTGATTGTTGATTAGGTAAATCGGATCACCGATATTCACTTAAATTGGGTAGTCATGATGGCTTGCTAGAGTCCGCTCATGTTTTATAGAATTTTAAGTCTATTGCCAACATTAAGTGAACCTTCGGGGTCACACACAAAGAACAAACGGAAACGGACGTCGAAAATCCTAGCGACTTATATAATGAGTTGCATAAGAATGTCACAAAATATATTGTCATCTTATCGATAAGATGTGGTATATATATATATAAAGACTATGAGCACAAAAGATCATGTAATCTAAAAGAGTCTAAATGATGGCATATGGATAATTATGAGTGATGTCATACACATCTTTTAGTGTGAAGAGACATGACTCTTCACCTCTATATAAGGATATAGAGGGCTCCAAATTCACAACACAACACATCATTCTCTCTCTCTCTCTCTCATTATTTCTCATTCTCTTTTGTGAGACAAAAGAGAGAAAATATACTTTCTAATTTGCATTACAAAATTATGAAAGGGTGCTTTCTTTTTGTATGACAAAAAAATGAAAGAGTGCGATTATATGAGAGGAATTATATACATCTTTTGTGAGATAAAATAATAAGAGTTTTCTCATGCAAGAGGAGAACAAGCTACTAGCATATATATTGTTCGTCTTCCCGTTTTAAGAAGTTTGTTCGTGTGGACACCGGTAGAGGCGTTCGTACTTTCGGCGCTTGTGATCTATTCGGCCCAAGAAGATGAGAACGGTTTGTTGAGAGTTTTGGTGGAGACCGATTGTGTGTGCGGTAGATGACTTCCGCACGATCCGACCTAGACGGCCTAGACGGACGTAAAATCGGTTAGGATGGTAACCGGTTTAGAGACGCATGGACAATACGCATGGTTTGAGCGTCACGGATTAAGCGTAATCCGAAAGGTATCTTTAAGATTTATTTCTTTGATTTAACCGATACGCACGGATCCTCGGATTGGTTTTGGACGAAATTTTTGTTTTTCGCTGCGTTATGCACGTCCGAGACCCAACAGTGTGTTTGTTAAAGAAGTCATTGTATGGCTTAAAGCAGTCTCCAAGATAGTGGTATAAGAGGTTTGATTCCTTTATGGAGAGTATTGGGTTTTGTAGATCCAATTATGATAGTTGTGTGTACTTCAAGAAGTTACCGAATGAGAGTTTTATCTATCTACTTCTGTATGCGGATGACATGCTAATTGCGGCGTCAAATAAGAAGGAGATTAGAAGGGTGAAGAGCCAGTTAAGTTCTGAATTTGAGATGAAAGATTTAGGGGCTGCCAAGAGGATTCTTGGAATGGAGATCACTAGAGATAGGCCGAACGTAAAACCGTATCTTTCACAAAGGGGTTTTGTTGAGAAAGTGTTGAATCGGTTTAACATGAATGATGTGAAACCGGTTTCTATCCCTCTTGCGACAAAATTCGGATTGTCAAAACAATTGAGTCTCGAAAACCGAGAAGGAGAAGAGCTACATGTCACGAGTTCCATATTACAGTGCGGTTGGTAGCTTGATGTATTTGATGGTATGCACTAGACCTGATATTGCTCATGCCGTTAGTATGGTGAGTCGCTATTTGTCATGTCCCAGAAGAGAACATTGGGAGGCGGTTAAGTGGATTCTTGGTTATTTAAAGGGAACCGCATATGCTCGTTTGGAGTTTGGGAGGAGGGACGAAGAGCTGACGGGTTATGTTGACTCGGACTTTATGGGTGATCTTGATAAAAGACGATTTTTGACCAGTTATGCCTTCACCTTAGGCGGATGTGCTATTAGTTGGGAGGCTACTCTACAATCCATCATTGCTCTATCTAGCACGAATGCTTGAACATATGGCGATCACCGAAGGCGCTTGGCGGGAAATTTGGCTTAAAGGCTTGCTTGGAGAAATCTCAACATTTGGTGGTCCTACTATAATCTATTGTGATAATCGAGTGCGATTCACTTGGCGAAGGATCAAATGTATCATGAGAGAAGCAAGCACATTGATGTCGGGTTTCATTTTGCTCGACAAGTCACCAAGAAGATAATAGTGAAGATCGAGAAGATTGCTACGCCGATAATCCTGCGGATATGCTTACAAAGCATTTGCCGTCCGCAAAGTTCGGTTATTGTGCGGAGCTCATTTCGGTATGTCGCTAGTACGACTTTGAGTCATTGGTGAGATTTTGAGTCAAGGTGGAGATTGTTATGTATGACTATAAATCTCTTAATAATATATTTCCTATTTGGTATAGTTGTTTAGGAAATGCTTAGACTATATAAATAAATATTTGGAAAATATTTAGATAATGGAAGGAGGCCGATTGTTTCCATCCTTATATTGTATTTTAGGCAATTGTATATTTAATTTATGGATTTTATGTATTATATCCTCGATTTAGTGAGAACCGTTGTGAGTTTCATTCTAACCATCGGATCTTGATGAGATGGTTTCAATAAATCATGATACAAGTTATGTTAAATTATTAATGCCAATATTTAATGAAGATTTTACTCATTAAAATATAAATAATTTTTCTTTTCGTCTTTAAAAAATTAAAATTCTTAACAAAATATTTTATTCTTATAACGAGACCCCTAACTATTGTAATAGTATCAAATTCAATGAATAAAATTCTCCATTAATTTTCTCTTTTTTTCTTACATAATTATTCTCTCTAAATCCATATTCTTCCAATTATTCTAACAGTTTTAGACCCGCCACTTTTATTATCTTTTTAAGCCGTGTTTATCTCCCGAAATGGGCTCTTACCATTTGGTACATTTTGGCCCAAATATAATTAGCTTGAAATAAGATTCACAACTCTTTTTTTAGGGTTGTGAGTCTTATTTCAACCTAATTATACTTGGGCCAAATTACAAATTAGCGAATGTATAATATTTCCTATAACAAAAAGCAAGTCATCGCAGTCATAATTTTCATAATCACCATGGTTTAGAGTGCAAAACAACTTTTCCACTAAAAGATGTCCGTCCTCGTCATTCCTTCACATACCCATCTCAATTGCAACTCCTTTACACGCCCATCTCAATTGCAACTGATTTTGTTAGCATGACGGGCTAAAAATAGAAAGGGTTATCTCACCAAATGTTGATTAAGTATACATGCCGGCTGTGGTGATTTTTAATATACCAATGTCGTCCATGAATATCATCCTCCGTGTTCTCTTCTTCTTCTCATCGGCGGTGGTTGCTCTGTCCATTGGTGTAAACTATGGCACTCTTGGTGACAACCTACCTCCTCCTGCACAGGTCAACTATTTTCGTTACTTTTTCTTATTTTGTGTTTTTTTAAGATCATTGAGCGAGGAATATTTTATAAAGAAATAAAGAAAGTTTCCCCACATCAATTGATAAATATAGGTATTGAGAGCTCATCATAACATCGAGCATCATAGTAGATATCCAATGACAAACTAAGAGACTATTTGCTTTATTTTGTGCATTTATTTTGAAGCATAAATAAAATATTTATATACATGACAAAAAAAACTAAATAGTAATACATACAAAGTATAGGCGGTGCATTCATCCCAAATAACAAACATACTTTTTTATCTTACAAATAAGAAACATACTAATCGAATCTTACTTTCATAGGCTACTAAATGAAAAGCGTTACCTTTTTCCCTTGCAATGAGACTCATGAAATAAATTAGTTGCTTTCGAAAATATTGCACTAATTACTTGTGAAAATGATATGCACCCTAAATTAAAAATATGATAATTGTATAATTTGAATTAAGAGAATTATGTTTGAGCCGCCTAACTTTCTACGCCAAACATAGCGATCTTACAATAATGCAAAAAAATGAGGTTGAGGGATCACATTCAAATTCAATTCAACTAGTTGATCATAACAATGTCATCAATACTATCTGTTTTGGGCAAGATGCATAGAATTTAACCCTTGCACACCAGTCATATTTTCTTTTTATCTTCAATATAAATTTTTAGTTATCTAAGATATCTTTTTAACTGCCCATTATTTTTCGTCGAATATTAATATATATTTCAATATGTCTAATATATTTCTTACTTATCAAATATTAAATGCTAGTAAACATTTTTACCAGTCTAATATATAATTTTATTTGTTGATTGGTTTTTTATTCACACTGAATTCTCCTGTGCCAGGTCGCATCATTCATTAAGACGGGGACAAACATTGACCGTGTGAAGATTTTTGACTCGAACCCGGATATTATTCGTGCTTTTGCCGGCACAGGCATCTCCCTTACTATCTCGACAACAAATGGTGACATTCCATCTCTTCTTACTCGTGAAGGTGCAGCTGCATGGGTTGCCAACCATGTTGCCCCTTTCTACCCTGCCACCAAGATTGACTTAGTTTTGGTTGGCAATGAGATCCTTCTTTCTGGAGACAATAACCTAATTTTTAAACTCGTACCGGCAATGCGATCTCTTCATGATGCACTTGCTGCAGCTGGTTTTCGTCAGATTCGTGTCTCTACTCCTCACTACCTTGGTATTCTCGCAGTTTCTCAACCACCTTCTGCTGGCCGATTCCGGTTTGGCTATGAAAAACCAGTATTTATCCCAATGCTCAACTTCCTTAAAGTCACCAGGTCTCCTTTTGTGGTGAACCCTTATCCCTATTTCAGGTAATGTAAATTACAAATTTCTTCTCTTAATCACTTCTGTTGTAATTTCTTTTCTCTTAATCTTAATTAATCTCTTCTGTTAGTTCAACAAAATTTGCATGTCTTGTCTTGAGTCCATCAGTATCTACTTAATTAATTTGGTCAATAAAAAGAGATGCTATATACTGAAAAAAGTGCAATCCAACAAACCATAAGGCTCTAATATTTTCTCATCTTTTGATCAGCTATAACCCCCAAACCTTGAACTACGCATTGTTTCGGAGGAATCGAGGAGTATTTGATAGGAATACGAAGATCACATACACAAACATGCTTGATGCACAACTAGATGCCATCTATTCTGCAATGAAGCGTCTAGGATTTGGTGATGTGCCAATCATGATTGGAGAAACAGGATGGCCAACACAGGCAGAGCCCGGACAAGCAGGAGTTAGTCCGGATTATGCTGCCACATTTGTTAATGGGTTGATAAGGAAGGTAAACTCAGGCAGGGGAACTCCTTTAATGCCCGGGCGCAAGTTTGAGACCTATATCTTTGCTCTATTTAACGAGAACCAGAAGCCAGGTCCAATAGCTGAACGAAACTGGGGGCTATTTAGGCCTGACTTCACTCCCATGTACAATGCTGGGATTATGAAAGGCCAGGTACCTATTTAACCTTTTTATTTATCTTCATGGTCTTATCATTAAAATTACACAATTATTTGGTTGTGGCATGATTATTAGTTTGTGTAATTTCTCCATTAGGTGCCTGGAGGAAGACAGAGTGGTCGTGGTCGTGGACGTGGACGTGGAGGTAGAAGGGGTGGACGGGGACAAACTGGTGGTACATGGTGTGTACCAAAAGCTGGTGTGAGTGCTGCAGCTTTACAAAACAACATCAACTATGCATGCAGTAATGGAGCAAACTGCAGAGCCATCCAAGCAGGTGGAGCTTGCTTCGAGCCTAATAACATCCAGGCACATGCAGCATATGCAATGAATTCGTTCTACCAGTCCCATGGGCGCCAGGCATATAATTGTGCATTTGCCGGAACCGGTGTTGTCACAACTAATAGACCAAGTAAGCATTAGTACTGGTTGTTTGATATTTTGACCCTTGTATCTTTTTAGGTCAAAGTTTACCATCATATGTACAGATAATTTAATATGTAACCTTTTCAAGCGCATATACATTAATTATTTGCTTGATTTTCTTTTGGAACTAGGTTACGGTGCATGCAAATTCTAACTTGTAAATGCTGGAGATTAGAGCAATTAATGTGATCCATCAAGAATGCAGTTTTCTGTCTTATTTTTTGTTGCTCTCTGGAGTCTGGAGGTCGATATCTTATGTTTGAGATCTGCATAAGCCCAATAAGGCATTATTGCCAACCTGTGTATATTATTTGAGAGTTGAGGAACATTTTAGCTCTCATCAGCTTACTGTTGTAATATGTTTTGACAATATCAGTTACATGCCAAGTACAATAATAGAAAAACAAACAATACATATTGTGTCTCTCAAGCAATGCCTCAAAAAAAAAAAAATATATATATATATATATATATATATATATATATATATATATATATATATATTGTGTCTGCTGCGAATTTTCCAAACAAAAGATAACTATATATTTACACTATAGTATTGGTTGATCTTAGATGAAACATTCTGGTATTGGAACAGCTGATTGGATCTAACTAGTACTGTATCAACTGCACGTCAACTATTCAACAAAAAAAATAGAAAATCAACTGAATGCATGCTAAAAACGAAACTAAAATAAGACTCACATGCCCCCCAGCAAATGTTGAAGTTCAACTGGTTTCACTTAAAACATATCCCAAATGTTGAAGTCCAACTTGTTTTCATTTAAAAATAAATGGAATCTCCATCAACTTCATGAAAACAACAATTAGCTTCTTTCAACTTCATGAAAGCAACAATTAGCAAAGTCTATCAACTTAAAAAATGTGGGTTTGATCTCAAAAAAAAAAAAAAGAAAAAAAACTCCATGACAACAAATGTTTGATTCACTACAAGCTACCAAGTGACAAAATACGATTTTGTTACAATTATTCATACATGAAATGAAGCTATTTCTATGGAAAACCTAATAATGATCGAGGAAATAGTAATAATATAGTCACTACTATTAGTAATGCTTTGTTAGAATTGAGACTGAGATGTGTGTGACATTTGCCATGATACCATCTCTATTAAATCCATATCTCCATTTGCTGTTGTAAGCGCACAATTATTTTGATTTTCCGTAATTTGTGTAGTGCTATAGACACAGTCGTATGGGTCTTGATTATAAGAACCATCAGTTTCTTCGTTGAACAGCAAGCTTGGAGCTTCAGGTGATGCAAGCAACATTAAAGTGTCGGCACTTAATAAAACACTATCTTCCTCGTTAAAGCAAGGAAACCCTGGAAGATTCTGTGTGCCGTCATATTGCATGCTACCATTGTTACAATACTTGTTTTCCGTAGTATTTCTACCAATTGGAAGAGAGGTTTCTTTTGGTGTTTCAAATGCGGTGTCCAAACAGTTTGTAGAGTTTGGTAGGATCATGCTTGAGTTGGTATCACTGGTTAATTTTTTGTCTTTGGAATTGGTTTGGATGTAGTCCTCTAGGATAGAAGAACGACATCTTGCACCTTGATCTGCCTTTCTCTTGGTTTTTCGCTTGGCGTTCTGGCTCCTTTTGGTGGCATTCCAATGATTCTTAATTGAGTTTTCGGATCTTCCTGGGATCCGCTTAGCGATCTCTGCCCATCGATTCCCGAATTTCTTGTGTGCTTCTACCAGCAGTTTCTCTTCGTCTTCTGTCCACGTTTCTTTCTGGATCACGCAAATAATTTTTTTTTTGAGGATTTCAACAACTTTATACAAGACAGAGAAAATTATAGACTCAATAAAATAACAATCTTTTTTTTTTTGAGATCCAATAAAAATAAAAAAGCAATCTTTCGATGAAAGTTTTGGAGAACCAAAAATATAAGATGAATAAATTATTCAACATGCAAAATATTATATTATATTATATTACATTACATTATTAGACAACCTCTATAATGAATAAACATAATTAAGAATTCTTTTGTTTGTTCATATTGAATAAAAATATAGGAGAAGTATTCAAAAATAGAACCTTGATATCAGGGCGGAGATGATTATGCCATCTCTCTCTACATTGTTTACCAATCCTACCAACCAAACTTTTTGCAATATGAGACCACTTCCTGATTCCATGCTGCTTTACCAGCTTTATCAGTAAGCTCCAAGAAACATAACATCAAATTCTTAGTTAATATTTAGCAGTTTATTGTCTGCTTCAGTGAGAGAAAAAATGAATTGAACTAAAGGAAAGAGTATTGTAATGTTTAAACCTGTCTTCTTCGGCTGTCCATTGACCTTTCACCATGCTTACAGGAGCATGAGTAGCTGCAGTAGACGAAGAAGATGAAGAGGAGGAGGTGTGGGGATGCACATTCTTCTCTTTTGATAATGACAAACTAGTTTGACCTGAACAAACAGAACCACCACACAAGACTAAATCATTCAAAAAGGTACCATTTGGCGATCCCCTTATAGTGTTAAAGGGATCAATTCCATTGCTGAAACTAGGATCAGCTCCATTGTAGCTCGCATGGTACATTGGGTTCATTGAACTGGAAGAACCAGAGAGGAATCTCTCAAGCGGAGTAAGAGCAGGAGATACACGTTGCATTGCTACCCCCCTCTTCTCTACCACCTCACGATAACCAGAAGGGTCCATTATTATGGCGAAAAAGCTAGTAAAAGCAATGAGAAAATATAAAGGTTTTAATGAGAGAGAATAATGGAATGGGAAAGGCGTGTTAAGAGGCCAATTTAGTGCTAAAATGGGAGGAGTGGAAGGGTTACCGTTACTCCAATCCAATTAAATTGCAGATGTTATTACGGGAGGATTAGCTGCGATGGATGTTTGGATCACGAAATGTGCAACACCAAGTAATGTGCCCCCTTAGATTAATAATTAATAATTCCCATATTTATCCGGTTTCAAATAGCACATTCGATATGTTTGAAGGATTATTTTTTTAAGGCTCTTCTTCAATTACTTTTAAATTATCAAATAGTATTGAGCTTTTCAGTATTTGCTATCAAAATAGGAAATTTGACATTAATTATATTTTTCTTTTTTTTTTTTGAACGAAAAATAGTATTATGTTTTTCAGTATTTGTTATATAAAAAGGAAATTTTCCATTCATACCCAACTTTTATAAACATATTTCACAATAAACGATCTTTTTTTTAAAATTCCAAAAAATAATATTTCCGGCCTTTCATAATAGACTTGGAGAGAAAATTTTCGTCATTCCAAAGACTGAAAATTATTAGTTTTTATAATGATTATTAAGCAGGCACCAATTATTAAATGCTTCTTTCAAAATATTACAAATATTTATTAGATTGTTTTTTTGCCACTAATATAAAATCTAATAATTTGAAAAAAAATTGATATAAAGTTATACATTTCTTAATTTGAAAAATAAAGAATAATCTTTTTTTATTCATTAACTTAATCACCATTATCAACATTAATAGTTTCTGATGTTGAAAGACTGAAAGTTAAAATTTTCCCGGCCTTCGAAAGACTGGAAATGTTTGTTTCAGAATTAAAAAAAAGATGTAATTTAATCAAATGTATCATTTAAAAACGTCACACCAACACAGGATTTAACATATTACTAGAATAATACTCGTGCTTTGCTGCGATTATTTCAATTTTATTATTTATTCCAATCTATGTATAAATGTAATTATGAAAATTCAAACTAAAAGTTTGAAATAAATTCATAGTACATAAACAATATATAACAATTATATTAAGTAAGTTGTCTATATTTAAAATCATTTTGAATTACATCATAAGACATTTTATCCATTTATTATGTATTCAAAAATATTTTCTATATCACATCTAATTTTGTATGGATGAATAATTCTATACCAATAAATTTATATATAAGAAATAAAATAACGTAAATAATAAATTCATAAAAAATAAAAACTAATAACCGACCAATAAATTGGATAATAATTTATGATCTCAATTTATATTTGCATTAAGATTTCTCGGATTAAAATATCATTTTTTTTATTCTCTTTTGTTTTATTATGCCCTTAACTCGACATATTATATTAGAAAAAAATAAAGTATTAATCGGGCAAGATGATTTATTTCATAGATTTTAGTTGAAATTACATAAAATTTAATTATAGATGATTAACTTTAAAAAAGTTAAAAATAATAATTATATTTAACATATTTTGTAAAAAGGAAATATGATATTATATATATATGAAAAACGTGTGTATACAAATATATAACATGACTCATTTTCTTAAAAAAATTATTACCACTATTTTTCTTATTTATTTTTTATTTTTTTAGTTGTTAAAATGATACATATTTTGTATAAATTGATCACATATTTTTTTTTTAAATCCGTAATACATTAAGTAATAAAATATAGTTTTTAATACTCGAAAATTTATTTGATAGGATAGTTCTCACATAATTAGAGATATAATACGAAACATTAATCTAACTGATTATGTGATATTCTCGGAATTAATTTAAATAAAAAGCTAAAATTAGAATTTTTTTTATCCAACGCCCGAGATAAAATTGAGAATAAGTCTCTTGAGAATGTTCAAAGAAAAATGAAAAATAAAGTATGAGTGAATAAGTGTATCATTTTTGTACATATTTTCTTATATAGTCTATATTCACATATTTTAACAAGAAAAAATAAATAAATTGGAACCATAACAATATGTAACTCAAAATAAAAAGAAAATTTCAACAAATGTATATTTGATGATTTTAACATGAGAAATAAAATATTCACTAATAATTATAATTTTTTGAAGAAGAAAAGAAAAAATATTCATATTTAATGAGTGAATTATTCATTAACTATTGATATTAATTAATAATTAAATATAATTTTGAATTATGATTCATTGAAATCACCCGATCCGATGGTTAGAAACAAATTCAATAGTTCTCACTAAATCGGGATGAAACACGTAACACCAATTCAACCAATTATATTATTATGTTTTAATAACCATATAAATATTGCACATAATATCAACAAATTTGAGAAAATGAATGATTAAGATTTGATAATAAATTTGATCGAACAATCGAGATAAAGGTTGGAGTTAATTTGATAATAAATTTGATAATATGACCTTTTGAGAAGGCTCAAAATTAGATGAAAAATAAAGAGTTGGAGTTAATTTTTCATGTTAATATGCCATTTAAATCTCAAATATATCATTTTTCCTGTCAATATATCATTTTCAATGTTAATATATACGTTAAATCCTTAGAAATAAATTATCGCTTCGGTGATAACTTTACATTGTCAATATAATATACTATTTTAAGTGTCAACATATTATTTTTAGTGTCAATAACTTAATATACTATTTTTGCTTTTATATATAGAGTTTTTGTGTTAGTAAACCGCTTTAAGAGCTACTATATCAAAATTTCAATATTGACATACCGTTTTCAGTATTTATAAATTGTTTTTAGTCAATTTACTATTTTCAATTCATATAAAAAAGTTTCAGTGTTCAAGTGTGCATATACATTAGTTTGGGTGAATTTCAGGTGTTTCATTCTAAAAACTCTAAATATCAAATTGCCCTTCTCATATGCACCCCGATTTTTGTGGGGATCCCAAGCACCAAATCATAACCGCACACAAATAAGCTTATTAAATCAATCAATATTATATTTTTAACGAGGGATACGCGTGCGTTGCGTGATATTTCCATATGTGTTTTGGCGGGTGTTCACCATCACCAGTAGAACAACAAATACAAAATAAAGACTACTATGTAGAATAATGTTCTAATACATATCTCTTTCCTTTTCAATTCTCTAGCTTATTATATTTTTCAAATGATAATTCTCTTCTCTCGGAACTAAACAACTCCCTTTTAATTTTCTTTTCATCTTCTCTTCATATTTCAATTGCTCTTTTTCTGATTCCAGCACCTGATTTGTTAGATTACAATTCCTCTCGATTCCTCTTTTTCAAATTGTAACGCCTCATTTTTTGTTCCAATTTATCCTTATAGATTTCAATTCCTCATTTTCATATTCCACAACATTTTAGATTTTATATCCCCTTTTAGATTTTATATCCTTTTTTCTTGACCAAAGCCACATTTTTAATCTTCAAATTTAAAGTCTCATATTCAGATTGTAGAATTTGTGGCTGAATACTGATTTCATTCATCAAGTTGCAAATTACATCTAGGGTTTGTACAAAGGTTTAAGCTTTCCTTATTCTGACATGCTAAACGCTTAGTGAAATAATAACCTGACAATAGAAGCACTGCAAATATACGACGAATCAAACATTAACTAATAACAAAACCCAAAATAACTAAAAAAGTTGAAAAGGATAGAAACAATATTGTACTATGGTAAGTTAATCTAAGCTCTCGTCTTCCTTGAGAAGAAAACCTGAGGTTGTCAAGTACATTAATAATAAAATAAATTAGAACTCCAAATGTGAGTAAGTTACCCCCAAAGTCTCTTTCAAGTCAGTGGTCTATTCCTATCATCTGGATTGCTAATCTGAACATATATAGAAATGAATAATACATGTCAATTTGAAATTAGTACATAAAGTTTAAAAAAAAAAAATTAGTACATAAATTTGGTAAATAACACAGTGAATAGACACCATAAATCACACTTAAAAACCCTAATGTCTGGACTAATACAGATTGAAACAAATTCATTACAGTAAGATCTTCAATTCACAACATAGACTTGTAAGAAACTGGACTTTAACAATTAGACTCAATTCACAACCTAGATTTGTAAGAAATTAGAGTAAATTCACAAAATCGACTGATATTTCAAACGAATTGAAAATAAATTATCTTCAAAAGAAAGAAATTAGACTTAATTCACAACCTAGATTTGTAAGAAATTAGAGTAAATTCACAAAATCGACTGATATTTCAAGCGAATTGAAAATAAATTATCTTCAAACGAAAATAATTTAGGAGAAAAGAAAGAAACTGATATTTTTTTAAGAATAAACTAACCTTTGAGAGTTGATTAGACCAACTATTTCAGATGCAAGGAGACAGCAATGTTGTTCATCTCCTTTCGCCACACGTTTTGTTCTTCTTTTTTCGCCTCTCATCCGAGCAACCCCTTTCTCTCTGCGGCTATATTGTTTTACGATTTGGAGACTGAATTTTGGTTTTGTTTCTCTTTTTTGGTCCTTTAGTCCTTTTCCGTGAACTTTACGAAGTCTTAAAAAAAGAGAAATGGAAGAAGATAGGGCGTTGTAGAGATGTTTGAGGGAAAAAAGCGGGGTAGACTCATCAAATATATGAGAGAACATGGTGTACCATCATAATGTATGGACCAATAAAATTTTAGGGGAGCAGCTCTAAAGTTATAAAAGTATGACCATAATTAAAATAAACCAAGTTTAGAGATATGATAACCGATGATATAGATCAAGTGACCCACATTTTTTGAGGTGACGTGGAAAGCTCAGGTGCAAGTACCTTAGAAAACTACATTTAGGATTATATACACTACGATAATGTTCACGTTAAACAAATACATCAAAATATATTTTTAAGTTGTGGAGAACCATATTATATTTTTTTATGTACTGAAAACATGTCATATTTTTATTCATGCAGCGTATATATAAAGTACATAATTTTAACAACTAAAACAATCAACAATAAAAATATAAATTGTTAATATTTTAAGAAAATTGGTCATATTAGTTTTTCTTATATATCACTTTATTTATGATCCTTATATAGTCTATAATCTTCAACAAACGTAATATCAATATCATTAATTTATGTATCTTCTCTATTTTTTTTAATGTTTCTCCAATTATATTGTAAAGTGATGATAATATAAAAAAAATTGAGAGAATAAGTAAAGTAACTGTATACTCGCGCTACACTTCAAATATTTATTTATTTTGATATATAATAGATAAAATTACAATTATAATAATTTCATAAACTCGTCATTACTTTTCAAAAAAAAAAAAAAAAATATATATATATATATATATATATATATATATATATATATATATATATATATATATATAAAGGAAAATAACATTTAAATTGATTCATAACACACAAAAAAAATATGGAAAGCTTATGTAAAGTAAGTTCAGTATTTTTTTAGTTATAATTTTGTATTACATTATAATATATTTTATCATATCTAATTTTGTAATAACGGATAACTTTATATAATAAATTATGGTATTATAAATTACTAATGCAAATGACAACTTAATGAAAAGAAAAAAATAATTTTTTTTTAATAAGATACTATGAATCAATCTCAATTTAAGTTTATTTTCAGTTTTTCTCTGAAGTTATGTTGTTGTCTTTTGATATATTAAATTTATAAAATTATATAAATTATAATCATTCTTAGATGGAGCTCGAAAAAAGAGTAAGACAATTTATCTCGAAAACTTTAGTAGAAGCATCAAAAGATCTAGTCAAAGACGTTCATTTTTTTTTTTTTTTTGATAAAAAGAGAAAAACAAATAATTAGATTTAACATTATGTTTGAAGAAAAAAATTTATGTTATATATTGAGAAAAATATTGCGCATAAATATAATAAAATATAACATGAATCACTTTTTTATAATGACATCATCAATAATTTTCTCATTGTTGATCTTATCCAACTATCAAAATGATATGCAATAGGTATATACTTTATGAATAAATAAATCACCTAGCTATTATTGAAACATGTAATATATTAATAAATGTAATGTAGTATTTCTTAATATAATATCTTCTTGTAGTTAGAACCTAACAACTTATTGTTCTCACCAAATCGAAAATGTAAAACAAAAAATAAGAATCTAACAAATTATATGATTATATTAATAATCACACAGCCATAAAATATTAAGAAACTTGAGAAATCAAATAATAAAATTTCGGAAAGTTTTTATCGGAATGCATTTCCTGAGAAAATTGATGGCATAATGAGAAGGCTCAAAAGGTGGTGAAATAATGGGGATGGGGTTAATTTATCTAAATGTTTGAATTTATTATTTATTGATAATATAAAAAAATTATTTCATTATATTTTAAATGTGTAATTGTTTAAATCTTATTATGTAATGATATATTTTCAACATGAGCATATTCTTTTATATAGTCTATTTTTGCATACTTTGCCGAGAAAAAAATTTAAATTGGAACCATAAAAATATGGAATTCAAAATAAATAGAAAATTCAAACAAATTTAGTTTTGACGATTTTAGCGTGAGAAATACAATGTTTTATTATGAATTACTATTTTTTTAAAGAAGAAGAAAAATATATGTTTAATAAATGAACTCTTTATATTGTCTTTGCGTTAATTAATATTTAAATATATGTATGTACCATGATTCATTAGAAGCATTTGATTCGAATCTAATGATAAAAAGTAACTTTAACCGTTCTCACCTAATTGGTATGTAGAACAGAAAACACCAAAAACACCAATAATTATTATACATGTTAGCATTATACATAAAAAAATCTACAAAAAATCAGAATAAGTGAAAATATTAATGATTTAGATGTCACCATACTATTTAATCTAATGGTTCAAATAATTAGAGTTGTGTGGCATCATAAAAGGTCTCAAAAGGCTTTGAAAAATAAAGGGGTGGAAAAATTAATTAAATTTGAAATTTGAAACTAACTAATTCAATATTATCTTCTCCAATTATAATATTGAAGTTTTTAACATAGCTTTTCAGCTTTACAAGGATTAAGTGGAATGATAAAATTGAATTTTTGTAGTACTTATATATAAAAATTGAATATTCTAACAGATAGGGGCTAAATTATAAATTTTGATAATCACTTTATGTTAAAATAATAAATTTAGTATTTAATTAATTAGTTATAGGTAATATATGTGAAAAGATGTATGTGTCAAAAGTTGTATATGTATTTGAAATGATGTGTATATTACCACCACTCATTCTCTCCCCCCATTGTATTGTGTCGTCCTTTTCTTCTCCATTTCTTTGGTGTCTCTCTATGAAAGTAAAACACAAAATTTTGTTTTGACTTTTGATGTCTATCTCCCAACTCTTTCCTCTCTAATCTATCCATCAATACAAAAAGTTGACCCAAATTCCAACAAGAAGTTGGAGTATTTCACTAGATGAGTAAAAATCATAAATATCAGAAGGGTTGGTTCAATTATATCGCATTTATTTCAAGCTAAAGATTTATGCTCTCAAATATATTTACGGTTTTTAAATTATTGTGATTTTAATAGATATTAATCATATGAATTATATTTCATTTGAGCTTGTATTGTTCGTATGGAATATTTTATTATTATGAAAATAAAATATGATAATAATATATTATCTTGAGAAACATAAAATGATTTATGAATACTATAAAATATTTTAAGAATGATTTATGGAATATGATGTGTTGAGATGTGGAACAAGTGAAAATGTTAAGGTCAATACGATCATACTTGGTAGAAGAAAGCCAAAACTGCTAATTTGCGAAAGGCCGTACTTAGTAAGTGAAAGTTAGGGCCGCCGAATCACTCAATAACGAGTTTGGAAAGACTTGTATTTGTGGCGTACTCGAAGCCACGAGGCATGATAGTTTGTATACTTGTGTGTGTGAAGTTAAAACGAGGAAAGAGAATATCCCGAAATAAAAGAAATTAACTTAATTTACATTTTAATATATTTTTATTTATTATTTATTTATCATATTAATATTGTTTTTAACGTATGCGAAGTACATTCTTATTGAATTTTTTACTCATTCTCTTTTTGCCCTTTCTCTCAGTTGCAGGTTTAATTATCGGGACCATCGAGTTGAGCATCATAATAGCTTTGAGAAAAATAAATATAATAAAAATAAATATATATGCATTTTTTTATTTCGTGTATTTATCCCTGCATCAATATTATTTTAGTACCGTATATTCTTAAATTAAGATAAGAATATATGAGTATTGCCTCTCTGGCCGAAAATAGAACCAGAATGTAAGATTAATACTACTCCTCTTGCAACATTTGGTGCATGAAATAATATTACAATATCCTATAATAATTATAGCCAAGCAAGTTAATTTTAAGATTGGATAGTTAAAATCATGAGACCGTAGTGATTGATCTATATTCATTCTGTCTTTTTTATGTTGGGGCGATACCATCCGGTACCGCCAAAAATCCGGATCGAAACTATGTGAATCAAAACCGTAACATAATAGCGGAAGCGTACCTCTAGTCCATGCTTTAGTACCGGATAAGAAGATGAAGCCTTATCAATTTATTTCGAATGAAGGACACCGAAATATGCAAATAGGGTCTTCCAAATACTTCATGAACGTCAATTGAGATTCCTTTGTTTTCTTTTCTCTTTTGGTCTCTCCCTCTCTCTTCTTAATGGGGCAGATGAGAGAAATGACTTAGTTCATGTGTATTGGGGACCAAATTGCTTATATATCCAAATAAGCACCCTTTCATGAAGAGACACCATTTGGCTCATAATGTGGACTTTTCCATTTCAGCCCATCATAAAAATAGAAACACACCACCCACAATTCTACACATTAAAGGCCACACCCTAATTTGACACATTAATACTTAATATAATTAACTAAACTTGATCACTTTATTATAAGTATATTTGACAGTAATATCATACACAAATATTATACATATAAGTCCAACAATCTCCCACTTTGACTATATGTAGAACCTTATAATTGTGTATAACATATAATCCAAATATGCGCATCTTTTTCGTCATTGACTTTTATGTGTCCCTTAACAATTCCGTCCATCGGAATATCAATATAGGATCAAAGCGGCTTTCGTTATATTTTGCGTAACTAAACCTTCAATGGTCACGTACTCGATATACTTGAATGACATGAATCATGATGTGGATGTGTAGCATGAAAATTTCATGTAATGTGATCTTAACATGCCTATTTCCAACTGGTCCACTTTAGAGAGATCAAACCTCATTTCCTAATGAGACAAAACCGTCTCCCTTAAAACATTAATGAGACAAACCGTCTCCCTTATAACTTTAATGAGATAAACCAATCTCTCTTAATGAGGCGAACTTTATTATAATCGAGTATATAATAAATTGAATTTTATTTCTGCGAAATAACTCGAAATCCGAATAACCGTATCATATGTCTATATCATTTGTCTAGATTATATACGTACAAATATGAACTCCCACTAGAACTGAATATTCTTAATTAAAATTGCACCCATATGAGTAGCTAGCTCATATAACCTTTTGAGTGATGACTTTAATAAATGAATCCATAATTTTGGAGTTTGTACAAATACGTTATATAGACAACCGTTTACTCGAAATCTTTATTTACAACTAGAAACTTGATCTCTAAGTTTCTATTGTTGGAATATATATAACTGCTAATTTATTATCATAATATCTTGAGTGGTCTTATAATACTATATCCACTATTTGCAACTCCATAACAAAATTCTACAAGTAATATCCCATAATTAGATGTCCCATAGTATAATATAATTTTGTTAACATTATGAAAGATGTTATATAATTAACAAGTTAGCATCCTTTCAAGTAAATGAAACAACACCTACAGCTCGCATATTAATGCAGCTCTTTACTTATTTTATATTATTTTGACATCTACTAACATCGAGTCGGTACACCATATTATCTTAAAGAGCGATCTCGAACTCGATTTGTGAGCATTAAGTCTTTTGCTCTCTATAAATATCGCAAAACCTTCTTGGCTGCTTTCCAAATGATTTATTTCGGAATTACTTAAATATCATTCTAGCATCACCATAATGTATACATAACTGAACTGCATACATACATGATTTTAACCTTAAGATTTCTTATACCGAAAGTATAAAAAAAATCTTCTATATTTATGGTATTTCTAACACATTAGGACACTGTTTGAGACTAAATATGTCTCCTCTATTCACAAGAGTACAACCTGCTTTGCAATGCTTTCATGCTATTTTTATTAAAAGTCTTTACGATCTAATTCTTTTGTGATAAACCGAGAATACCATGAGAATGGTCTCAAAGTATTTCTATACTTGACACAAAAGAAGCATCACCAAGATTTTTCATCTCAAGATTACTAAATTGAATTATCTTGGTGTTATGCAATTAAGCTAGATCGTTAGTAGCATGTAATATGTCATTGACATATAAAATCAGGAAAATATAATTACTCCCACATAACTTTATATATACATCTACTAACTTCATCTCAAAACCAAACGAGATGATCTATTGATGCAAGCAATACCATTGTCGAGATGTATGTTTGAGTCTTTAGATATAGTCCTTGAGTTTGTAGTGCATATTATTTGTATCTACCAATACAAAAAATTCTAGTTGCGTCACATACTTTGTCTCATCAATGTCACCATTGAAAAATATGTCTTTATATCCTTCCAATATGACTCAAGATTGAAATGCGCTAGCCATTATTGTCATGATAATCTTTAAGAGTCTTCCGAATAAACAGTAGAGAAAAGTCCCTTTATAATTTATTGACTTAATTATATTTGTTGTGCTTCTTGAAATATCCAAGTTTGCTCTTCGGCTATAATGTCTTGACAATTTTAACATAAACAAATCAAAACGTAAGTCTTGAATTTCAAGACTATAGCCGTATTTCCCCCACAAACTGGACATTTTCAAAGAACCGCGCATTTCCCGAATAATTATACAAATCGACTTTATTTGTGGGATCGTAAAACTTGTATCCTTATAAATTAAATGGCATATCCAATAAAATAGCAACTTGAGTCGAGTTTCTTTTCCTTATGCCTTTAGGCTTACCTTAACTGGACAACCTCAACATGTAAATGATCTAAACAAGGCTAATAACCTATTCAAAATCGTATTGCGGTTTATTAGTTGCTTGAGTTGGAACTGTATTTAGGATATAAGCTGCAGTACTAAGTGTTCCCCCCAAAGCAATGACGATAAATTAATATTAGTAATCACACTATGCGTCATATCTTTAAGCAATCTATTTCGTCGATCAGTCAAATCAATCATGTTGGAAAAATCCGACATTGTATGCGAGAGACGATATCGCTTTTCTCTAGAAATTTCACAAATAGTCATGGATGTTATTCACCTTAACCGCCATATTAACCATGATATTTTACCATCACGGTCAAATTTAATGCTTTTAGTTTTTAAGTTGAGTTAACCCAACTATAACCTTAAAACTTTTGAACATCCAATACCGTTGTCATTTCATAATTGAGATAAACGCAGTTATACCTAAAATATGTCTATGAACATGATATTTTACTGTTGATCATTCCTATAAACCGTAGGAAATGATCCACATATGTCCTTATGTATCAGTTCTAATACATCTTGAGACCTTTTTGACTTTAAATCTCCTTTTATTAGTTTGTTTCCGTTATATATAACACAAACATTTAAGCCTGTGAAACTTAAAAGGTAGAGAATTTTGTTTGACACAAATCTTTTTAATTCTCCGATTGGAGATACGACCAAATATTATGTGTCACAAAATACCAAATTCTCCTAGGTTAATGTACACTTTTCACAAGAGTGTACTTAATTGCAAGATTTTCATTATATGAAGCAATTTTATCCAAAGATAAAGATTATCATAAACCGACAAAGAACCGAATTAACCAACTTTGAATAATGAAACTACTAACTTTTCTATTTCCAAATAAACAAGCAAAATCCGCTTTATCAAAAAATGGAAGTAGAAATCAAGTTACCTCTAAAAGATGCAACAACAAAAGTTTCATGTAGATCCAAATAAAATCCAGTCCTTAATAATAATCTAAATTTTCCAATTGCTTAAATTTTAACTGTTTTTGCCGTCACACCGTAATGATATATCTTTCACCATCATTAGGTTTCTAGCAATTTAGTAATCTTGCATAGACATGTGATGTAAATAATTATACCGGAATCTATTCATCACACGAGTCTATTGACCAAATTAAATTAACCAATAAACAAACCAAAATTAGAAACAAATCTTATTTCTTTATTGGCGACAATTTTGCGGCTATCTTATTTCGATTCCTACATCCCTTTGCTTTTATTCCTAATTGAATTTAAATTTGTCTAGATGATACATAATTTAACCTTTTCAATTTTGACAAACGTATTTTCGGTATTCTTAAATAACTTTTTAACCGTAGTTATATTCCGAAATTATGCCCCGAATGTCTATGGAATAGTATTTTGTATTGATCATCATACACATGCGATATGACTTCTCCCACATTTCTCAATCTCCATCATTATGGGAAGTCACTCTTATCATAACGTCAAGATCGTTAAGCTTGAGAACTATTGAAAATTCCCTTTTATACCATTCATCTAGAACTGAATTGATGCTAGCAATATTCGTTGCGATATTTACTATTATATAGAGAAATATACTCAATTATTATAAATTCAATTAAAGGTAAACCCCATCACAAGATATCGGTTTCCATTAATATTTCATCTTTGGACGATAATATCAACTTCTAATTGATATCTTGGCGTAATTATCAAGCTTTGATAATAAAGTAACATGTCAACAAATTTATCTTCCTTTGGGCCGATTAAATTTGTCACACATAAAACCAAATAATTATCACATACTCGATACTACTCATATGCACATATAATTAAAATAAATATTGTCTTCCTTTGGGCCGATCAATATTTATATAATAATACAAACACGACCTCTTATATTCCGAAATAAAACTAACGTCGCGAGAGAGGTCACTTTGGCGACGTCATGCTAAAACTAATCAATTCCAAAATATATATCCTTAGATACCTTTATTTGAACTTAAAATTATACTTTAAAGTCGAATTTACAACTTTACATGTGGGCATTTTCTTAACTTTTCAAGATTGTCACAAAATGATCCTTGATAATGGGCTTATTTGTAAATATAAAATATTTTATGCCTAATTTTACATAAAAGTCCCTTATATCAATTTTGCACAAATTATCTTGTATTTTACTATCGCAAATTAATCCTTACATAGGATTTATTTGTAAATATATATAATTTTAGTCCAATTATATTTACAAGCCCTTATGATCGAGTTATAAAATCGACCTTTTATTTTCCCTGAATTAGCATTAATAACTTAACTCCTTTGATAACTCATTTTATACTTAAAATTTCACAATTTATGTGAAATTAATTTTGATACATGCTTGTATCAAAATATACCTAATTTTGCCTGAATAAGTTATCATAACTTTACGAGTAATAAATGCCTAATGAATTTAACTAGAAATAAAATATATTTTAAATATTACTTGAAATCTTTTGTTTTATTTATAATATAAAATCCACCAAAATTCATATTCTTATTTTCCTAAAACTTAATTATTTTGGGCCTAATAATAATACCTTATTTCCTTAAAATTTATTGGGTTTAAATCAAAATATAAATAAAATATTTTATTTTATTTAACTTTACTTGTTATTTCCTTTATTTGGGGCCTAATTTTTTTTTTTTTTTTTTATTTTTAAATCAACCCAATGGCCCAATAATGCCTTATTTTTCGATAAAATGGAATTTGAATTCTTGATTTCATACCTTAACTCCTAATTCGGTTCTTATTTCTCAGTTTATTAAATTAACTTAAAAATCCAAGAATCCATTTCTTGTCTCCTCCAAGAGTTGCCTCAATCCGAAGCCATGTCTCTCCCCCATTAGCGCCTCTTCATGAGACTCGCACTTGCCCGATGCATCCGTTCGGCGAGACGCCTCTTCGAGAGCCGGTTCTCTTCGACGTTGTGCTCGGCTTCGCACCTGTTCCTACCCTTTACGCATCTGTTCGCCCGAAGACATCATTCACGCCGGTGATGATCGACCGGAGAATCTCCGGCGACGGTTTTCATGTACCGACGGTAAACCTTAAGTGGTGGCGTCCTTAAAACTCATCCAATCCAAACGATCATCCTCATCTTATCGAAATGTACCCTCTTTATTCATTCAAGAAATTTCATTGTTTCACCCAATCTCAATTTGAGATTAAATCAAGCTTGCACGGAGACGTGAGAGAACAACAAAATTGCATAAAAAACCCCGAAATATCGATGACCCTTTAGCCCGAATTGTTTGTTCAATTTATCATTTTAAATTCTAAAACTAAAATAAATTAAACCCTAATTTCTTGATTCATCATAGTCCCGCTCCGATGCCACTTGTTGGGGCGATACCATCCGGTACCGCCAAAAATCCGGATCGAAACTATGTGAATCAAAACCGTAACATAATAACGGAAGCGTACCTCTAGTCCATGCTTTAGTACCGGATAAGAAGATGAAGCCTTATCAATTTATTTCGAATGAAGGACACCGAAATATGCAAATAGAGTCTTCCAAATACTTCATGAACGTCAATTGAGATTCCTTTGTTTTCTTTTCTCTTTTGGTCTCTCCCTCACTCTTCTTAATGGGGCAGATGAGAGAAATGACTTAGTTCATGTGTATTGGGGACCAAATTGCTTATATATCCAAATAAGCACCCTTTCATGAAGAGACACCATTTGGCTCATAATGTGGACTTTTCCATTTCAGCCCATCATAAAAATAGAAACACACCACCCACAATTCTACACATCAAAGGCCACACCCTAATTTGACACATTAATACTTAATATAATTAACTAAACTTGATCACTTTATTATAAGTATATTTGACAGTAATATCATACACAAATATTATACATATAAGTCCAACATTGGATTAATGATCCAACATTTTATACATTGGTTATAACTATATCATGTAACAATGTGAAATGAGATGGTATGACGATAGCGTGGAAACAAGCCCTATGAAAAATCAATGCCCCCAATATGGTCAAGACGTTCCTCAGGTTAGCCATCAAAGGCAGAATTCTCGACCGCGGACAAACTTCAAAAGAGAAATTGGCCGAATGACCCGATCTGCAAACTCTGTAACGTCAAACAAGAGACATGTCACCACCTTCTTTCTTCGTGCATCTATGCCACATGAGTATGGGCCCACATACAGATACTCCCCGACTGGCCATCAATGGAAGGCCAAGCTCATTTTTTCAAATGATGGCAGGGTATCTAGCAGAAGCTACAGGGCCATCAATGACTCAAATGGGATGTAGTTTGGGCGGCTACGTGTTGGTCTTTATGAAAGGAAAGGAATTCGATAATTTTTCAAGACAAGACTGATACACAGCCGGGTTGCTAGACAAAGTGCGGAACTCTCTGTACAGTGGATACAACATTGCCGATTACTCTTTAATGGGTCCTCTCATTTGATCTTCTTAGGAGTTAAACCCTAGTTTTCATTTTTCAGTTCTTCGTTAAATTAGATGTAACGTATATGTTTGTGACTCCTTAACATATGTACCCTGTTCCTATTTTTATTAATGAAAAAAACGCAACAGTTTTCTTAGTAAAACAATGTAAAACTAGATGGAAATTATTGTTAAAGAAAAGGTAAGGGTTTTGAAAGCTTGAGAAATGTGAAATGTTATGTTGCACTGGGGGGGGAGATTGGGGGGGGGGTTTGGCAAATGGAAATTCTGGCGGTGAGTGTGACCCTGAAATTCCTCCCAAGAGCAACGATTGAGTCGTGCTATTGTAAGCGGCGGTAAGAAGTAATGCCACGTGATGGTTTTAGTTGGATTTTTCTGCTGGTAAAAGAAAATGAAAGTAGTTTACGATTCTCAAGAGTTTTGTGCTTTAATCGCATATTTCATAGAATTGGCATGTGTCAGTATAGTGCACTGACATTATGTGTAGTCATATGAAATTCAGTATATTTATTGTAGGTAATATAATTTTTAAAGATATATCAAATTGTTTTTTTCTCACTAAGTTATTCCTGCTTATTGATGGCAAGTACTGTACTTGTTAGGAAATAAATAAAAACAATAATAGCTAGTAAAATTATTATAAGTTATATTAATTAATTACACAAATGAATATTAACTATGCACAAAATAACACCAAATGATAAATCAATCGTTGCTTCATAAAATATTTCATACAATTTACATTGAAAATGAATTTCATACACTTTATTTTCTACAAATATATTCTTCGTGAAAAATAAAATTTCCATAACATCCAAATATTCTTGAGCTAAATTATGAGAACATCCAAATCTTCTTTCTTGTATTAATAGCTACGAATCAAATAATTCATATAAAAATCAAATATTTATTGAATAAATATATTTATCAACAGAGTTAAGGTAATAAGGACACAAAAAAGTAACATAAAAAAAGAAAAAGTAATTTTGAGATATGTTTTAAAATATAAATACAAAATATGAATATAATCTATTACCATTTTAAATAATAAAAAATAATTTTAATTTTGATTTTTTTATAAAGAAGAGGTTGGATTTGGTTTAATTGTTGTTGGTAATAAAGCCCAAAATAAATAAAAACTGAATAAAGCAAAAAATATGAATATAAATAATAAACAAATGAATTTTCATGAACAAACCACATATCATCTCCATAAAAACATATAAAAATAATTTCAGTAAATAACCTAAATAATTTTAAACTGGCAATTCAAATTTTTTTTTTTAAATAGAACATTGCTGCTGATTGTAAGTAATTACTAATGGTAATTGGGAAAAAAAAGATAAACAACCATAACGAATTCGGAAAATTAATAAAAAATAAATAAAAGAGAATAAATTGATAAATTGACAAATTACTTGTAAAATTAAATTTGACATTAAAAAAATAGAAATTACTGCTTAAAATCAAGCTCGATATCTTACAAAATTGTTGAGAGAGAATAATGTGGATTTAATAAAAGCCGAAAAATAACAAAACATAAAAATGATGCCGAAAAACAAAAAGATACCAATTAAAATAAATAAAAAAGTAATAAAACTAGTACTTCGAAGAGTTTTTCTTGATCAACCATAAAAATCCTCTAATCTATTCTCAACTTTAACTAAACACAAAATAGAAAAAGAAACTTTACTTAGATCTTGCAAAAAAATATTTTTGTGTCATGAAATTGATGAATTACTAGTTGGAATAACTCGTGATGACAGTCATCCGAAAGATCGTCGACGAGTCGTCAAGCCTCGCACTCACTCTCTCTCCGTCGTGTTTTATGGTGGAGAGAGAGAATGGTTATATATATGATTGTATTGATTTAAAACATTTGAAAAAAAAGGGGCAAGATTTCTCTTCTTACCGGTGGTAATTGGTTTTGAAAAAAATTGTATTTTGTTAGGCTGGATTGTAAATCACGGGATTCACGTCATTTTTCGAATTCCCACAATTCAACAAAAATATTTATTTTTTCCTAATTCAATTCAACAAAGTATACATGGTATTGAGCTAGGGATCGAAACAGAGGGAAACAAACCTTAAGTTTAACAAGTTCATAATCAGTTCTCAATTTTTTAGGGTCTCATTTGAAAAACTAGAGGCTTTTATTATTAATTCAATTCTTATTCAAATTTCAGCCTTAAGCACTTTTGTATTTTAACTTATAACTAGACCAAATGAACTTCAAATATAGCAAAATTATATGTCTTTGAAAACTCAAAAAAGATATCTACACAATAACAATCAAGGTTTATATCACTTATATTGAATTTATTCAAGAAAACAATAGAGCAAGACATACAATTAAAGTTTATGGTCCAGAAATTTAGCAGAGATTCAAAACATTACACAGGCCAGAATAGACAACAAAAAATCATGAAAATTTAACAGAAATTCAATTACACAATCAGATTGGGAGAAACAAGTGAAAACATGCAACAGTTTAGATTTACCAATAGACAGACATACAGTTGAGAAATATGTGATATTGACAATTCTAAGACTTTGAGCATATGATTAAAATTCCGAATCAAATGCTGCACTAAAAAATAGTTCAAATAGGTCTATATTTAGGAGTTTTTTTTAATATTTTTAAAAATTCAAACAAACATCAACAGAAAACAAAAACAAAAAAACATAAATTCAGAAAATTAGATTTTTAAAAAAATCATCTCAAAAAATATTACATCAATGGGGGGCAAACTTTAGGTTTAAATTGATCTGAAAAATATGAATCTTAACAGAAAATAGCATTTTAGGACTAATTGATACTCAAAACAACTGAAAAAGGCTGATGGAACAGAAAACACAGTTAAACTGCAGTGACTCTAACAAACAAGACTTTTAATTGACAAAAATAGATAATCAAAGATAATTTGTGGATGGAGGCAAACATTAATCACTCAATATTCAATTTAAGTGATTTGGTTGCTAGTTTTGAGCAATCTAAACTAACAACTTACTCAATTAATGACTTAAACTCAAGAATAAAGCTAAAACATCCATTTAAAGTATATATCGTTAATATTCAATCCAAAACCTAATATAATCACACAAGAATTTCAGCCAAGTATTGTAGTGATTATCAAGTACTGAAATAACATTTTTTAATGCCTAATTTTAATTAAAATATCTCAGCCAAGTACATTTCAATCAAAAACATAAAACAGTAAGATTTGAGTATTAAACATCAGAAAACAATTAAATTGAAAAGTTTCAACACAAAGATTTCTTGACACAAACACACAAACTCCAATTCCTATCCATTAACTACTCATGACTAAACAAACAAGATTTAAGTTCATTTTATTCATGTTTATATCACAAAACTCAGATTTGACCGAATAGGGAAAACAAGGAAAAACAAATAAAAGACGGAAAATTAGGGCAAACCAAATGGATGGACAAGTTATAGTCCCTCTAGAGCATGCATGGACTTTTCCCTTCATCCTCAATCAACCTAGAGTTAGTATTTTTCATCCAAACTCAAATCAGCCCATTCTTGATCAAATCGGCCCTTGTAGCACTATTCACTCAAAATTAGCTCACAAAAGCTCACACAAACATTAATGGAGGAATGAGAATGTTGAGAGAGAGATGTTGAATAGATTGTGTACTCTCAATTCGAGAAATTGAGCTCCAATTTTCGGAGTTGGAATTTGGGGGTGGTTATGTACAATGGGATAATTGAGGGGAAGAACAAGAGTTGTAAGAAGAGAAGGAGGTGATAGTTTTAGCATTTGGGGAGCTTAAATAGATTAGTTAGAGAGTGATAGAAAGGTAAATTTAATCAGGCAAATGGGGGATGAGGTGTATGGGTCAAAATTGGGTCCAATTAGGTCAAATTCGGATCCAAAACCGTGCATTGTGCAGGAATTTTCTGAATTTTCAGTTTTTTTCTGTTTTACCTCCAATTTCGACCATATATGTACTTTCATTCCCCAAATTATGAGAATTAAACTTTAATGTTTGGTCGGATTTTCGAGCCGTCAAAGTAGGGACCTGCAGCAAATTTCCTGCACAGTTTCTATACGTAAAAATTCAGTTTCTTCAATTTTCGCACAATCTTGTGGCTTTCAATGCTCGTTTTATGAATGTTTTTACATGGGTTTGTAGAAAATTTTGTCTTGTTTCATACGCTGAAATATGATAAATTATGAGTCTTGGCATGCTTCTACAGCTCCAAATTTAACATCTTGTTACAACTTTCCTTTGAAAAAAATTTGAGCTTTTCATTCGGTCATGACATTTGATTCGGTTCACACACTCGCACTTCTTAGATTTGAAATTTTTTGTTTGAAGAGGTTTATGGATGGATCTCGAGAGGTAGTAGGTGGTGACTGAGTCGGCCCCCGATTTGCGCAAACCGAAGGTGTTCGATGAAAAGGCCAAGTGAACACGTTTAGCTTTTTTTTTTTTTGGAGTTTTGGCTTGTGTAATCTTCTTTTCAGGATGGTAGTGGATTTAGGGTTTGAAGAGGACTTGGTTGAGAGAAATTGCTATCTTTCACCCATAATTTATGTTTTTGTCCGTAAGAGATTGCAATTTGCAATTATGTCCTCCAATTCTTATTTTTTTGGTCTTTTTATTTAAAAAATCACATAAAAATATATTAAGAAAATTAAAAATGAATCTTACGATTTTAATGCATTTTTCATATATTTTATGTGACTTAAGAATGAATTTTTCATGATAAAAATCCTAAAACATGTATAAAAATATATATTACAGGGATTCTGTCTAATTACAGCATGTATTTGTTCGTAGGAGGTGTCAAATCATGGCAAGAAAGTGCCAAATCCAACAGGATTTTTCAAAAAAAAAAAAAAAAGTCAAAACTAGAATCTGATTTTGGACTGTTTATCAGTGGTTTGCTAAGGTATAGTGATAGCATCGCCACTAGTAGTGATGGAATCCTACGGGATGTATAGATGAGCTCTTTGGCAAATGAGGATATCCTGTGATATTTTTTGTTTTGGTGAGGGATTTTTTATTTTTGCAAAGAATTCAAGTGGGAGAAGTTTTAGGTTGTAGATTGTAGCATTTTTATGCTAGGTTAATTTATTTCTGGAGTAAAGGATTATAATGATTGTCATGTGAAAGATAATTAGGAGAGACGAATATGGATCAAAAGCAAGTAAAATGGGCAAATAAAATGCCATATGAAAAATCGTTATTGTTCATTTGCTAAAAATAGGCATATTAATCTTTACTTAATTTTTCTCAGCCTTAAGAAAAGAATAATCTTCCATTGGAGAGATTTCCCTACCTTTCAAACAAGCAAATCCAACTCACTTCTAGAAAAAAAAATGAAGGTTCGCAATTCATTATTATCGTTCCAACGAAAAATTACTCGCCAACCACAAATAACCGTCATCCCATAACTACCTTTCAAATCAATCCCCTCTCCCCCCATCAAATTCGACCAAAACAAAACCAAATCAAATCATACCAAATCTCTCGCTCACTCTGATCGTCTATCATGACACACCTCTCCTCTCAAGCCATGTCATCGCTCCAACCCGGTGTCATCCTCAAACTACTTCAATCAATAAATCTAGCATCTCAAAATGAAACCCTAACCCTAACCGGTCATTTGGAACCTGCGACCCTTCAAGTAACAGGCATTACTCCTGCCATTGCCGGACCGGACCTTTTCTCTGGCCATCGAGGGTTTTATCTCCGCCTCTCTGACCTCTCTCACTCCTCTTATTTCTCTCTTTTGCCAGAGCATGATGATCTAATCCTTGCCGACCGCCTCCATCTCGGTCAGCTCGTCCAGGTATGTGAATAACTGAAAATTAGTTTTATTCCCTCCTCAAAGTCACCAAACCAAAAAACATTTTATAAGAAATTAATTAATTTTGTTCATATATGATAGATTAATTGTTTGAAACCTGCGGTGCCAGTTCCAATCCTACATGATTTCCACCTCCTCCCCACTAGGTTTCCCTGTCTGAAGAACACAACTGATCTTACCGTTCCAAATCCTAATTCTGAATCTCAAAGCACGGACATCAAAGAAGTCATTTATCCCCGCCCTCCTCTCAGTCCAAGCATAAAATCGCACATTCCAAGGTCTATAAGCGCTTCTGCAAAAACATGGTCCATACCATCATCTCCTGAACACTCGATTTTGAAGAAGAAGGAATTGGAGCGGAAAAGTTCGGAGGTTTTGAGCGAGTTGAGAAAGTTCAGTGTGACCTGTGCGGATGATCATGATAGTGGAAATGATTCTGACGAGTCATCTAGGTCGAGGTTTTCATCTTGTACTTCTTCATCTCATTCTTCTTCTTCTTCAGTTGTGGCAAATTTAAAGTCCATGAGGAAGAGTTGGGATGATTCTGAAAGTGTGAAGGAGAATAAACCGACACATACCCGAAGCCGTAGTGCAAGTGTAAGTTATAAAAACTTTTAACATGCATGCTTACTTGACAAGATTTATATATTTTTGTCTTGGCCCCATTGACTATATCAAAGGGTTTTGTATCTTTTAATTTATATATATTTTCCAAATTTAATTCTCCTTTTAGTTCCTCCACAGAAATAACATCAAAATTCAACTAAATATTGCTTTTGAATGAATGTAAGGAAAAGGTATAATTTGGTTTTTAATCTTAATAATTTGGTTTATTTCTTGTAGCTATCTCCGAACAGATTGGCACCTCCACGTTCAATATCCAAAACATTAACGCCTAATGAAGTAATCGCAAACAGAAGGAAGACCGAAAGGGCCTTTAACGTGCTCGGAAATTATTCCAAAAGAAAACAACTTTGCCCTTCTCCAATCAAGCCTACAAGAGAAATAATCAGCTCTTTGACATCATCATCTCCCTTTTGTGCATTGAACAATATCAAGTGGCCTAATTGTAATATCGCATGGGGATCCCTTTCTTTAAGTTTATCTAAACATGGGAAGGTACACAAATTTTTTCCTTCATGAAAATATGTTCTTGATACTTAATTATTTGCGTGAAGTATAATAATTTGGAGTATATAAATATAGGAAGCGTTAAAGCATAGAGACTCAGCACTTCAAGCAGCTCTTGATGCATTGTTAGAGGCATCTGCTTCGGAGAAGCTGATCCAATGCTTAAAGTAATGCAATTAAAATATAGAGTAAATTAAAAAAAAATTATGGTAAATTTTATCATAAGTCACTTAATTTAAAAAAATGATTAAAGAAGTTACTTAATTTTTAATTATTTACTAAACGTTACTTAACTATAAAAAATTATTAAATATCTCATTGAACTTTCAATTATCTCTCGGAGGTAACTCAATTTTTCAAAAAACATATATGACAATTTCTGAAAGTTAAGTAATTTTTACGAAATAATTGAAAATTAAGTAACATATTTGATTATTTTCTTAAGTTGAATATCTACTATGGAATAATTGAAAATTGAGTTATTTATTTGGTACGCTTATAAAAGTTGAATAATCGTTTGGCGAAATTTACACTAAAATTTACTTCTTTCACATCCTTTAATTTGATCGGACGCCTTTCATTAATTTTGGATTTCTTGTCATGACCCCCCCAAAAGAAGTCATCTAAAGTACTAGACCACCAAATAAATGTTAAAAAGTATATGAACTTTTTTTTCCTTTTTCAGTGCGTATGGAGAGATACAGTCTGACAAAGATGATGATCCGAAAGATCTGATTGACCGATTCTTGAAATTTCACTGTGATCTTGATCAAATGATTCAAATCATCCAACCAATGGCCACACACAAACAAGTGAACAAAACCGTATCAAAAATTGCGTTAGAGAGGAAACAATGCGCCTATTCATGGATCAAAGCGGCTCTGAACTCAAATCTCACGAAGTATCCAAATCAAACAAGTCTCAACTCACTTTCATTGAAGGAAAAAGGTGAACCCGTTATTAATGAAAGTAAGATCATCAACCCAGTAGCATGTTGTCACAAACCAAAATTGCGCAAAAATGTCGAAAATTCGTCCGAACCAAATACGTTCTTAGCTGTGATAGAACTTGCAATTGCACTGAGGTACGAATCGACCAGATGGTTTTTGAAATATGTCGAGAAGTTTTTAGATGCGGTTGAGGCTTGTGAGTCTCACGTTGGTGGACTGCTTTGTCAAATGAAGAAATTAGATGATTGGTTGAACGAGATTGCCAAGAAAGAAAAGGTGGTTTTATTGATTGATAGAAATAAAGATGGGGCCATGTTGTCAGAGGAAGAAGAAAACGAGGCTTGCGAGAGGGTGAGAAAAAAGATATATGGTGTTCTTTTAAGGCATGTGGAGAGTGCGGCCGTTGCACTTGAGAGCATGAGTGCCACTGATGTAGAGAAAGAGATGGAATAGTTGTGTTAACACGTCTGGTACTTTCACTAAAAAAAAATCTAGTAGTTTATTAATATGAAAAATGTTAAACAAAATGCAAATCTGGGCAGTATTGTTACTTGTGTCCTGATGTGTCATTTGTGGCTTTTCTGTAAGATTTTATTTGACGTTTTACTTTCTAAGTGTAATTTTTTTTAAGGAATCATTACGCAAGGAGCGTTTGGTTCATTTCATTAAATAAATAAAAATAGAAGTTACAAAGGGGGAGTTCACATGTTCAATGACCACTAAGTTGTCTTTCTTTTTGACCTATCCTAACTAGGAATAAAAATGGGTCTGATAATATCCACCGATCTGTAACCGTATCCGCAAAATAATATCCGAATACGACCGGACACGGATATTTTTATCCGGATACAAATATAGATACAATAATTGATCTGGCATGTGAATATGGTTATAGGTACGGATATTATCTGTGCTTTTACACTAAAACCTTCACAAATTTTTGTGAGTGTTTTTTTCAAATAATAGGATGCAATGGAGGGTAATACAAGTTGCTTATACTGAGTGTTGCTGATCGTGTTATGGCGCAATTAAAAAATGATATTTCTCTTCTTGCATACTTCCGTATCGAGTTCTCTTCGTGGTCACCAGGTTTTTATTTTTAGACTTTGGTATTAAATAAGTTGCAAGATAAATTATTATGACATTCTTCTAATATAAAATATAAGATAAAATTTTGAGAGGTAAGGCATAAAATAAAATAAAAAAATATATTATATGTTGTTTCGTTCATTCTTTCAGTATGTCTTGAAATATATTGATTATACCGTATAAAATTCAACTTTAATTTTCGACCAAAAAGAAATATTAGAATTAAAGTTTTTAATTCAAATGTAAACTAATGAAATTTTTTCCAAAAATAAAAAAATAAATAAGTTAAACATCTCAATTCCATATTTGAAGTACCAAAATTTCAAATAGATGTTCTAAGATGAACACCGTTATTGGTTCTTTGCTTATCTTAATTTTCTCATATTTTCAATTTTCTTCTACACAGGAGATTTATTTAGAGATGCATTTAATGGAAAGTAGGGCCTCAAATTGAATCTAGAATGGACAACCTCCCAGTGTAGGCCAAAGCTAGAGCGGATAATATAGAGTATAGGCGCTTACTAGCTCAAACAAGTAAAGGACGAGTGGACAATATAGATAATATGTCAAAGCTTGATAACTCAAGAGATAACCAACACCGCAAAATTTGAGAGTCTCAAATTCGGTTCATGATGAAGAACATTTACTTCAATATTTAGAAAGTCTAATAAGATCTGCTATCGGTGTATATTATTAGTGCACCCTATCAATGTTTGGTGATAAATCCCCCTCGACATATCCACTACATTAAAAGAAAGGAATTGCATAAATTTCATTTTAAGGTAATTTGATTATTAAAACTAAAAGTGTGGTTTTATTTTTTATCTCGGATGTGATGTGCGGAGTATGTAGCCTTGGAGAATGGATTGATTACTCGTTTTGATAGTGCTAGTTTGGGGACTGGGACTGAATTTTTATTTTTTAGGGGAGCTTTATATGGGACCAAAAGAATTAACACATAATAAGAACATTCTAAATTGTTGTTACCGCATCTGCCAGCCCACCCTTATCGCTCAATTGACTCACCCACATCAACCAAAATCTTTTTTTTTTTTTATACCGTTCGGAAGACCATCTTCGTTCGGTAGATCTTATATGACAGTTCGGAAATAACCGGCCTGAATGGCCGAGCACCGTAACTTATGCCGTAACCTTCTCGGCCGGCTTTTTAAATGGCTAATAAACTTTGAGATCCATTTTCAAAATGTGGAGATGCGTTTTTACTTCTTTCGGAACTATGCTCATAATTTCGAATATCTAGCCATTACAAAATTTAAAATTGAGAATTATTAAATACAGTACGATTTTATATTATACTTTTTTTTTGTTTTTAGAGGGATTTTGATATTTAAGGTATCTAAAAGTTGAAATTTGTCAAAATCTAGATTAATCTTTCAGTATGTAGATTTTTTAAAGGAACCAAAATGTAAAAGTACCTGCTCGAGAGGCCACGAGAGGAGAGAAACCATCTAAAACAGTTACACAAGATTGTTCAACACATCTACACTCCTCGAATCTTAAATTTTTTTTAAAGTAAATTAAAGATTTTCAAAAATAATAACTAAATAAATAATTAATAAGATGTGGACCTCAAATAGGTTTGTTATACAAGATTGTTCAACACATCTACACTCCTCGAATCTTAAATTTTTTTTTAAAGTAAATTAAAGATTTTCAAAAATAATAACTAAATAAATAATTAATAAGATGTGGACCTCAAATAGGTTCGGGGATAATGGTGACATCTTCCATAATTTCCATTGCAAGAAATGTTATTGTGTAAGAAATACCTAATTATTCATCTTCTTTTTATCAATTATTCAATTGTCAAATTTATGAGTTTCTAATAAGAATTTGTCAGTTTTTTGTGAGTTGATTTCTTTTATTTAATTCACCAATATTTCATAAAATTATGTAGAAAATTTTATGGTTTTCTAACAAAATTTTAGTTGACAATTTTTCAAATAGTTCAATATTAAGCCCGGAAAGACAAGTTATGTGATTAACAACGTAACCCAAAATAAAATTCTACACTGCCTTTTATGCATAATATTTTTTATCAATTTCTACACTGCCTTTTATGCATAAATTTTTTTAGAAATTTTCTATAAATATCATAAAATTTATAACTTGTGTTTGGAGATTAAACATGTTTCTTAATTTTATTAGCATTTTCCCCCAAAATTGAACCATTTCTAACCAACTCAAAGGAAATCTACCTGTGTATGAGGTCTTTGAAAACATCTTTATATACTACATTTTTAGTGTAGGTTTCATACCTAACTTTTGGATCACAAATTAATATTTTCAAGCCCTCACATGATGTTACTCTGGATACAAGCAACATACAACTGTCCATGTGAAAATACTTGGTTTATGTAGGAACACGCCTATTTTTCTAAGAGTTTGTCCTTGACTCTTATTAATAGTCATCGCAAAACAAAGTCTTACAGGGAACTGTCGTCTTTTTAGCTTAAAAGGTAATTTCTTACTTGTTCCTAGGAAAACAATTCTTGGAATAAAAGCTTTTGTCCCTCTGTGATCTCCTGTTATTATAACAGCTTCAATAACCTTTTGTGCAAGTTGTGTGACTATTAAACGTGTGCCATTACATAGTCCAATAGAAGGATTTATATTTCACAATAACATTATTGGACAACCTATTTTCAGTTTCAGCTCATGATCTGGAACACTTGGCATCTTAAAAAAGTTAAGAAATTCTGTTGTATAATATATAGAGAAATCTGTAGAACCATTTGTTGTTGTGCAAATTGAGTCATAACTAAGATATGTTTTATCTTTGTTGGGAAAACGTGATAGCATATATGAATTGATTGAGTCCACGCAATATTTTTTCGGTGTAACTATAGCACGTTCTCTAAAATATTCATGTTTTTTCAAGTTGTTATTCATATCTCCATACAACTCGTTACAAATTGTTTCAATAAGATCTCCTTCATGTGAAAGTAATAAATCCGGAGGGATACTAATCCAATTCTCTTCAGGATCGTTTCCAATTGTTATTGTTGGAATATTACCATCACCTACTGCAAGTACCCAATCAGCAAATTTTTTAATTTCTGATACATATCCATTATTCATTGACAACCTCATATTTTCCTTTAATACGAATATCTTAAATGTTTTCCAAATTAGAGATCTAAGCATCTAAAATTTGTTCTTTGCTTTGTGCTTCTATAATCGGTAAGGTTTGTCTAAAATCACCACCTAGAAGCACAGTTTTCCCTCCGAATGGAACTTCCCCCAAAGCCTCATTTCTACATTTCAAGATGTCTCGCAGAGACCGATCTAATGCTTCAAAACAAGTATCTATGGTTCATCGGGGCCTCATCCCAAATTATGAGAGATGCAATTTCTATGAGAGCTGCTAGATTGGTACCCCGCTTTATTTCGCATGTTGAGAATCCAAGTGACCTCAATAGGTATCTTAAATCGAGAATGAGCCGTTTCGCCACCCGGTAGTAGCAAGTGAGGCAATACCCGAAGAGGCTACCGGCAATACAACACCATTTTGAGATCGTATTCTTGATATAATTGTGTGCCACAAAAATGTTTTGTCTCGTGCCACCATGTCCGTATATGAAGAAACGCATACCTTTCTCTTTAATAACAGAATCAATAACTAAATCATAAATTTGTTTTTGTTCCATATTCAACATAGCAACTCTACGTGTATGATCATCAATAAGAGTACATATGTCGTATTTAAATTCTTCGACAATTAATCTATTTACCACGTATATGGCATTTGGATCTTTAGAAGTTGGTAAACCAAACTTTTCAATAGTTGTCTTTGCTACGGTTTAATAGATATTCAAGATCTACAAGGACTTGGTTTTCAATTTGTGCCATTATAAAGTCGGGTAATTGATTAGGATTAAGATTGCTATCCATTTTATGTAATAAGTCTGCGCTCATTGCTCCTAAGTATTTACGAAATAAATTGGTTAGGCTTGAAACCTCACAAAATATAAGTAAGCTTACAAACAATTGTCTCGGTTTCGTACTCGAAGCCCAAATGTCTCGCGTCGACATAGCCTCGCTCCCATTCTTTATCATCTCCTAGTAACCCTAACGCCATGCAAGCATCACGAAAATTCGGGTACACGATATCATTTACCGTTCTTACATCAACATAACTTTGTGCTCCTTTAGCCGTGTTCGAAGCATACGTAAATAGATAACTCACCGAAGCGGGATGAACGTATGTTATTCTCCCTAGTCTACGCCCTTGCGTTCTCTTAGACCATGACCTAACATTGGTTTGCCAAACCCATTTAGTAGGGAATTGTGCGTAGGTTAAAGTTCTTGCATCTTCATGCGGACAATTTGTTCGAAACCATTCGTAAGCATGGTTTGATTTGAAGATGGTTTTTGCAAAACATGCTCCAACATTTCTCCTTCTTTATAGATTATATTATTTTCAAATGGTAAATGAACCACCAATCGTTCAACTCCCGGTTACGCTAGATGTATATCATACTTGAAAATTCTCCAAACAACCTCATGTGCGAGACAAATATCTACAATCTAAGTAGGAAACAATTTCATCAAACTCGATATTTGGATTACTTGGGTTTGTATTACTTGTTTTGTAGTTACCAATTATTACCATCGATCTATCGGGTCCTTTTGTGATGTATTTAAAGAGATATTTAATCATTTGAGCATCACCCGTGCTTTCAACATTAATATCTCGCTTGATATTTTAAAAGAGTTGTAATGTTATACGGTACAACAAACCTATTATCCAATTTTATTCCATTTTTCGAACAATGCGTCCATTATCTCCTCTTATATCTCGACTTTCCCACTTTCATCAACATAAGTTGAATCTACAAATGATTTTGGGAATTTTTTGGTACAAACATTATTGGCCATACAAGGACAGCGAGGGTTAGCTACACCACAAGGGCCGTGCATCATTAAAGATTGCACTACTTCATATTCTTCGGGTTCATTAAATGGGTCCGGAATCTCAGCACTTATTATTTCATCAATTTGGTTAATATCTAATGTTCTATCAACATTGTGCAGCCATACAATTATATGAATATGTGGTAATCCTCTTTTCGGAATTCTATTGTGTAAATAACTGCAAAAGAAAAGACAAGAATTTCAATATTTAAGTCGAATAAAGAAGTTAAAAGATAATTTGCTTAAATCATTCACTCACCAAGTGATTATAGGCCCAAATATAATGCCCTCCTTAATATCTCGATATAAGTTCATCCACTTTCATTTTGAAAACTCGTGCAACAATGTCGGGTCTATCATTTGCGGTTTGACCCTCTAGAAGCGCAAGCTTTATTTCTTGCCACTTCCCATTACATCTGAATGTGATAAAGAGGTGTGGAGGACCAAAATTACCGCAAATAGCAAGGTCATCTTGATAATTTTGAAATATGTATCTTGGACCACCCAGTAAAAGAAAGTGGTAAAACAATTCGCTTTCCCAAGTGATCTTGTATCTCTGTCCCCACGATGAATTGCATCCCGTATACCCTTCACCATCTCGGTACGTAAGATATCTTGATTATTTCTAATAAAAGATAAACGTGATTGCTCAACACAGGCAAACGCATCAACAAGGTATTGATGAAACAATTTATGACCTCTAAGCAAGGTTTGTCCCTCTTGTTGGCGTTGTTGCAATCCGAAAGCATAATATTCGGCCATTGTAATAAATTGTCTTGATGTACAACCCTCAACATCAGAGTATTGAAAGCCTAGAGTAAATCTATTTTCACCATACGGAAATAATAAAGGGTATTGCAAAGCCCTATAACTTGGATGCAACATATCAATTCGATGTAGAAGACCTGTTTTATTTTCAACTATAATTTCACGGTCGGGATTACCGCACCCAAGATCCCCAACAATCGAGCCAACAATCTCGGATACTCGAGGCGCATCATATTGTAACCCATGGGTTAGTCGGTTGCTAACTAACTTTATGGTCAAATCAATGCAATTTGTATTTCTAAATCTATTACGTGCCATTCTAAAAATTTTAACTAATTCATTATAATCATCAAGCATTTGCACAAGTTCATTAACTATTTCTTTTTCTATTCGCGAGTCAATTTTTGATTCGCCTAAAGCATTAATTCTATTTTCAATTTCATTATCGGTATCATAAATATAGAGTTGAGCAAATTGAGGGCTCGGCCCTCGTTTGGCAACAAAGATCCCATGAGATGGTAATTCTCGCCATGAATACGGTAAACCGATGGTCCTGCAGAATTTGTTATCCGATTATCAACTTTTGCTCCCGAGGATGTAAACACGAACATGAAATTGAATCTCCTAATATTTGTACGATATATCTTTGACAAACGGCCGGCAGATCCATTCAACAATGATAGTAGAAATGGAGGAGGATTAGAAAGAATAGGTAGTCGAATTCTATTGCCACGACAGACACGGAGAGAAAGAGGGTGACGAACTGCTTCTAGTGTCTACAAGAGCTTCTCTTATCCAAAACATGGCACCACATTATATGCAAGTATACTCTGGCGCACCAAAATTCAACGGAGCAAGACAAGGACCTATTAAAATAATTACAACCAAGGTTATCGGTTTGTTATAAGTAATCATAAATGGAAGGCACCAAGAACACCATTGGTTCTTCTAGAGCAATCAACAACAATTTGTTGATTTCTTTTTGCGGAATAAGCGTTCTTTCTGTTCTTTGTAATCTGCTTTCTTTTTCCCTTACACGTAGTCTTCGTGCTAGGAACCTTCTTCTATTAATTCTATTAACTTTGCAGGATCCACCATTGTTGAAATAAATGAAGAATGACCTGAAAAGGATATATAACATGACATTATCCATTTTAAGAAATAAATATTTCTATAAATTCTACAAATATTAGATATTCTTAAAATGATTTAAAATGATTTAGAGGATGAAGTAGCAGACAACATAGATCAATTGAAGTAAGAAATTCTCAGTAAGAGATAAGACTACTGTGGTTATTATACTACAATAAATATAAATATTATAATACTTTATAGTCACATTTGGTATCACTGAATCTTTGTATTATGTAAGATCACTATTATTACTCTCAATGGTCTCGTTTTATTAGCCATAGATTTATCACACACATGTTGAAGTTTCAGTTAAAAAAAAATCCATCCCCCAGAATAAGTGATTTCAAAAATCTAAGTTGCCAAATGGAAGAAAATGCGGTTCACATAATTTATCCATGAAAATAACTTCATTTATAGGAAGAATTGTAGAGACATTTGAGCATCAAAATAACCTCCAACATCAAAAAAAAAAAATTACGATAAGAATTACAACAATAAACTGGAAAGAATCCATGTAGTCCTAATACGAATAAAAAATCACAATAAATACTTCAAAAAATAGAATCACAAAAATAAATAATATTTACCTTAGTTTATAAGACAATCAATATGTGGTTTCCTCCTATTGTGCCATTCTTTATACCAACTAATGAGCTTCAAAATTCAAAAAGCAGTGATCAAACATCAAAAGCAGTGATCAATTTTTTCTCCCTTTCTTAATTCTTTTTTTTTTTTAATTATATATGTGATTTCGGGTTAATGATAGAGAGGAAAAATGATGCTTATTACAAATGCATTTGGTGATGATGATTATTATACAACATTTAGGCGCTCACATTTTTTAGCACATATGGAAATCGAAGAGACAAATATTTAACATGAGTTACTACAATCAATTATTATTCTAAGTGTTAAAGATAATATTTATTCTAGGGATTAAAAACAATATTTATTCTAGGGATTAAAGACAAGTACTCTTAAATTCTTGTAATGAGTGTGTATGGTTTAATTTGAAATATCTTCTTATAGATTTAAATGTTTAGTATCTATTGAATTTACTCAAATACTTTGGAGAGATGTGAAATGACAAAGTCGGCCCATTTGTGGGTCTAATTAAGCTAATTTATTAGCCATGTATTTATAACAATTGAAATATCAAGTTTGAGTTATTCCATGCCGCAATAAGTGGTTCCAAAATTATGAGTTGAAAATAGGATGAATATATGGTTCATATAATTTATACATGACAATAACTTTATTTATAGCAAGAGTTATAGTGATATTTGAGCATCAAATAACTCTAGCATAATTTTTTTTAAATAATCAATGTAACCCTAATATCCGTAAACAATTATAAAAAAAATCTAAAATAACGCAACTATATAAATATGTTTACTATACATAAGAAAATGTAACATGACTCATTTTGAAAAAAAATGCCACCAATTTTTTTTTTTTGTTAGTTGTTAAAAAATGATACAGATTATATATAAATTGATCACATATATTTTCTTAAGATCCGTAATACATTAAATAATATAATATAATTTGTAATAATATAAAATTTTATTTGATATAATATTTATCACGTAATTGGAGATATAAAAAAATTGATCTAATGGTCGAGATAAAATTGACAATAGGTCTATTGAGACACAAAAAAATAAGGTATATAAAATATAAGTTAATGGGCATTTTTGTATATCTTCTTTTATATAGTCTATATTCACATATTTTAGATTCAACCAATCATATGCTTATGTTTTGATAACTACACATATGTTACACACATGTTGCCATAAAATTTCAATTAATTTGAGAAAATGAATGGTTGGGATTTGACAAAAAAATTAATCGAACGGTGGAGATAAAAGTGATGATGTGGCCTCTTGAGGAGGTTCAAAAGTTGGTGAAAAATAAGGGGTTGAGGTTAATTAGTAGGTTTACTTTAGCTTCAACTTATTTCAAGATAGGGATAATTTCATATATGCCACTTCAAAAACTCGAAATATCATATTTGCCATTACAAAAACTTAAATATCATATTTGCCATCAATAAAAGCTTAAAATATCATATATGCCATTACAAACACATAAATATCATATTTGCCATTACAAAAACTTAATATATCATATTTGCCATCAAATTTACTCAAAACATAAAACCAGCCATCTTTCCGTTAAAATTAATTGTCCAATATTATAATTACCATTTTACCCCAAAGTTCGTTACAAAAGTTGTCAAAAAAAGTGTTTCCAAAAATACAACTTTTGTGCTCTTCATGGCCTTAATAAATAATCGGGATCATTCATTTCGAAAAAATTAAACGGTGCAATTTTTCGTGAACTTTACAAATCGAACTAGAAAATACAAAGTTCGTTACAAAAGTTGTCGAAAAATATTTTTCTAAAAACACAACTTTTGTGATCTCCATGGCCTAAATAAATGCTTGGGATCATTCATTTTGATAAAAATTAAACGGTGCTATTTTTTTTGCGAAATTTACAAATCGAACTAGAAAACACAAAGTTCGTTATAAAAGTTGTCAACAAAAAGTTTTTCTAAAAACACAACTTTTTTGTTCTCCATGGCCTAAATAAATGATTGGGATCATTCATTTCGAAAAAAAATTAAATGGTGCTATTTTTTCGCGAAATTTACAAATCATAACTAGAAAACACAAAGTTCGTTAGAAAAGTTGTCAAAAAAAGTTTTTTTTCTAAAAACATAACTTTTGTGCTCTCCATGGCCTAAATAAATGATTGGGATCATTTATTTCGAAAAAAATTAAATGGTATTATTTTTTCGTGAACTTTACAAATCGGAACTAGAAAACACAAAGTTCGTTATAAAAGTTGTCAACAAGATGAGTGCAGAGGCATGGCTATTAAGGAAGGACAAAGACGGAGTAAGTTTCTACCACAACAATAATTATACTTCGCATGTTCATGTAATAACCGAGATGGGCTATTTGGACGATTTTCCAAATATAATTTTATATTTTAGAATCATTATTAGAAATATCATTTTTTTAGTATAAGGGAATTAAATAATTTTAGGGTTTATTACAATAATATATTTTTTGTTAAACAATGTTGATGAAATGAATATGAACAATTGATTTGTTTCCTTCTTTTTCTTTGGAAAGTATTTAGGTGAAGAATTTCAATCTAGTGCAGTTGTCCTATTATGGTTTTGGAATGCGTCCATAAACAACCTATTATTTCAGGTATAACTATTAGAAAGATCAATTTCAAATCCTATTGTTCAATTTCTTGAATTTTTCTGTTCTTTTTGTTTCAGTTTATAAATTCAACCACAATGGAGTTTCACGATTGATTGCGGATGGTAAAAAAATTATCTTAGTTTATCTGCTTCAATTTAAATATAGTTTTGCAGGGAATTTTATGAAATTTTTGTGATTGTCAATTGTTGTCATGTACAAAACACCAGAAACAATTGGTTCGACAAGATTGACAAAATATTCCAATGTATTCATGCGGTATGGCACATATATGTCCGTAAGTTCTGCACAATCACGGATCTTAATAGGAACTAGAGGCAGTCGTCCCCCAAGATTTTGAAATTATAGCATATATACATATGATAATTCTATTGTATTTTGTGATAAATTACAAGTTATATGTACCCCGCCCCCGCCCCCTCCAAGATTTTTCCGTATTTTTCACTACAACCCCCTCAAGAATTTGGGTCAAGATTCACCACTAGTTCCGCATATGTGATGTGTGAGTCCCGCATGATTAAAATTTTTGTTATAGATATAATTTATCAAAATATCATGAAATTCACTAATAATTAAAAAAAAATTGATAATTTTATTAACTTTTATGAACATTCAACTCTTTCACTACTTATTTCATTAACTCCATACTTGTTCGATTGAAATAACTTAGTTCTTACATGCTTCCAAGTTCCACCACCTCGTCGAACACCAAAACCTTTAATATATATATATTTTTTTAAACAAGCCCGTAAGCGATTTTCTTAATTTGAAAGGTATTGATCCAAAGTACAAGGGTAACATAAAAAAGAAAATAGAAAAGATGAAATTTAATATTGAAAGAAGAAAATAAAAATATAGAAAAGATGAAATTTTATATTCTAATACATCAAAGTTCTATTAACTAAAAAGAAGTTGGTATGGTTGCGGCGTAACTGAGTCTGCAAAAGCAATTTGAAAGATCTACAAATTGACAAAATTATGAGCCTCAGCATTGAAATCTCTGTTAACATAGTGAGCGACAGATCTTTAATTTTTTGTTTCCATAATACACAATCTTTTACTAGTCCTGGTGATCTCCATGAGGATAAATTTAACTTAACTAAAATAATTAGGTTGAATCTTCTTAATTAAATTGTCTAATTAAGCAATTCTCCTCAATTAGCGCCAAAACTGGATACGGATGGAATTTTGGCATATATGCACAAACGTAAGCACTAAACCATATATAAGAAAGGGGAAATTGGAAATCACGCTGGGGATCTTGTAGCGCTATGTAGCGACGGATTGAAATTATATATTGTTTTCTCGCATTTCTATATACACTATATACTATTTTCATTTTTTTAAATATATATTATTTACCGAATGAATTTTTATATATTGTTTGTTTCCAGTTTATATGTTTGTATATATTGTTTTCATTTTTTTTAAATATATATGTTTTATCGAATGAATTTTTATATATCGTTTGAATTTTTATATATTGTTTGTTTTCGGTTTATATATTTATATAGACTGTGACTATATGATCGCTACGATCTTATCGCACAGTATCGGCTCCCATAAAAAAAACTACATGTTACGAACCATACATTCTTAAATCCACTTTTTCCCCAACAGTTTGAGTTTGTCATGCAAGTTGTACGCATCCGTTGCATTTTATGTGCTCATAAGAATATACTCATCCATCTCTGGCTAATAAGAAAATATACAGCATAAAGATTACAAAAAGATCGCGCAATTAAACCATGCAATGCTCTAACAACACAATATACAATTTAATATTACAAAAAGACCACACTACTAAAATAGCAATGGAACCATTTTACCTCACACAGTTCAAAAATCAAGTAGCATTTGTACCAAAGGACTTCCCATAAAAAAAACGTCAATATACATAAGAGTAGTCCACTTAAAGTCATCTCAATATACATACGAACAACATTTATATTCAAAACCTCAATTATACAAACCTCAAAACTGCCAATGCAACCAACGCACCGGCCCTGAAAACCACATCTCTCATGCTCCTCTCAACTTTACACGTAATCTCTTCATCCTTCAGCTTAATCTTATTCGACATCTTAAATACTTCCACAGTCGTATCTCTCAGTCCATTTACAGCTGAACAGAACCAAAAGAGACCAAATCCAAAGCTCGTACTCAGAACCCTGGTTGCACAAAGTGGGGCTCGTTTGCATGCAACTGAAAGGAGAACAGCAAGTCCTGTACCGGCAATTCCTATTGAGAATTGGGTGAGAATATCGGCTATTTTAGGCCCTGATTTCTTGATCAAAAGGATTGCACTGCCAGAATCAGTATTAGTATTGGTATTGGTGTTGTTTATCTTCTTGTCTAGTAGAACAGAGAGCAGGCTCTCAAATGCGTGGAAGTAGTTTTGTTGGAAGATATCTCGGTTCTTCGTTGTGCTTTTGTTTTGTTTCTTCTTTGTTGGTTTTGTTCTGATGGAATCAGGGCTATGAATAGTAGAAGAAATAGGTGTTGGTTAGAAGAAATTGAATGCATAATTGAAAAACTATAGATACAAGTGTGAAAACTGGCTTGATGCTAGTTTATTAGCCCAAACAAACCCTGCAAGCTCTGTAGTCCTTGCAAATCAAAAGGCACATCGTATATACGTATCTCAAAAAGAAAAAAACGAATCAATTGAGATACCTTTTCAATGTAGCAAGTGTATCAGTCGGAAATTTAAGAACAGAGATATTGTTGGCAGCTCTTCCACGGAGGCGACTCCTGTTCACAAAAAGATAAAATTTAGCTCATTTTAGAAAAATCGCCATTGGTAATGAGTGGTAAAATATCTACTAGATGAGATTCATATGAATTTCTGTGCACAAGTAGGATAAAATGAGCAAATACAAAGTACAGATGCTTTTACTAAGCTCCAAATCCAATAGGAGAACATTAAATAAATACAAAATGTTGCCATTTCATAAGAATACAGTGGTATACTATACCTTATCAAAACCTTGCTATAACAACTAACACAACAGAGACCATAGTAAAATACCTTTCGAAATAAGGAACAAGCAAGGCCGCCTTGCTGCCAGCTGGCAATTTGTTGTACAAATCAAACTCAGAGAGGATTGAAAGGAGATCTTTCATTTCAGCGCCACTTCCACTGAAAAGAATCCTTCCGCTCGGATCTATACTGAGCAGCGAGCTTTTAGACATGGTTCCAACGAAATTCAACAGAGAACTAGGAATTGAGCTTTGACGTTCTAGATTTGGAATCTTGTAAAGAAGATCATCGTTCAAAAATTGTGGATGGTGGTTCATGTCGATTGGTACTGTTTGAAATCCCGTTAGATCAGGTAGAAAAGATAAGCTTGGCTTTTCAGTTGAATTTGAACCTAATAAAAGACATTTCAGTATCTTTTCATGTCTCGTGCATTGATCTGCAGTCCCAAAGCTGAAAAGACCAGAGTCGTCCTGGCAAGAATCTGTTTCAAAACATCAGAAAAGAAATCAAAATACGCACAATAGACAATTGCTATCTTTAACATGTTGAGAAAAAAAATCAAAATATGCACAATAGACAATTGCTATCTTTAACATGTTGACATTATTTCATCAAGAAAAAAACATGCTGAGATTAAAAATAATGGAGCTCCAAAACTGGGAAGTAAGATCATAAAATAGCAATTTAAGAACTTGTGAAGAATATATAAGTTGAACGTAAATTTACTGGATCAAAAGGTCAGTTAACCACAATTATCAACGCTTTATTAGTGGTTATGTTTTACACAACTTCAAAAAAAAGTATTTTATCGAAGATTATATGATATATTGTATAAAACATACATACAATACAATCTTAAAAAATTTATTAAAAACACACCTTGCACATCAATAAGCACAGGATTTATAGGTGACATAATGGACTCACAATCTGGCCAAATAGATCGTCCTTGTTCCTCAAGATGATGAGCTCGGAGATGTAGAAAAGCATTCTTTTGTGCCTCTTGTCTTTTCCCCTGAAATGTTACTAAAGACTGGCACTCCTGCATCATATTATCATGTCAGCACCATAATTCTAAGTTTTGAAATATGCAAGTATCAAGTTTCAACTAGTTGTGAATGACTGATAGTTTAGAACTAAGAGTACATTCCAACAGAATAAATAAATGGCCAAAATTGAGTTTACATCACTTCATCAAGTAATAATTAACAAATTAAATGAAATGAGCCCACATAAGCACAATTAAGCTGCAAATTAATCTTAATTGTGCAATTTAGTCTCAATAAAGACTAAAGTAACCAAGTTTACCATCAATTCGGGGAATTGATACAAATGAGCCAAGCAAAATAAACAACAAAACAAACCAAGGGCTGAAAATGTTATGAAAGAAGAACATGTACCATAAAAGGTTCATGCTGGTACTTGAATAACTTAGTATGACAACAGTACCATGAGCCTAATGCCTTGCCTCAAAAACCAATTACGAAACATTTCAAAGTAAGAAATAAGAATCCAGGATATCCGCTAACCAAAGAAAGAGTTTAAATAGATGAGTTTTCAGAATCGAAGGTGCTTCCAAATAACCAATCGATACACAAAATGCATTTTTCACCAAAACATGGTGGAAATACAAAAGGAGAAGTCAAGAAACGAACCTTCTTAACTCTGGAGAGGCCTCCTTCCTGGCATGGGAAAACAGCCGGCGCGAGAGCCGCCGACGCCATGACGCAGAGCGCGACCATCTTCTCTCCCTCTCTCGCTCGCTTATCTTCTTCTCAAGGCCAAATGGGCCAAAAGAAAAATTGACTGTCAACAAAAGAAATCATCTCATCGGGAAGAAATTGGGTGGAGGTAGCTGTTTACTTCAATTTTTGTGGTTCTCGAATGTTCTGATTTCCCCAGCTTCGCCTTTTGGACGTTTCTTTGATCTTTGGAAAATTATTCAGGGGAATTCTCAAAAATCCCCTTAGCTTTTACTAAATATTTTAAGAAACCCTCTCATTTTTTTAATTTGCAAAAAGAAATCCTAAGGGTCTATTTAGTAAGATGGAATAAAGGTGGAAGAGTAAAAGAAATTGGAAGAAATATATTTATTCCGTCGAACGGGAGTAGAAGAATATGAAATAAATAGATGAAATATTGTTTAATTTTATTTCATGGAGAAGGCGGAACAGTGGAATAAGAATATTTTTCTTCATTCTCTCTCTTCTTTCCAAATAAAAAATATTGTATTAATTAATTATTCTACTATTTCATTCATTTATTGTCTTTGAATACCATTGGAATAAAATCAAAAAGACACTCTTCTGCAATTCCTCTATTCCGCTTGTTGTGGAACACCACCTAAGTGAATTAATTTTTATATTACCCCCTTTATGTGCTAACTTGAAGATTGCATCAAATTCTAACTTTTTGAATCAATAAACTTTTTCTATACAATATTCTAAATTTTATTCAATAAAAAAAAATTCCATAAAATATTTCACAATATATATTATGATGTTATTTGATCAATTGTACAATAGATTATTTTATTTTATGACTTTATATAAATATTATCTAACCGATATATTGTATTACAAAATAATACTTTATATAATACAAAAATTTATATAATACAATATAAATCATTAAATGAAATCATATATTGAAAAATAATATCATAACATATCGCGACTATAATATCATAAAACATTATGCCGTAAAATAATTAACTATGGGTTTATTTATGATTTTTTATTGAATAAAAATTAAAATGATTTGTAAAAAGAATTTAATCGGGGTATTTTGGTCCAAAAATAATAAAATTGGATGTAATGTTAAGGTTAACGCTTGTATGAGATAAAATATAGATTAATCTATTTTACACGGTTTTGTTAGAATCTAAAAAATAAGGGATTTTTTTAAATATCAAAAATAGTTAGGGGGTTTTGAGAATTCCCCATTTTTCAATACTATACATAATATTAGAAAAAAAAATCATATTTATTCTTTCAAAATTCAAAATATCATATTTACCCTGTAAAAATGCAACTATCAAATTTGCCCTTCCAAACTTTAATTTATTTTATATCTCTATTTGTTTTTGTTAGTAGAATGCCCTAGGCCAATATATTTGAGACCTAGATATATGGATTGTGTTAAACAAACATTGTGTTTATTTAGAGATATTTTATATAATAAATGCGTATTGGTTATTTTATTCTTATTACTAAAATGAACCTTGAATATGATATTCGACTTTTATATCATCAAAGTATGTGACTTTGATTATAAAACTATAAAGTATTATGAATGATATTCTAAACCGTCCCCGGTCATTCATAGGATGTTTGTGAGACAAACATAATTTATGATAAGCTATAAATGTACATCGGTATGTTAGTTGGATCGATGGTCACATTTTACCGATCATGAATAAGAGTTATTAAGTCATTAACGTAAGTATATGTTGGAGATCATATAATGGATTGACCCACTCTAAGAATGCTACATGATTTGTGTCATTAGTTATTCTAGTAAAGAATGTATCTCGTAATCCTTAGACTTGAGATTATCTCAGTTTCCTACATGAGAAATTTTATACTTTAATATAATCTAACATCGTCTTTAACCGGGCAAGTCATAAAGATTATAATTAGGTATATAATGAATTATGCGGAGGAAAGAGTTTAATTAAGATATGATTTGTTCATTGAGAGAGATATCTTTAGGCCTCTTGATTATTTGATTGAAGAAATGCATGGCCGTGCTCGAGCGAATTAATAAGGAGTTATTAATGTCATTTCATGTTCAATCAAATTCGGTGTCAACAAATATTTATCGACTAACGTAAGGTTGACACATACCATGCCTTATGGACGATATAGGTATCGTGTAACAAAGGGATACAATGCATGAACATAAATTATGTTTGATTGAATCATCCATACTTGCTTAATTTGGGTAATCATGATATCTTGCTAGAGGCCGCTCATGATTTATAATCCGTTGTGATTATTGCCAACATTAAGTAAACCTACTGGGGTCACACACAAAGAACAACTATTGAGACGCATCACCGTAAAAATCATAACTTATGTGATAAGTTGTATGAAGAGCTACATAGTCAAGTGACACATCTAATCCTACATCTTATATGATAAGGTGTGTTGCATATATGGTTACATAGTTACCATGCACATATGATATGAAACTTATGTATTATATAGGAACAAGAGACACCCCAAAATGATTGATGAAAGCATATTTTTCGTCCAACTTTTGTGAGACAAAAGGAGAGAAAAATCCGAAAAATCTTCTCTTGTTATTTCTATGAGAAAAATGAAGAACGAATACTAGCATATATCATTTTTTATCCGTTCAAAGGGGTTGTTCGTGTGGATACCGGTAGAGGACGAAGCGAAGTGCTTGCGTCTTTGTGATTCGAACCGTGGTTTGTTTGGAGAATCGGTTTGCTTGGAGAATCTGTTCATTTGGAGATCGGTTTGTGAGACCGGTTAGGCGAAACATACAAAGGATCGGTTTGAAAACCGATTTGGAATCGGGCAAAGAAAAGTATCAACAAAATTTGCTTTCGATCATCACGGATTAAGCGTAATCCGAAGGTACAAAGTTATGAACTTTTCTTTGATTTAATTGTAATTCACGGATCCTTCTTTTGGGTTTCGAATTCGATTTTGTTTTGTTTTTGTTTTTCCGCTGCATTATGAACGGTAGAAACCCAATAATTTTAGACTCGAGTTGAGAGAGTTTGATAAATATTAAATACGTACTACGAAAGCTTGTTTTTCGTACTTGAACTTAGAATCTCTTCCAACTTGCAAGAAGGTCTTACATTTTTGAAAGTAAAAATATCAAATTCATACTTCCAAAATTCAACATATATCATACTAGCTTGATTTATAAAAACACACATCTCCTTCTTATTCGGCATTACCTTTTTGCTCTCTTTCTCAGCTCATTTGTAGTACATAATTTGAGATCGACTCGAACCGAAACTCTAATCTCTTAAGTCCGATTAAAAAAAAACTACAGCTAAAATAGATGAATCTTATTTTTATAAGATTGAACTTCATAGAAGCAGAAAGAGGATGGGGAGAGGAAAGACAAAGGCAATTCCCTTGGGAAAAGAGTGGTTTTATATACAAAAGATCAAGCCTCTCTTCCTTCCCTACAAACCTTTCAAACTCCCCTCCCCCTCCTTCTTCCCATTCCTTTCTCTCCTCCTAGAACGGGAAAGATGCTCCCCCTTGGCTACTAGCCAACAGCCACCATCCCCGCCGAAAAATTCTAACCAACTAGTAAAACTCATACCAGGGCGTTACGTCCCAAAGAGGAGATCGGGCAAGGAGCCATTGGTCCTAGGAAAAAAAACCTCGGAGTTCAAGAACCATTAATGGCACTCAACAAGAGAAGCTTGTGATAGATCTCAATGATATACCAAGGGGCAAAAGGCAAAGGGATAACGACATTTTGCCATTACCAACCAATCTTCCTTTAAGAGAACAAGCCGACCTCTCTCGAGAAAAGAAAACAACGAACCCCCTCCTCCTATGTTTTCTCAACTCAGCTGCGATTCCGGTTATGTTGGCCATTGTAATGTATATTTTTATACACATTTTTATAGTTTTTATCATCTCAAATTTAATAAAATTTCACATAAAATGTATGAAAAAGACTCATAACTCATAGAATATAATTTGAAACATCTTAATACATTTTTGTGTTATTTTACGGGCGAAAATGCCATAAAAGGATGAAGTGGACCAAAACGCAAATAATGGGCCAAAAAATGGCCAACTAAAAACTTCAAACACTCTACAAAAATTTCCCAAACTTTTACGACAATTCAAAAAAAAACTTCTACAACCATGTCGACCGAGCTAAACGCCAAAAATCGTCAAGTTGACCAAAAGTGAACTTCTCTCGAAATGGGTTAAACGGTATACTTGAAACGAAGAGCTCGACGAGACGAATCCAACGGTACAAGTCTCGCGATCGAAACCTTCTAGAACTCTCGGAATCGCTAATTGAAAATCTGGTCAAGTCAACTCTCTCGACCAGGTCGAACTTTCTTCCCCAAAGTCCAATTTTCTTAAACTTGCTCGAAAATGACCAAACAGATCAGCCTTGGACTCGGCTTGACGAGAGGAACTCGCCTGAACCCTTTTCCGGACCTAAAAAACTCCGGTGATCATCAAAATTCGACGAAAAAAATCAAGCTTGAAAACAAACCGAAATCATGGCTACTCAACCTTGTCTCCTACGGTCTATCGTTCGAGCTAAAACCCCGACCATCCTCTTCCTCTCTTTCTACCCTTTCTATCCATATGTAGAACTTATCAAATGATGCGATATTGAGTGAGATATTCGCGTTTGAACTCATGCACGCGAATTGTTTGATGAAATAACTCAAACAGATTTTGAAACTGTTTTTGCCGCCATTGTTGAAACCCGAGGTTCATGAGAAGTTAGAAGCTAAAAATAGAATAGGAGGCTTATAAATATCATGGTGCATCTATCTGGAATGATAATTTGATTGAGAAATGGATGGAGATATGAGTTCTAATCACCACTTTGGTGGTTTTCGAGTTAATTCTCAAAGCTGGTGGTTAACGATGAAATTCGAGGAAATGGAGGATAATTAGAACATAAAATTCAGTGTGTAGTATCGTGAGAGATTGAGGAAAAGTGCCTAAGTCATACTTTTTAATTTGGTTGGCCGAAACTCGAGTTTGAGCTCGAAAGGCCATTAATGGTGGAGCTGGAGGTAATACCGAGCAGCAGTTGGTAAAATTAGAACATCTTTCTTATGGAAACTTCATGCTAAAAAGTAGCGAATCAAGAGTTACAAGTGGTTGTTTGAAGAGAAACGAAAAATTGGCAGAAAGAGTACTTGTGCCCAACGCGACTCATTTCACGAATTTTGACTCGCCGCAACATAGGAGATCGAGGACGTTTGTTCAAAGATTCGGCGCCAAAAACCCGACTCGTTTCAATTTTTTTTCGAACCGTTTTGCCACAAATGAACACACACGGCCATTGAGCGAATGAAAGATTTTTTTAAACCAATCCGAATCTGTCCGCCAAATCAAAACAGGGGAAAATTTCATCCGCCCAAAAATCACTCAAATCTCAACAAAATTTCGTCCGGATCCTCGGTAAAACCCCCCGATCCGCATGAGCCAATCACAAGTCTCGGTTTGTCCCCTACTCTCCTCTCCATTCAAAACAAGCCATTGGACTCTCAAGTCCATTTCAACCTATAAAACACCCCTCAAGCTTCACCATTAAAAAAGGAACTCATTCTACTACTCTACTTAACTTATACACCACTCTCCACTCATCTTCTTTAACCTCTAGAACCACCATTAATGAGTTTCAAGCTTTCTTGAGCTCTAATTTTCGTTTTTGAGTGAAATCGCACAATTTGGGGATGATTTGGGGAAAATTCAAATCGGTCGATTCTAGCTTGAATCGAGGTGCAATTGGAGCTTCAAATCGACTCGAGGGAGCTACCAGCTGGTCTTCCAACTCTCAGTTTAGTCCAATTGTCTTCAAACAATTTGATTTGAATTTTAGATCACAAGAACTCAATTTTGTAATAATAATAATGAAATCTTGTCAAATTCTTGTTCTTGTGAATATGTGTGAGTAAATCTAGATAGGGAAGGAAGTTTGTGATTTGTATACATGAAATCTTGCTTATTAATCTTGTAATTTTGCTAAATTTTGCTGAATAGTCATAAACACACATTTTTTTGAATAAATTGGGGAAAATTGCTTAGCTTAGTACTTTTCATCAATTGATCTATTAAATATGAAGTTTATTGGCTTATTAATCATTTGAAATATTTAGCTTAGTATTTTGTGTGATTAATTTGGAGTTGTGATTGATTTAAATCAAGTTTTGTTTTGAAATGCTGTTTTAGAATAAACTAGTTCTTGAGTCAATTTCTTGAGTAAATATTAGCTTAGATTGCTCAAATCTATCATCTAAATCTGAGAAATTATACAATTAGTGATTAATGGTTGTTACACATCATAAATTTCCTATAAATCCCTATTTTTAAACCGAAAATCAAACACTAATCCAGTTTCTGTCTTGCTGCTGTTTCGTCTCTATTTTTCAGAATTTTTTCCCTAATTTCGTGTCTAATTCAAATCTAAAAAATTCAATAAATATTTCTACAATTTCATTTAGTAGATAATTTTCAAATTAAAGTTTGCCCAATTCCGATTTATAATTTGCGAGATATAAATTTTCTAAGTTTGTAATATTTCTGTTTTTGATCTTACTGTCCAGATTTACTGTTTCTTTTCTTCTTAATTTTTAAAAATATAAAAACATAAAATAAAAATACAAAAATAGTCCTAATTGAAGTATTTCGCAGTATAGAATCCAAATCCGAATTTTGAAATAGTAGTTGTTAAAACAGATTAGTAGAGATATTACAACTTTTGCAAGTACTGGTCTGTCAAAACCAGTTTCTGATCCAGATCTGAATTTTCATTATAAATCTCAAACTACAAAACATCATTGTACAAAATTTTAACAGATATTCCAAAACTTGATAATTGAATTTCTGTACAAATTTTGGGATTTTTCAAGTTTTGGTGATTTTTCTATAATTTTCTGAATTTACTGCTGAACCGATTTTGAATCTGAAATAAGTTTTGGACTAAACTGTAAATATCTAGAAATTCTAGAATAAAATAATAATACCAGTAAATGACCACATAATATATCTCCCTTTCTAGTTCCCAACGGTATATTGTGTGTTGCATTCGGAGTTTATTTGGTATAGTTACAAATTAAAACGTTAAAGTGTGACGTGCTGAAATTTTGAAACACAAACCGAAATTGTTGAATTGAACTTGGAAATTTACCTAATAAACCTTGAAATAAAAGATTTTACACTAGAGATAAATCATTAAGATTAGTTAATTCTTGAGGCCACACCTCCTTGTGTTCGACCCCTAAACTCATTTACCGCTCATACTCGTAAATTGTTTAATAGGGAAATATAAATTATTTTGTTAAATTGTGTGAAATATAAACGACGGTTTTACGCGATTTACTGACCACCCAACCCCCAGTCATCCGGACTAGGAAGGAAAGTGACTCTGTTGTCTAGACAAGGGACACCCTACGAGAGACTTGCCGCAGGCCAAGGTGTTGCGTCAAGTATCGTAAGCCAGGTCATACGGCGAATTTTTTCCCTCTAAAGACTAGACAATAAAGACACACACGGCTCCTCCGACGTCTCGCGACAACCGACCAAGAGTTGGACATCAATCCGCCTTCTCAATATCCACTTCAAGGTAAGGCAACTCAAACACTACAATGGTGACTAGAACATAGTCAAAGACAAACCCAACCTCCGTCAGAAAACAAAGAGGTCGACTTTAAGGAGGGGTCATTTCGTTTGTTATTGCTTTGGGAAACTACCGTAGATGTAATCCCCATTTATCTCCCATATCGAGTGTGGCTATCGCTCACAAACTTGCCTTTACAGGCTTGGAACATCGACTCACTTGCTGCACTCACGAACTCTTTTGGGGTTCTAACATACCATGGATCCTTGAAAAATCTCAGCTCTCTTGAATCCCTCAAAATTGTCATTGCTACTAGCACCCTCTACCTCGTTCTACATGAGGTTGAGCTCACTAATGGAGGGGGAGTTCTATCTGTTGGACTCCGGGTGATAAGCACTGCAAATTAGACATTGAGGTTCTACATACAACTCAATCTGACACCGCCGCAAGAGTATTTCGATGATCTAGTGGTCGACTTATGTAATAGAGGGGAGACTCGTAACCTCTTCACTCGGCTTACAGATCTATAACCCAATCAGATTGGGTTAATGACAACTCCCAAACCACCACCAAAGAACATCAATTTTGAGGTATGCGAAAAAATCTCAAACAACGCACCGAACCTAGAGTGGCTCGGGAACTATTTCACATTGCCGAAAAACCACTAGCTTAGAAGCTCTCGGGTAAAGATCCTAGGAGAAGTGATGCAAATCTTCAACAAGGAAAAATATGAAATCTCTATATGGAATCGGGAATAGCCACCGAAAATAGGCAATGCGGGAATTCCGTCGGCAATATAGGAATACTCCGGCGAAGGTAACGTCAAGGATTCGAATTTCGAATTAACGGTGGGGCAATTTGATGGGCAGGAAGGGGAATCAAATACGCACATATTATATGAAATATCTTAGAATAAATATTATGTTTGTTATTATAATCCATCATCTAGTTCACAAACACTTTAGCCTAGGGCATAACACCATCAATCTCCCATTTGCAATAGGCCAAATCAACCAAATATCTCATACTCGTTGATATAAAAGGTATCACATACTCATTGACCTAACATGATCACCATCATGTACTTGCGGGATTGGCCTCTTAAATGGATTATCAAACATTGTCATATGCAAATACTTTGCATATTTTTATGTCCACCATAATCTAAGAAGAATACTTTATCCTTCTCAAGTATATAATCATACTCTTGATTATTATTTAGTGACTTTCACTAGAATTAAACTTATGTGTGCTTGTTACACTTAATTCACATCACATGTAATTATGCTCCCACTGAATTTCTTGTCAACATAAGATTTATCTTTAATTTTTTTGATAAAACCAAACTGTTTGGTTATTTCATCAAATAATAAATATTCACCTAGAGATGTTTGCTTTAATTCATAAATGAATTTATGCAACTTGCAAACTCTTTTCAAAATTCTTAGGATAGACAAAATTCTCAAGTTGTATCATATACATACTTTCATATGTTTCTATTAAGAAACAATATCTTGACATCCACTTGGCATCTTTCATACTATGAATATATACCCAAGAAAATTCTGAAATATATTAGCATGATGACTTGAAAAAACATTATCATAGTCTATACTATGAGTTTCTCTTAATCATAAATCATGCATTATATGTTTGCACATTATCCATGTCGGTCTTCCTTTTAAAACCGTGTTTCCATCGATGGATCTATCAAATTCCAAACTTGATTGTCCGACATGGATTACATCTCAACTTTCAAAGTCTCTAACCATTAGAGTCTTGATTCATCATATTCTATTAGTAGAATGTGAACTCATCATCTATGAGTACGAATATTTATCATTATACATGAAAAATCTATATATTTTCGGGCCTGCGATAAATTCTAATAAATCTACATGAATACACTTACGTTATATACTCGGACTCTTCAACATCTTGACGGTCTAGTTTATTAATTACATACTCAACCACTAGTTGAAATCTGAATTAATTTCCATCCGAGCATTACGGTCGGTATGTGGAATTTGAACTTTTCAAATTTACTACCACTTATTCTTTTAGAAATACTTCTTCCAAAGAGATATAATTTTCGAGTAACAAACAATTTGTTCTCATATTAGTTATAGAAGTAATATCCTTTACTTTTCTTAGGATATACACAAACAAGCATTAATCCGATTAGATGCATGATGCTTCAATTAAGTATCATATCCTCAAATCTTGATAAAAAGATAATCCGATACACCTACCAAGTCCATATCGCATATGGAGTCTTTTACAACCACTTTAGGTGGAATTATATTCAGTATGAACGCAATAAGAACGTAACCCCGAAATAAATAGAAGATATATTTGACTCATCATGAACGTAATAAGAACGTAACCCCGGTGAAAGTCACTGGATGGCGAGTTAAGAATATTCTCAAGTATTTGAGAAGGACAAAGGATTTATTCTTGGTCTATGGGGGATTTGATAGTGAGCTGGCTATAACAGGTTACACCGATGCGAGCTTCCAAACTAACGTAGACAATTATAGTTCGCAAAGTGGCTATGTGTTTTGTCTAAATGGAGGAGCAGTAGTTTGAAAAAGTTCTAAACAGAAGTTCATGACGGAACTAGGAGTAGTCTCGAGTATCTTGGACCCTATAGTTATCTATTGTGATAATAATGGAGCAATCGCACAATCAAAGGAACCGAGATCACATCACAAAACCAAGCATATACTTCGACATTTTCATTTGATCCGAGAGATTGTTGAGAGAGGAGACATGAAAGTGTGTAAAATACCTGGCGATGATAATGTGGCTGATCCGTTTACTAAGCCACTTCCGCAAGTGAAACATAAGGGTCATGTTAGGTCAATAGGTCTGAGGTACCTAGAGAAACAATGAGATTACTTAGTTCGTCCTAGTGCAAATGGGAGACTGAAAGTAATAATGCCCTAGGCCAAACTGTTTTGCCATGTGGGAAACGGATTATGTATCAGACATTATATTTTTGTATTAGATATTTTATCTCATAAACTTTTTCATATAATAATTGTGCGTAAAGGTTGTTAGATTATTAATTAACCACGAATATGTATGTCCGTTATACGTCACGGGAATATGTGATTGTGATAGTAAAACCATAAAGCAAAGTGAATACAATTCTAAATTATCCCTAGTCATATATGAGATGTTTGTAAGACAAACATATTTGAAAATCTCAAATCATATATATAGTTACTAGTATATTATTTGGATGATTATCACATTTTACCGATCATGGATATTGGATATCAATTCATTAATATAAATATATGGTGGAGAACATATATTGGATCGACCCACTATGAGAATATGCATGGTAAATGTCATTAGTATTTTCGCATCATCTAATGTATGAGTAGTCCTTTGACTTGAGGTCATCATAGATTCCTGCATGTATATCTTTATACTTTGACATAGTCAAACGTTGTCTTTAAACCATGAGTTGGAATGTAAACCATGAGTTGGAATGTGAATGATCAAGATAGAATTTGTTACTCTCGGATACGAGAGAAATATCTCGAGTCCCCCCGATAAATTGAGATCGAAGGAAAACACACGGCCGTGTATGAAAGAATTTGCATGTGTTGTTAATATCTTTTAATTTATTTAGTATAATTATAATTGTAATATGTATTTTTATACACATTATTAGGGTTTTTATCATGAAAAATTCGTTAAGAAATCACATAATTTGTATGAAAAATACCTAAAATTAATAAAAATTATATGTGAAACTTTTAATACATTTTTGTGTGATTTTTCAGGTAAAAAGACCGAGAAAACGATATTTGGAGACCTCTCGTGAAAAGTCAACTCCAAATGACGGACCGATTTGCAAAACATGGACCAAAGATGGCCGAATTTTCGACAAATCTTTGCGAAAACCCTACACATGATTCTCCAAAATTCTTACAACCTTTATCCGTCGACTATCCAAGCCAAGAACTACAAAATCCACAAAAAGACGAAAAATCAAACCCGGAAATCGCCGAGTTGACCAAAAGTCAACTTTTCCAAAAGGGGTCAAACTGGGTGTCAAATCGTAGAGCGCGACGATATGAGTCCAACGGTACAAACCTTGCGAAAAAAGACCTTCTAGAACTCCCAGAAAATGCGATACAAGATTTGGTCAAAGTCAACCTTTGACCGGGTAAAAACTCTTCCAACCAACCGGAGTGTGACACGTGTTGGATTCGGTTTGAAATCAGCAAATCGTAAGGTGCCACGTAGCACAGACCGTTGAAAATTAGTGACAAGAAAAACACGTGGCGCACTTTTACTGGGGGGCATCGCTGACGAAATCCGTACGCGTCAGTACGAGGATCGAATTTCAGCCAATCACGTCGCGACACGTGGCAAAACGCGTTGTGGAATCCACGTCTGATCTCTGAACTTCTCCGTTTCTTATTCAACTGCACGCCTCCGTTTTGGTTATAACACGTATATTGGCCTGCACTGGACCGTCCGGTGAATCGAAATGGAGACGGCGTAAAATGCGTTTTCTGCAAATATCAGAAGCGCAGTACGAGGATTCTTTTCTCAGCCAATCAATCGTCGACACGTGGCAAGTTCGTTTTAACAGATTGAAAGGTGAAACACGTGGCAGAATCGTGGCCATTGGATCAGATATCTGATTTTGATCAAACCAACCCCTGAGCGACACGTATGTAGTCCGTTGGAACGGATGAGATTGAGAATGAAATGCTATATGTACCCAAAATTTGCACCCAAGCTGAATTTGTATAGAAAAGAAAGAAATAGTGCTATTTACCCCCCAAATTGCTACCCAAAAAAGAATCCGGATCAAACTAAATTGTTTAGTCCCACCATCCTAATTTTAAATATTTTCTAGGGTAAATTTCACTATAAAAAAGACCCCATCTTCTCTCTAGAGGAATGGATCCACACAACCATTCAATCCTCCATTCTTACATCACCATACACCATTTTTCATCTCTTTCACCATTTTCAACTCTATTATTTTCTTTTCCACCATTAATGTCCATAAACTTCAAAACTCCAATTTTTGAGACTTGAGAGAGAAGATAGAATTTTAGAGAAGAAAGAAGTGCTTGAACTAGAAGGTGAAGGTGATAAATCAATCAAGAAGGAGAGAGATCGAGAACGATTCACTTCTTTAGGGTTTGATTTAATTCTTCTTTTTCTTTTTTTTCTTTTTTATTTTCTTTTCTTGGTTGGATTTTAATATGATTTATTTTGTGGACATGAGTGAGTAGTTTTAAGGGTAGGGAAAGACTTTTTGTGTAGCCTTGATGATGAAATCTTGAGAAAACTTGCATTTATTTAGTATTTTTAAGATTAAATCTTGAGATATTTTTATGAGTTTTAAAGTTAAATTATTTGGAAGGATGATTTGATATTTATAAAAAAATCTTAGAGATTTGTTTGAATATATTTGACTTGGAAAAGTTATCCTTATTCAAATAAGGGTTGAATCAATTATAAGAACACTTAAAAATAGAAGTTTTTAATGGATCTAAATGTTGATGAGTTTATTAATTAATTTTTGGAAAGAAATTAATTAAACCTTGCTTATAAATACTATATGATTAATTTGCTATCATTTGTGATTCGTGATTCTCAAGTTACACAAATTGTCGTATTTCCCTACTATTTCTCTTTTATTCCTTTAAAAAGAAGTTTGTTTTTAATTTTATCTCTCGTGCAATTCTTTCTATTTAGAGCAACAACAACAATCTTTCAAAACACAACACTAAATTCTAAGTGAGAGTTGAACGTTAAAATATTTAAGGCCCAAGCTTCCTTGTGTTCGACATCCTAAACTCAAATTGCACTTATACACTTTGTTGATGAATTAGGAAACTTATAAATATCTTTGTTAACACGTGATTACAATAACGACAAGTTATCGCGTTGTCACAATAATTCAGGAAATAGAATTGATCATAATAAGGATGACATAAAACCATGCCTTATGATCAATATAAATATCGTTTAACAAAGGGACTAAATACATAATTGATGTATAGGTTATGATCACGTGTCATTCATTTAATTTGGGTAATCATAACGTCGTACTAGATGCTACTTATGATTTGTAAACTTGAAACTTATTGCCAATATTAAATAAAACCTGCAGGGTCGCACACACACATAACTAAATCGGTTGGACAAAGAAAATCAAAAGAAAGGTGAAGATGTGTGAGCATTTGATGCTATAAATAGATAAAGGGTTCATCCGATTAGGTCGAAGATTCGAGATCACATCCTAGCCGTCTTTTTGAGAGAGAGAGAAAGAGAAACCATATCTAGTAATCTCGGTTTCTCCTCTAACGAGTTAGTCGCATGTGAATACGTTTAGAGGGTGGTGCCGGAGTCGTAGCGCCTTTCGTAATCGGATCCGCAAGTGACGCAGGGAGATCGTTTGGAGACGAATCGCGAAGCCCTACAAACCGGATTAGCCGAATCCGAGGTATAAATAAGATTTATTTTTTCAGATTTGTTTGATAATACACGGATCCACGGCTAGGAAACGGATAAATTTTTAATTCCGCTGTGCATATCGATTACGCGTTTTCTTTCATAATAAAAGGTCATGCCCTCATTGACAATATAGGATTCCGCAATAGAGCCTTCCGGATGAGCTCTGTTTCTCACTTTTCTTTTCAGAGTACCAACATACCTACATTTGCACAAAACAATGATTATTAGATTAAAAAAAAAGTTAAAAACGTAAAATACAATAATTTATGAACGTTTCAACAGGAAGCATCCATCTATGTTGCACCGGTCCTCCAAGTCTAAGTCTTGCCTCATTTGCTAAATGAACCACTAAATGAATCATAACATCAGAAAATGCTAGTGGAAATATCATCTCTAGTTTACATAGAATAATCACAATTTGCTTTTCCAATTTTTCTAAAATTTTCAATTTTAAAGTTCTTGAACATAATTGTCTAGAAAAACATCCACAGTTACTTAGAGTGTTATGGATGTCCTTATCCAAGAACCCACGCAATCCTACAGGGAGCATTCTTTGTAGAAGAATATGACAATTATGACTCTTCAATCCGGGATAATTTGTCATCTTTTGTACTAACACATTTTGAAATATTTGCTGCATATCCATCTGGAAATTTTACGGATTCAAGAAATTCACAAAAAAATTGTCTTTTTTTTGTGATAACGTGTAATGAGCAGGTGGCTTTACAAGTCTCTCCCCTTGTAAATACAATTCCTGTCGTACGCTCATATCTTGCAAATCCAAGCGAGCATTATGGGTATCCTTGGTTTTACCTTCTACGCATAACAATGTTCCTATTACATTGTCCCAAATATTTTTCTCGATGTGCATAATATCACGATTGTGGCATTACTTTAATTTATTCCAATAAGGTAGCTCAAAGATATACTCCTTTTAGTCCAATTAGGTTCTTCTTTGCTACGTTTTCTCTTTTTATTACTTGGGTGTTTTCCAAATTTAATATTTCTTAATGGCTCCAATTATGTTATTATATTTTCCATTGGCATTTCAGTTGGTTTGGAAGAATAATCATGCTTAACATTAAATTTTGCACTTTTTCTCCATTGATGATTATTTTCCAAGTAACGCCTATGATCCATGTGACAAATTTTACTTCTTAATCCCTTAGAGCAAGTATCATCATTGCAAACAGGACATGTCTTATACCCAGTATTGCAAATAGCGGTCCGTAGGGGCGCAATAGCAGCGTATAGCGATTTTCGGAAGCTAAACGCCCGCGCGCAGCGGTTTTGTTGTGGTGTAGCGTTTTTCGACGATTTAGCGTGAAGCGGTCCGCAATAGCAGTGTTGCGCGTGTATGTTGCGGTGTAGCGGTTGAATAGCGTTTTAATGGATTTTTTTAATGGATATTTTTTTTAATGGATAAATATATTGTGTTTTAATATTTTAATATTAATCATATTTTGATTTTGGATATGTAACTTTTAACAAGAAAATTTCAACCTTTTATTGTTAATATTTTAATATTAATCATATTTTAGTGTTGCATATTTCTTCTTTTAGATTTTGTGGTGAATATATTGTTGGAGAAATAAAGAATATTGAGAATTAAAAACTCAAAATTTATATTTCATATTTAATATGGACAACTCATCATAATATTCTCTATTTCCTATTTGACGGATACCAGTTACTTTTGTAACTTATCCTCTCATTAAAAAATGAATATTTGGTCATTGATTACTATTTGTAACATATTCCAATTGAATTCAAGTTTCTAGCCGTTTGAATCAGTCCATATATAAATTTCATATACCGACCACAATCTCATTAGAAACCGATTTATTGACAGCCCACAAAATAATTTTCATTATTCTATATTCAATGCCATTATCCCATATCATTATGGCTCTGTTGTCCTCTTTCACCTGTATATAGAGACTTGTGACACCTGGTGAAGATACGATAGGATAAGCAATCAAAACATCTTTCACACAATCCTCCAATACTCACTATTCTATTTTTCAAATAATTTTATAAAATGTTTTACGTCGGATATCTAAGGAGCCTGCTATCAACACTCCCAAGGTCGTGCCCCCATGAAGTGTGCTTTACCGGATTATCTTGGGATGATTCCTCGGTCCGCACGTTTGGACGAGAATACGTCTTAAGACAAGCATCTTTCGCGATTCGGTAACCCGTTTTCAATTTATTTTATAAAATATACATTTTTTTATTATTACAACAATCTAAGACGTAATTCTGTTTGGGATAGTATATCCAAATAAAACAAGAAGAATAAAATGAAATAAAATAAATAAGTACAGAATAAAATATTCATACACACTTTATACTTGGATTATATAAGACTGGCCTTGACAGTTTTGTTACGAATAGGATTTAGTCAGTTTTCTGAACATTACTATATCTCAAACTGTAAGTCTGATCTGTGATGATTTTATTGGCCTTGATATTTTATCAATTAAAATATTAACATTTGAATATCTCAAACTTACATTTCCAGTACTTTTGAAGCTATTTATTTTCATTTCTGCTTCTTTCAAAATGGGTCTAGATGATATCCTTGTTTTAAAACCGAAAAATTTACCGGATCTGGATTTTATAGATGGCAAGAACAAATGCAAGCTTGGTTAATAACTTTAGGATTAATATCAGCTTTAGGAATAAAAGAACCATACACTAAGAAACCAACAAAAAGTGGTGAAGAAAAGAGTCCTGAGAAAATTGAATATCATTGTAGGTTTAGGATATTAAGTTGTCTTTCAGATGAAATTTATGAAACATATAGAAAATATGACAAAGCTAAAGACTTATGGGCTTCTCTTGACGATTGTTATAGTAAAGAGAATGAAAGTGTCATTAGATTTACTATTTCCGTTTTTAATAAATATGAGATGGTTGATAATTTGCCTATTAATGATCAAATACACAAGTTTCAAAATATGATTCAAGAAATACATAAAATAGGAGAAACTAAATTAGATGAAAACTATCAAGTAACTTGTCTAATAGATAAATTACCACCGTCTTGGTCGGCGTTTGCACAAGGTCTTAGAAGAACACAAACTAAGTTAAATTTAAAACCTGTCATTCAATCAATCCGAATAGAAGATCAGTTTAGGCATCGTCGAATTGAAGAAAATCGGATGTCCGCAAAAGTTAATTTAACTGAAAATCAAAATAATAATCATAATCATAATTTTAAAAATAAAAGAAACAAATTCTTAAAAACCTAATGAAAGGAACTTTAAGAAGAAAGGAAATTTTATCAAAAATAAATTTCAATATAATAAACCTAGAGGATCCTTTGGACCCTTTCTTGAAAAGAAGAAGGATGAAGATAGATTTTGCTTCGTGTGCGGCCGAGACAATCATGATGCGGGAGAATGCTACTACGGGAAGAAAGCGAAGGTCGTATACAAGAAGAAAGATGCCTCTAATCAAGCTAAGGGTCAAGTGAATATGGTGGCAAATGAACCATCTGGATCCTCCTTTAGGTCAGTTTCTTTTGTTCCTTCCATTAATCTCGCTTATCAAAACGCCGAGTGGTGGTTAGATAGCGGCGGAAATACACATGTATGTGCTGATAGGTCTTGGTTTTCATCTTATCATATCACAAGTGGAGGATGTGTAAGCATTGCAAATGGAACATCAATTAGAGTGCTAGGTGTTGGAGACATCAAGTTAAAATTCACTTCTGGCAAAATAATAATTCTTCGTGATGTGCAACATGTTCCAGACATTAGAAAAAATTTAATTAGTGCTTCTTTACTAGTTCAGTTAGGTTATCGAGTTGTTTTAGAATCGAATAAAGTTGTAATTTCTAGAGGGGATAATTTTGTAGGGAAAGGTTATGTATCATATGGATTATTTAAGTTGAATATTATTTCTCATTCAGTTAATGAAGTTTCTACAATTACCAATAATTCATCTTCATCTCAAATAATTATAAATCCTGATTCTTGTGATATGTGGCATGGTCGTTTAGGTCACATTAATCTGAAAAAGCTTCTTCAAAATCGGCTTTCCATGAAAAACTAGATCTCGAGACTATTCCGGAATAACCAAATTCGCTAAAACCAAAATTTAAAATAAATCTTAATTCTCAATGTGAAATTTGTAGTCAATCAAAACAACCAAGAAAACCTTTCAAGACAGTTGAATTTAGAGATACTAAAAAATTAGAACTTATTCATAGTGATGTATGTGATTCTAATAGAGGTAATACAAGAGGAGGAAGTCGATATTTCGTAATATTCATAGATGATTTCTCTAGATTTTGCTATACATATCTTATGAAAACTAAAGATGAAGTGATTAGGAAATTAGAAACATTCAAAGCAGAAGTAGAAAACCAACAAGAAGAACGAATTAAAATTCTAAGATCTCGATCAAGGTGGAGAGTACACGTCAAATGAAGTGGCTTCATTTTGTGAACAGCATGGAATAATACATCAAGTTACTGCTCCCTACTCTCCTCAATCCAACGGTGTCGCCGAGCGTAAAAATCGAACTTTGCTGGATATGGTCAATGCAATGATCATTAGTTCCGGAGTACCCCAAAATTTGTGGGGGAAGCACTTTTATCTGCATGTTACATCTTAAATAGGATACCCGTCAAAGATAATAATAAAATTCCATATGAGCTTTCGAAGGGATATTAACCTAGGCTTAGTTATTTCCGAGTGTGGGGGTGCTTAGCAAAAGTAGGTATTCCAGAACCTAAAAGAAAGAAAATTGGAGCCAAAACGGTCGATGCAGTATTTATAGGATATTCTTTAAATAGTAACACTTATAGGTTTTTAGTCTTCAAATCTGAAATAAATGAAATTGCAAATGATACTATTCTAGAATCTAGAGATGCAACTTTCTTCCAGAATATATTTCCATTCAAAAATCATGTTTCCTCAAATCATGTTTCCTCAAGTATTTCTAGTTCTGATTCTATTCCTTTTCAAGATTATTCATTCGAACCTAGAAGAAGCAAAAGAGCAAGAACAGAAAAGAATTTTGGTGAAGATTTCTTAACTTATTTAGTTGACAACACTCCTTCGAATTTTCAGGATGCCATGCATTCGTCTGAATCTATTTTCTGGAAAGAAGCAATTAAAAGTGAAATTGAATCAATAATAGGTAACAACACGTGAATTCTCACTGACTTACCTCATGGTACAAAACCTTTAGGTTGTAGGTGGATTTTTAGAAAGAAACTTAGAACAGATGGTACTGTAGAAAGATACAAGGCCAGATTAGTGGTTCAAGGTTTTGGACAAAAAAGGGTCTAGACTATTTTAATTCTGGCTCCTAATATAAAATTAATAAATACAGCAAAATCAATATTATCAAACAATTTCGACATGAAAGATCTAGGAGAGGCAGATGTGATTTTAGGCATGAAAATTATTAGAACTTCTGACTCAATTTTATTATTATCTCAGTCACATTATACTAAATCTATAATTGATAAATTTGGTTTCTCGGATTGTACTCCAGTATCTACACCATACAATCCAAACTTGCATCTTTACAAAAATAATGGAAATTCTGTAGATCAAGAAAAATATGCACAAATCATAGGATCTCTCATGTATTTAACTAACAGAACAAGACCTGATATAGCATACGCAATAACTAGATTAAGTAGATACACAAATAATCCTAGTGAGAGCCATTGGATGGCATTAGAAAGAGTTTTCAAGTACCTTCTGTTAGTAGTATGCCCTAGGCCAATGTATTTGAGACCTAGATGTATGGATTGTGTTAAACAAACATTGTTTTTATTTATAGATATTTTATATAATAAATGCGTACTGGTTATTTTATTCTTATTACTAAAATGAACCATTAATATGATATTCAGCTTTATATCATCAAAGTATGTGACTTTGATATTAAAACTATAAAGTATTATGAATGATATTCTAAACCGTCCCTGATCATTCATAGGATGTTTGTGAGACAAACATACTTTATGATAAGCTATAAATGTACATCAGTATGTTAGTTGACTGATGGTCACGTTTTACTGATCATGAATAAGAGTTATTAAGTCATTAACATAAGTATATGTTCGAGACCATATACTAGATTGACCCACCGTGAGAATACTACATAGTTCGTGTCATTAGTTATTCTCAGTAAAGAATGTATCTCGTAATCATTAGACTTGAGATTATCTCAGTTTCCTACATGAGAAATTTTATACTTTTAATATAATCTAACATCGTCTTTAACCGGGCGGTCATAAAGATTATAATTAGGTATATAATGAATTATGCGGAGGAAAGAGTTTAATTAAGATAGGATTGGTTCCTCTCATAAATTGAGAGAGATATCTTTAGGCCTCTTGATGATTTGATTGAAGAAACGCACGGCCGTGCTCAAGTGAATTAATAAAGAGTTATTAATGTCATTTCATCTTCAATCAAATTCGGTGTCAAGAAATATTTATCGACCAACATAAGGTTGACACATACCATGCCTTATGGACGATATAGATATCGTGTAACAAAGGGATACAATGCATGACATAAATTAGGTTTGATCGAATCATCTATATTTGCTTAATTTGGGTAATCATGATGTCTTGCTAGAGGCCGCTCATGATTTATAATCCGTTGTGATTATTGCCAACATTAAGTAAACCTACAGGGTCACACACAAAGAACAACTATTGAGACGTACACGTAAAAAACATAACTTATGTGATAAGTTGTATGGAGAGCTACATAGTCAAGTGACACATCCAATCCTACATCTTATACGATAAGGTGTGTTGCATATATGGTTACATAGTTACCATGCACATAGGATACGAAACTTAAAGACTATGTAGGCACAAGAGACACCCCAAAATTAGATTAAGGATCATTATATTTTCGTCCATCTTTTGTGAGATAAAGAGGAAAGAAAAATCCGAAAATTATTTTCTTGTTATTTCGTGAGAGAAATGAAGAACGGATACTAGCATATATCGTTCTTTATCCGTTCAAAGGGGTTGTTCGTGTGGATACCGGTAGAGGACGAAGCGAAGTGCGGCGTCTTTGTGATTCGGGTTGAAATCGTAGTTTTGTTTGGAGAATCGGTTTGTTTGGAGAATCGGTTTGCTTGGAGAATCCGTTCGTTGGAGATCGGTTTGTTAGACCGGTTAGGCGAAACATACAAAGGATCGATTTGGAAACCGGTTTGGAATCGACCAAAGAAAAGCGTCAACCAAATTCGCTTTTGATCATCACGGATTAAGCGTAATTCGAAGGTACAAAGTTATGAACTTTTCTTTGATTTAATTGTAATTCACGGATCCTTCTTTTGGGTTTCGAATTCGATTTTGTTTCGTTTTTGTTTTTCCGCTGCGTTATGAATGGTAGAAACCCAACACCTTAAGGGCACCATATCATATGGTCTTAGTTTCACAGGTTATCCATCAGTATTAGAAGGGTTTAGCGACTCAAATTGGATCTCGGATTCATTAGATGTTAAATCAACAACAAGCTATGTTTTCCTTTTAGGAGGTAGTGCTATATCGTGGCAATCAACTAAACAAAGTATAATTGCCAAAAGTACCATGGAAGCATAATTAATAGCTCTAGATACCACTTGCACGAAGCGGGGTGGCTAAAAGAATTATTATCGGATATACCATTAGTTCCTAAACCAATACCATCTATTTTAATAAATTGCGATTCTAGAGCTGCAATTGATTTTTGTAAAAAGAAACTTATAAATTCAAAGTTGAATAGACATATTAAAAGACGACAAAAATCAGTTAAGCAACACATTAAAAATGAAATTGTAAATATTCAATATGTAAAATCGGACAACAATTTAGCTAATACCCTTACAAAAGGCCTTGACCAGGAAAAGGTCCTTAAATCATCGAGGGGGATGGGGTTATGCCCATAATGAGCTTTCTTCCGGTGGTAACCCAACCTTTGTGATAGGAGATCCCTTGAATAAGGTTCAATGGGTAATAACAAACCGATAAGTTGGCTAAAAGAGCGCACACTTTATTTAGGCGCTTTAACTCCAACCCCATCTCTATGATGAGTGTGCTCTATGTAGTGGTATAGAATGAGCATTGTAGCTCTCAATGAGAAACCGAGGCGGTAATTTCCGCTAGATGTGACTCTACACATATCCCCGGTAGGAAACTCACCTATATGAGATTAATTGTATATGGCCGCGGTGCGGGACATGGGTAAGTCCCAAAGACTCTCATAAAAAATCCAAGATAAATGTGTATGGCCAATAAAAGCACAAAACCGTGATAGCAGTATTAGTACTATGCATGTGTTAGAGTGGTATTTGGGTAAAAGGAACAAGTTCAAGACTAATTAGTTCACTTCGTTTCCTCGAAATTAAAGCTATTAACACTAGATGTAAGTTCAAATCTTATAAGATACTCACATTGAACGTGTAGTATAAATATCCGGCAAAAATGAATTTTATTAAAAAAAAAAATTTAACTTACTATTTTCTTTAACTAAACTATTTTAATATTCTTATTTTATTTATTTTATTTTATTTTATTTTATATATTTTTGGAAAAATAAAATTTTGAGTTTTGTGGGGGATTGTTGGAGAAATAAAGACTATTGAGAATTAAAAGTCAAAATTTATATTCCATATTTAATATGGACAACTTATCATAATATTCTCCATTTCCTATTTGACAGATACCACTTACTTTTGTAACTTATCCTCTCATTAAAAAATGAATATTTGGTCATTGATTACTATTTGTAACATATTCCAATTGAATTCAAGTTTCTAGCCGTTTGAATCAGTCCATATACAAATTTCATACACCTTACCACAATCTCATTAGAAACCGATTTATTGACGGCCCACAAAATAATTGTCATTATTCTATATTCAATGCAATTATTCCATATCATTATGGCTCTGTTATCCTCTTTCACCTGTATATAGAGACTTGTGACACCCGGTGAAGATACGATAGGATAAGCAATCAAAACATCTTTCACACAATCCTCCAATACTCACTATTCTATTTTTCAAATAATTTTATAAAACGTTTTACGCCGAATATCTAAGGAGCCTGCCATCAACACTCCCAAGGTCGTGCCCCCAAGGAGTGTGCTTTACCGGATTATCTTGGGACGATTCCTCGGTCCGCACGTTTGGACGGAATATGTCTTAGGACAACATCTTTCGCGATCCGGTAACCCGTTTTCAATTTATACTTGTTTTCTTATTTTATTTTATAAAATATACATTTTATTATTATTACAACATATATTATATAATGGTATATAGGAAAAATAATATTTATACATATTATCCGCTATAAAAATATATCTCCGCAATATATGCGATATACACTGCGATATACGCAATTCGTTAGATGAAAATCCTAAACGCAACACACCGCTAAACGCTATTTGCAACCTTACTTATACCCATTTGTATAATACCCCGATATATCACCATATGCCGGAAAATCATGTATAGTCCATAGAACTACGGCATGCATGCGAAAATATTTTCCGCTAACCACATCATACGTTCTTATACCAACTTCCCATAACTCCTTCAATTCATCTATTAGAGGCATTAGAAACACATCTATGTCCTTTCTTGGTGACTTTGGAACCAGGGATAAGTAAGGACAAAAAAAGAAAAGATTCTTTCATGCATTTTCATGGTGGAAGATTATATGAAGTAAGTATGATGGAGGGAGCTGCGATATCTCAGCATCGGTCCTCTTTGCTTGCGAACGAGTTCGCCCTTCTAGTGCTATATGTTAACTACAAGATTATGTATAAAATAGGACTACAGCTATGAGTAAATATATAATAGAAATTAACTAAAGCATCTAGCCAAATTAATGACCTGACTTTTTGAAAACAATTAACAAAATGAAAAATAATTAACTAATTAATAATTAACCAGAGATTAATTTATTTAGAAATAATTTGATTTGGTTTGGCTTTGATTAATTAACCACACACACTCATCAACCAACAATAGAAATTGTTCAATTTGGTTTAGAATGGCGTGGATTAATTCACCGTGCATTAATCAACTCTAAGTTCTAACATTCATCCAATCAAGTTACACGAGAGAGACTACTCGTGCCCCCACCCCGGGGGGGAGGCCAAAGGATGTGAAGGGGAGGGATAGAGGAGGCCAGCGATCCATGTAGAGGAGACGAGGAGGTGAGTCTCAATCGACGACTTTTGGAAGAAGAAAGAGAACTGGGAAATGAAGTAGAAAATGGAAATGAATGGATGGGTGTTTTATATATATTAGTTTATAAATTAAATATTATTTATTCTATACATTAGTAAAAATACAAAACCCTTAAGCTACCAATTTTGGTTACAGTAGTGAAAAATATAGAGGGAAAATTACCGCCTTTTTTTTTGTTATAAAGAGATGAAATCCCTCCATTTTTTTAAATAATTTTTTTGGCAAATATTAATGAGGGAAAAATTAGAGAGGGAAATTTTCCCGCGGATCAAAGCAATGTTGAGACCAATATTCGTCCTAAATTATTACTCACATTGTCAAGTAACCAAAATTTGTCATAATAGATCTTTAAGAATGTAGCGACTAAGTTTTGTCACATACTAGCTCAAACACAATAACAAATTTCATTACACCAATTTGATGCTGAGGAGAGACCAAATTTCGTAGTAGGTGATCCGATTTAGGGACCAAAATTAGTCACCCTTTAATGCAGCAAGTGCATGACAAAATATGTCGCCAACTATTTCATCTCGATATAAAAAGATACCGCAAGCAGTTTACTATGACCAATTTGTAGCCGAAAAAAATATATTTGTCCCAAAAAATTATCCAATTGGGACCAACATATATTTGTCTCAAGTTATATTAAATAGTGACCAAATAAAGATGGTCACATATAATTTGGTAGTTAAAGCATATTTTTGTAGTAGTGATTAACCAAATAGACCGGATCACAAGGAGTTTTCTATGGCGAGGGGACACGGAATATAAGGATGGGCATTATCTAGTAAATTGGAAAAAGACTTGCTTACCGAAAGCAAATGGTAAACTAGGACTTAACGGATATCAAAATCCATAATGATGCCCTTCTTCTTAAATGGCTATGGCTATGACTACTTGAGAAGGAATCAAACTCATTTTGGGTGGAAACATTCTCCCTCGTCTATAATATCCCTAACATTTTCGACCTAAGCAACATCCCTAAGAGTAGACCGTCATTCTTCATGAATGACCTTAGGGATCTAATACCCTTTTTTCACGCCTCAACCGAGATAGTATAGACCGCCGAGGGTCCCTCTAGACAATGGCATTGGACTAACACATGAATTAAGGTGCATTGGAACCCTACTCTATGGAAGATACGATGCCCCTCAAAAGTGAAATTTTTCCTATGGCTTTGCCTTCTAAACAGGCTATCCTCCGATGCAACAATAGCACATTTCCCCCTCTACCTCATCTCTTAGGCAGGACCATAACAAAGTCTTTTTTTGTTCTTAGATTAAGGTATCATGCTTACTAGTAAGTATGATATATTCTTGTATCATATGTTATATAAGAATAAATGATTCTCCTCTCTCTTTCATCCAACTCATGTCCTTCCTTGTGTATCTTCGCCCAAACAATAGTCAATCCTTGTCAAGGATGTCGAAAAGCTTGTTTGTATGGTTAGTTATTTGAATTTATAGAACTAAATGATAGATGAGTCGATCGCAAGCGCACAATCTATCGGTATAATATATGGTGTCAATCCTCGGATATCCTAGAAGTACTCACTTTGCTAAAGATATTAATTAAAACTGGATTAAAGTAGAACACCGAGAAATTCGGCAATGAGTATGCCGTGGGCACGGTGACGTATTGCGGACACCGACATAAATGTTGGGAAAAGTCTTGGTTAGAAGAGTTCTAGGGATTTGATGGTTTCACGTTATATTCATTTAACTAATTTATTAGTTTCTAAACTTGGTATTCATTTCGGATTATGATGGAGATCTTGTCCTTGAATAGTTCAACCGACTGTCGCAGTGAATTGCCATGCATAAGTTTAAGTGAGATCTAGACCTCTTGTGTTCCTTGATAATCCCCCCCCCCCACACACACACAAAACAATCATCCGTTAGGACACCCAATCTTTATCACGGAATGTCCCACCGTTAAACACATCAAATCCTCGAACTTTGAATTTAGTCCCAAGATCACTGTTGTGGGTAGGTCATACGTAATACACGAAAATACCCGCTTCTAAGATTGCTTTGCCTAAGATATGGCACAGTTCGATTTTTTTTTCTAATTTTTTTCACCACTCAATTGAAATAATTAAATATATATTTTTCTCATCTTTAAAATATTTTTTCATATACAAAAATAGTTATTTAAACTACAATTGATAAATATATGATTCAAATTGGGTCATGTTTATGTGCAACTTTCGATAGTGAATGCTAAAAATGTGGTGAATAGATCTTCGTAGATCTCCACGAAAAAGCCAAGGACATTGTACACTTATACATAAATTTCTCTATTTCTATCTCAATCTAACTTTTTTCTATCTCATTTTTTATGAGATAAAATTATGGGTGTAAACAGTTCGGATACATATCGTATCTCGTATCCATATTTTTTCCGGATTCAAGTATGGATACAAATAGACCCGGATACGGTTTAGATATAATTTACCAAATATAGATACAATTCAAATACCTTGAATATGGATACAAATACGGACTCATTTCGAATTGTTTAACGGGATATTTTAATATGTAGCATAGAAAGTTGCTTAATAGATAGAAAACTTCTGAAAATCGTAATTGGTTAACTAATCATATGAACGATAAAAGAATTTTGCATGCAATAATTTGCACTATATATATAATTTATATTTAGTATTTTGTTAGATGAAGAGTGAAATATGTCTCTTAAGTCCAATGCATGGATTGTAAAATAGGAGGGAAACTAGTATGATTGTAAAAGAGGGAAAACTCGATTTTGAATTCAAATTTGAGTTTATAAAAATGGATATCTCGAATAGAAATATTATCCAAGACAGATAATATTCATACACTATCCGCACCCGGCTCGTAAAGTCAATATTGTATCAGTATTCGTATTTGTATCCGTTTCTATATCCGGATAGATATAATATTTTTATTCACATATAAATATTTTATAGATATGGTGAAATTCATTTTGGATATTATCCGTCATTTACATCCAAGATGAAATGATTGAACAAGTCTCTAGAGGCTACCCAAAGGTATCCAAATGGTCAATCTCTTGTATCTAAATTTATTTATGTAGATTCATCTTTTTATAAAATTAGAAGTTAAATATAACCTTTTTTTATATTAATAATAATAAATAGGGTAAATTTTATCATTAGTCATTTTACTTTCCACTTTGTTCAATTCAAATTGGTTTATCAACTTTCAATTATTTCTTTGAAGTCACTGAACTCTTAATTTGTACAATTCAAGTTATTTCATCAAATTTCCATCAATTATTCAATGGAATGAAGACATGGCTTTCATGTAATGTGATGTTAGTGTCGCCAACCAAATCATCATATTTATTTTTTTATCATCCTTTTATAAATCAAATATAATATGATAATGACAAGAAATAAATCGTTGATTATAAGAAGTTACAACCAAATTTGATAAAAACAACCAAAATTAAAATTAACACAAAATTGGAACATACCCTCCATTTGACATCCCTATTGGCGTCAAAGGATGCTAGTAAGCCGTATTCTCCATGAAACCATTGGGGTATCTATGTTGTAAGTCCAATTGCGAATTTTTTTTGTTCATCCAAAGACTCTCTCGAACCTCCAATTTAAAAGAGAAGGAGAAGCAAGAGTGGAAAATAGAAGAGAGATATGAGTGGAGATGAAAGAGAGAGAGAGAGATGATTTAGAAAGGGAGATTGAGGTAAAATGGAGAAATTAGAAAAGAAAGAGGAAATTTGAGTCAAAAGAGAATAGAGAAAAACAAGTGAAGTAAATTTGAGAAAATATCACCCAGTAGAATCGTCGGGAGATAATTGTTGGAGTTAGTAGATTGTCGGGAAGAAACAAAGACCCGAGGGCTACCGCCATCGGAGGGAGTTCACGTATGTTGCGCGGATATTTCAAAAATTCAGCCGTATCGTATCGGATACTTATACCCATATCGGATACTCGAATACCGTATCGGACACGTCACGTGGCATATCATAATATTTTATTCCAAAATAATACCGGATATTTCACGAGATATTTTCCGTAACCGCATCGGATACTCCCAACGTAAGAATATTTATTCTTAAAATATATGATTATATATATAAAATCAATAGAATAAGATTAAGACATCTAATTATTTAATTAACTATAACAAATAAATATTCTCGCATCAAGATATTTCTATAATAATAAGTTTTTAGTATCTAATATCTAAATATATATAAATCCATGCATTCCATCAAAGTCTAATATCTAAATATATATAAATTAATTAAATATATAAAATATAATTAATAAATAATAAAATAATATATAAATTATTGTATCCGTATTCTATATTTTTTAAGATTTACCATATCCGTATCATATATGATATAATATCCATATTCGTATTCGTGCAATATAGAAGTTCAACCTACAAAAAGTCGGCTAGAGTTTGGGCCGCCTCTAGTTAGGATGGAAAACTTTCTTTCACAGAATCACAATTTGTAAATATTTCAGTGGAATTAACTATTTAGTATATATTATATTATATATTTTTGTTGGGAGGTAAAAGAAAGTTCATATGCTTTTAAGTTATACTTATATGTGGAACAATGTTAATATATTAATTAAATTTTAGACAGATGTTGTATGTTTAAAATTATGTTTTGTGTGGATGACAATTTGAAATGATTCAAACACTAGTTCTTTTTTATTGAATCAAACACTTGGTTCTTTTCATATGTAGTTTTCTCATTTGATTTGCATAAATTATAATTGTATGATGTCAAATAATGATAATTATTCAGAATATTTGTGTTTAATTGAAGACTAAAAAACAATAACTCTTATAATCAACTTTAACAAATAATTGCTCAATATTTATAACTACTTTCAATTTTCATATTCACACAACATAATTTCAGATTTCTCAAACACAACCAAAATTATAATTTTGAGCATCTTATTTTTCAAACATCAAAACAAACGTTACACGTAGTTAATTAAAAAAAATATTCTCCATCTTGTAATATGATTCCTTTCCACGTAGTCCACTTGCTAAACGAACCCTATGTTACTCTATTATTTCATTTTGCATACCCAAATTTACTTGTTCTTATAAAATTAGATGTAAAATTTTTTTATATAAATGAAAGATAATAAATTTACACTATTTTGTTAATTGTTATGCAATGCAAATTTGCAAGTAATGTTATTTGAATTGTACAAATAAAAAATATTGTCAATGCATCCTACATATTTATACTATATTATTTATATATTATGAATTAATTTATTATTTTATTTCATTTATGTTGTTTTTTTTAATGCAAATTTGAGATATCTGGATTTATGTCGTCTTAGTTCCATGCATATTATATATAATTAAAATACTCATAGTGTAATGCGAGTTATTATTCTAGTTTTTTTAATATTCAGAAAAGTTAAAGAGATCTATCTTTATAAAATAAGATTTTTCAAGTAAATGATAATAACTAAAATTGAGAAAACATTCGCTACTTATACAATTATACATAAAAATAATATATTTTGTTATGCAATACAAAATTATTTGTAAATTGTATTGCTAATGTATCTTATATAATTATGTTGTATAATATTTATATACTATAAATTAATTTCTTATTATATTTCCATTACTATAGTTTCACTTTCATGCATGTTATGTACAATTAAAATACTCAATAGTTAATTGGACTTATTTTTGTTTTTAATATTCAAAAAAGTTAAGGAGATCTATCTTTAAAATATTTCCTTTCTGACTAAACAAAAATAATTTAAATCAGACGAGTAAGGCCCCAGGTTCCATGTGCTACCTTTTTCTATTTCACAGTTGGATTTATTAACTCCGAAATTTAAATCAATAAAAAATCTCGAAATCAGTGGCCTCTCTCTCTCTCTCTCTCTCTCTCTCATGCTTGTGCTTGTACAGAGTGTTCTATCTCTTGATTTCCCACTTACAGCATCAATTCTCTTTCTCTTCTTAGAACTTCGTTTTTTCTACTTGCTTCGCTTTCCAACTTTTCTGGCTTTCCTTTTTTGCTTCTTTGGGGGAATTTTTTTTGGTCGGAATCTGGTTGATTTCTTCCTAATCAATCACTGTTCATTTTTTCTCTTGATTTTTTGGAAGTAATTGAGTGGTTATGTTTTGAGGGTTGAAGATCTATTGAGAAGATGCAGCAAGACCAGAGAAGAAAGGTTGGGTTTTTTTCTCTTATTTTTCGTTCTCTTTTGTTCTGCAATTAGGGACTTATGCTTTAGATTTTGGTTTATGTTTCAGCTTCAGATTGCATTTCTTACTTAATTGGTTGCCTTATTATATTGTTTTGGTTTGAGATTGAAGTATATTTATTTATTTATTTGCATTTTGTCTTAGAGATCTGAATCATATGGTAAGCTTATAGCCATGAATTTTTCCCTTGAAAGCGTTGGTATTGCAATTAAACAGGAAATCAGATCCACTCACAAGCTATTAGAAAAAACAGACTCACACAGTTTATATGAACTACAAATTCTCAACATAGTTCCCAATTTGTTTTCATATAATGAGCTTATGCAAATTAGCCTTAATAAACAATAGAGGGATACAGTTACTTGCTTTATTTAGTTTTAATTCTTATGCTCAATGTGTGGTCTGTACTCTTTAAATTCCTTTTTCTGAATTTTCTTTTCCATGTCTATTTTTGACCTCTTCAGTCCTCAACTGTTATTCTGTCTAATTTTTCCTTCAAACCCCGTTAGAGCCCCCTCAATTGTTCTGTTTACTTCGATTCAACCCATTTTGCTTCACTTGTGTAATTAAATTAAACACCAACACGCCAAAAAAAGAGCACAAACAAACGTAAAAAAGGTATTCATCCAGTACCATAAATCATGCTACAAATACACTCTACTAGTCAGGCACCAATTCTAACAACAAGTCTAATAATTCCCGGTCATTTCTTCACCACATAAACCTTAAATCATCAACTCATATTTCTTCACCTCTAATCCTCAAACACTTCTATACTTCCATACTGTCATTTCTACAACTGAATCTCTCTTCCTTCTACATTTCTCTATCCATCAGGGATCAGCAGAGGTGGACTTCTTCACAGAATACGGCGAAGGAAGCAGGTACAAAATCGAAGAAGTAATCGGAAAAGGAAGTTACGGCGTCGTTTGTTCAGCTTTCGACACTCGGACCGGCGAAAAAGTCGCGATAAAAAAAATAAACGATATTTTCGAACATGTATCTGACGCGACGAGAATATTGAGGGAAATTAAGCTTCTGAGGCTTCTGAGGCACCCTGATATTGTGGAGATAAAGCATATTTTGTTGCCACCTTCTAGAAGGGAGTTTAAGGATATTTATGTGGTGTTTGAGCTCATGGAGTCGGATTTGCATCAGGTTATTAAGGCGAATGATGATTTGACACCTGAGCATTATCAGTTCTTTCTGTATCAGTTGCTTCGTGGGCTGAAGTATATTCATACAGGTAAGTTTGTTTTAAGCATATTTTTGTAGCCTTTTATGTTATTCTTTGGTAGTACCAGTTCAATCTGCAAATTATTTCTTAGTAATTTGGGTGAAAAAGTTCGCCAGTAATTAGTGAATCATAATAGTTTCCATATGGCTTTTATGAAATTGAGGCTTATTCATTGAAGGAAGTTTTAGGGATATTTACTGACATGTGCATGTTTCCTTCTGAAGTTTTCCTCAAAATTAGTTAGTTGTGTTATCTCTCCCTTAATCCCTGAACTAATTAAACTTCCAAATTTACTAAATAGTTTCAATTCTTGTGGTTATTAATTCTTCATATGACCATTGTGTATCTGCAATGTTTTAATATTATTGGCTAATCTATCAAATTTGTTTGTCACTTATTTTTTTTACAGCAAATGTTTTTCATAGGGATCTGAAACCGAAGAACATATTGGCAAATGCTGATTGTAAGCTTAAAATATGCGATTTTGGTCTTGCAAGGGTTGCTTTCAATGACACTCCTACTGCCATCTTTTGGACGGTATATTTCATCTTTCTTGCTATATAACCTTTAATTCTAGGAGTATAAAATATAAATGGGTTTGGTTCAACAAACAATTGAAACCAGACAAACATTGGTATATTTCTATAACAAGGGGAATTTATTTTATTTTATTTTCAGGATTATGTTGCAACAAGATGGTATAGAGCGCCTGAATTATGTGGTTCATTTTTTTCGAAGGTTTGTGGTCTATTTTGACATGTCTTACTACTTTCAACAGTTTTACAGTATTCCTTTGTTAATTCTGTCTATACCAAGTTAAAATGTCGTACTGCTTGTGAATGATTTTTATATTATGTGGGGATCTTCAAGCAGCACAATCCATTCTTACAAAAAGGATCATTCTTTTGTAACACTAAAGAATTCTCCTTCATTTGAAGCATCTATCTATGACTTTTCATTCCTGCTATATAATCAAACTTTTGGAGATATCACCGTGCAGCACAAAAAATTAATTTACTTTTTTTCCTAAACATTTCTTTTTTTTCAGTACACACCTGCAATAGACATTTGGAGTATTGGTTGCATATTTGCTGAGCTATTGACAGGAAAACCTCTTTTCCCTGGCAAAAACGTGGTTCATCAGCTCGACATAATTACAGATATGCTTGGAACCCCTTCTCAAGATGCAATTGCTAGAGTAAGTATATAAAACTAATAATTGTTTTTCAGATTAATAATTAATTGCGGTCTTGCTTGGTGCATTGCGTTTTAGTTGGTCTTGTTGGTTTGTTCTGTTTTTGTTTTGCACATTAGTGTTTGATTGTCTGGTATTTTAGGTCCCATGCATCAATATTTGGTTAAATAATGTTTTTTAAAAATACTCAAAATTATGTTGATTAAGGAACAAATATTGTACATCTGAGATCAGGTTTTCTTGTTAAATTTGATTTTAAACGCAAGTCATTAATTAAATTTGATTTTATGTAAGTGAGTTCTTGATATTTCCAACGTGTTCAATTTGGTCCCAAACATAATAAGATAGGCATATATACACACATACCTACATGCATACATAGGTGGATTCATCATTGTTTTGTGACCGTATATATTACAAAAATTCTAGGAACCCAAAAACCGGTCACATAATCAATACTTAAAATGAAAATAAAGGAAGGAAAGCCTTCCTCATTTTATTTTTAGGGTTGCAAGTCGGTTTCTATGTTCCTAGAATTATTCATATTTTAGTCCAAACTTCAAAGCATTATAAAATTTCTTTTAGAAGAGTAAATTGATAAAATAGTACAACACTACAACCACCAAGTTGCTGAACGTGTTATATTCTTAAAACCAAACATGTAATTCCTCCTATAAAACAATTATCAACAACAAATCACTAATTTCTAATCTCCCCATATTTCTCTTTTAGGTGCGAAATGAAAAGGCGAGACGGTATTTAAGCACCATGAGAAGGAAAAAGCCGATACCGTTCAGTCAGAAGTTCCCTAACGCGGACCCGCTCGCCCTCCGTTTGCTCGAGAGAATGCTCTCTTTCGAGCACAAGGACCGGCCTTCCGCTGAAGAAGTACTCTACCACTTACTACTATTAATGTTGATGACCTGGACTAGCTAGATTCATTGTACTAATGGCTGGGTGTGTTATCACTGGATTGGAGGAATCCTATCTGTTGGTGATATAGACGTTTGTACGATGAGTCTAGTTAGTCTAGGTTATTAGCATTTGATGAAGCATTTAGTGCTAATAATCTGTTAATTTCAAGCAAGCATTTACAACTAGAGTCAAGGACCTTGTTGCTGCCTACTGTTAAATGTAACATGGTCCTCGATTCTAGTTGTGAGATGGCTTACAAGCATAATACTATGTTGTGCTATTATTGAATTATTGGTAGTCATCGTCAAGTACCAAATTTTTAACTGCTTGTAGAAGAAAGCCCTAGTGTCACAATTGAACCATGATGATTGGAAATCAAATGTCTGATAGTTTTGAAGTAAAAACGAAATAAAGACCATATCACAAAAGTAGAAAAATTTGGTGAGAACATTATGCCAACCAACGTGTTTTTGGTGTGCCTTGTTATGTTCTTCAAGTATTGATCATATTCTAGCAACATATTTTTGACGCATTTCTTAAATTATAAACCCTCCTTTTTTTTTATTTTTCAATCTACAAGGCTTTGGCGGATCCATATTTCAAGAACATAGCGAACGTCGACAGGGAGCCATCCGCACAGCCGGTTACAAAACTGGAATTTGAATTTGAGAGGCGAAGAATTACTAAGGAAGATGTGAGAGAGCTTATATACAGGGAGATTTTGGAGTACCATCCAAAAATGCTCAAGGAGTTTTTGGAAGGCAGTGAGCCCACTAATTTCATGTACCCTAGGTATGTAATTTTTTGGTATTAGTGAGATTTTTGAAAGTATTAAATTCTCCTGAAATGTTTTTTTGGTACATGGGTATGTAATATTTCGTATCGAGGTCCTTTTTGAGCGTATTCTATTGTCCTGAAAGGATTTTGGTGCTTGATTTTGTTGGATTGAATTGGGTTGGTTTAATTAACGTCCAGCTTTTTTTTTTGGTCTTAACATTTTGATAAGGTTATATACTTCACATGCTGAGTACCATAAATGAGATGAACATCAAAGTTATGTATAATATATTTGTATATGTGGTGTCTTGGTTTATATTCATAATTCATAGGGCTTAAAGCAATTAATTATTATTTTTTTATTTTGTAGTGCTGTGGATCAATTCAAAAAGCAATTTGCTTACCTTGAAGAACATTATGGAAAAGGAGGCGTTGTTACTCCACCTGAGCGGCAACACACTTCTTTACCCAGGCAATTAACATAATTACTTCTGTTGACTTGATTTGTTGCAAAACTGACAAAAAATATTAAATATTTTTTGTGTAGAGGGTGCGTCTATCCTGATCGACCTGTACAACAGAACTCACCGGACATAACAGAGGATCTATCGAAATGTTTGATCAGAGATAATGGGAAGTCACAACAAGAGACATCGAATCAAGTGCCACTAAATAGAGTCCCCATTCAAGTCTCACCAGGTTAGACAATGTTGATCATTTTTTACTAGGTCTTTTTCTTCTTTGGATCTGCAAAATGTTAGTTTTTGCAAATGTTGAGAGATGCAAGAATCGTTAGTTTTTTTTGTTGAATTGTAATAAATGAGTGATAGCATAGGAGTTATGACTTGTTAAATCCTGTTAGAAGAAAAGTAACCAAATATTAGCGATTATAGTAAGCATTATTAGTAGCAAGAATTTAACATGCAATTGTATCTTAAGTGTAAATAGCAATTGGCTCCTCTCTTTGACCTTTTGTATTTTCAAAACACTAACCTTGCTAATTTACGGTGCAGGTGCTGTAGCAAGGCCTGGTAAAGTTGTCGGTTCAGTTTTGCGTTATGGCCATAATAACGTTACACAAGTTGGTGAGTTATACGAGCAGCAAAGAACAATCAGAAACCCTAATACTGTTCCTTCTAACCCTGTTTCATCTGGGAGTTCATATCCTAGAAGAAACCCTAATTTCAAAAGTGAGAGAGGTGAGAGTGACAGGATTGAAACAAAACCGTACATGGCAGGAAAAGTTGCTGCAGCACTGGAGGGGTCCAGTGGCCATTGGTAGACCTGTTTAATCAAACGTTTCTCAGTTGTTCTGTTCTAAGCGTTAGTTTGATAAATTAATTATTTCTTAATTATTTCAAGCTGTACAGACCGTGTTAAGGTGGGATCTGGTTCATGGGCTATGGCTACGGCCCTTTTGTTGTGTTTTTTACTATTTCAGACAGGAAAGATACTGGCTTATGTTGAAATGGGGAGATGAAGGTATTTCTGCATTAGATGAAGGGGCCATATACTAAAGGTGACAGGTCAGGTATGATTGGTGAATACCTTCGTTCTTCTCATTGATGCTAACAAAGAACATTGTTGGTCTTTGGGTTTGGGTTAGAAGTCTCCTTTGTATCTTTATAATGAGCGGCTTATTTTGTGTTGTATCTCGTCATTTATCAAAATGTACTATTATTTAGCAATTTTAATTTTAAATAACATGAACTTGAGGGCATATTGTTGAAGAGAATGTCACTGAACATGCAAATAAACTTATTTATATTGTTGTATTAGCCTGTTGAGAGAGCACAGAAAGAAATGATGGGTGGCTTTGATTTTTTTGAGCTGAAGTGTCCCTGTGAGGGAATTATTATTTCAAAAGCATCAAAAGCAAATGTGAACACATACAACTTTTGGTCAACGTCTGCCGAACGGTCATGTTTGAAGCTGTGCAGGTCATGCTTGTTCTTTTTTTTGTGCTTGAAACTTCTGCATTCACACCCACCGCGACAACGAACATCCCATGCAAGTTTTACATCCTCACGGTTCATATGAGTCGAGCCCAATTCAAAATCGACAAGCTTATCCTTTCATGATCCACTAGATGCAACCCTTACTTCGCTTTGGAAATATATATTTTAGTAAGGATAAATTTTTATGTGTAAAATTTTTGGAGAGACATATCTCAAATTATATTCAAAAAAATTGATTACTTAAGGATTATGTGAGGTATAATTTGGGTCTACATATAAATATCTTATGTAATTTTATTTTGTGGAATACAATTTGGATTTACATAACAAATCTTTTTTAGAATAAAGGCAAAAAAAAAAAAACCTTAATGTTAATACAAATAACAAAAATATCACTCATTTTTAAAATACAAAATCTAGTGGCATTATAGTTAATATTGAAATTTTGAGGGTATTATTTAGATGGAAGAGCACCCCGTTGTTAATTCATATGTTGGATGAATAAATGAATAAATAAATACCTTCAATGATTATGAAAATTACATTAATGACACTTTGCTCAACATGAGAATAACATATAATGGCACAATAGTAATATTTTTTAAATTTGAGGGTATTATTTAAAATTATAGTATGGTCACAAAAAATCAGAAATATAACTTATCATATGACTAATTGTGTGATGGATATTATCTTTATTTTAGAACGACCCGCTTTATATATAGGAGCATAAACTTGCCACAGAAAATCCAAAAATTCAACAAAAAAAAAAACCCGTCCTAGTAATAATTGGGTTCATAAATTTTTAAGATAATAACTGATCTTATGTGATCATTGATGCAGCAAACTATATTTCGTCCTTACTATATAACTCGGTATACTAATACATGCATCATATAAAAACAAAATATCAGAACTATACCACCAGTAGCGTTGCTCTATTGGATATGACTAACCCTCCCCATTGAAGTGTTGCAGGGATAGAATTTGCTTAGCTGGGTCGTAAAAAGGCCTGTAAAAATAAAAGATATGTAGCACATTTTGAAGGCAAAAATGTTGATTCTTTCTATATGTTTCATATTATTTCTATATACATCTAGATTATCTATGAGGAATCAATTTTTTTTTCATTTTGTGCACCAAATAATAAGAGAAGCAATATAATTAAATTTTAACAACATATTTTGTAAGTGTAATAAAAGAATGTACAAATAAAATCCATAAATTATATACCAAAGCTAAATGAGGGGGCTAAGGGTTGGCTAGTTAGGTAAGATGTGGTTGGTTGGTTCCTCGATGACGGCTTAGGACTTCGGGACAGCTCGGCTACTCTCGCGGGCATACTAACCCTCCTCATTTGAACTCTAGACGGATGGTTTATACGAGGGAACTCGGTAATTATGGTTGCGAGTGTGTCTATTTCTGTCCATATGAGTATAGTCTACACGAAATAAAGAGCGTTGGTTCCGTCTACCACCAAAATGTTGTCATTTTTTAATGCAAATTTAAGCTAAAAACCTCACTAAACTAAGATGCAAAAAAAAAAAAAAAAATACAATGCAAAATTAAAATGCATTCAGGTAAACAAACCCCCCCCCTAACACACACAGTTCTTCTCGCCAAAGCTTAAATTGGGCACCGTCCCGATGCACTTCGCTAGCTAAAAATAAAACTTAAAAGGAGAGTAAAGGATTATTATCTCAACTTAGATAATGTAGTCCCTGCCAGGTGGAGGACCTTGCCGATGTGGGTAGGAACTCCAGAGCTGATCCACCATCTCTCCGTAGTGTGCTAGTTGCCCTCGTATGTCACCCAATTGGTTTTCGATTCTCTCTAGAGATGTTCGGGTTTCTTCCACCAAGTTTTGGACTGCTTCGAATGCTGAAGTCATGGTGGATGTTTGCAGTTGAAGTTCCTCCATCCCTTGGAACACCCTTTCAAAGTTTTTGGTCCATGGGTCTTCATTATGCCTATGTTGTCCTCCTTCGTCAGGTTGTTGGTTCGCCAATCACTTTGCGCCTTGTTGCACAAGTAGGGGCAGTAGTCGATTGTCAAGCTCGCTAATCCGGGTTAACGCTTGATACCGCAGTCGATTGAAGGCTCGGAAAATGTTTTAAGCGTCTGACCTTTGTGCCTCGGGATATCGTACTCAATTAGCCGCTCGATGTTCAGGGGGATGGCTTCTACCTCATAGTCTACCTCCATCTAGTTTTGGAGCCAATTCGCTATTTTTGCCAATTCGTTTTTGGACCGCTTTCGCTCAACAATTGAAAGTGGAGTGTAATCAACTCAAAGGCAAGGTGCAGAACTCTTGTTCTCATCTCGATCTCTTTTTCTTGTTTCTCGAGAGATAAATCGAGCTGTGCATCTGCGTCGTAGAACTTCTCTAGGTACTCTTGGATGTCGAAGTCGATTGTCATCCCTGGTCTTTCTTCATCCGTGTGTCGCACATTATGGTGCTGTCTTCTTGGTGGCAGTGGTTGAGTGGTTCTAGCAGGAGGCACTCTCCATCGGGATCCTGCTGCACTCAACTCTGCTCTGGGTATCCTTTGGTCCACGGTAGTGCGTCCTCTCTTCTCCGCCGCACTGGTAGCGTTTCTTCCGCTTGACATTGTCGAAGGTTAAAGGTGATAGCCTTTTAGGTTTCAGGTTCTTGAGAAAGAGATGCAGATTTTGGGTTTTGTGGTTTGACTGAGGGGAGGGGTGCTAAGGAGGTGAAGCGTTCGTGGGTTTAATGGTATGAGATTAGTGGGCTACCATAAATGGCAGATTGGGCGAGGGGTCGGTTTTCGCATTGGGACATTCCCGAGAAATGTCTTTTCGCCTTCCGGACCATTTACTCTCCAGTATGCATCCGCTACATCTCCCTCGCATGACACTTCATCCATTTGTTTCCCTACATTGCACGTAAAAAAAAGAAAAACTAAAAAGGAAAGCAAAAATTCAAAAAGTAAAAGTAAAACTACTAAACTATTGGGCTACCTCCCGGGTAGCACATGTTTTACGTCGCGAGGCCGACCACGTGCTTTATGAAACTAGCGGGTTTGGTTAACCGTGTAGGATTAGTGCCCTAGGCCAAATGTATTTGTACTAGGAAATGGATTATGTATTAAGACATTATTATTTATTCAATAAAGGTTGTTTCTTATATATCTGTGTGTATGGGTTGTTAATGTATATTTCTTATATCAACCAAGAATGACACTTCGGGTTCACGTCATCAGAATACGTGATTCTGATAGTAGAACTGTGAACCAACGAATGACATTCTAAACTGTCGCTAGTGATATGTAGGATGTTTATAGAGATAGACATACTTCAAGTACGAAGCTACATATCCACACTAGTATATTCGCATGCTGGATGATCATGTTCTGCTGATCATGGACATAGAGATGTTAAGTCTGGAATATAGGTACGTGTTAAAGAACACGTACTGGATTGACCACACTATGAGAATATGCATGGTATATGTCATTAGTGATTCTCATATGAATAGTGTGCTTGTTCCTACGACCTGAGGTCACCATGGATTCCTGTATGAGGAGCTGCATACTTTAATATGATCTTACGTCATCCATAACGGGATGATCATTAGGGTCATCGTTAGGTATGCACTGAATCATGACAAGGAATGTGAGTGACCAAGATGAGATTTGTTCCTCTCGTTATGAGGGAGATATCTCTGGGCCCCCCGATGAACTAGGACTGAAGGAAAGCATGGCCATCAAAGGCGGTTCAAAAGACACCATATGAGATATGGACGGGAATAGCCCCAAGTTATCTTTTCTTAAGATTTGGGGATGTTAGGCTTATGTCAAACGTCAAGTTTCTGATAAGCTCGGACCCAAATCCGATAAGTGTCTGTTCGTGGGATATCCTAAAGAGACAAGAGGATATTACTTTTACAACCCATCGGAAAACAAAGTGTTTGTTGCCCGTAATGGTGCTTTCTTAGAAAGAGAATTTGTCTCCATGAGAAGCAGTGGGAGTAAAGTACAACTCGAAGAAATTCGAGACTCACCTACAGTTACAGAACCCATGACGGAAGACCAAACAAGCTCTCAAAGAGTTGGCAAGCTTGAAACACAACAGACTCAACGTAGATCTAGTAGGATTCGTCATGAGCCCGAAAGATACGGATTTCTCGTCTAATGATGATAATGTGACATTCATAGATGATGAACCCACGTCCTACCAAGATGCTATGAAGAGTCCCGACTCTCAGAAATGGTTAGAGGCGATGAGAGCCGAGATGCAATCCATGCAAGACAGTCAAGTTTGAAACTTGATTGACCCATCCGAAGGCTTGAAGACCATCGGATGTAAGCGAGTCTTCAAGAAGAAGACTTATGTGGATGGAAAGGTACAAACCTACAAAGCAAGGCTTGTGGCGAAAGGTTTCAAACAAGTTCATGGTATTGACTATGACGAAACTTTCTCACTTGTAGCTATTCTTAAATCCATCGAATTCGTTAGCCATAGCAGCATATTGTGACTATGAAATATGGCAAATGGATGTCAAAACAGCTTTTCTAAACGGAAATCGACCGAGGACGTGCATATGATGCAACCCGAGGGTTTTGTCGATCCTAAGAATTCTTGTAAGGTTTGCAAGCTTCAGAAATCCATCTATGGATTGAAGCAAGCATCTCAAAGTTGGAACCTTCGTTTTGATGAAGTCATCAAAAGTTTTGGTTTTACCAAAAGTGAAGGTGAGCCTTGTATTTACATGAAGTTCAGGTGGGAGCACACAGTAGTTTTCCTAGATATTTACGTAGATGACATATTACTCATGGGAAATGACGTCCCAACATTATTGAACGTCAATAAATTGTTGGGAGATAGCTTCTCGATGAAAGACCTAGGAGAAGCCTCCTACGTGCTAGGAATCAAGATCTATAGAGATAGATCTAGAAGGCTTATAGGTCTGAGTCAAAGTACATACATAGACAAGGTAATGAAACAGTTTAGAATGCAAGAATCCAAGAAAGGATTTTTGTCCTTGTCACATGGCGTGTCTCTCGGTAAGACACAAGTGTCCTACAAGTGAGCAGGAACAAAGACGCATGACTAAAATCCCATATGCTTCAGCTATAAGATCTATCATGTATGCCATGATATGTACTAGACCGGATGTATCATACTCATTGAGCGCAACAAGCAGGTTTCGGTCTAATCCAGGTGAAAGTCACTTGGATAGCTGTTAAAAGAATCCTTAAGTACTTACGAAGAACTAAGGACCTGTTCCTATTCTATGGAGGTCGGGAAGACGAGCTCGTTGTAAAGGGTTACCGATAAGTCATTAATTATATACATTTTATACCCTATACATATGTAATATTGTACCATTATATGTGTTTAAATGGATAATAATCATAACTTGAATGTTGATACTATTAATAAGATATTTATGTGATTTCAGGTGCAATTTAGATGGAGCATAACTTAGGGAAAAGAAGTTGGAGCACAAGAGAGAGATAATAATCAAGACTCGGGCCTGCCGACATAGTCTCAGTATTTCGGCCATAACTCATAATCTGGGCCTCCTCTATATGCATGCTATATACCGTTGGAAAGAAGGGAACAAAACCCACAATTCATTCTATATCACCAGAGCCCAATTCCGAAGTCTACATGACCCAAATTGACCATCTTCTGGACAGATCTTTCATGCACTTTGCATGCACTCTTCATGCCTTTGCCATGCTTCCTTCACACTCTTTGCATGGATCTTCATTCATCCCTCATGATCACCTTTTGAGAGGGTTATATAACCAGATGCAAGGCATCCACTCTAATCACTTTTGAACTTCATCATTCTCTCTCTTGGAGTTGGGCAAGTCAAGCAAGCTTCATTCTTCCATCCGCGCTTCATTAATGGGTTCTATCATTATTTTATTTTCTTTATTTTCCATGTATTTCGAGTAAGCCCTTCGAGGCATAGTTAGTGTTTATGTTTTTGTGTTGTAACTTTTGAGACCATTAATAATGAATTTCATTTGAACGGTTATTATTCTATTTTCACTTACTTATTATCCTTCATGCTCAATGAATTGTTTTAAGTTTATTTCGGTCAATTCTATGTTCAATAGTAATTAACAAGGGCCACAAAATTCCTATGGTTGCTTTGCTCAACAGCCTCCATTAGAATTGGAATAATAGCCAAGTGCAAATAACTCACAACGATCTAAACAGAGTTCGAACAAGCTCATTGTTTAGGAGGTTTTGATTTGTTTAAATAACCAAGGATTTCTATTGAATTGGTTATGATATTCAAGTAGGTTAGTGTTTTTATTTACGAGCTCATATAAACTAAAACCCTATCTTTTTGTTTGAGTTATTTATCGGTTAGAGCTCATCTTACCGCACTTAAGAGATTAATTCCAAATTCATTATTATAGTCAAGGATAAAGTTACACACAAATTCACTACACAAAACTATGCCTCATTTCACAAAACCACCACATCTCTTGATTTTTACTCTAAGTTTCCTCTTTACTTGTTACTTTCATTTTGTTGCAATCAACCAATCAACAACCCCCCAATTGTGTGTCTTGTTTTAGGTCTTGTGTTTGGTTTTGTTTACGGTCTTGGTTTCTCTTTCTTTTAGTCTTCTATTTTTGCCGAGTCCATTTTCATTAGAGAAGTAATCTTTTTACCTGGTTTAGTCTAAATAACTCTCTCGTGGTTCGACCCCTACTTCCACTTGTCTACTTTATTGTAGTTAAGTCTAGGGTTACAAATTTCTTTTGGTAAGTGTAAAACGACCGCAAAAATACCTCTTATCAAAATGGCGCCGTTGCCGGGGAGCTAGCAACGTGACTAGTCTAGGTCAATATTCACACTTCTCTTGTGTAGTACGGTAGTCCGCTTTTGTGTCGAATAAACCAAAGTCGTTTTACTTTTTGTCGAGTCATATCTTTTTAACCTTTTGTCGAGTCACACTTTCGTTACATTTGTTATCTTTTTCACTTTTTGTCGAGTCGGTCATACTATTTATTTTCACTTTGAGTCTCGCATTACTTGCATTCACTAATTCTCTCTCTTACACTTGATTCCAGTTCATGAAAGCTACTCGTAGTTCTAATCTTCCACTTGCACCATTAGATCCGGAGATTGAGAGAACACACACTGAGCGAAGAAAAGCAATTTCGGAAGCACCGAAAGCAGCCGAAGAAACCGAAAAGGTGGAGAACTTGGACAGCGTAAGCGAACCTCCTACTCCACCAGCTCCTCCTCACGCTACAAGAGGTAATACTACAGTCATGGCTAATTTTGAGGATAGGACACTTAGGGACTTGTCTACCTTTGATTTTTCTACCAACCAGTATGGTATTGTATTACCACCGGTCCCAAATTTTAAGATCCATACGGGTCTTCTTCAATTATTACCGACCTTCAATGGGAGCGCCGGAGAGGATCCGCACTCTCACATGCGGGAGTTCAACCATATCACCGCAACAATGATGCCGGCGGAGATTGAAGATGAAGGTCCTTACAAGCCGCGATTGTTTTCATACGGTCTTCGAGGACCAAAGAAAGGACCTGGTACTACCATCTAGCACCTTTTCCAACAACTTGGGTAGAACTTCAAAAGTTGTTTCTAGACAAGTATTTTCCTGTCTCTCTTACCGCTTCTATTAGGAAGCGGATTTGTAGTATTCAACAAGAAGTAGGGGAAACCCTCTACGAGTACTATGATCGCTTCCGAAGTTGTGTGCAAAATGCCCCAACCATCAAGTCCCGGGAGAATCTCTTGATTCAACACTTGTATGATGGGATGCTTCAAGAGACTAGGGATAATGTAGATTCTCGCTAGTGGGGGTGCTTTCATAGATAAAACCGTTAGGCAAGCACGAACCTTGATAGAAACCATGGCAAAAAATGCCCAATCTAGTAGAACCGGATCTCGACTTAGGGGAGTTAGTGAGATTAGAGACGTGATTTGGAGAAGCGAGTGAATGGTATGGACGCCAAATTAGATAGCTTGGCTAATATGATGGCGTCATTCATGGGAACCAAAATGGAAGTAAAAGCATGCGGTGCTCGTACTCGGACGGGACACACCACCGATGCGTGCCCAACACTCCATGATGAGGAGAAAGTCACGTCCACGGCTTGCGGCATCTTCAAGCTAAAATCAAAATCGTAATTATGATCCCTATTCCAAAACGTACAACCCCGGGATGGCGTGATCACCCAAACTTCGGATGGCGTGACCCGAGAAACCAACAACAACCTCCTCAAATCCATAATCAAAATTCTTCTTCTTCTTCACCTCCAATTGACCCTGCTTTGAAAAGTCTTTCGACATTGTGACCTCCTTGGCCACATCAACTACGTCTTTTCGAAGGATACAAAAAGTGCCCTAACACATCCCGGGCACCCAAATTGCTCAAATATCCTCTCGAATTAAACCAGTTAAAAACTCAGGGGTCCTCACAACTTCCTTCTCAAACTCTCAACCCCGTGAGAATGCATGTGCTATCACCTTAAGAAGTGGGAAAGAAATAGAAGGGAGTAAGGGAAACATGAACGGTGAAGGAGAGATTGAAGTAATTAAGCCGGAATCCGAGAAGATGAAAGAAAAGCCCAAGGAAATACCACCTTATAAACCTAGAGCCCCTTTTCCTAGCCGTCTAGCGGTTAACACTAAAAAGGATGAGGCAGAGAGAGATATCCTAGAGGTTTTCAAGAAAGTGGAAATAAACATTCCACTACTCGATTACATTCGTAGATTCCCTCGCTATGCGAAATTTCTCAAGGACTTGTGTACGAATAAGAGAAAGCTAAATGGTCATGAGAGAGTAACAATGAGTGAGAATGTCTCTGCGGTTATTCGCAAGAAGCTTCCGAGAGAAGCAAAAAGACCCCGGCATGTTTGCCATTCCTTGCAAGCATTGGGCACCTTGAATTTGCTCGGTGCATGCTTGATCTTGGGGCATCTATCAATGTCATGCCCTTTTCTATCTATTCTTCCCTCGGTTTAGGACCTTTGAAAAAGACCGGGGTGATCCTTCAACTAGCCGATCGTTCTACTGCTTTGTGCCGGAGGGAGTTATAGAGGATGTCCTGGTTATGGTCAATGGCCTTATCTTCCCCGCGGATTTCTATATTCTCGCGTATGGATGAGTCTCGATAGCTCACCGAGTTCGACTCCCATTCTTCCGGGGAAGACCCTTCCTTAAAACTGCCCGAACCAAGATTGATGTGCACAATGGCACTCTTTTTATGGAATTTGACGGAGAGAACATCTCTTTCAACATCTTTGATGCTATCAAGCATCCTTCCGACGGGAATGTATCCGCTATTTGCACCATCGACCCGGTTGATGAGTGTGTCGACAACTTCTCCTCTTTTGAGTTCATAGATCCGCTCGAGACCATTCTTGATCTCTCTCCGGATGAGCAGGACCTTCTTCAAAGTCTATCTCGCCTTGGCCATTGGAGAGGCTTCTTCCTCTTCTTCTTCTCCTCCCTTGATAGACTTGAAACCCTCTCTTGAGCCCACCAAACCTTCCATTGTGAATCCCCCTCTCTTGACCTAAAACCTCTACTACCATCATCTCAAGTACGCATACTTGGGTAAAGGAGACACTCTTCAAGTGATCATCTCTAGTAGCCTCACCGCTACTCGGGAAGAGAAGTTAGTTAATGTCTTGAGGGACCACAAGACTGCGATTGGATGGACTCGGCCGATATTAAGGGAATCGGCCCTTCTACGTGTATGCATCGTATATTATTGGAGGATGGATCTAAACCATCCCGTGAGCCTCAACGTAGGCTAAATCCTCCAATGATGGAAGTGGTCAAGAAGGAAATCATCAAACTCCTTGATGGAGGAATCATATACCCTATCTCTCGATTCACAATGGGTGTCACCAATCCATGTGGTGCCCAAGGAAAACTGGTATTACGATAATTGAGAATCGGGATGGTGAAAAAGTTCCTACGAGAGCACAAAATGGATGGCGAGTATGCATTGATTATCGCAAATTAAACACTCGCCACCCGGAAAGACCATTTTCCCCTTCCCTTCATTGACCGGATGCTCGAGCGCCTTGCCGGGCGCCACCATTATCGCTTCTTAGATGGCTTCTCTCGGTTACTTTCAAATAGCCATCGCCCCCGAGGATCAAGAAAAGACCACCTTCACGTGCCCTTTTGGCACCTTTGTCTATAGGCGGATGCCCTTTGGGTTGTGTAACGCACCCAAGTACATTTCGTAGATGTATGATGTCCATCTTCTCGATTATGTCACCCGAATTATTGAGGTTTTCATGGATGATTTCACCGTCTATGGTGATTCATTCGATGATTGCCTCGGGAAACCTAAAGAAGATTCTTCAAAGGTGCGTAGAGACCGATCTCGGTGCTGAATTATGAGAAATGTTATTTCATGGTAGATCAGGGCATAGTCCTAGGCCATGTGGTTTCCTCTAGGGGTCTTGAAGTGGATAAAGCCAAGATCGATGTCATTAGATCCCTTCCGTACCCAACCAATGTGAAGGATATTCGATCATTTCTCGGTCATGCCGGATTTTACGGGCGTTTCATTAAAGATTTCTCAAAAATCGCTCAACCTCTTTGTCTTCTTCTCGAAAAAGAGGCTTCTTTTGAGTTCAATGAGAAATGCAAAGCGGCGTTCGACCTTCTCAAGGAGAAACTATGTTCTCGCCCCCATCATTAAAGCTCCCGACCGGAATCTACCTTTCAAGATTATGTGCGACGCGAGTGATAGGGCAGTTGGAGCTGTTCTTGGGCAGCGGGATGGGCGAGAACCCGATGTTATCTCTTATGCCTCCAGGACCTTAGACGATGCTCGGTGCAACTATACAACTACGAAAAAGAGCTGCTAGCCATTGTTTTTGCATTGGAAAAATTTCGGTCCTATCTCTTAGGGGTTAAGGTGATTATATACTCGACCATGCCGCATTGAGGCATCTTTTCAAGAAGAAGGAATCCAAGCCGAGACTTCTTCGTTGGATATTGTTGCTCCGGGAGTTCGACTTGGAGATTAGAGATAAACGAGGATCGAGAATCTAGTTGCGGATCACCTTAGCCGCCTTCCTATGAGTATTGAGGAGGGTACCCCAATATCGGAGTTTTTCCCCGAGGAATATCTCTATGCCGTGCAAAGCTATATACCATGGTATGCCGATATAGTGAATTACTTGGTGGCTAAAGACCTACCAAGAGGATCTTACACGTGCACAGGCTGATAGAATCCGGTATGATTCCCGATTTTATATTTGGGATGAGCCTTACCTCTTTCGGATTTGCGCGGATCAGATTATTCGGAGATGTATACCCGATAATGAGGTTAGATCCGTTCTTGAGTTTTGTCACTCTCTGGAGTGTGGAGGACACTTTGGCGCCAAGCGGACAGCTCATAGGGTCCTTGAGTGTGGTTTCTTCCGGCCCACTCTACATAAGGATGCTTACTTCTTCGTGAAGTCATGTGAGCGATGCCGGAGAACGGGAGGACTAACCAAGAGAGACGAGATGCCGATGAAGTATATTCTTGCATGTGAGGTTTTTGAAGTGTGGGGTATCGACTTTATGGGACCTTTCCCTCCCTCATATGGCTTTGAGTATATCCTCCTAGCAGTCGATTATGTCTCCAAGTGGGTTGAGGCCAAGGCCACAAAACGAGCGAGATGCAAAAACAAGTCGTGGATTTTGTCAAGGACCAGATCTTTAGTAGGTTTGGGGTCCCGAGAGTCATCATCGGTGATAGAGGAACCCATTTTCGCAACCGGAGTTTCGAGGCATTAATGAAGCAATACCATGTCACACATAAAACCTCGACAGCTTACCACCCTCAAACCAATGGCCAAGCGAGCTTTCGAATAGGGAGATCAAGGGCGTTTTGGAGAAAGTGGTGAACCCCACCGGGGAAAGACTCGGAGTCTTTGGCTAAATGACGCACTCGGGCTTACGGGGACTGCGTTCAAGTCCCCCGTAGGCATGTCCCCTTATCGGCTAGTCTATGGAAAGGCTTGCCATCTTCCGGTTGAACTCGAGCACAAAGCCTATTGGGCCATCAAGAAGTGCCATCTAGATTATCCAAACGATGCACTCAACCGGAAGTTGCAAATCCAAGAGTTAGAGGAGATCCGAAATGACGCGTATGAGAACTCCCGAATCTTCAAGGAGAAGACCAAGATGTATCATGACAGGAAGCTTGCCCACAAGGATTTCAAAGTGGGTGACAAGGTGTTGCTGTTTAACTCAAGACTCAAATTACACCCGGGCAAGCTACAAAGTAGGTGGATAGGGCCCTTTCTTGTGACAAAATTGTTCGATTATGGTGCAGCAGAAATTCAGGGTCTGGATTCAGGGAAAGTCTTCAAGGTCAACGGGCACCGGCTGAAGCGGTTTCATGAGAGTTTCGATGCGAGCTGGATTGACATTCACGAGCTTGGAGAGCCAGCATCCACTGCTTGAGGAGATGGAAACGTCGGGCCAACGACGTTAAAAAGAGGCGCTACTGGGAGGCAACCCTGCGAATAAAGGTTGTGTTTTTCTTTGTTTATTTTCTTTTTCTTGCATTGCATCACTACTTTGTGCTTAACTTTACTCGAGGACGAGTAAAAGTTTAAGTGTGGGGTGGAGTCTTTATTGCATGTTAGGTAGTTAAAAAAAAAAATAATAAAAACCCATTTTTAAGCCTCAAATAAAAAAAAATGCCCAATTAAAAATCAAAAAGATTGAGAGAGAACTGTAACTTGTATTGAATAATGTGGTGGAACTTGTTTGGACTCAAAAAGGATCATATAGACCAGTTCAAGAAGAATTGAGGTCGTTGGTTTAGGGATCTTTTGTCACTGGTGAACTCGATTTGTTGTTTGAGTGCCAATAATTTAGGGATTTGCGTAAGAAATTATGTGAGGACTTACCATTGGACCGTGACCCGGAACTCAAGTTATTTATAGTATAATATCCATAATAACCCACTATATCATCTCGTATATATATAAATAATATCCAAGTCTATCGCCTTCTAAAGTCACTTTGTTGCTTGGTTTTGGAGAAGGAGGGTTAGGCATTATATAAGAAGATTGGGGACGGGAAGTAGAGATTAGTGTCGAGGTTAAGGGCTTATGTGTAGTAGATGAGCTTTGTGCACCGAGTGTATTCGTGAGGAGATGCATCTTAGAGACAAATTTATGAGAGTAGATTCTCGGGTAAACTCTATTTTTGACACAAAGGCAAGTTAGGCTCCTATAATCCTAATAGATTTGAGTCACAATCTTAAAAAAAAAAAAAAAAAAAAAAAAAAAAACAAACAAACAAAAAAAAAAATAATAAATAAATAAATTAAAACAAAAACAAAAAAAAAAAAAAAAAAGGATTGCATGACTCAAACTTGTTCCCCTTGTACATGGCCTAAACCTTAGTTTACCCGATTTGTGAGAAAGAGTGGATCCCAGTCATACATCTCAAGCCAGCAGTTAGGTTGACGCATTTTGGGCCGGATGACTGAAGGTGCTAGGAGGTATGCACATTAGGAGGTTCATTATTCTAAGAAGATAGAGGTATAGGCGATATTTATTCGGAGAGTAGAGGCATGAGTTTAGAAAACCAAGTGACAATTTGACCGAAAGTGGCGAAGTAGACAAGCAAACCAATTATGTAGTATATATATATATATATATATATATATATATATATATATATATATATATATATATATATATATATATATATATATATATATATATATATATATTATCCATCATATTCCATCATATTCCACCAAACATAACTTGAGAATTCCCCTCACGACCAAGGTAGGAAATCATGATTCATCCGAGAACCGAGAGATATTATGAGAGACACTCCACATATTTCACATTCATATTCCACTATACAAAAAGAGAGTGAGTGCGAGTTTCACCAAAGTGCATGGAATCTTACACAAGGGACCAAAGATCATTATTGGCTGGTATATAAGTGAAGAGCGAGTCAAAAACATGGGACCCATCTACCAATACAAGCTATAATCTTTGCTCGAGGACGATCAAATGTTTAAGTGTGGGGTAATTTGATAAGTCATTAATTATACACATTTTATACCCTATACATATGTAATATTGCACCATTATATGTGTTTAAATGGATAATAATCATAACTTGAATGTTGATACTACTAATAAGATATTTATGTGATTTCAGGTGCAATTTAGATGGAGCATAACTTGGGGAAAAGAAGTTGGAGCACAAGAGAGAGATAATAATCAAGACTCGGGCCTGCCGACATAGTCTCAGTATTTCGGCCATAACTCATAATCTGGGCCTCCTCTATATGCATGCTATATACCGTTGGAAAGAAGAGAACAAAACCCACAATTCATTCTATATCACCAGAGCCCAATTCCGAAGTCTACATGACCCAAATTGACCATCTTCTGGACAGATCTTTCATGCACTTTGCATGGATCTTCATTCATCCCTCATGATCATCTTTTGAGAGGGTTATATAACCAGATGCAAGGCATCCACTCTAATCACTTTTGAACTTCATCATTCTCTCTCTTGGAGTTGGGCAAGTCAAGCAAGCTTCATTCTTCCATCCGCGCTTCATTAATGGGTTCTATCATTATTTTATTTTCTTTATTTTCCATGTATTTCGAGTAAGCCCTTCGAGGCATAGTTAGTGTTTATGTTTTTGTGTTGTAACTTTTGAGACCATTAATAATGAATTTCATTTGAACGGTTATTATTCTGTTTTCACTTACTTATTATCCTTCATGCTCAATGAATTGTTTTAAGTTTATTTCGGTCAATTCTATGTTCAATAGTAATTAACAAGGGCCACAAAATTCCTATGGTTGCTTTGCTCAATAACCTCCATTAGAATTTGAATAATAGCCAAGTGCAAATAACTCACAACGATCTAAACAGTTCGAACAAGCTCATTGTTTAGGAGGTATTGATTTGTTTAAATAACCAAGGATTTCTATTGAATTGGTTATGATATTCAAGTAGGTTAGTGTTTTTATTTACGAGCTCATCTAAACAAAAACCCTATCTTTTTGTTTGAGTTATTTATCGGTTAGAGCTCATCTTACTGCACTTAAGAGATTAATTCCAAATTCATTATTATAGTCAAGGATAAAGTTACACACAAATTCACTACACAAAACTATGCCTCATTTCACAAAACCACCACATCTCTTGATTTTTACTCTAAGTTTCCTCTTTACTTGTTACTTTCATTTTGTTGCAATCAACCAATCAACAACCCCCCAATTGTGTGTCTTGTTTTAGGTCTTGTGTTTGGTTTTGTTTACGGTCTTGGTTTCTCTTTCTTTTAGTCTTCTATTTTCGTTGAGTCCATTTTCATTAGAGAAGTAATCTTTTTACCTGGTTTAGTCTAAATAACTCTCTCGTGGTTCGATCCCTACTTCCACTGTCTACTTTATTGTAGTTAAGTCTAGGGTTACAAATTTCTTTTGGTAAGTGTAAAACGACCGCAAAAATACCTCTTATCAGTTACACCGACACAAGCTTCCGGACAAACTCGGATGACTTCGGATCGCAATCGGGTTATTTATTTTGCCTAAATGGAGGCGGAGTGACATGGAAGAGTTACAAGCAATGTACTGTGGCAGATTCTTCAATGGAAGTAGAGTATATAGCCGCTGCGTAAGCGGCTAAAGAAGCTGTTTAGATAAAGAACTTTTTGGAGGAGCTAAGAGTAGTTCCTAGTATCTTGGAACCGAGATCCCACCAAAAGTCCAATCACATATTTGCGACGCTTCCATCCGATCGGATAGATCATACAAAGGGTTGATGTTAAAATGTGTAGAGTGCCATCGGACGACAATGTCGCCGATCTATTAACTAAACCACTCCCGCAAGTGAAGCATGAGGGTCATGTTAGGTCTATGGGCATAACATGCTTAGATTTGGCCTAATGCAAGTGGGAGACTCGTATTTGTGCTAGGAAATGGATTATGTATTAAGACATTATTATTTATTCAATAAAGGTTGTTTCTTATATATATCTGTGTGTATGGGTTGTGAATGTATATTTCTTATATCAACCAAGAATGACACTTCGGGTTCATGTCATCGAATATGTGATTTCGATAGTAGAACCGTGAACCAACGAATGACATTCTAAACTGTCTCTAGTGATATGTAGGATGTTTGTAGAGATACACATACTTCAAGTAAGAAGCTACATATCCACACTAGTATATTCGCATGCTTGGATGATCATGTTCTCGCGATCATGGACATAGAGATGTTAAGTCCGGAATATAGGTACGTGTTAGAGAACACGTCTTCGGACTGACCACACTATGAGAATATGCATGGTATATGTAATTAGTGATTCTCATATGAATAGTGTGCTTGTTCCGACGACCCGAGGTCACCATGGATTCCTGTATGAGGAACTGCATACTTTAGTATGATCTTACGTCATCCATAACGGGATGATAATTAGGGTCATCGTTAAGTATGCACTCGAATCATGACAAGGAATGTGAGTGACCAAGATGGGATTTGTTCCTCTCGTTATGAGGGAGATATCTCTGGGCCCCCCGATGAACTAGGATCGAAAGAAATGCATGGCCATGCTCAAAATGGATTAACATGTGTTGTTAATATCATTTTGTATTTACTTAGTCTAATTCTCGATCGGGAAAGAGACTTTGATCAAACTCAAGGATGACATATCACCATGCCTTGTGATCAAGACGTATATCGTAGAACAAAAGGAATAAGCAAATGTCTATCCAGATAAGTTTACGATCGCCGATCATTTCATTTAACATGGGTCGTCATGACATCGGCCTAGAGGTTACTCATGACTTACGATCTTTAGAAGATCATTGCCAGCGTTAAATGGAACCTACACGGTCACACAATGAAATCCATTCGTACAGGATGAATATGCCTCAAAATAGTTATACATATGATGTATAAATTGGTGAACGAAATAATCAATTATTGGATAATTGATTGAACAAAACAGTGCCATTCCATTGGCAATGGAATAGTTCCGTTCCCAACGTAATATATATATATATATATATATATATATATATATATATATATATATATATATATATATATATATATATGGAAACTGTAATAACCATAGCTGCCAAGTATTTCATTATGGAAATACCCATTTCGTTGGCAACGGAATAGGCGCAGATTAGGGCTTTAGTTATGGTAAGCGAGAAATCATTCGCCTCTCTCTCTAGTATAAATAGAAGGGCAGGGCCTCTCTATTTGATACACAACTCAAAAGCCTAAGATGCCGTCTTTACACGTAAAAGGAGAGAGAGTGTTTTGAGAGATATTCGGGAAGTATTTCCGGACTTGTCTAGCCTAGCCCGGTTATTCCGTTCGAGTGAAGTTCGCGTGGATACGAGTAGAGGTTCTCTACATTGAGAACTTGCGAGCGATTTATCTTCATCCCTAGGAGAAGAAGGAGTCTCTCAAGCCGATCTTTAAGAAAGAGTTTAGCGAGTCAAGCTTCAAGAAGGAGTTCTTCGAGCCGAGCAACGGGAAGGAGCTTGGCGAGCCGAGGCTCGGGAAGGAGACGGTTACGAGTCGAATAGTTCGGACCTACATCCGTTCTTCATCTCGCGGATCGGGAAGATCCGAGGTATAAATTTTGATGGCTAATCTTGTACTTTTATTCCCTTAACGTAGATCCTAGGGCGGGTTAAATCCATAGGTTCCGCCGTGCATGTAACGTACATGGCTATGGATTTCCCAACAACCTGGACAACAACATCCATCGTAATCGCTCGCCCTGTTCTCGGGTATCGTGTCACGGGATTAGTACTTGTCGGGCTCGGGGTCTTCTTCTACGTGTTGGATAACTCTTGCCGAAGCTAGGCTCTCCGGGTTGTGTCCTCCCTCTCATCCCATGAATCTCAGGTTGAACCTCGTAGGAAGTTTAACCAATTCGTCATTCTCGGCCCGCCGTTTATCTTGTTGTAGACGTACTTGATCGCTGAGTAATCAATGTAAGTAGTAGTGTTCGATCTGAGTAGTTAGGGCTCGAATCTCTCCAGCACGTGAATGAGTCAGAAGATCTCCTTCTCAGCTCTTGTGTAACATTTGTTGGGGAATCCATATTTATGTACGTTACATGTGCAGCATAACCTATGGATTCAACCCGCCTTAGGATCATCGTTAAGGGAATAAAAGTACGAGATTAACTAGTAAAATTTGTACCTCGGATCTTCCCGATCCGTGAGACGAAGAATGGACGTAGGTTTGTACTTTACTAACGTGCAACCTTCTCCTTCCTGAAGCTTGACTCGAACGAACTCCTTGCTTTTCCTCGGGTAAAAAAACCGATCGCTCACTACTCTTCAAAGCAGAAGACCTATACTCATATCCACGTTGAACTTCGGACGCACGGAATAACCGGACTCGGTTAGACGAGTCCGAAAATACTTTCCGAAAATAACTCAAAACTCTCTCTCTCTCTCTCTCTCTCTCTCTCTCTCTCTCTCTCTATATTTTTGTGTATGGCGGCTTCTAAAGCTTGAGAATTGTGTGTCTAACAGAGAGGCACTGCCCTTCTATTTATAATAGAGAGAGAGGCGAACGATTGCTCAGTTACCATAACTAAAATCCCTAATCTTCACCTATTCCGTTGACAACGTAATAGGTATTTCCTTAACGGAAAACTTGGCAGCTAAGGTTATTACAATTTCCATATCTATTATGTTGGGAATGGAACTATTCCGTTGCCAACGTAATGATGCTTGCTTTGTTCAATCAATTATCCAATAATGTCAATGTAGCAAGGTATAAAGAAACTATCTCGATCTTTCAGCTTTCAGGGCTGCTTGTTTGGTATGATCGCGCTGAATTACTCCTTGAGTGCGACATTCTCAAAATCTTATATTTTTCGCTTGTTGAACAAGATCATGTTTAGGAACTTGGCGTATGCTATCATATGAGCTACATCCATAAAAGGTAACATAACATGAAGCTTCTTCGGGACTTTGACGAATTTCCCGATTTACCGATCAAGCTTGTGTCTTGCTAGCCTTCGGAGGAAAGATAGGGGTGGCTTATACGATAGTGGCGGTTCATAAACTGGTCTTGGTGGTGATGGAGGAAAGTTCACGTTAGGTTTCTCAATGGGATATGGTACTTCAGTTAGGGTTATGTGTTACGTCGGTTTCTCCCCCTTGTTATCTTTCGTCGCGGGTTGTGAATTCATCGGCCCTTTGGGTTGTACCACAGGTTGCGGCGGTGGAGCTTCGGGTTATGGTGCGTAGACCGCAGGTTGCGGCGCGTTCATTACTACTCTCTCCAATATGGGCCCTTGATATTCCCGTCCGCTCCTTAGTGCCATCATAGCATTGACTTGCTTGCATGGGTTTTCGGTTCAGCTCGGGAACTTACCTTCTTGCTAGAATGAACTGCTCTCTTGTTGTGCTATCTGCTTCTTCAACACCTTGCTGTGCGATGCTAGCGAGTCCACTCGCTTGCTATCTTCTCGCAATTGATTATTCAATTCTTGGCCATGGGTCCAAAGTTCCACGAAAACTTTTGTTTGCTCCGCCATAAAATTTATTAGCATAGAATAAAGTCTCGGTCTTTGATTGTTATACCCTACATTAAGTGCGATATTTTGGGGTTGACTCAACTCATTACTCCTATAAGCAGTTTTGGGTTCCTCCAGTTATTATTGTTGTTATATGCGGGTTGATTGTTATAAGCATGTGCGTATTGATTTATGGCGTTAACTTGTTCACTTTCATCTTCAATTAAGGTACAATTATTATCATCATGTCCTAATTGCTTGCACACTACACAAGTAGTATTGAAACTGTTTACTAGATTCGCGATCGCGGATTGTGCTTCTTTTGCCTTAGTGTAGACGTCGAACTTCTTGTTGAGCACATCTAGTTTCGCTCCAAGTAGGGTAGTGTTGGATTTCGGACGTGCACAACGCAGCGGAAAAATGAAATATCGTCCAAAATCAATCGGAGGATCCGTGCGTATCGGTTAAATCAAAGAAATAAATCTTAATAATACCTTTCGGATTACACTTAATCCGTGACACTCCAACCATGCATATTATCCATGCGTCTCTAAACCGGTTACCGTCCTAACCGATTTTCGGTCCGTCTAAGCTGTCTAGGTCGGGTCGTGCGGAAGTCATCTACCGCACACACAATCGGTCTCCACCAAAACTCTCAACAAACTGTTCTCATCTTCTTAGGCCGAATAGATCACAAGCGCCGAAAGTACGAACGCCTCTACCGATGTCCACACGAACAAACTTCTTAAAACGGGAAGAAGAACAATATATATGCTAGTAGCTTGTTCTCCTCTTGCATAAGAAAACTCTTTTTCTTCTTCTTATTTATCTCACAAAAGATGTATATAATTCCTCTCATATAATCGCACCCTTTCATTTTGTCATACAAAAGAAGGCACCCTTTCGTAGTTATACAAAAAGAAAAGCACCCTTTCATAATTTTGTCACACAAATGAGAAAGGATATTTTTCTCTCTTTTGTCTCACAAAAGAGAATGAGAAATAATGAGAAAAAGAATGATGTGGTCTATTGAATTTGGTGCCCTCTATGTCCTTATATAGATGTGAAGAGTCATGTCCCCTCACACTAAAAGATGTGTATGACATCACTCATCATTATCTATATGCCATCATCTAGACGCTTCTAGATTACATGATCTTTTGTGCTCATAGTCTTTATATACATATATATCACATCTTATCACATAAGATGACAATATATTTTGTGACATTCTTCATTCTTATACAACTCATGATATAAGTCGCTAGGATTTTCTCGCGCCCGTTTCGGTTTGTTCTTTGTGTGTGAGCCTGTAGGTTCACTTAATGTTGGCAATAGACTTGACAGTCTATAAATCATGAGCGGACTTTAGCAAGACATCATGACTACCCAATTTAAGTGAATATTGGTATCCGATTTACCTAATCAACAATCACATATTTAGTCCCTTTGTCACACGATATCTATATCGATCATAAGGCATATAATACGTCATCCTTATATTAATCGAATAATATTTCTTGATCCCAAATTAAACTAAACAAGAACAAATGACATTAATAACTCTTATTAATTCATTTGAGTATGGCCATACATTTCTTCAGTTCAATTCATCAAGAGGCCTAAAGATATCTCTCTCATTTATGAGAGGAACAAATCCCGTCTTGATTGCACTCATCCCTCTACATGATTCATTGTATATCTAATCATAACCGTTATGACCACCCGGTTAAAGGCAGTGTTAGATTATATTAAAGTATAAAATTACTTATGTTGGGAACCGAGACAATCTCAGGTCAAAGGACTATAAATACTTTATGTTACAAGAATCGCTAATGACGTAAAACATGTAGCATTCTTATGGCGGGTCAGTCCAGTATATGATCTCTAACATATACCTATGTTAATGACTTGATAACTATTTATCCATGATCAGTAAAACATAATCATCAGTCAACTAATATACTAGTGTACATTTATAGCTTGTATATAAATATATATTTATATGTATTTACAAGTATATTTGTCTCCACAAATATCCTATAAATGACCAGGGACGATTTAGAATAGCATTCATAATACTTTATAGTTCTACTATGAAAGTCACGCAATTTGAAGACATAAAGCTAAATTGCATATTCATGGTCTATTTTAATTATATTAAACTAACCTATACGCACATATTATATGAAATATCTTAGAATAAATGTTATGTTTGTTATTACAATCCATCATCTAGGTCACAAATACTTTGGCCTAGGGCGTAACGCCATCAATCTCCCACTTGCACTAGGCCAAATCAACCAAGTATCTCATACTCATTGATCTATGTGGTATCACATACCAGTTAACCTAACATGATCACCATCATTTAAGGATGTTTGTTATTACAATCCATCATCTAGGTCAGAAATATTTTGACCTAGGGCATAACGCCATCAATCTCCAACTTGCACTAGGCCAAATCAACCAAGTATCTCATACTCATTGATCTATGTGGTATCACATACCAGTTGACCTAACATGATCACCATCATTTAAGGGATTGAGTTCTTAAATGGATTATCAAACATTGTCATATGCAAATACTTTGCATATTTTTATGTCCACCATAATCTAAGAAGAATACTTTATCCTTCTCAAGTATATAATCATACTCTTGATTATTATTTAGTGGCTTTCACTAAGATTAAACTTATGTGTGCTTGTTACACTTAATTCACATCATATGTAATTATGCTCCCACTGAATTTCTTGTCAACATAAGATCTATCTTTAATTTTTGATAAAACCAAACTGTTTGGTTATTTCATAAAATAATAAATATTCACCTAGAGATGTTTCCTTTAACTCATAAATGAATTTATGCAACTTGCAAACTCTCAAGTTGTATCATATACATACTTTCATATGTTTCTATTAAGATACAACGTCTTGACATCTACTTGGTATCTTTTATAGTCATACTATGAACATATGCCCAAGAAAATTCTGAAATACATAAGCATGATGACTTGGAAAAATATTATCATAGTCTATATTATGAGTTTAACTTAACCACAAATCATGCATTATATGTTTGCACATTATCCAAGTTGGTCTTTCTTTTAAAACCGTATTTCCATCCGATGGATCAATCAAATTCAAAACTTTATTGTCGACATGGATTACATCTCAACTTTCAAAGTCTCTAACCATTAGAGCCTTGACTCATCATAGTCTATTAGTAGAATGTGGACTCATCATTTATGAGTACGAAATTTTTATCATTAGGCATGAAAAATCTATATTTTTCGGGCCTGCGATAAATTCTAATAGATCTACATGAATACATTTATTTTATATACTCACACTCTTCAACATCTTGAGAGTCTAGTTGATTAATTGCAGACTCAAACACTAGTTGAAATCTGAATTAATTTCCATCCGAGCATTGTTGTCGGTATGTGGAATTTGAACTTTTCAAATTTACTCCCACTAATTCTTTTGGAAACACTTCTTCCAAATAGATATAACTTTCGAGTAACAAACACTTTGTTCTCATATTAATTATAGAAGTAATATCCTTTACTTTTCTTAGGATATTCCACAATAAGCATTAATCCGATTAGATGCATGATGCTTCAATTAAGTATCATATCCTCAAATCTTGATAAAAGATAATCGATACACCTACCAGTCCATATCGCTTATGGAGTCCTTTACAACTGCTTTAGCTGGAATTATATTCAGTATGAACGCAATAAGAGCGTAGCCCCGAAAGAAATATTGGATATATTTGACTCATCATAATCGAACTATATCTAATAAAGTTCGATATAGTTATCATGATGATCAAACACTTAGTTCTCAACTCCTCGATCTTATCAAAGAAATTTGATTTTTCGAAGCCAAGTTTTATTCTCTACTTCATTATTTGTAAATTTTGAACTTTTCAAAATATTCAAATTTATTGGTTCAATAAAGTGATGAAGTAGTTTTGTCTAGCACCTTCACTCATTGATGAACATACATTACTATGTATGAGAGTCAATAAGTAATTTGCTTTCACCTTACTTTGTGAAAGACATATATGTCATCTTGTCTAATAAATAAGTTACACATGTTTCAAATGATTCAAAATCAAATGAATTTGAAAATCTATACGTAATGTGTATTTTTATACACATTTTTAGGGTTTTTATCATCTCAAATTCATCCTTAATTCACTAAATGTATAAAGAAAATACTTATAATTCATAAAACATGATTTGGAACCTCTTAATACATTTTTTATATTATTTTACAGGCGAAAAGGCCGTAAGATGAAGATTTAGACCCAAATTGCAAATCATGGGCCAAAGACGGCCAACCAAGTCTTCCAAAACCCTACACAAATTCACCCAAATAACCAATTTTCAAACAAGCTCAAAATCGATCAAACTGCATATCCTTGGATTCAAGACGACGAGACGAATCGGTTGGTATTATTATCCACCTCGAAAACGCCGGCGATTGCCGGAATCCGCCACCAAAAAGCAACCAGCCATGTTTCGACCCGAGAAAGCTTCTTCGAGCAACCTTGCTTTCTACAAGTCCACCATTCGAGCCAAAACCAACTCTATTCTCTTCCTCTCTTCCTGCCCTTTCTATCCGTATGAAGAACTCATCAAATGGTGCAAAATCGAGTGAGAAATCTAAAGTTAAATCAACTGTTCGACGAAATCCTCAATGAACTTTTCAAACCTGATGATCCAACGGTCAAGTTTTTGAACTGAATCGAATTCGATCAACCATTTCAGTTTTTCTCAAGCAAAGATGATCTTTTTTGTGTCTTTAAGCTTTAGTGAAGGTTCACAATGAATTCCGAAGCCTCAATTCGATGGAAAAACAACTCAAAATCATAGTTTGATTCACGAGTTCAGCAGTTTTTGGTTATTTTTCGCGAAACTGACACCGAGTTGGTTAATGGAGAAATTCTCTGGATTCGAGGTGGATTGGGGAACTATAATGGTTGAGGATTATCGTGAGGAAGTTGAGAACGAAGCCTGAGTCACAGCTTTGGATTTCGTTGTGTGAAATGCGAGAAAAAGATCGATTTGCACACTCTGGTCAGCAATGGCGGAACAAATGAACCGATGATATTCAAAACGGCAAAACTCGAGATATACTCAACGGTTTTCGACCATTCAAAGCTCTGTGGATTCGTGAGAAGATGGAGAAGAGATCTGGATTGATGAATTACAGTGAAATGTACGGAATCACGAGCTCTAATCAATGGTTATGAGAAACGGGTAAACGGGTCTGAAATCCAAGAGAAAAATCGATCCAAAATCCAAATTCGCAACTTACACGGCTGTCGTCGAGGATTGTTTTAGGACGACTTACACGATCGCAAGCCACGGGAGATCGAGAGAAGAGGTTCGGCGCCAATTCGAAGAAGAAGATGACTCGTTTCATCGGTCATGACTCGTCTCACGCGATTCAAACCGGTTCGCCACACCGGATCAACGAGAATGAGTTATAACGAGTCGGTATCGGCTCACACAAAAGTGACTCGTTTCAAGCGAGCTGTAGCTCGTTTCGTCGCACGAAATCCGGAAATTTAATTCAAAACTCAGCGCCAATGGTGAACAAGAAGACGACTCGTTTCGCGTGTTTCGACCCGTCTCGCCACAGAAAATCAAAAAGAAAGTTTAAACCGCAGAGGTTGGTAACGGCAATCACGACTCGTTTCACGCGACAATGACCCGTTTCACCGCAACCTATTACGAAGGGGGCCCACCGTCGGTCTCGGTAATATGATTGAAATCGCATCCGAACCGACTCGCGCGAAATTACGAGAATAGAGCGGAAATTCGATGATTCAAAACCGGATCAAATCTCAACCGAATTCAACGAAATTTCGTCCGGATCTTTAGTACACCCCACTTAATCTCGCCCGAGCCAATGGAATCGCTCGGTTTGTCCCCCACTCTCCGGACCGGCCTCTCTATAAATTCGACCGATCAACCCATTCATGAGAATCATTCTTCCATTCTCCAAATTCTTTCAACACATTACTCTCCAATCATCTTCTTTAAGCTTCGGTAACTCCATTACCGAATCTCGAGATTTTCGAGCTTCAATTTTCGAGTTTGAGTGAAATTCACCAATTCGGGCTGATTTGGGTGAAAAAGGCAATTGATTGGTTCGGCTGGAATCAAGCATCGGTTGGAGGTTCAAATCGGCTCAAGGAAGTTTCTGGTTGATCTTCCACGTCTCGGTTCGATCCAATTTTCATTTAATCTCTTGTATTCAATTTTAGATCACAAGATCCAATTTGTAAAAGAACATGATGAACACATGCCTAATTTCGGTTGATCTTATCATGTGTGAGTAGAATCTTGTAGGGATAGGCTTTTTGTGATAGAATTGTTTGAAATCTTGCTTTAATTTGAATTAAATTGACTGATTTGGTACTGTTCATAATATGCTGTTAAATCTGGATTTTTCTTGATTTAATCGATTTGGTTGAATTAATTAGGTCATTTAGAACTGAATTTTTCATGCATGTTAGTCCATTTTATCATCGTGAATCTTGGTTGAGGTTTTTGCTTGATTTAGTGAAGTTTTTAGTTCAAAAATTGAGATCAAACACTAGTTGGTTGATTGGTGTTTGATCTGAAATTTTGATCTATTTGCTGAATTTTTCTGGTTGGAAATAATTCAAACTTGTGCCAAATCTGATAAACTGAATATTTAGTGATTAATGATACAATTCTTGATCAAATTGCCTTAAAAATCCCTACTTTTATCCTATTAATTCAAAAATACAATTTTCTGCATTTTATTTTTATCAGTTTCAGTAAAGAAATTGTTTGACTTCAGATCTGATCAAAGAAAATCATAAAAAAAATATTTTGTGTTTCTTTAGATATTTTAGAACAACTTTCATATAATATGTGCCCAATTCTTTTATGTTAAATTTGTAAGAAAAAAATCTGTGCAAAGTCTTGACTTTTCAATTTCATGTTCTTGATTTTTGATTCTGACTGTTTTTCTACGATTTTTAGAAATTAGTAGAAAAATCCTATAAATAAAAAATCTAGATCTCAGTAATTCATTTTGAAGTGTAGTTTCTTAATCTGAATTTTAATTGAGTTGTTATTTGGATAAAATTTGAATTCCACCATCTTTTGACAACTAATACCATTCTCTGTCCAATCCTGTCATATATTCTGAGTTTTGACCATAACTTTTGGAATATCAATCATTTTGATCTGAGATTTTTACCACATAATCTGAACTTGCTTTCCTAATTTCTGTTAATTTTTGGTGATTTTTGAAGTAATTTTCGATTTTCTGTGATTTTTTGAATAACTCTGTTGACTGATTGTGAAAATTGAGGACTAAAACGAAAATTACATAAAAAATATGAACAAAAGTGATAATTGATTCACCTTGCATTGTGAAGATCTCATTCTCTATTTTCCATTGACATATCATTTGCAACTTTTGGATATTTGGAAATATTATTCAAGAATTTTCAAAGGATTTGTGTACGAATTTACTTCAATACATCAATAACCTTCTAAAAATAGTCTGCAACATCTGAACAAAAACAAGACCTACTTTTGAAAAGAATTGTAATACCTCAAGGCCATTCTCCTTGTGTTCGACCCCTAAACTCATTACCACTCATACTCGTAATTGATTAATAGGGAAATATAAATTGTTTTGTTAAATTGTGTGAAACTCAACGACGGTTTTAACGCGATTTACACTATCTTAATGGATTTAATAAATTTTCATCTTATTTAAGTCGACCAAGCGACAATGCTAGATTTAAATTCTTAATATTAATGTTATCGACAGACTTATAATTATCTTGTTCGATATAACACATTAGGTAATTTTTCTATTGGAACATTTCCAAAGAAAATTGACAATTGTGTATGGTGAAATTATTATTCTCAATAATAAATTAATAACCACTCATAGATAAACTCGAACTATAGATAATACAAAATTTATTGTCGACATTAAATAACAATTATTTATGTCGGCGATAAGTCCAAAAAGACAATGTAAATAAATGAGTTACTTGAGAAAATGCAACAACTTTTGCTACATTTGTCACTCATATGTTAACATCATATTTACTCAATAGTCTACAACTTTCTCAACACATTTTCATAAATGTGTGATTCACATCGTGCATCTAATATACATGATGTGAAATAGACAAGTTAATTTCTATAACAAAAATACTTGAAGCGGTAGTCACACTATCCTTTCATTTCCTTTTTCATATTTTCTTGAGAAATTATGATTTCTTTCAATGAACCAATTCATTACAAAAGATACCAACTTCTTACTTAAGGCCGAAGCCCGGACAACACCTTACCCTTATCTTTGGGATTACTCTTTACGATTTTTTTTAAGCACGAAAACATCATTGACAATACTTGTCCATGTTTATTTTAAAGATTATAAACATCTTATCCTATCTCGTCCTTTCGAAGGACCTATTGTGAGACATAAATAGATATATTATTCGAATTGAATAATATTCAAAGACTATTATTCGTTAAATATTTCATATAATGGCTCTCACTATTTTTAATCAAATCAATAACCCTCAATCGCATTGATTCGGAAACTTTCAATGCATGAAGTTTCATAGTGAGACAAGATCCATATTTCAATTAAGTCCTAAGTGAGCTTTGGCTCATCGCCCGGAACTTAACTTATTTTGGTAGGAATAATTCCAATTGTATCTCATACAACTCTTCAACAACATAGGATAAGCATCATATGCCCAACATATATATCCTATCATATGCCCCGAGCCCAAGTCCGACTTGATAGCCCAAGTTAAATCAAACCATGTCTAATCATCGGCAAAATAGTACCCAACACACTCAGCTTTGGCATGACCTATGTTGGCTCCCATTTCCCGCATTCTCTCCTCCTAAGATTGTCCCTACATACCCAGCTTTGGCATGACCTATGCGGGGTCGATCGAGTATTGAGAGATTTAGACTTATGGAAGGCACTTCATGACTTAACATTATTTGGAGGAATTTTATTTAATATTATATATTATTATGCAATCTTCAAAGAACATCACATGTAGCAATAGAATAAAGATAATAACGATGATATATAATGGCCTTCATCTTTATGAACTAACATAAAGATTTCCTAATATATATTTCATCTCCATGAAATTTTTCTTAGATTGTATATGAAAATCTTATCTCCATATATAGAAATCGATGAACTCTTTCATCGCCATGATGTGTGGTTAAAAATGAACTTGTCATCTTAATGATGTATTCATGATGGACGATGAACTCCTTCATCTCCATGATGGATGTGTTATGCCTAATGAACTCTTTCATTATATCAACACGTATCAACAAAAATATCAAATATAAACATAATCATATTATGTTTCGATTATTTAACCATTTATAAAATATATATATATATATATATATATATATATATATATATATATATATATATATATATATATATATATATATGCGAATTTGGGGCACGATCGTCATTGTCTACATTTGACAAGTTAAAAACCAATATTTAATTTGGTCAACATTTGACTCGGTAAACGATCAACATTTGACAAGGTCAACAGTCAATGGTCAATATTTTGACTAGGTCATGATCAACTTTTGACAATTTAATGGTCAACGGTCAAGGGGTAAATTAGTGTAGTCAACTGTCAACAATTAACGAGACAATACAATCAACAGTCAACATAGTTCACAATCAACACCATGGGTCAACAAGTCAACTATCAACATGATCAACATGGTCAACACTTGGTCAACTTTGTCAACACACATTTTTTCTACACATTAATACATCATAGGCATCTTTTCATGAATTCAATACATCACATGCAACTTTTCATGAAATAATGCATCACATGCACCATTTCAAAAAGGCAATTCATGGTATGCACCCTTTCATGAAGACACAACTATTCAAGAGGTCGCAACTCTTGTGATTGCACCTTTTCGGCCGTACCTCTTAGTTGCGCATGTTGATTACACCCGTTGGTCACACCTCTTGGTCGCAACCGTTAGTCGCAAACTATTGGACATGATATTTGGATCATATCCATTGGTCACACCCTTTAGTCGCACCCTTTGGTCGCAACCTTATGGACGTGACATTTGGATTTCATCCGTTGGTCACATCCTTTAGTCGCACCCTTTGGTCGCACCCATTCGTCGCAACCTTATGGACGTGGCATTTGGATCGCATCCTTTGGTCGCACCCTTTGGTCGCAACCTTCCGTCGTGTCTTTTGGATGTGACATTTGAATCGCATCCCTTGGTCACACCCGTTAGTCGCACCTTTTGGTCGCACCCTTTGGTCGTACCCTTTGGTCGCATCCGTTGGTCGCAATCTTTCGTCGCGTCTTACGGATGTGACATATCGCATCCCTTGGTCACACCCGTTAGTCGCACCTTTTGGTTGCACCCTTTGGTCATATCCATTGGTCGCAACCTTTCGTCGCGTCTTTTGGGTGTGACATTTGAATCACATCCCTTGGTCACACCCGTTAGTCGCACCCTTTGGTCGCATCCATTGCTCGCAATCTTTCGTTGCGTCTTTTGGATGTGACATTTGAATCGTATCCCTTGGTCACACCTGTTAGTCGCAACTTTTGGTCGCATCCGTTGGTCGCAACCTTTCGTCGCGTCTTTTGGATGTGACACTTGAATCGCATCCCTTGGTCACGCCCGTTAGTCGCACCTTTTGGTCGCACCCTTTGGTCGCATCCGTTGGTCGCAACCTTTCGTCGCGTCTTTTGGATGTGACATTTGAATCGCATCCCTTGGTCACAATCTTTCGTCGCGTCTTTTGAATGTGACATTTGAATCGCATCCCTTGGTCACACCCGTTAGTCGCACCTTTTGGTCGCACCCATTCGTCGCAACCTTATGGACGTGACATTTGGATCGCATTCGTTGGTCACACCCTTTAGTCATACCCTTTGGTCGCATCCGTTGGTCGCAACCTTTCGTCGCGTCTTTTGGATGTGACATTTGAATCGCATCCCTTGGTCACAACCTTTCGTCGCGTCTTTTGGATGTGACATTTGAATCACATCCCTTGGTCACACCCGTTAGTCGCACCTTTTGATCGCACCCATTCGTCGCAACCTTATGGACGTGACATTTGGATCGCATCCGTTGGTCACACCCTTTAGTCACACCCTTTGGTCGCAACTCTTGGACTCAACTTTTGGATCGCTTTCCTTGGTCGCACCTTTTAGACGCAATCCTTGGTCGTGACCTTTGGATCATATTTCTTGGTCGCAACTCTTGGATGCAATACTTGGACGCAACCTTTGGATCGTATCCCTTGGCGACATCTTTTGGACACAACTTCTAGATCACATCTTTTCATCGCATCTTTTGATCGCATCTCTAGGACATAACTTTTGGATCACATCCTTTGGTCATATCCTCTCGATCGCATTCTTTGGATGCAACTCTTGGATCATATCCATTAATCGCATCTTTTCTATTAAGAATATTCAACACTTGAATACTCTATATGCAAGCCTTATAATTATAAATCAAAATTATAAATGGTATCTAAATAGTATATATCACATATATACAGACTCAATTTAACTGAAACACGCACGTTGCTCTGATACCACTGTTTGGTTTCGGACGTGCACAACGTAGCGAAAAAACAAAATATCGTCCAAAACCAATCCGAGGATCCGTGCGTATCGGTTAAATGAAAGAAATAAATCTTAATAATACCTTTCGGATTACGCTTAATCCGTGACGCTCAAACCATGCATATTGTCCATGCGCCTCTAAACCGGTTACCATCCTAACCGATTTTCGGTCCATCTAGGCTGTCTAGGTCCGGTCGTGCGGAAGTCATCTACCGCACACACAATCGATCTCCACCAAAACTCTCAACAAACCGTTCTCATCTTCTTAGGCCGAATAGATCACAAGCGCCGAAAGTACGAATGCCTCTACCGATGTCCACACGAACAAACTTCTTAAAAAGGAAGAAGAACAATATATATGCTTGTAGCTTGTTCTCCTCTTGCATAAGAAAACTCTTTTTCTTCTTCTTATTTTATCTCACAAAAGATGTATATAATTCCTCTCATATAATCGCACCCTTTCATTTTGTCATACAAAAGAAGGCACCCTTTCGTAGTTATACAAAAAAAGCACATTTTCGTAATTTTGTCACACAAATGAGAAAGGATATTTTTCTCTCTTTTGTCTCACAAAAGAGAATGAGAAATAATGAGAAAAAGAATGATGTGGTCTATTGAATTTGGTGCACTCTATGTCCTTATATAGAGGTGAAGAGTCATGTCCCCTCACACTAAAAGATGTGTATGACATCACTCATCATTATCTATATGCCATCATCTAGACTCTTCTAGATTACATGATCTTTTGTGCTCATAGTCTTTATATACATATATATCACATCTTATCACATAAGATGACAATATATTTTGTGACATTCTTCATTCTTATGCAACTCATGATATAAGTCGCTAGGATTTTCTACGCCCGTTTCGGTTTGTTCTTTGTGTGTGAGCCTGTAGATTCACTTAATGTTGGCAATAGACTTGACAGTCTATAAATCATGAGCGAACTCTAGCAAGCCATCATGACTACCCAATTTAAGTGAATATCGGTGATCCGATTCACCTAATCAACAATCACGTATTTAGTCCCTTTGTCACACGATAACTATATCTATCATAAGGCATGTAATACATCATCCTTATATTAATCGAATAATATTTCTTGATTCCAAATTAAATCGAACAAGAACAAATGACATTAATAACTCTTATTAATTCATTTGAGGATGGCCATACATTTCTTCAGTTCAATTCATCAAGAGGCTTAAAGATATCTCTCTCATTTATGAGAGGAACAAATCCCGTCTTGATTGCACTCATCCCTCTACATGATTCATTGTATATCTAATCATAACCGTTATGACCACCCGGTTAAAGGCAGTGTTAGATTATATTAAAGTATAAAATTACTTATGTTGGGAAGCGAGACAATCTCAGGTCAAAGGACTATAAATACTTTATGTTACAAGAATCGCTAATGACGTAAAACATGTAGCATTCTTATGGCGGGTCGATCCAAGTATATGATCTCTAACATATACCTATGTTAATGACTTGATAACTATTTATCCATGATCGGTAAAACATAATCATCAGTCAACTAATATACTAGTGTACATTTATAGCTTGTATATAAATATATATTTATATGTATTTATAAGTATATTTGTCTCCACAAATATCCTATAAATGACCGGGGACGATTTAGAATAGCATTCATAACACTTTATAGTTTTACTATCAAAGTCACGCACTTTGATGACATAAAGTCGAATTGCGTATTCATGGTTTATTTTAATTATATTAAAACAATCTCTACGCACATATTATATGAAATATCTTAGAATAAATATTATGTTTGTTATTACAATCCATCATCTAGGTCACAAATACTTTGTCCTAGGACATAACGCCATCGGGTAGAGCTATCTACCGCATGAATTTCTCACGTCTATCGTTGTCGCTCATTGTTCCAGTTTTGATTCGTCAATATTCCGTCTATGAGTGCGAATACTTCGGTCGGAGTCTTCATCATGAGTTGCCCTCCACTGTAGTGTCTACATTCCCCTTCGATGTGTTATTCATCCCTTTGTAAAAGGTATGGATGATGATACATTGTTCTAGTCCATGGTGCGGGCATGCCCTCACCATGTCCTTGTATCGCTTCCAAGCCTCATACAATAATTACGAACGTCTTTGGCTGAAGTTTGTGATCTTGCCTCGTAAGTATGCGGTTTTGCTCGGCGGGAAGTAGCAGTTGAGAAAAATCTCCGCCGGCTGGTTCCAGTTGCCGATCGAACTTCTTGGAAGTGCACGAAGCCATGCTCTCACTTTATCTCTGAGTGAGAATGGGAAAACTCATAATCCAATCACGTCCGGGATAAACTCGTTTAGTTTCAGGGTGTCGCAGTATTCCTGAAATACTGATAAGTGCAGCTTCTAATCTTCGGAGGGTAAACCTCCAAATTGGCTCTGTTGAGCTATGCTAACTAGAGAAGGCTTGCGCTCGAAAGTGTTCGCGCTTACTGCTGGTGCTACTATGCTCGATTTTGGAAGGATCGCGCCAGGTGAAACAAAGTCATGTAGTTTCCTTCGCATCGGTTGTCGCGGGTTGTTCGGCCAATCATTAGGATTAAGGTTGAGTGGTGGCTCATTAGGATTCGGTGGTATAGGTGCTTTTGCGTTTGGTGGTGTGCGTTGATTTGTCTCGATCCCATCGTCTAGTATTTTCCCTTGATCCATCATTCGTTCGGGCGGTCACGTCGTCTAATTGAGTGCTTCATGCTATCGTGATTTGTATCGCATTCGCCTTCGACTTCAGCTTCCTTCTTCGAGTGGTTTGTTGAGTTGTGATTGGCGGATATCTCTTTTGGTGTCGTAGGAGATAGCGCAAGCTTGTATAGACTAGTGTCTCTTCCTGAAGTTACAAAAAGAAAAACCCAAGATTAAAAAGAAAGGAAAAGAAAAATGGTTTCATCCACTATGAAAAATCTACGCTTCCAATATCCGTGTCTCTCTGACAATGGCGCTAGAAAATGGTGTTGATGTGTGTGTATATTGATATAAATCAGGTCCCAATTTGATATTTATAGATCTCAGTTTATTTTTTTGGTCACCCTCACGATCTCGCGTTGTAGCAAGCTGGGGTGTCGATCCGCAGGGGAGGCTAAGGTGGAGTACCGGACTAGGATTTTGATAGGTAATCCAAACTGAATCTATTATTTGGTTGGTTGGTTGGGAGAAATTAAACAAAACAAAAGAAAATATGTAAAAGGGTGCGAGGGATGATCAATTGTCTGTTTGGTGGAGAGCGATCTAGGGCTTGATGTTTTACTTATCGCCTCGGTTAATCCTTTTCGAGTTGCTTCTCCTTATCCTTCTTGTTAGTGCCGATGAAGGGGATCCATCCCTGTTATCGCTAAGCTAGCCGTTGTTGAGAATCGCTATGCTCGAACCCCCGAGATGCCCGATCAGGGTACGAGCCCTTTGAGATCGGTGGCGTTCCTTGCTCCCCTTGAACTTTTCAGCTACCATCATGTCTCATCACCCAAGTGTTGATTGCGGATCTCGGATTTTGACTTCTCTTGTCGGTACTTCGCCTACTTGCCTAAGTATCAAGAGATGTAGCGCAATAGACACTTCAAGAAAAGAGTTAATAAAATACAAACAACATCACATCGGATAACAATGATGAATAAGAAAAAAAAATAACTTAATAAAAAACTAGATTGATTAAATTACTAACACTCGTGCCCCGGGGGCGAGTTAGTTACGATACATTGTAAAATGACTAAAACAAAGATACATAGAGGATCATAATGAAACGCTTTATCTTTAAAGCTAAGTCCGTAGTCGCGGGCTATCACCACACACGACCGACGGACTATCTTTCCCTCTCCTCTCTCGAGTGAATTTTTCTCTCGAATTTGATCTCCCCTTTGCCATCCCGTGAAGAGTCCTTTTATAGGGGAGAGACCTCTAGGGTTGCCGGCGTCTTCAAATGGTAAGGCGCGTATCTTGAGATCCTTGCAAATCTTCTTGTCATTAACTCCCGATTATTCTTTCCGATTTGCTCCGTCCTAATCACGCCTACATTGCGTTGCTGGATTTCCCTCTTCAGTTGCCAATCAATCACTCGGTGATTTCGGGCTTGGTGTTTTCTTCCTTGTTTGGACGCCGCCGATCCTCTCCTTTTGGGTTGTGATTCCTTGTCATCCGTGCCTTCGGGTAGAGCATTATCATGGCTGCGGGTGGGATCGCGGTGTGATGATTGCTCCAATCGCACTCCCGCATTCCTTTCGCCTCTTTTTGCATCATTTATAGCATTTTTGTTTCAATGCCTACAATCACATATGATCTTGACGATAACTTAGTTCTTGAACTAAAATATAAATAAAATACTAAAATAACTAACTAAAGTATAGAAAGTAAGATATAAGATAGACATTAAATATCTACATGAAATATCCTTATCAGTAACTTTATTTGCACACCATAATAATATTTTATCTGACTCCAATTCTAGAAAGCGTGCATGTTCATCAAATCAAAAGAAAACATCAGATTTTATAGCTCGAATTTTGCAAATCTGGTTTATATGGTTTTCCTATTTGTCACCAAACTTTCTCCCTTTACGAATTGTTTCGGTCACAACAATTGAGAATCATGGTAACATCAGGTGTTGTAAATTTGGCACTTCCCTTTACACGTATCCAAACACGACTTAAAATTATGCCCCTATATGATTGCTACTTCACGACTCAAAACTTTCTTTCAGTACTCAAAATTATAACGCTGACAGTGCTCAAACTTTCTCTCTTTTGCCACCTTTGCCATTAATGTTGCTACTTCACGACTCAATATTATGCGCCTATAATAAAGAAAATTGATGTTCATTATATATTCTTAGAACATATATAATAAGTGATTAATAGCACATAAATATATTACAACAATTAATACTTATAAAAAGTTGCAATCATAAGAGATAAAAAATTTCAAATTAAGTATGGTATCAAAACAAATATAGTATCAAATCTACCCTCTTACGATTTTGGGTGAAATTGGAGTGATTCGGTGAGCCCATGTCACTTTGTTTGTTCAGATATGCGTTGGAGATTTGTACATGATAAATTTGGGACGTCAGTATACCAAGACAAATATGCTGGCATGGCATGATTTTAATAATCTACAATTTCGGTCTATGGAGTACGAATATAGACCCCATGACAAAATGGAAACAAATGAAGATCTTCCATTTTGCTTTAATCGTTGTCTCTTCATCTTTCTTCTATCTCATTCTGCTCCTCTTTCCGCCAATAACCCTAGCCGTTGTCATTTTGGACTTTTCTCATGGAGCCATGACACCACAATAATTGCAATTTTGAAAATAATGTTCTCCGCCATCACATTTTTGAAACCGTACGAGTGGACAAATTTGACGTCTAAGCTTATATTAACTCCCAATCTCACAATAATTTCAGGTGATTTGAGTTTAATTAATGGCTCATATTTTCGATGAATATTTAAAGACAATGGTTAACTTCAGTTAGGGTGCTTCGAGTTGATTTTTGATGGATATTTTCAGTCAATTTAATTGAAATGGTTTGTTTCAATTAGGGTGCTTCCAGTCTATTTAGGCATTGGAATTTAAAGTATTTCTTTTTTTTTTTTTGACTTTTTATTTTATCTATGATCTTCATCATTTAAAGTTGTTCAAGTGTGTTAATTTATTTCCATTAATTGATATAATGAAGGGGATTAATAGACTAATATGTGAAATTACAATATACCTTTCAAACTTTGTATCATAGCGTAATTAATTTTACACCACAAAATATGAAAATATCACATAGCCCATCACAAGATATAGAAAATATCACATGTATCCTTGCAAAATATCACAGTTTTGTTTTTCTTTAAATTATGAGCAAAGGGGATTATTTTGTATAAATGATCATTATTATTTTTTGTAAGGGTATCTATGAAATTTATCAATTTGAAACGTTATGCATAATATTTTGAAATTCTTCGTGGTAAATATGAAGCTTCCCCTTATTAATATTTTAATCAATCAACATTAAGGAATTTAGTTCTAATTATTACTAAACAAAAATTTGAGATCATAATTGATTAGAGGTAGTAATGGTACTTATAAATATCTCTTATTACTAATATTAATTGACTTGTATGCTGATATCTTAAGTACTGAATTTGTATATATATATATAAGTATTTCCTAAATCTTAACCATTATGAAAAGTATATATATATATGATGACTAAACAGCCTGTAAAAGCAAAGTCTGGATTTTGCTTGTGACCAAAATTCATCAAAAATTGAAATTTCAACCGTACGGATGGAATATATATGTTTTGAATATGATGTAGCTTAATTTTCACAATAATTGGAATATTATATCATTGCCATCATGTATCATCAAAATTCATCAAAATATATATAATATGTATTATATATATTTTGATGAATTTTGATAATATATGATGGTAATGATATAATATTCCGATTCTTATGAAAATTATTGTACAACATATTCGGAACATATATATTCCATATGTACGGTTGAAATTTGAATTTTTGATGATATATGTTGTATTTTGGTCACAAGCAAAATTCGAATTTTGCTTATACAAATTATTTTATATATATATATATATATATATATATTATTTTTTTTCTAATGTACGGTATGATGAAAGATTAATTGAGTTGGAAGCAACATAAAATGTTTTTCTTTTCGTGGTTAGTTTTAACTTTATATTTGACCTATTATACGAAATGTTATTATTAATTGAAATTTAGGGGTCTTCTTGCATTTATGTTGGCAGTCACTTCAATTGCAATGGACTTCTTGTATTACATGGGTATTTTTTAAGGTAAAAAATAACTTTGTAGGACTGTGTTGCGTGGATACTTCAAAAACTAGGAAGTATCCCGAGGATACGGGTATCCGATACGGGTATCCGATACGGATACGGCACCGATACGGCTCCGATACGTATCGGATACGCCACGTGGCGTATCCAATTATTTTAATATATATTTTTTCCGGATACGTGAGGGATACGGCGGGATACGCTAGGATACTTCCGGGATACGTTAAGGATACGACAGCCCATCATTTTTTGGCCCAAAATATTTTGAGAAAAATTTAGAAGCGATTATTTATAAAGAACCGTTACGAAGCCTAGGTAGTGTGTTTTGTTTTTTCTTTTTCTCCCCCGTTTGCAACCCATTTACAAAAATAAATGAAAAAAAAAATGGCTTCGTAACGGTTCTTTATAAATAACCGATACTAAAGTCTTTTGTAACGGTTCTTTTTAATTAACCGAAACTAAAAATCGCATCCGTAACGGTTCTTCATAAATAACCGTTGCGGATATTTGTATTTTATATCGGTTATTTGTTAAGAACCGATACTAAATGTATTCTCGTAACGGTTCTTTATAAATAACCACTACTAAATTATCTCGGAACGGTTCTCCATAAATAACCGTTGCTATTTGTATTTTATATCGGTTATTTGTTAAAAATCGATACTAAACGGATTCTCGTAACGGTTCTTTATAATTAACCGATACTAAAAGATCGCATCTCGTAACGGTTCTCCATAAATAACCGTTGCGATATGTATTTTATATCGGTTATTTGTTAAGAACCGATACTAAACGCTTCGTAACGGTTCTTTATAAATAACCGCTACGAATTTCATCTCGTAACGGTTCTCCATTTTGTATACGAACATTATTAATATTATGTATTAAGTATTTGTTCAGGTTTTATGTTGTGGTATAAAAATTTAAATGATATTTATTTTATTATTATATTATATAAATTTAATTTAAAAATAATTAAATAAATATATAGCCGTATCCGTATCCTAGATTTTTTGAGATTTGCCGTATCGCCGTATCCGTATCGTATCGGATACGATACCCGTATCCGTATCCGTGCAACATAGTTGTAGGATATAGATTATAGATAAAATTTCGAACCTTTCGGATGATTACATAATTGTATTCAAAGATGATGCTTTATGCTTTTTTTTTTTTTGTAAATGCAAAAAACATGTGAGAAGTGAAATAAAAACTTGAAAGAAGTGAAATATAATTTTTTAGATTTTTCCATGTAATTTTTTTCTATTTTTAAAGTGTGGAAAACAATAAATACAACAATTATTAGAGATGACTTGGTCATGGTTGTTTATTGCAAACATTAATAAGATAATCAATTCTTCCTGTAAATGTATTTGTGGTGTCTATTTATTTAACTGAAACTATTTAATATATTTTTGGTTTAATTATTTTTTTACAATTTATTGGTAGAGACCTCTGTTAAACTATTTTAGATGAAATATTATTCATTCTTGAAGATTGAAAACAACTTCGGTTATTTTTAAAATTATTGAGCATCCGCGCTAATTTAAAAAAGAAGTTGCTTAAATTGTTCCAATATATTTTACAATTTGTTAATTATGCGAGTTTTAGAGGTGTAAATTTGAGAAATAGTAAACAATTACAGACTCACATCATTGCGCATGCCAAAAACTAGCGACGTGCTATTTCAATATAATATTAGAGTTATCATTCTTTTAGAATATTTGTGTATGGAATAGAAAAAAATAAAAAAAGATAGTGAAATTTGAAAAAAATCTTATTAATAAAAATTTCAAAAGAAAAAAAAGTACTACGTCAGAAGCAAAGTTCTCGCTATCAAGGATCATAAGGAATGTTGGCTCATGCTTGTTCTTCGGCATATGAAAACGAAGAAATAAAAGAAAATAAGAAGAGTAGGAGCTAATTCTTACAACAAAATTATGGTTGAAATTCCACTCTCTTTAATTCATTCTCACTCACACACACACAAAATATATTCTCTAATTTTGTAGCAAAAAAAGTAAAACTAAAGATTATTCTTCAAAATAACTTTCTCTCACTCGTTCTTCAAAATTCCGACTGAAATTACTTTCTCTCTCTCACTCACTCCCACTGTTATAAACACACAAAACAAGGCTTTTGAGTTTTGGAGAAGAAAAAAAATTATTCGTACCTCAAAATCTTGGCAGAAAATATTTTTTCATGTCAAAGTTTGATAAAAAAATATTAATAAGATGCACCAAACTATGAACATTTATAGTTGCACTTTAAAGCCAAATAGTCAATGTAAGTCTACAATGATCTGTTTGGCCTTGGATTTTTTTTTATTTTCTGGAAATAATAAAGTTTTCTGAATATTTCTTTTATGTCAAAGTTTGAAAAGAAAAGTTAATTATATGCATCAAACTAAAATTATTTTATAATAAGTGCATCTAACAATATTTACATCAGATTTACATATTCTAATAATTTAATGCGACTTCTTAGTTTTACAAGAAAATAATACATGGTTGTATGTGAGTCTCTGACCAAGGAATGACCAATTCTGACTTTAATTGAGGGGTATTATGGGAATAAAATAAATGGAGAGTATGGTGATGGATAAAAAAGGGTAAATAAAGTAACATTAAATGCTCCCATGCTCCATTTCTCGATATTGCGCTGCAGATAGCATTACATTTTATTTTTCATTTCTTTGTTTAGCCTTTTATATTTTATTACAATACACAATGTGTATAGTTATTAAAATATTTTTTAATCTCTTTTTAAGTCTTTTATATTTTATTGCAACATACATATAGTTATTAAAACATAATCATATAATTGGTTGGATTGATATTTTGTATTTTATTTCCGATTCAGTGGGAATCATTATGAATTTGTTTTTGATTATCGGATCTTAATCACATGGTTTAAATAAATCATGGTGCAAAATAATATTAATGCAAATAGAATATTGTTAAAATATAAATATTTTTTTGTTCTTTAAAAAATCATAATTCTTAATGAAATATTTTATTTCTCATGTTAAAATTGCCAAATATAAATTTGTTGGAATTTCCTCTTTATTTTGAATTCCATATTTTTATGGTTCCAATTTAATTTATTTTTCTTGCTAAAATATATGAATATAAACTATATAAGAGAACATGCATAAAAAATGATATGTCCATTAACTCTTATCTTATTTTTCACATTTTTTAGCGTTCTCAAGAGGTCGGTCTATCATTAATTTTCTCTCGGCCATCGGATAAAAAAATTCCTCAAATCTTAGCTTTTTATGTAAATAATTATCACAATATCACATGATTATTTAGATTAATATTTCATGTTATATCTCCAATTACTTGAGAACTATCATATAAAAAATTCGGAATATTGAGAACTATATTATATTATTTAATGTGTTATGGTTTCAAAAAAATATATATGATCAATTTATACATAATCCATATTATTTTAACAACTAAAAAAATAAGAAAAAAATGTGATAATAATTTTTGAAGAAAATGAGTCATGATATATTTTCCTATGCATAGTATACATATTGTTCCCATATATATACTATCATATTTCCTTTTTAAACATCAAATTTAATATAATGATTATTTTTTTAAAGTTAATTATTTATAATTAAATCATATGTAATTTAAGCTAAAATCTATGAAATAAAATAATTAATAGAAAAATAATATGTAAAATCAAAAACAAATCTAATGTAGTAGTGTGATCGTATCACGAGTGCCCTAAATGTGAATTCCATCCTCTTGTGCAAGGAATTTTGGTGATCCAGCTTCCAAGGTTCTACATCTCGAACGAATATTCGAATCTACACTGGTAGCACAGTCACGGAATGGATGGTGCTACTTCGAAAGAAATAAAGCCTCTAGGAAATAGTTTGAACGTATTTGAGAATAATGTGTTTTTAATTGTTAATTTGTTTTATAACAAGATATTGAATGAATTGATGTAATAATTTGTTTTCAATATTAAAAATAAAATAATAGTTTTTCAAAAACGAACAAAAAAAAAAGAAACAGTTTTTCGTTTTTAAAAAATAAAAAATAAAAAAAACGAAAACGATGCCAAACGAAACATTAACTTTTTATTTTTTTGGGAGCTTCCCTTTATTTTTTATTGCCTTCAAGGCCATTACTGTAAAGTCAATTTTCTTGACAAAGCATCGTAATGAACCTTTCATTCTTTTATTTAATATAGTTAAACTCAGATACCCATGCAAAACATGAGATCTATTTCTCATAAAACAAATGATTTAGATTTGTCTATATCTTATCATTCCATTGTTGAAATAATTGAGGTGATATGACATCTTAAAATTGCTTGAAAGGAGTTGAGGAATAAATGGGTGAGGTTAATTCCGTCCGATAATTGAGCTGATATGACATCTTAAAATTGCTTGAAAAGAGTTGAGGAATAAATGGGTGAGGTTAATTGCGTCCGACCATGGAGATACAATAACAATAGCTTGCCTTTAGAACTCAAAAGTAGAAACAAGGAAGAACCTTTAGTTGCTGAATCTTTTTATTTTTCATATTAGAAATACATCACGCCCATTAAAAATGAATGAAGAGCGATAAAAAATTGCTCTGTAACTACTTAAAAATAAAATTGCTCATCCAATCAAAATTATGAAGACTTACCAACACCTTCAGATCTTCGTCATACTATGTTGCATAAATTGGATGATCATAATATTTCTTCCCCCAAACCTTCACATATAGAGGAAACAATTTACAATCAAAATTAGAGCCATTATTTTAAACTTCTATATATACGTGCACACATTGTACGTACCTTTTGGAGGCCATTCAACCTCTTATTACAATACATAGCGAAGGCCACTCTGGGTTCCTGCAATAAAAGTAAAATTAATTAAACAGTTCCCACAATTGTAAATATATATATGTATAATATCTTACAAAATTCCAACCAAACATCCGGTCCGTAAAAGACAGTGGTAAACCGCTAATAACGTCACACATCTTTAAGTACACCTGCCAATATATAGGATAAAGTTCGAAACAACGTATCATGATAAATCATAATTAATACAATGTGCTAAGTAATATAATGTGCATAGATGTTAGATATGTAAGGTAGAACTCCAAATTTTTATGGGTAATTACCAAAATGCCCTCCATCAAATAGCTAGCGGCTGTACATTTTGTGTGATGCTCAATCTTCTTCATGGCTTTGTAATATAGAGAGATATTCTCCTATGCAGACCAAAACACAATTAAGTAATTATTAAGTACAATAAAATTGATAATTAAAAAGCAATTATTTCATGATTAAGTTAACAAATGAAAATTTCAGAAAAGTGGAAACAATTACATTTTCTTTATCGACGGTACAATTTTCTGGAAGGCAAGGAAAATCAACAATGTGGCTCTTTGTATCATCAAGAATTTCATCCATTGGAGAGGAGTCCTGTAAACACATTTCATCTAATGATTAAGTCTAATGGAAATTAGGATATTTATTACAATTTTTAGCATGCAGTTTGATTGTAATCAGTAAGTAATACATACCTCTCTGAGTTTTAAATCAATAAGGCCATGTAGCCATGTCTTGTAATTCTCAAACTCCTCTAATTTGCTCAGAAATCTCATTTTGGCCCATATAAATAAAGGAATTCACAGCAATTAAGAATGTGAAATAATTAATTAACAAATTAATAATGAGCTATCACTTACTTTCAATGAAGCTCTCACCAGTGATTCATCAAGACTTTCGTAACGGCGCGTGACCACTCTTTTATCCACTATTAGGTCTTCAATGTTACTATTCGCCTAGAAAAAATTATTATTTTATATCATTTACGTACAAAATCCTAATTTATTTGTTCAAAAAAAGTTTTACTAGAAATTACTTACTGTGATGTATTCACAAGAATCTATATGGAGATCGAACTCCTCATGCAGCTTCGCAACCATCTCAGAATGCCTGAAGCTCTACAACAAAATATAAATTGTTTTAACACCATAATAAGGCAGACCATGTCAAGTACTTTAGTAATACAAATGATATCACTCAAATTTAATAGCGGTGCAAAACTTTATATATGTTTTTCAAATCCCTAAATTTTCTACAAATTTCTTTTTTGATAAAAATGAGACGGGCTAATCCTGTACCCATAATTCATTTTCTACATTTTTTAAAAGCCCTTTATTTTTTATATTCTCCTTATCTCCATAAACTAGAATGTAACTTTTTTCTGGATCAATAATTGTACATCCGTGCAAAAATTAACTAGTATATATAATTGAAATACCTCAGAAGATCGATGTTTTGCAGTAACCTGTCTGGCTGCCTCATTTAGCGGAATATTTATTTCATCTTGCATTTTGTGTAACTGAAAAAGATATATAATCAACTTTTTTTATTTAATTACTAGATTTTTTAAACTAATTCAAGCAATTAAAGTTTTAAGATAAGAATAAAGAAACAAAAAACCTCTACAATGAGGGAACGCCGTTCAATATTTGCATCTCTTTTGATTATTTCTTCCATTTCAAGAATACGCTCCTGTATGAATTTTCTCTAGTTACTAAAAGATCATTTCGGCGAGAGCAACTCATAAGAAATTTTTTTTGTATATATGTCCATAAGATATTAAATACTACATTATACCTTTCGAATAAGGGTGGAAAACAAGTTCCGTAGTTCTTATTAGCTCACAAGCATACTGAAAATATTAAAAATATGGTACTAAGTGTCATATTAAAGCTCTATATTGAAAACTAAGACGTCATAAACAACTCACACGAAAAGCACAATGAATGCCACCGAAGGAAAGGTCATGGGGCACTCCATATTTAGGTGCTTCATCCAAATAATGGTCTATGTATGTGTCATTCTGCAAAATGAATAATAATAATGTAACAATAATAGTCGTAGTAATAATAATAGTAGTAGTAATAATATTTATTATTATTACTACTATTGTTATTACTATTATTAGCATGCCTTAGTTTAACAAACTTTTCCATCTTTAGGCATTTTAAACTAGGGAATTCTTAAAACTCCGTAACTCCACTTTATACTTTAAAAAAAATTCACTTTTCAATTCTTCAAATAAAAAAACCCTACAAACTAGATTCATTTTTATTTACCCACCTACATGGTGTCAACGTTAACATTCAATCATTTTTTTTTTATTTTGCATACCAAAAACAAATTATTATTATAAAGAGTTTTGATTTATTGAATAAAAATAATTAAATATATAATATGTAATGACAAGGCATTTGACATTATTATGATATTATATTATTAGTTTACGTTACATTATTTTATATTGTGATGTTATACAAAATAGTCTTTAAATCATATAGTGTATTATAAATAATATTTTATATAATACAAAATTATATATAATATGATATAAAATTTTAAAATAAAATCATATATTGCAAAATAATATAAAAAGTACCATAAATATAGTATCATCAAATATTATATCATAAAATATTTTCGTATTGATTTATTTATTTTTTTATTGAATAAAACTAGAACAATCTATAAAAAAATGTGAGTGTATGTTGATATAAAAATATTATAACAGGATGAAGTGTTAAAGTTAAGACATGTAGAAGGGAAAATATAGTAGTAAATAAAATCAGGGACATGATACGCATCACCGGCTTATTTGTCACCAACATCGTCAAAATTTCAAAAAAGTATAACAAAACTGTAAAAGAGTATGTTGATATACAAAAATGAAGAATGGATATATAAAAATATATATTGATATACAAAAAATATTATTTTCAATTAGTTTTATACAAAAATATAAAGAACACCTAAAAATATAATATGGTGCTGCCTAACTGAGTGATGCGAATGTTTTCTCATAACATTAATCTACTTTGTAAGGGCCCCGGGGTTTTGGAAAATCCAGAGATTGTGAATTTGTTTTGAAGTATTTTGAAAAGTTGGGGATTTTTTTGAGAATTCCTCTTTTATCTTTCTTGTTGCCTATATTGATTTTATACATTCAAACTAAAACATTTCTTTCAGGTCGAGTTAGATAATTTGAGTAAGCTAAATAGCACCAAATTTAACATACCGTAATGTAGGGAATATGATGAATCAATTTCCTCACAAATTCAAACTGAATTTTGATATCCTCCAATGATGCTCTTACTTCTATCTTGGACTGCATTAAGTAAATGAAAAGTTAGTTTTTCTTTATTTTTATTATTCTTCTTGTAAATATGTATATTTTTTCAATATTCTTAGTCCATTTCGAACTCACCTCTATACAAGACATGGCCTCGAATTCATCAATATCAATTACTCCTGGTCTCTTCAAGTTGTCAAAAATCTTTTGAGGACAACAATGAGACTGCATTTTATAAATTATATGTCAATGTATCACATTAAACCATAGAAAAAGTTAGTGAAAGAGAAACTTAACTTATTATAGAAATAAATAAATGAATAATAAATAATATTAGTATACCGTGACAAGAAGATTTTCATTAATATATCGGGAGAATTGTATGATCTTCATCGACTCCTTTAAACGTTCTTGAGGATCCTGAAAGTTATTAAAAGGATGCATATTTGCTTCAAATATTCCAAATGTAAAAATGAGAGGACTAACAATGTAAAAATCATTATGAGTACCTTGTTATGAATATAATTAATATAGATGTCCAATACTTGACCCCTAAGAAAATATAAATTAGGAAATACTTATAAGAATGGAAGGAGTCGTGGCAGGGTATTTACTACCGTATCTTCTATTGTGTTTAGGTTAAATTATTTCCTTTATTGTAATCCCGAATCGGGCAAGAGATTTCTTGACCAAGTACTCACCCTCTACTATATAAAGGGGGTAGTGACTATTGTATTCCTTAATCCACAATTCAATGAAATTCACTCCTTCCAATTCTCTCTTTTATTATTCTTTTGTTCTTTATTTTATAACACGTTATTATCACGACTTTACAATAAGCATTTGAAGTTCTAAATAACATAACCGAAACTCGCTTCGGAAGGTACAATTTCAAATTATTAATATTTCATTATATTATTTATTTTGGATTTCCTTTATTCGATTTTTTTTTCTTTTCTTGAAATTCGTTATTTTACGAGCTTCTTTTAAGTAACATATCTCTCGCACCGAAGTTGCGGATTCTCTTTATAGATCAATGCACCGAAGTTTCTTGTTTAATTATTTTTGCAACCGGAAGTTGCATGTTTATTTTTATTTACGCACCGAAGTTGCTTGTTTAATTTTATTTACGCAACCGGAAGTTGCATGTTTATTTTTATTTATGCACCGAAGTTGTAAGTATATTTATGCACCGAAGTTGTAAGTATATTTATCTTTATTCTATGTACATTTACTTTTATGCACATTTACTTTTATGCACATTTATTTTCTCGCACATTTATTTTTATGCAAATTTATTTTTATTTATGCACCCGTAGTTGCAACAGTTTTTTTTTCTTTGCACACAAGCTGCAAAATTTATTTTATGCACCAAAAATTGAAAAATATAGCACCGGGAGTTGCAAGAATATAAATCGAAATATTGTCTAAATCTCGAAGATCAACTCTCAAATAATAATTCGAGAAAAGATGAAGAATATTTATATTAAATAAAGATATTCCTTATCTTTTATCTTGCTCTTGAAGCAAAGCAACAAGATGAAGAGAGTTGTAAGATATATTGAAAACCAATATCATATCTTATTGTGAATAAGCAAACTAATGAGTTGTATAGGAAGAAATTATGAAACTTGATTAAAATTTGCATTCAATTCCCGAAGTGAATGTTGCAAAATAATGACATAAATGAGACCAATGCCGAAGTCATTACAAGAAAATCACATAAGACAATGAGAAGATAGAACAAGATATCATTTGTAACTCGATTCCAAAATATGTATTCTTGATGTTGTATAAAAGAGCATTGGTTAAGTACATGTTGTACACCCAAAAAAAAATTTGTCGAATTCTATAAAGTCTCTTTAAAAGAAAAAAAATATGGTTAACTATGTTTATAATTGAAAACCATTTCAATAAGCTCTTAAATATTACATAAGACTTTTAGGCGGACTTCCTTGACCATATAGTTATTCAATTTATTTTATTTATTTGTGGAATCCAAAATGTCTGTCATATGTCCCGCAGACATTGAACAACTAAAATAATAATTCGAAATTGAAAGATAGGTATTAATATAATACCATGTATTATAAATATAATTTAAGACTCCAGAAGAGTTACTATTTTGTTGCCCGTATATAATAGATAATGCTTTAAAATTGTAAATTATTGTTTCTTGTATATAAGCAAAATAATGAATTTTCATTAAAATGAAAAATCACGAATTCCGTACAACCTGGTTCCGCATCATTCCCGTAAGTGAATACCACATATACAAGTCATGATTATAATATGGATGCTAACATGTAAGAGGTCAAGGTCAAAATTATACTTGTGACTGTGATGATTATATTAAGAAAAACACACGGGAAAGCGGAAAGAACGTTCAAAATGGTCTAAAATTTATGTGGTAGTAAAGGACATTTGGTATGTCTCTATGTACGCCCTAGAATCTTGTGGAGGTTTATTAAGCCGTCTTAAAAGCAAAGAGAAAATAATAATGTCGACTTGTTTATCACCATAATGAAAAAGTTGATAACCGATAATGATATCATCCATTTGGATTTAAAGCACATTAACAAGAACGAGTTATAGAAAGAACCGAGTAAGAAAATTTCTTTTATTCTATTTTATATTCTTATTATTATTTTTATTATCATTATCATTATTTTTCTTTCTTTTGATACTACTAATATGAATCAAAGTATGTATGGGCACAATAAGAATTATAAATATGTGTGCCTCGTTGTAGTGGACAATATTTCTATATTTTGAGAAATATTCATTAGAACAACATGCAGCTTTTCTATTGATTTATATTATGAAGGACTAATACAATTAAGTCGATTTATTAGTAAACCGGAAGTTTATTGACTTAAAACTTATTTATACTTCTGCATATTAGATTTCGTCTAGTCGAAAAGTAATTTTATAATTTGACATGAACTTGAAGTTCACTAATAGAAAAACAATTTTATCATTAAACATGAACCGGAAGTTCAATAATTTGAAAAGTAATTTTATGATTTGAAATGAACCGGAAATTTACTAGTTCGAAGAGAAATTTCATGATTTGGCATGAAACAAAAGTTAACAAATCTCGGAGCAATGATGATGCAAATAATCAAAGAGAATTCAAATATGCATCAATTAAAGAACCGGAAGATTCTTTTATTAAATGAATTTTCATGTTCTACATGTTATCAAAGGAGAATTAATTGTTAGACATCACAAATCGGGGTTGGGAATAAATCACCCAATTTCCTTGAGCGTATTAATTGAAATATATGTGGCCCTATTACTCTTTCATGTTGACCATCTAGATATTTTATGGTATTAATAGATGCATCTATTAGATGGTCACATGTACATTTATTTAATCTCGAAATATTGTATTTGCGAGATTGCTTGCTCGAATATTCTAATTAAGATAATAATTTCGGATCGTACAACTAAGAAAAATCGTCTTGATGATGATCGGTTGTCTACATCCGAAGTAATAATTGACTATTGTACGTTGATTTAGATTATAATTGAGCATTGGCCCACAAACGCACTTAGAATGATATAACATCATATCTTGTTAAGCGATTATAATTAATCGTTGGCCCCTAATAATGAAATGAAAGCTCGTCTTTTGATTGAGGCCATGAAATGATATATGCTACAACACTAATTAGAGTAAAGCCAACATTTTATAATAAGTACTCCCCCATTATAATTTGTGACCAGTCTGCAGCCGAGTAAATACTATTTAAAATCTTTGGGATGTATAATATTTGTTCCGGTAGTTCCACCGCAGCGCACAAAAATGGGTCACAAATAAAAGTCGGGCATATATGTTATGTTAAATTGCCCTGCATAATTTGATATCTTGAACTTCATTACATGAATTTATTCACTAGATAATTTATTGATTATAAATTTGATGTGATGAATTTTCGATTATTATCTAATTTTGATACTTAATCGTATATATATGAACTATAAGTTAAAATATAACTCATTTGTAAAATAGAGCAAATCTATTTTCGGACATATTTGTTCTTTCATAAAAATAATGTAACACACCTGAAGTGTGTTAGATGTTTGTAGACAAAATTATTCACTACCTCTTATTTCGGATGGATATACCCGAGAGGATCATCCAAAAACACACCTAGAGTATGTTAGATATTTGTAGACAAAATTCCCGAAGAAAGAATTTAATGAATACCAAAGTGATTCTTGTGAAACAAATCAAATATTAATGAATATGTTCAAGATATAATAGACAATGAAAGTCCTGAAGAACTTGATTAATAATTAATGATAACATTAGGGGGGAGAAACAAGAGCTGGAAAACATAAGTTATAACTTATATGGAATGCATCATTAATATCTTTCACTTAGATCCTCTAACAAGTTAATATGAACTAGAAGTTCATAAATTTATTAATGTGAAACAATATGCAATTATATTATTTATATTGATGCAAAAATGATATTCCAAGCATTTAGTGCTCATTGAGATATCCTTGGATAATTCTATGTTTGAGATATGCCGGGAGCATGGTCGACCAATTGGTTCCAATGATAAAGATCCAAGGAAGAAGAAAAGAGTATGATAAGAAAGTTGTCTTGAAGTTATCAATACTTCAAAAGAAATAAATTCTTCGAAAAGAATATTGATGATAAAAGAGTAGAAGACAATGACGAGCAAATTATCCCGAGAAGAGGTTTAGGTACCTAACAATATTGAAAATAATGAGATCTCAATAAATTAGGTCTCTACTAGAATAAATATGGAACCGAAATAAAATTGTGATTAATCAAAATTTAGTTATACAATTGCAATTGATTTATAAATGAAAATGAGGATCTAGAATTAAAATTATTTGTATAATGTCGATGGATAAACTATTGGCCAAATCGAAAGATGTGATTAAAGTATCATTATTTTCACTAGTGAAATATAAAACTGTGGACATGTACTCCAAACACCCGGCGTTGTATAACAAGTAACTTATAAGCGAGTATAACTTATAAGAGGGTGTTTTAAGAATATGTAATAAGAAAATTAAATTGTGATGTGCAATTATATTTCAAATTTTGTCGTCCATGATGGACTTATGAACGTAGTAGCAAATTATTCATATCTCATTTGATTGCAATATATTAATGAAAATCCCTGAAGGATTTAGAATGCCCGAAGCATTTCAAACTCTCGAGAGATTTAATCTATTAAATTACAAAGATCTTTGTACTAATTAATACAATATTGAGATATGTGATAAAATTGCTATAACAAATGTTTGTTAAATGAATGTTATGTAATTGATCAAAATTACATATAGGAAACTATATATTTACCTTTTGAATGTTGATATATATACTATATATTTACCTTTTGAATGTTGATATATATATATATATATATATATATATATATATATATATATATATATATATATATATATATATATTGATGATTTAGAACTTTACGGTACTCCCGAAGAGCTCCAAAAACTACCATATTATTCAAAAGAATATAAGATTAAATTCTTTAAGGCATAAAATATTATCTTGAATTATAAATTGAATATTTTCCTGAAAAAGTCATTGTTTTATAATCAATCTACTATAATGATATAATATGGAGAATTTGCATCCATTAAGATCATCAAGATAACTTGTTTGATGTATTAACAATTGAAATAAATGATGGTGAGTTATTTAGCTCCTCAAATAATGATCCAAACAGATCTCTTCTTAAGCATATATTACGAGATTGACCTTCGTCATCTCACATATAGTTGCATATATGAGGGGGAGAAATAATACGCACTGCACTCTTTTTCCCTTGTCTATGGTTTTTGTTCTAATGGGTTTTCCTAGCAAGGTTTTTAACGAGACAGCTTTTGTGCGTAATATATAGAATGATGATGCACTTTTTTTCCTTCACTAGGATTTTTGCCCATAGGGTTTTATCTAGTAAGGTTTTAACGAGGCATATTTAATATATGAAATAATGAGAAATAATGATAATACGCGATGCACTCTTTTTTCCTTAGCCAAGGTTTGGTCCTACTAGGTTTTTCTTGTAAGGTTTTTAATGAGCCGGCTTCTAATGCGTATGAAATATGGACATCCAAGGGGGAGTGTTATGAATATAATTAATATGGATGTCCAATACTTAACCCCTAAGAAAAGATAAATTAGGAAATGTTTATAAGAATGGAAGGAGTTGTGGCAGGGTATTTACTATTGTATATTCTATTGTGTTTATGTTAGATTATTTCCTTTATTGTAATCCCGAATCGTGCAAGCGATTTCTTGACCAGTACTCACCCTCTACTATATAAAGGGGTAGTGACTATTGTATTTCTTAATCCACAATTCAATGAAATTCACTCCTTCCAATTCTCTCTTTTATTATTCAATTGTTCTTTATTTTATAACATACCTCAAATATTAGGATTTTGGGTCGGTCACGTTCGATGATTATTTTCTTTAACTCGAGATAGAGTTTTGTCAACTTATTTAATTTTAGCTTATGTGTTCTTCTATTTTGTAAGTTTCTTCTTCTCTTTTCTTCTTTAGGTTCATCCATTGATTTTCTTCTTTCCTTTTCTAATTGAACCTCCCCCTTCTCCTTTTATTATATTTTGATTTTTTCTTATTTCGTTCGGCTCTTCATTCTTTCTTTTCCTGCTCTTAGCCGAATTTGTATCAATTATATCAAAGTGCATGGGTTTTTCATTTTTACCCCGTATTTTAGTAAATGTAGAAATCACACACAACAATTACTTGCAAAAATTTTATTGTTTTATATGCAACTTGTTGAGATTTGATTTAGTGATGGAGATGATGGCAGAGTGTTCTTAGCTTATATAGTGTTGCTATAAGTCAAAGAAGAAGAATTAACAACAATACAAATAACCAAAGACGTGCATTTTGAACTTCTTTTAATGGCGTGTTGCTAAATTTAGAAAAAAAAATCACAAAAAAAAAAATAATAATACATATGTTAAATCTAGTTGTACAAGCGCAACACGTTGGCGAGATGTTTTTTGTTGCGACAAGCCCGTAGGCAAATTTATTCAATACCGAGAATAAAGTGTCCGGAATCGCAAGTTACAAACTAAATAGCCAAAAAACAGAGATGAGAAAAAAACTAATAGAATGATAAAATTTAACAACTCTAAAAAATGAACAGGAACTCATCAGGCACCTATTCTCGGAAAAACGACATCTGCATGGGAAATCCCCATTAATCTTTCTAAATTAGCTAATCGGTCCACCTCTTTGTTTTCCTCTCTTGGCACATTGTTTAAAAGTCTTTAACATGTTGGTCCACAGAGAACAATTCCTTACATTATGGATGGCCGCTTCCCATTCTGCGGGACTGAAGGATTCCGATTCCGATTCCGATTCCGATTCCGATTCCGATTTTCCGAAATATCAATTAATTGACCCAAAACTTTACCAAACAAAGATAATGTTTGCAAAAGATTATTTGCCTCCTCAAGTGAAGCGCCTCCGTAAACCCTAAATAATCTGCGTATAGTTAATGGTTAAGACTATTTTCATGTAACCCTTCTTTGTATAAATTTTCTATACTGGTTTAATCAAAGATCATCTTGCCATGATGAATTATAGAGGACCTGTCGATGTTTTAATCCATCACCAATGAAATTGCGTGGATGGTTACACTCCTTATTGTTGTTACATCCATTCATGAAACTAGATAATCTATATGAGTGGGAGATCTGAATGGCGATTGTTATGGCGATGACTCCATATTAAGGAAATCACTCCATCTTTCTCCTTTACCCTCTCTCTTCTCTCTACCAATCTGAAACTCTTCACTTGATATCCCTCTTCTTTTGTCTACTTTTGCTACATACTCTAAAACTCTTCGCTGAATCTCCTCTCATCCCGTTCTTTTGATTATATTCCTCTCCCTAATAACCCTCTCCTATTTGCTACAATTCTTCTTACCTACGTTGATCTCCAGTTGTAGTCCATGGTAGAAAACATCAATCCTCTCGTCCAACATCCACCTCCCATACCAGATGCTCGTCCTAATCTCAGTTACATCCACAATGTGGAATCACCGGACTATATCCAAGATTTAACCCAATTGAGCGACTATGTAATTCTATCAATGATTAACCCTTACCAAAGAGAAGATTTGATGGAATTGTTAGCTGAACATTATAGAGTTAATCCACATAGCTTTGATTTTTTGAAATTAAGTGATATGATAATGGTTCTGAATCCTGGAAGCCTCTCATAAGAAATTATTCTACATAACCGACTCTGATTTTCCACCAAACTGGAGTTGGCTTCTACGCATGGAATCAAGGCATCAAGTCCAAACTATTTCATCCCCCAAGAATAGCACATATTTGCTTCAACGAGTTACTGCAACAAAGTGAACACATATCGTTTTGCTATTTTCACTTGTTAACAAAAATATTTATTTTTTTCCAAATTATTTAAACCGGTTACCGTCCTAACCAATTTTACGTCCGTCTAGGCCGTCTAGGTCGGATCGTGCGGAAGTCATCTATCACACACACAATCGGTCTCCACCAAAACTCTCAACAAACCGTTCTCATCTTCTTAGGCCGAATAGATCACAAGCGCAATATTAATTCTCGCACTAAATTAAAAATTAAATTTACTTGGTAATCGATACACATCCTCCATCGACGGCTTGCGTAGGCATGAGCTCTCCATCTTCATTTCGGTTATTCCTCCTTTCTTGGGGACCACATGAACTGGGCTATCCCATTTGCGGTCGGATATAGGGTATATCACCCTGGCCTTTAAGAGCTTACGGACCTCCTTTTTCTTGCTTCCTTCATGTTCGAATTTAGCCTTCTCTCGTGGCTCCACGGTGGGTTTGTGGTCATCTTCCACGTTGATACAGTGCATGTAGATTTTGTTGCTAATTCCCCGAATATCTTAAAAGTAATAATGTCTTAGGCCAAACTGTTTTGCCGTGTGGGAAACGGATTATGTATCGGACATTATATTTTTGTATTATATGTTTTATCTCATAAAGTTTTTCATATAATAAGTATGCATAAAGGTTGTTAGATTATTAATTAACCACGAATATCTATGTTCATGTTATACATCATCGAATATATGATTTCGATAGTCAAACCGTAAAGCAAAGTGAATACAATTCTAAATTATCCCTAGTCATATATGAGATATTTGTGAGACAAACATACTTGAAAAACTCAAATAATATATATAGTTACTAGTATGTTATTTGGATGATGATCACGTTTTACCGATCATGGATATTGGATATCGATTCATTAATATAAATATATGTTGGAGAACATATATTGGATTGACCCACTATGAGATTATACATGGTATATGTTATTAGTGTTTTCTCATCATCTAATCTTTGAGTAGTCCTCGACTTGAGATCATCATAGATTCCTGTTTGTATATCTTTATACCTTGACATAGTCCGGATAATTATTAAAGCTATGATCGGGTATTTAGTAAACCATGAGTTGGAATTTGAATGATCAAGATAGAATTTGTTACTCTCGGATACGAGAGAGATATCTCGAGGGCCCCTAATAAATTGAAACCGTAGGAAAACACACGGCCATGTATGAAAGAATTAGCATGTGTTGTTAATATCTTTTAATTTATTCAGTCTAATTATAATTCGGGAAAGAGAATTGATCATAATAACGATGACATAAAATCATGCCTTATGATCAATATAAATATCGTTTTACAAAGGGACTAAATACATAATTGATGTATAGGTTATGATCACATATCATTTATTTAATTTGGGTAATCATAACGTCATACTAGAGGCTACTTATGATTTATAAACTTGAAATTTATTGTCAATATAAAATGAACCTACGTGGTCGCACACAAACAGAACAAACATAACCAAAATGAAGGTGAAGAGGTATGAGCATTAGATGCTATAAATAAATGAAGGGTTCATTTGATTGGGTCGAGAGAATCGGACCACACCCTAGCCGCCTTTGAGAGAGAGAGAGATAAACCGGATCTAGTAATCTCGGTTCTCGGCCAACTAGAGCAGTTCGCGTGTGGAGACATGTAGAGGGCGGTGCCGGAGTCGTAGCGCCTTTCGTGATCGGATCTGCAAGAAAAGCGGGGATATCGTTTGGAGAGGAATTGTGAATCCCTACAAACCAGATTAGCCGAATTCGAGGTATAAATAAGATTTATTTTCCTGATTTGATTGATAATACATGAATCCTCGGTCGGAAAACCGTGTGGATATGTGATTATACATTTCCTTTCATATCCTCCATCCCGTACCCTATTGGTTTATGATGCTTTCTCAACTCATCAAGAAATTTCTTTGTCCGAACCGGGTGTAGCTTTCCGTTTTAATGACATGGTGCATGATGGTGTTATACTCTAGGCCAAAGTGTTTGTGACCTAGATGATAGATTGTAATAACAATCATAATATTTATTCTAAGATATTTCATATAATATGTGTGTATAGGTTATTTTAATATAATTAAAATAGACCATGAATATGCAATTCGGTTTTATGTCATCAAAGTGCGTGACTTTGATAGTAAAACTATAAAGTGTTATGAATGCTATTCTAAATCGTCCCGGGTCATTTATAGGATATTTGTGGAGACAAATATACTTGCGAGATACATATAAATATATATTTATATACAAGCTATAAATGTACACCAAGTATATTAGTTGATCGATGATTATGTTTTACTTATCATGGATAAATAATTATCATGTCATTAACATAGATATATGTTAGACACCATATCTTGGGACTCGACCCGCCATAAGAATGCTACATGTTTTACGTCATTAGCGATTCTTGTAACATAAAGTATTTATAGTCCTTTGTCCCGAGATTGTCTCGGTTCCCAACATGAGTAATTTTATACTTTAATATAATCTAACACTTTGTCTTTAACCAGTTGATCATAACGGTTATGATTAGGTATAAAATGAATCATATAGAGGGATGAGTGCAATCAAGACGGGATTTGTTCCTCTCATAAATGAGAGAGATATCTCTAGGCCTCTTGATGAATTGAATTGAAGAAATGTATGGTCATACTCAAATAAATTAATAAGAGTTATTAATGTCATTTGTTCTTGTTCGGTTTAATTTGGGATCAAGAAATATTATTCGATTAATATAAGGATGGTGTATTACATGCCTTATGATCGATATAGATATCGCGTGACAAAGGGACTAAATACGTGATTGTTGATTAGGTAAATCGGATCACCGATATTCACTTAAATTGGGTAGTCATGATGGCTTGCTAGAGTCCGCTCATGATTTATAGACTGTCAAGTCTATTGCCAACATTAAGTGAACCTACGGGGTCACACACAAAGAACAAACCGAAACGGGCGCGAGAAAATCCTAGCGACTTATATGATGTATATAAAGACTATAAGCACAAAAGATCATATAATCTAAAAGATGTGATAAGATGTGATATATATGTATATAAACGGGCACGAGAATATCACAAAATATATTGTCATCTTATGTGATAAGATGTGATATATATGTATATAAAGACTATAAGCACAAAAGATCATATAATCTAAAAGAGTCTAGATGATGGCATATGGATAATGATGAGTGATGTCATACACATCTTTTAGTATGAATAGACATGACTCTTTACTTCTATATAAAGACATAGAGGGCTCCAAATTCACATATACAACACATCATTCTATCTCTCATTATTTATCATTCTCTTTTGTGAGACAAAAGAGAGAAAATATACTTTCTAATTTGTATGACAAAAATGAAAGAGTGCGATTATATGAGAGAAATTATATACATCTTTTGTGAGATAAAATAAGAATAGTTTTCTTATGCAAGAGGAGAATAAGTTACTAGCATATATACTATTCTTCTTCCCGTTATAAGAAGTTTGTTCGTGTGGATACCGGTAGAGGCGTTCGTACTTTTGGCGCTTGTGATCTATTCGGCCTAAGAAGATGAGAATAGTTTGTTGAGAGTTTTGGTTGAGACCGATTGTGTGTGCGGTAGATGACTTCCGCACGACCCGACCTAGACGGCCTGGACTGACCGAAAATCGGTTAGGATGGAAACCGATTTAGAGGCGCATGGACAATATGCATGGTTTGAGTGTCACGGATTAAGCGTAATCCGAAAGGTATTATTAAGATTTATTTCTTTGATTTAACCGATACGCACGGATCCTCGGATTGGTTTTGGACGAAATTTTTGTTTTCCGCCGCGTTATGCACGAGCGAGACCCAACATTGCATTCTTTTCCCGTCGAGGAACTCGTATCTTAGGTTAAGTGGGAGTTGTTTTAGATTGAGTCTTCGGTCCTCCTTCACCCCAATCGGGTTGGGTGGCTACGTTTTCTCCATGTCATCATTTAGTAGAGTTTCGAATTGTTCTCGGTTTGTCTGCCATCATGGGTTTTCTAACCAGCTGACTTCCTTAGCCTCGCCTTCTTCGGAGTATCCCCTGCGTCAGATTATCATCGTCCAAATTGGAGTTCTTTGATCATTATCCCGGGATCCATGTCATCTTCCACGCGGGGTTCTTCCAGGTTAGAGGTCGTGACCGCTTGGTTGAGGTCAAATTCCATCTTCTCATCTCCTACATTTAGTGACGGCGGGTGACAGCGGGACCGCCGTTGGGGCTCCGCTCCAAACCCCGTCGGTCGCTCTCCGGCGAGCGAGTTGCCGCCAATAAAAATCCTAATTCTTATTAATGGTTTAATTTAATAAGATAGAAATAATATCATATGATTGCATGGCCTTTAGATTCGTGATGTGAATGAATGTACGTGATTTGGTTGTAATTTGTGACGTGATGTGATGTATGTAATTTGGTTGTAATTTGTGGTTTGTATAATTTGGTTGTAATATGTGATGTGTAATTGTTGTAATTAAATACGGTCATGGTACCTTCATTTAAATGCAATTATTATTTACAAGAATTATGACGAGTTGACATCCGAGAAATGGTGAAGGAGTTCATCGCCTCGACTATTCATCCAAGCACTTAGGATTATGATCATTATGTTGGCTCATAATGTTCAAGGCCATGCATGTCATTATTAATATTAATTAAAAGAATTAAAATAAAGTAAAAATTCTTCAAATAAATATTAAGTCATGAAATGCCATCCATACCTAAATCTCTCTGTATTTTGATAGATGCCACATAGGAAAATAAAAATTGTTGGGTTTCGGACGTGCATAACGCAGTGGAAAATAAAAATTTCGTCCAAAACCCATTCCGAGGATCCGTGCGTATCGGTTAAATCAAAGAAATAAATCTTAAAGATACCTTTCGGATTATGCTTAATCCGTGACGCTCAAATCATGCGTGTTGTCCATGCGCCTCTAAACCGGTTACCGTAATAACCGATTTTCCGTCCGTCTAGGCCGTCTAGGTCGGATCGTGCGGAAGTCATCTACCGCACACACAATCGGTCTCCACCAAAACTTTCAACAAATTGTTCTCATCTTCTTAGGCCGAATAGATCACAAGCACCGAAAGTATGAACGCCTCTACCGGTGTCCCCACGAACAAACTTCTTAAAACGGGAAGAGAACAATATATATGCTAGTAGCTTGTTCTCCTCTTGCATAAGAAAACTCTTCTTATTTTATCACATAAGATGACAATATATTTTGTGACATTCTTATGCAATTCATCATATAAGTCACTAGGATTTTTCGTGCTGTTTCAATTTGTTCTTTGTGTGTGACCCCGTAGGTTCACTTAATGTTGGCAATAGACTTGACAATCTATAAATCATGAGCGGACTCTAGCAAGCCATCATGACTACCCAATTTAAGTGAATATCGGTGATCCGATTTACCTAATCAACAATCACGTATTTAGTCCCTTTCTCACGCAATATCTATATCGATTATAAGGCATGTAATATGCCATCCTTATATAAATCGATTAATATTTCTTGATCCCAAATTAAATTGAACAAGAACAAATGACATTAATAACTCTTATTAATTCATTTGAGTATGGCCATACATTTCTTCGGTTCAATTCATTAAGAAGCCTAAAGATATCTCTCTCATTTATGAGAGGAGCAAATCCCGTCTTGATTGCACTCATCCCTCTACATGATTCATTTTATACCTAATCATAACCGTTATGACCACCCGATTAAAGACAAGTGTTAGATTATATTAAAGTATAAAATTACTCATGTTGGGAACCGAGACAATCTCGGGTCAAAGGACTATAAATAATTTATGTTACAAGAATCGCTAATGACGTAAAACATGCAGCATTCTTATGGCGGGTCGATCCAAGTATATGGTCTCTAACATATACCTATGTTAATGACTTGATAACTATTTATCCAAGATCGGTAAAACATAATCATCAGTCAACTAATATACTTGTGTACATTTATAGCTTGTATATAAATATATATTTATATGTATCGCAAGTATATTTGTCTCCACAAATATCCTATAAATGATCGGGGATGATTTAGAATAGCATTCATAACACTTTATAGTTTTACTATCAAAGACACGCACTTTGATGACATAAAGATGAATTGCATATTCATGGTCTATTTGAATTATATTAAAATAACCTATACGCAAATATTATATGAAATATCTTAGAATAAATATTATGTTTGTTATTACAATCCATCATCTAGGTCACAAACACTTTGGCCTAGGGCATAACACCATCGGGAACTATCTAAAGAGGAGAGAATGCGGCAAAATGTGAAACAACATAGGTTCCGCCAAAGCGGGGTGTGTTGTTGACTATTTTGCCGATGATTAGATATGGTTCGACTTAACCGATCTATCAAGTCGGACTTAGGCTCGAGGCATAAGATGGGATGATTTACGCCGGGCAATCAAGTTAAAACTAGATACTCATCCCACAAGAGATTAGTCAAGAGTTGTATGTGATGCAATTGGATTTTATCCTACCTAAAGAATTAAGTCTTAGGATTGAGAGCGAAAGCTCCCTTGAGATTTGATGAAATATGGGTCTTGTTCTACTACAAAATTTCAAAGAGTTGATATTTCCGAATTAATATTTTGAGGGTTAATTATGTTTGAGTAATATTATGTATGGATTGATGTTTGTGACTTAATGGTATGAAATCTTGTGCTCTCGGTTTGACTGATTTGGGTTGTTTAGTCTTAATACCTCGGTATTTTGTGTTTCAATTGAAAATTGTTCGGATGAGTATTTTTAATTGAAATTAGGCACTAAAACATGTTGTGATATGACTTGTTAATCACTAGAACACTTGGCTGAGGCTCCCGTGTGATTAGATTAGGTTTTGGATTGAATTTTCGCGATATAAACTTGAAATGCTTATTTTAGGTTCTATTCTTGAGTTTAGTACATTAATTGAGTAAATTCTTAGCTTATATTGCTCAAACCTCACATCCAAACCTGTTAAAATATGTATTAAGTGATTAATGATTGTCTCGATTCACAAATTATATCTAATTACTTATTTTTTTCAACTAAAAAATCTTGTTTGTTGAGTCACTGCAATCTAACAATTTTTACTGGTCTGTCAGTCTTTAACTGCTGATTTGAGCCTCAATTAGTCCTAAAAAATATAAATTGATATTTTTCGGTTACAATTTAGGTTTTGCAGATCGGTTGGAATTAAGTTTCCCAATTTCATGTTTATAGTTTGTGAGATGATTTTTGTAAAAATCAAATTTTCAGAATTTCTATTTTGTTGTTTATGTTTCTATTGCTGTTTGTTTGAATTTTTAAAAATATAAAATAAAATTCCTAGATAGACCTATCTGAACTGTTTGCGAGTTTAGAATTTGATTCTGAAAATTAATCATATGATCAAAATCTTAGAAATTACAATCTCACATCATTTTTAGTTGTTGGTTTGTCCGCTGGAAATCTGAACCAACCTGTTCAGAAGAGATTTATGAAGATATAATTTACTATATTTGAAGTTCGTTTGGGCCAGTTATGAGTTAAAATACGAAAGTGTGTCACTGTTGAAAATTGAATAAATTTGAATTGAAATAATAAACCTTGTAAAATTGCATATACACTTATTTGAAATAATTAGGGAAAAATAAATATACACTTATTTGTGATGGTGTTATGCCCTAAGCCAAAGTTTTTGTGACCTAGATGATGGATTGTAATAACAAACATAATATTTATTCTAAGATATTTCATATAATATGTATGTATAGGTGATTTTAATATAATTAAAATACACAATGAATATGCAATTCAGCTTTATGTCATCAAAATGCGTGACTTTGATAGTAAAACTATAAAGTGTTATGAATGCTATTCTAAACCATCCCCGATCATTTATAGGATATTTGCGGAGACAAATATACTTGCGAATACATATAAATATATATTTGTATACAAGCTATAAATGTACATCAGTATATTAGTTCACCGATGATTATGTTTTACCGATCATGGATAAATAGTTATCAAGTCATTAACATAGGTATATGTTAGAGACCATATACTTGGACCGACCCGCCATAAGAATGCTACATGTTTTACGTCATTAGCGATTCTTGTAATATAAAGTATTTATAGTCCTTTGACCTCGAGATTGTCTCGGTTCTCAACATGAGTAATTTTATACTTTAATATAATCTAACACTTGTCTTTAACCGGGTGGTCATAACGGTTATGATTAGGTATACAATGAATCATGTAGAGGGATGAGTGCAATCAAGACGGGATTTGTTCCTCTCATAAATGAGAGAGATATCTTTAGGCTTCTTGATGAATTGAACTGAAGAAATGTATGGCCATACTCAAATGAATTAATAAGAGTTATTAATGTCATTTGTTCTTGTTCAATTTAATTTGGGATCAAGAAATACTAATCGATTTATATAAGGATGGCATATTACATGCCTTATGATCGATATAGATATCGCGTGACAAAGGGACTAAATACGTGATTGTTGATTAGGTAAATCGGATCACCGATATTCACTTAAATTGGGTAGTCATGATGGCTTGCTAGAGTCCGCTCGTGATTTATAGATTGTCAAGTCTATTGCGAACATTAAGTGAACCTACGGGGTCACACACAAAGAACAAACCGAAACGGGCGTAGAAAATCCTAGCGACTTATATGATGAATTGCATAAGAATGTCACAAAATATATTGTCATCTTATGTGATAAGATGTGATATATATGTATATAAAGACTATGAGCACAAAAGATCATGTAATCTAGAAGAGTCTAGATGATGGCATATGGATAATGATGAGTGATGTGTTGGGTTTATGCCGTTCATAACGCAGCGGAAAATACAAAACAAAACAAAATCGAATTTGAAACCCAAAAGAAGGATCTCGTGAATTACAATTAAATCAAAGAAAAGTTCATAACTTTGTACCTTCGGATTACGCTTAATCCGTGATGATCAAAAAAGAATTTGGTTTACGGTCTTCTTTGCCCGATCCAAACCGGTTTCCGAACCGATCCTTTGAATGATTCGCCTAATCGGTCGTCTCACAAACCGATTCTCCAAATAAACCGATTCTCCAAACAAAAATTCACGGTTTCAACCCAAATCACAAAGACGTCGTACTTCGCTTCGTCCTCTACCGGTATCCACACGAACAACCCCTTAGAACGGATAAAGAACGATATATGCTAGTATTCGTTCTTCATTTCTCTCACGAGAAAAACAAGAGTATAATTTTCGGATTTTTCTCTCCTCTTTGTCTCACAAAAGATGGACGAAAATATGTCTCCTTAACTATTTTTGGGGTGTCTCTTGTGCCTATATAATCCATAAGTTTCATATCTTATGTGCCCGGTAACTGTGTAACCATATATGTAACACATCTTATCATATAAGATGTAGGATTGAATGTGTAACTTGACTATATAGCTCTTCATACAACTTATCACATAAGTTATGATTTTTCCGCGTACGTCTCAATAGTTGTTCTTTGTGTGTGACCCGTAGGTTTACTTAATGTTGGCATTAATCACAACGGATTATAAATCATGAGCGGTTTCTAGCAAGACATCATGATTACCCAAATTAAGCAAATAGAGATGATTCGATCAAACCTAATTTATGTCATGCATTGTATCCCTTTGTTACACGATATCTATATCGTCCATAAGGCATGGTATGTGTCAACTTTATGTTGATCGATAAATATTTCTTGACACCGAATTTGATTGAACATGAAATGACATTAATAACTCTTTATTAATTCACTTGAGCACGGCCGTGCGTTTCTTCATCAAATCATCAAGAGGCCTAAAGATATCTCTCTCAATTTATGAGAGGAACAAATCCTATCTTAATTAAACTCTTTCCTCCGCATAATTCATTATATACCTAATTATAATCTTTATGACCGCCCGGTTAAAGACGATGTTAGATTATATTAAAGTATAAAATTTCTCATGTAGGAAACCGAGATAATCTCAAGTCAAAGGATTACGAGATACATTCTTTACCGAGGATAACTAATGACACGAACCATGTAGTATTCTCACAGTGGGTCAATCCAAGTATTTGGTCTCTAACATATACTTATGTTAATAACTTAATAACACTTATTCATGATCATTAAAACGTGACCATCGGTCAACTAACATACTTATGTACATTTATAGCTTATCATAAAGTATGTTTGTCTCACAAACATCCTATGAATGATCGGGGACGGTTTAGAATATCATTCATAATACTTTAAAGTTTTACTATCAAAGTCACATACTTTGATGATATAAAGTCGAATATCATATTCAAGGTTCATTTTAGTAATAAGAATAAAATAACCAATACGCATTTATTATATAAAATATCTCTAAATAAAAAACAATGTTTGTTTAACACAATCCATATATCTAGGTCTCAAATACATTGGCCTAGGGCATACTACTAACAATCTCCCACTTGCACTAGGCCGAATCTAACAAGTATCTAATACCCATCGACCTAGCATGACCCTCATGCTTTGCTTGTGAAAGTGGTTTAGTCAACGGATCGGCAACATTATCATCCCAATCAACTCGCATATTTTAATATCTCCTCTCGCAATGATCTCCCCGATCAAATGGAAACATTGAAGTATGTGTTTGGTTCTCTCGATGCGATCTTGGTTCCTTTGCTGCGCGATTGCCCCATTGTTGTCACAATAAAGATCCACTGGATTTGCTATACTAGGAACCACACCAGTTCTTCAATGAACTTCTTCATCCAAACTGCTTCCTTAGCCGCTTCGAAGCCGCTATGTACTCCGCTTCGTCGTAGAATCCGCTACGGTGTCCTGTTTGGAACTTTTCCAACTTATTGCACCTCCATTCAAACAAAACACATAACCAGATTGCGATCTAAAATCATCATTGTCGGTTTGAAAGCTTGAGTCCGTGTAACCTGTTACAACTAGCTCACTTTCAAATCCTCCATAAACTAAGAATGAATCCTTAGTTCTTCTCAAGTACTTCAGAATATTCTTGACTACCTTGTCCAGGTGACTTTCACCGGGATCAGATTGATATCTACTAGTTGCACTTAATGCATATGATACATCCGGTCTAGTACAAAGCATGGCATACATGATAGATCCAATAGCCGAAGCATACGGGATTTTATTCATGCGATTTCGTTCTTCCTGATTAGCAGGACGTTGAGTCTTACTCAATTTTATGCCATGTGACATTGATATGAAACCTCTTTTCGAATCATCCATTCGAAATCGTGTCAACACTTTGTCAATATAGGTACTTTGACTTAGACCTATGAGCATTTTAGATCTATCTCTATAGATCTTAATGCCGAGTATATAAGCGGCATCTCCTAGGTCCTTCATTGCAAAAGACTTTCCTAAAAATGTCTTAACATTTGTTAAAGTCGGAATGTCATTTCCAATGAGTAATATATCATCCGCATAAAGTACTAGAAAAACTATTGCGCTCCCACTAACCCGCTTGTAAACACAAGGTTCATCTTCATTTTTGATAAAACCAAAACCTTTGATTACTTCATCAAAACGAAGATTCCAACTCCGAGATGCTTGCTTTAATCCGTAAATGGATCGCTACAATTTGTAGACCTTATCGAATTCTTATGATCAACAAAACCTTCGGGTTGTGTCATATACACATCCTCGAGTAAATTTTCATTAAGAAAAGTTGTTTTGACATCCATTTGCCATATCTCATAGTCATAATACGTAGCTATGGCAAGTAGAATTCCAATCGATTTAAGCATGACAACCGGTGAGAAAGTTTCGTCATAGTCTATACCATGAGTTTGTCGGAAACCTTTCGCAACAAGTCTCGCTTTATAGGTATGCACATTTCCGTCCATGTCGGTTTTCTTTTTGAAAACCCATTTACACCCAATGGTCTTAGAACCTTCAGGTGAATCAATTAGGTTCCAAACTTGATTATCGTACATGGACTGCATCTCAGTTTTCATGGCTTCTAACCATTTATGAGAATCAGGATCCTTTATAGCTTCTTGGTAAGATGTGGGTTCATCATCTATGAGCGCCACATTTCTATCATCGATCACGAGAAATCCATATCTCTCGGGCTCATGACGAACTCTACCGGTTCTACGAGGAGTATCTTGTGTTTCAAGACCGAACTCGTCAACTCTTGAAGAGACTTGTGGATCTTCCAATGGTTGTTCATTGCTAATTAGTGGATCTTGAATTACTTCAAGGTGTACTTTATTCGCATTAGTTCCTTTAGAAATAAATTCTCTTTCCAAAAAGTTACCATTTCGAGCAACAAACACTTTGTTCTCGGATGGGTTATAAAAGTAATATCCATTAGTTTCTTTAGGATATCCCACAAATAAGCATTTATCGATTTCGGTGTTAACTTGTCGAAATTTGACGCTTCACATAAGCTTCACAACCCCAAATCTTTAGAAAAGACAATGTGGGACTCCTCCCAGTCCATATCTCATATGGAGTCTTTTGAACGACTTTTGATGGAATTCTCTTTTAGTATGAACGCGGTAGTCTCAATGGCATAACCCCAAAAGGATATCGGAAGATCCGTTTGACTCATCATAGACCGAACCATATCTAGTAAAGTTCGGTTTCTCCTTTCCGAGATACCATTCCATTGAGGTGTTCTAGGAGGAGTAAGTTGTGAAACTATTCTACAATCTTTAAGAGGATTATCAAACTCTAGGCTTAAATATTCGCCACCTCGATCCGATCGAAGTGCTTTTATTTTCTTACCGAGCTGGTTTTCTACTTCACTTTTGAAAATTTTGAACAATTCAAAAGATTCGGATTTATGTTTCATTAAGTAAACATATCCATATCTACTTAAGTCATCGGTAAAAGTAATGAAGTATCGAAAATCACCTCTAGCCTGGTGTGCTCATTGGTCCGCATACATCCGTATGTATGAGATCCAATAACTCACTTGCCCTCTCACCTCTCTTTGTGAAAGGAGCCTTTGTCATCTTACCTAATAAACAAGATTCACACGTCTCAAATAATTCTAAATCAAATGAGTCTAAAAGTCCATATTGGTGGAGTTTAGAAATGCGTTTCTCATTTATGTGTTCTAAACGACAATGCCGAAATATGTCGGATTCAAATCATTAGATTTAAATCTCTTTGTATTAATGCTATAGATAGACTTGTAATGTTCATGATCAAGATTTAAAACATAAAGACCATTTTCTAATTGACCATTCGCATAGAAAATATTTTCTTTACTTATGGTAAAGTTATTATTCTCAATAACAAACTTAAAACCATCCAAAACCAATCTCGACACGTATACAATATTCTTGTTCACAAAGCAGGTACATAGTAGCAATTATTTAAATTTATTACAAGTCCGGAAGGTAAAGATAATAAACAAATGCCCACGGCTAATGCAAAGCAACTCTTGTTCCATTTCCCACCCGCAGGTCCACTTCACCTTTCGCTAATCTTCTACTCCTTTGCTGCCCCCGCACATTATTACAAATGTGAGTACCGCATCCGGTATCTAATACCCAAGATGAAGAAGTAGATAAATTAATTTCAATAACATTAATACCTGAAGTAGTAGTCTCACTACTCTTCTTCTTCTTCTTTAGATCCTCCAAGTATGCCTGGTAATTTCTTTTCCAATGGCCCGGTTTGTTGCGGAAGAAACAAACACCCTCCTTGGGTTTCTTGTTTTTAGGTTCGGACAACATCTTGCCCTTACCTTTTCCTTTAACTTTGCCCTTGAATTTTCTCTTTTGACCCTTGCCTTTCGAATCAAGAGAACATCGTTGACAACATTTGTCTTCATAGTCCCCTCGATGTTTTTCAGCATGCCGTGCAACTCGGTGATACTCTTGTCCATGTTATGCATATTATAGTTCATTATAAATGGCTTGAAATTCGGAGGAAGAGACCTAAGGATCAAATCGGTAGCCATCTCATTCCCAACCTTTGCCCCTAGTTTCTCAAGTTGATCAAGGTACCCTTTCATTTTCGAATATGAGCACTCACCGAGGAGTTGGGAACCATCTTACAACTTGCTAATGCACAATGTGCATTATACCTCTCATTTCTAGCTTGCTCTTGGAACATTTCCTTGAGCTGTGCCAACATTGGAAATGCCTCTAAATTTTCAAACTGCTTTTGAAGATCGGCATCCATAGTACCCAACATGAGACATGTCACATCATTAAGGTCGCTTGTATGCTTGGCATAAGTGTTTATCACTTCTTGATCGGCATCATCACGGGGCCGATTAGGAATGGGCCTTTCAAGTACATAGTTCTTCCTTTCTTGTTTGAGAACAATTCTCAAATTCGAAGCCGGTCAAGGAAGTTTTTCCCATTGAGCTTGTCCTTCTCGGGGACGGATCGCAATGTTAAAGTTGATGTGTTGTTTGTTGCCATTTTCTACGCGAGAATTAAATGCGGGTTTATATTAATATGTGATTTGAGATATTTTAATATAATTTTAACTCCCACTATTTTATTCAAATCAATAACCCTCAAATGTATTGATTCGAAAATTTTAACTTTAAATTTCATAGTGGGCCAAGATTCATATTTCATCAAGTTCCAAGTGAGCTTTGGCTCATCGCCTAGAACCTAATTATTTAGGTAGGAACGTTTCCAATTGTATCTCATACAACTCTCGTTTAATCCATAGGATGAGCATCATATGCTCGGCGTATGCATCCTATCATATGCCCCGAACCCAAGTCGACTTGATAGTTCGGTTGAATCTAACCATGTCTAAATATCGAGAATCACCATTTCTCGCTTCTTATCACCCTAAGATTATGCTAATTCACTATGCTTTGGCATACCCAAATTTTGCATGATCGAAGGGCTAATAAGTATAGATACATGGGAGGCATTTCTATGATTCAATATTATATGAGGGATTGTTATGTTTAATCTTTTGTTTTATTTTATCATGTATTTCATCACGTAACATCACATGCACGGATAAAATAAATATGATATGATATAACATGGCCTTGATGATCTAAATGAGCCAATCATTAAGATCATTTCCTAAGATACATTCAACCACAAGGCATTGATGAACTCCTTCATCTCCATGATGTGTATGAGGTGGACGGTGAACTCCTTCATCTCCATGATGCATATGAAGTGGATGGTGAACTCTTTCATCTCTATGATGTGTATGATGTGGACGGTGAACTCCTTCATCTCCATGATGTGTATGAGGTGGATGGTGAACTCTATCATCTCCATGATGCGTATGAAGTGGATGGTGAACTCTTTCATCTCCATGATGTGTATGAAGTCGCATCCTTTCATGAAATCGCAACCGTTCATGATCAAGATACATCACATGCACCCTTTCATGAAGTCGCATCCGTTCATGATCAAGATACATCACATGCACCATTTCATGAAGTCGCACTCTTTCATGAAATTGCAACCGTTCATGATCAAGAGACATCACATGCACCCTTTCATGAAGTCGCACCCTTTCATGAAATTACAACTGTTCGTGACCAAAATTCAAAAATTGAAAAACAACGCCTCAAAATCAAAAGAAATATTTCGAAAATGGTTTATCCGTCTTAATTTAATTGGAATTCACTTGGCTCGATGCCCTTGTTGGGTTTCGCCGTTCATAACGCAGCGGAAAATACAAAACGAAACAAAATCGAATTCGAAACCCAAAAGAAGGATCCGAGAATTACAATTAAATCAAAGAAAAGTTCATAACTTTGTACCTTAGGATTACGTTTAATCCGTGATGATCAAAAAAGAATTTGGTTGACGGTTTTCTTTGCCCGATCCAAACCGGTTTCCGAACCGATCCTTTGAATGATTCGCCTAATCGGTCATCTCACAAACCGATTCTCCAAATAAACCGATTCTCCAAACAAAAATTCACGGTTTCAACCCAATTCACAAAGACGCCGCACTTCGCTTCGTCCTCTACCGGTATCCACACGAACAACCCCTTAGAACGGATAAAGAACGATATATGCTAGTATTCGTTCTTTATTTCTCTCACGAGAAAAACAAGAGTATAATTTTCGGATTTTTCTCTCCTCTTTGTCTCACAAAAGATAGACGAAAATATGTCTCCTTAACTATTTTTGGGGTGTCTCTTGTGCCTATATAATCCATAAGTTTCATATCATATGTGCATGGTAATCTGTGTAACCATATATGTAACACATCTTATCATATAAGATGTAGGATTGAATGTGTAACTTGACTATATAGCTCTTCATACAACTTATCACATAAGTTATGATTTTTCGCGTACGTCTCAATAGTTGTTCTTTGTGTGTGACCTGTAGGTTTACTTAATGTTGGCAATAATCACAACGGATTATAAATCATGAGCGGTCTCTAGCAAGACATCATGATTACCCAAATTAAGCAAATATAGATGATTCGATCAAACCTAATTTATGTCATGCATTGTATTCCTTTGTTACACGATATCTATATCGTCCATAAGGCATGGTATGTGTCAACCTTATGTTGATCGATAAATATTTCTTGACACCGAATTTGATTGAACATGAAATGACATTAATAACTCTTTATTAATTCACTTGAGCACGGCCGTGCGTTTCTTCAATCAAATCATCAAGAGGCCTAAAGATATCTCTCTCAATTTATGAGAGGAACAAATCCTATCTTAATTAAACTCTTTCCTCCGCATAATTCATTATATACCTAATTATAATCTTTATGACCGCCCAGTTAAAGACGATGTTAGATTATATTAAAGTATAAAATTTCTCATGTAGGAAACCGAGATAATCTCAAGTCTAAGGATTACGGATACATTTTCTTTACCGAGAATAACTAATGACACGAACCATGTAGTATTCTCACGGTGGGTCAATCCAAAGTATATGGTCTCTAACATATACTTATGTTAATGACTTAATAACACTTATTCATGATCGGTAAAACGTGATCATCGGTCAACTAACATTCTTATGTACATTTATAGCTTATCATAAAGTATGTTTGTCTCACAAACATCCTATGAATGATCGGTACGGTTTAGAATATCATTCATAATACTTTAAAGTTTTACTATCAAAGTCACATACTTTGATGATATAAAGTCGAATATCATATTCAAGGTTCATTTTAGTAATAAGAATAAAATAATCAATACGCATTTATTATATAAAATATCTCTAAATAAAAAACAATGTTTGTTTAACACAATCCATATATCTAGGTCTCAAATACATTGGCTGCAGGGCATACTACTAACATTACGTCATATACATCTTTTAGTGTGAAGAGATAGGACTCTTCACCTCTATATAAGGACGTAGAGGGCTCCAAGTTCACAATATACAACACATCATTCTCTCTCTCATTATTTCTCATTCTCTTTTGTGAGACAAAAGAGAGAAAATATACTTTCTAATTTGTATGACAAAACCACGAAAGGGTGCTTTCTTTTTGTATGACAAAAATAAAAAAGTGCGATTATATGAGAGGAATTATATACATCTTTTGTGAGATAAAATAAGAAGAGTTTTCTTATGCAAGAGGAGAACAAGCTACTAGCATATATATTGTTCTTCTTCCCGTTTTAAGAAGTTTGTTCGTGTGGACACCGGTAGAGGCGTTCGTATATTATAGATGTAAATGTAAATTTCTACCTTTTTTTTTCTCCGAAGCCCAATCGGCTACCAATATCCGCCGTTGCTCCAAAACAATTGAATTAGGTGGCTTATCTAAAGCGTCATTTACCGTTTTATATTTTTCAAATTTCTTTTTCAAATTTCCCTTGTGAGTTCTCCACCCTTTGTTCATTTTTTTAAATATCCACTTTTCAACAAAGCCGGCCATGTCATCATACAACAATTTTTCCTTAAAAAAAAATTTTAATACATGTAAAAAGATTTTACGATTCCATGTCAAAGTATAGGTAATAATTAAAAATAAAAAATAAATCCTAAATTTTATACCTTAACAATTTCTATCATTCTATCCTTAAAATCTCCAAACCCTTTATCATTCCACTTTAGAAAGCTAATTGGCGCAAAAATCCCTCGTTTAACTATATCACGACAAAATGAGGAGAGGAGATATGAAGCTTTATTGTGTGGAATATAATCTTCATTACACTCTATTACAATTTGATCGGTGTTTGGTAAAGTCCACAAATCCATCAAGCTAATTCCTTTTATTTCTCGTTGTGCTCCATTATCACCTACAAACAAAAATAATAAAATAAACACATACCAAAAAAATATCCCACGGAATGAACAATATTAAATACTAAAATTTGTTTATTTGTTAATTTAAAATAATAATAATAATTTCATAACAAGTCATACGCAAACAAAAAGTCTTACTTTTAATCACAATACATTCACTTTCATTATCCTTGTTCATTCTTCCGAAATCGACCTCATCATCGACATCCTCTATCTCATCCATCTCGACATGGTAATTACGTTCGCCAAGTTCATCAAGCTCCTCCATCTCATCAAGGTTATTCACTCCCCCAAGCTCGACATTCTCATCAAAAGTCTCGCTTGTGATATTGGAGTTTGTTTAGACGAACGTACTTTTTTAGATTTTCGAGCCATTGTGTAAGCAATCTACAAAAAGAAAAAAAATCAGTCAATATAAACTCAAATTAAACAATGTAAACTCCAATCGGAAAATATGAAGTCAATTGAGTAAAATTTGACCTAATTCGATCAACTTTCAACCCAAATTCACTTCATTAAACGAGCCAATTGTACCAGTCAAGATTGATTGAAGGGATTTCAATAGAAATTGAGAGAAATTGACAAAAAGATAGAAGTTTTGGATAAATTAGATAAATGAGAGAAAAGATGGAAACTTTGGATAAATTGAAAGATGGTCGTAGCAGTCAACATCGCCTAGTGAGAAATGACGAAGCTCAATGAAGAAATTAAAAAGGCAGACTTTGCATAAACTAAAAAAATTCCCAAATTCAATTATAAACTCGCGATTTGCATAAACTGTTGAGAACCCGATTGTGAACCGGAGGCGAAACCATGTGAGTTGAAGGAGGCGCTCGAGGTGAGAAGGAAGCGGAGGCGAGAGGAAGCAAGGTGCTTGGAGTGAGAGGAGAGGGAGGCGGGAGGTGAGAGGTGAGAAGCGGAGATGGGAAAGATAGGGCTGGAGAGAGAACGGGGTAGAAATTTTCTGGACTTAGGGAAAATTAGAATTTGAAGAGGCCCTGTATTTTTTATGGGTAAATTCATCCGAAATTTTGGCTCTAAAATTTGGGGGCAAAATATTTTCACCGATATTGGAAGAATTTTAGATTAAGGCGGGGAAGACATGAGCTAAATATTAATGGAGTGGAAAATATAGAGTCACGATCCCCTGTTGCTCGTATATTTGCCCCTAAATTGATTCACGGGTCGGCGTTGAGACACCAACCCCTACCGACCCAAGTATTTTGCCTCTATACCACATTTTTTTTAGTAGTATTATTTTGATATTATGCTCGGAAAAAGAAAAAAATGAACAAATCGGAAAAATCTACATTGTGTTATATATCCCAAATTCACTAAATCGACTACAAATTTACTACTAAATTTGCCTATTTCTTCTACAATGGATCTCGAGAAATATTTAAGAATATCAAATAGTGCAGTACCAAACGGTTAAATAACGATAGTATACCAGTTAGGTCTTGTACAAGTATTTGCACTATGACATTTTTATTTTCTCGGTCGGATACTTATTTGATGTAATTCTTTTCGATTTGCATTTAAATTGATTAATTAACCCCAACCCCTTATTTTTCACCTACTTTTGAGTCTTTTCAAGAGGCCACATCATCACTTTTATCTCCGCCGTTTGATTAATTTTTTTGTCAAATCATAGCCATTCATTTTCTCAAATTTTTTGATATTTTATGGCAACATGTGTCCGGTTAATAAAACATAATCATATAATTGGCTAAATTGGTATTTTGTATTCCATCCCCGATTTAGTGAGAACTGTTACAAATTTGTTTGTGACCATCGGATCTTAATCGGATGGCTTCCATGAATCATAGTTCGAAGTTATGTTCAATTATTAATACCAATAGTTAATGAAGAGTTCACTTATTAAAATATAAATAATTTTTCTTTTCTTCTTAAAAAAATTATAATTCCGAATGAAATATTTTATTCCTCATGTTAAAATCATCAAATATAAATTTGTTGGGATGTTTTCTTTTTTTGGGTTCCATATTGTTATGGTTCTAATTTATTTATTTTTCTTGCTAAAATATTTGAATAAATACTATATAAAAGAACATGTAAAAAAATGATATGCTCATTAAGTTATATTTTATACCTTATTTTTTATCTCTCTTTAAGCATTCTCAAGAGACCTATCGTCAATTTTATCTCAGTAGTTAGATCAAATATTTTTCAAGTCTTAGTTTTTCATTTAAATTATTATCACAATATCACATGGTCGAGTTAGATTAATGTTTCGTATTATATCTCCAATTACGTGAGAACTATCAAATCAAAATAAAATCCAAAGTATTGAAAATTACATTATATTACTTAATGTATTACGGATAATATGTATCATTTTAATAACTAACAAAATATAAATAAAAAAATAACGGTGATAATTTTTTGAAAATGAGTCATGTTATATTCTTTTATCTATAGTAAACATATTTTTTTCTATATATATAATATCATATTTTCTTTTTACAAATCATGTTAAATATAATTATTATTTTTATATTTTTAAAAGCTAATCATCTATAATTAAGTCTTATGGGATTTCAACTAAAATCTATTAAATAAATTATCGCTTATTTTTAGTTTTTAGATCTCCTTCATCGTCCGATTAATACTTGATTTTTTTTTCTTATATAATATGTCAATAGATAACGGCACAAGAAAACTAGAGATATGAAAAAATATGATATTTTAATCTTAGAAATCTTAATACAAACATAAATTAATTAGATTGTAAATTAATAATCCAAATTATTTTTTGGATTATTGTTTTTTTATGAAATTATTATTTATGTTATATTATTTCATATATGTAAATTTATTTGAATTATCCATCCTTATAAAATTAGATGTGATATAGAAACTATTTTTTAATGAATAATAAATGGATAGAATATTTTATGATATAATTCAAAATAATTTTAAATATAACTAACTTACATAACATAATTATTATATATAACTGTAATTTATACATAAATTTTAAATGAATAACAAATTTAAATATTCGCAGCGAAGCGCGAGCATGATCCTTGTTGTTTATAATGGAGCCAATGATCCTTAATTGAGGTTTAAATACTGAGTTCTATTCAAATTGAAAAACAACAAAAAATTTCAAATAACTATTGTTCATCCTATTTCATGACTGTTGAAATAGATATGCTTTTTGAATTCCATGATTTTCTACTGTCAATATTTTTTTGGCGTAATCTAAAAATTTGTTGATTTGTATAATTTTGAGTTTTCAATTTAATTAGGATGACTGCAAATTATGACATAATTTTTAGAAATCTAATTTCAAATAACTCTAATTTGTAGTAATCCTAATTATATAAAAAAAAATTAGAGCAACCCAAAATAGAAATGGTTCTTTTTAAGTTGTCGAAAAAATTAAAAAAAGAGAAGATTTGCATGATGAGGACTGAGAATTATCCCTTGAAAGAGGAAGATAGACAGAGAGTAAGGTCACTGAAGGCTTATTGTGGATCAAGAAAATGTGGTGAAAACTAAAGGAGTAGGATTAACTTTTTTTTGGTAATTTAACTTAATAACAGACATATCAGAATATGAAATTACGTACCTGAACTACGGTCATTAATAGTTAATACATATTTTGTTGCATCTGTGCATTCACACTACCATTGATATGCAATCCTCCCCTGTTCAATTAGCAATTCCTTTTGAATAAAATATCTGCAAAATATTAGGGACCAATGAGAAAGAAGTATCTATTCTGATAAACAAAAAATTCAATAGTTATTGCCAAATTGAAATCTAGAAAGGAAAAGATAATTTACAAAATTTGAGAAAAGATTAAAATCCTAACCCCAGATCATCAACAAACTGAATCAGAGATGGTCCTTTTTCTAACCCTAGACATCAGTCGCTTATTGTGGAGGCGAGAGAAAGAGGGGGGGATGATGCCTTTTAGTGGATCGTGGACTGTGGCTGGTTTGTGTGAGGGAGAGGGGTAGAAGAAAAGCATGGATTTTACTTTCTCGTTCCAAGTGGTTGGCAGCGAGCAAGAGAGAGAACAAATTCTGTGTTTTGAGGGAGAGAGAGAAAGAAAATTGGGCCATTCGTTTGGTAGCAGGCCAGCGATGAACGGAGCATTTTGCCAATTGATAAAAGGGGCGCCAGAGAGAGGGAGAGGGCCAGAGAATGGAGGTATTAGGCGAGAGACAGAGAGGAAGAGGGGTGAGGACTGAGGAGAGAGGGGTGAATTTAGAGCTGACATATGGGTGGATCGGATCAGGTTCGGGTCGTTCGGGTTCGGGTTCGGGTTCGGGTCGTTCGAGTTTTGAGTCGTTGACTTGTCAACATTTTCAAATCGGGTCAGGTTTGGGTTCGGGAGGGTTGGGTCAGGTTTTCAGGTTATGTTAAATTTTATCCGCTCTAGTTACGACCCGTGTTTATCTTGTAATGAAATTTTTTTATTAAATAAATATCTATTTATTTTCAATTTTGCGCAAGTCTGTAAAAGAAGGCCGATGAGCTCAAAAATCTCAAATACAATTTATATTATTTTCTAAAATAATATGTTGACATTATAAGAAGCAAAATAAGATATTATAAAGTAATATATAATACTAGCATAATAGTGAAATCAACAAGTCTATGTCAATTCATTCATACTTCAGGTCATTTAGATTCGGGTCATCCGGGTCTCGGGTTATTCGGGTTTCGGGTCGTTCGGGTCTCGAGGCATTCGGGTCTCGGATATTTCGGGTTTCGAGTCGTTCTGGTTCCGGATATTTCAGGTCTCGGGTCGGGTCGGGTTTCAAGTCGTTGACTTGTCAACATTTTCGGGTCGGGTCGGGTCAGATTTTGCCACCTCTAAGAGTAATGAGTGAATTGAAAGCGAACTAAGGAAACCCAATTAATCAGACGGTTAATTAAAGTTTAGAATCTTAATCGGATGGCCTAAAGTTAATTAACGACGTGGCTCCACCTAATGACAAGATTACAAACATCCAAACAAAAATTATATTAGCCTCACAATAAATATAATATTAACTTCCATGTTTCCAAAACCTGCTTGCACATTCACAAGGACATAAGAATAAGATAGATGATGCAACTCCAAATGCTTGAAATCTATTTTAGGTTATTAATCCAACTCCTATCCATCTTGCTATGTAAAATCTTTGAACTTGTCAAATACTTTATATGCTACTACTATTAATAGAGCTGAAAAATAAAATAAGATAATCACATCACCATACATATAGTTTCTTTTATCTCTTTTGACTAGTAATGAGAGGGTCAGATCGAATACATTACATTGTTAAATTAGTGTAATTTTATGATGTCTCCTTTCCAAAAACGATAAGTTCCCTATGTCAACCAAATGAAGTTTCAACCTGCGTCAACTAAACTCTTCAATTAAAAAATCTAAAATATTAAGACATTTTATGGACATAAATATAAAAGGAAAAAAATATTTGAATAAAGCAGTACTAATTGCATCAATAGGCAACAGGCATAATTAATTCAGTTCTTACTACAATTGTATATTCGGATTTTTTTTTTTTTAGCTTTATTTTCAAAAATAATTCAAGCAAATAGCACCGTTGTGGAAAAAACTAGCTAACTAGCACTACCATCATCCATGGTGGTGGTAGAGACGTTTTACCGCCACCCCCATCGGCGATAGTGCCTAATTTACATGTTTTTCCCTTAAACGGGTTAATTAGATACAAATTAGTCTCTACCTCCGAGAGGGACCCTCCGACGGTGCGGCAATGTTATAATTTTTTCGGATCCAATTGGGTATCAAACCCGTTATGAGAGGGGGGAAAATGAAAAAATACCTCTATCGCCGGGCCCCTCGGCGGTAGTGGCAATATTGTAATTTTTTCGATCCAATCGGGTATGAAACCCGTTAAGAAAAATAAATACCTCTACGCGAGAGGGCTGGCGGTCACTACTTAAAGAAAAATTTCAAAACTAAGGGAGTTAGTAACGGTTTTTAACAAAAAACCGATACTAAATATTAACACTTGTATCGGTTTTTATGAAAGAACCGATACTAAGTTGAGCGGACGGGAAAATCAAAACACTAAACACTTAGTAACAGTTCTTTCATAAAAACCGTTACTAAGTGTTCGTGTTTTTTGATTTATATATATATATATATATATATATATATATATATATATATATATTAAAACACTAAACACTTAGTAATGGTTTTTGTGAAAGAAGCGTTACGAGTTGCTTAAATAGTCCAAAATCCGTAACGGTTTATTATAAACCGTTACGGATTTTGGACTATTTAAACAAATCAGTAACGGTTCTTTCATAAAAACCATTACTAAGTGTTTAGTGTTTTGATTTTCCCGTCCGCTCAACTTAGTATCGATTCTTTCATAAAAACCGATACAGTGTTAATATTTAGTATCGGTTTTTTGTTAAAAACCGTTACTAACTCCCTTAGTTTTGAAATTTTTTCTTTAAGTAGTGACCGCCTGAGCCCTATGGCGGTAGAGGTATTTATTTTTCTTAACGGGCCCATACCCGATTGGATCGAAAAAAATTATAATATTGCCACTACCGCCGAGAGCCCGGCGGTAGAGGTATTTTTTTTCATTTTTTTCCCCTCTCATAACGGGTTTGATACCCAATTGGATCGAAAAATTACAACATTGCTACTACCGCCGATGGTCCGGCGGTAGTAGCTAATTTGTATCTAATTAACTCTGTTTAAGGGAAAAACATGTAAACTAGACACTATCGCCGGTGGGGGTGGCGGTAAAACGTCTCTACCGCCATCATAGATGGCGGTAGTGCTAGTTAGCTAATTTTTTCCACAATGATGTTATTTGCCGAATTATTTCGAAAATAATGCTAATAAAAAAAAGTCTGTATCTTCAGACATCATACTGACTTACTCTAATTACACAATTAGATCATGTAATTTATTATGCATTTTTAAACACAATATTAATCACACAATTATCTTATGGTGTTTCGAAAAGCTAAAATAACCTTGATATCATGATATTGGTACATGACAATATCAAAGCAACTGGACACAAGCTGAACGTATGCAATAGCTTGTCCTGTCAAAGAGTGTAAGAAAGTAATTTTTAAATTTCGTTGGAAATCTTACTAACTAGTTATAAGATGACTAATCAAACACTTATTGGATGCACGTCGGTCAACGTCGATTTGACTCTCGGACATTTTTTCCCGAAATAATGTACTACAAATTATCAATAATACTTTTAAAATGTTAATATCTAACAATAATAAAATATAAACATAAAAATATAAATAATCATAATTTAAATTCAATCAAAATAGAAATATCATACTTTAAAGTTTAAATAACATAGAACAAAATCCAAATTAAAAAATTACACACCGAAATCGAAATTAAAACTTAACAAAATACATAATTATCCAAAATTAACAACATAAAATAAAAATGGACCAAGCAAAAATAAATTTTTTTATCATGTCGCCCAAAGTCGACTTTTACAAGTGACATGAGCTTATCGGGGCGATAAGAAACTGACATGCGACTAATCGGTGACATATCGCGACATTTGAAACATTGCTCACAACACACCCCTCCAAAATTGCTCCTAAAAATCTCTATCTAGCTCCAATCAGAATAAAACCTAAACTCTTCTACAAGAAGGTGATATGTGTGTTTTTGCACATATTTTTTAGGGTTTTTTTAATAAGTTTTAAACTCAAAAATTAACTAAATTATATAAAAAGTATAATAAATTCATAAACTTATTTTATGAACCCTTAATACACTTTTATATCTCATTTCAAGTAAAAAGACCAAAATATTTTGGACGACCTAGTTGCAAATGGCAACTCGAAAGAATGACCTAAATGCAAATTTTGGATCAAAGATACTTATTTTCATCCAAAACATCTCCAAATCTCACCCCACACATTTTCTAAACAATAAACTAGCTTAAACCAACCATGGAAACGAGTCAAAATCTTAAATCTTACAAAAATCCAAAACAAATCAGCCAAATCCAAACCCTAAATGGGATTCAGTACCCACCAAATGAAGATCTCGATGAGTCAAGACCATCCACGGGTTAGTCCGGTCTGCAAATGCCTAGATTGGCCGAAAATGCGAGTCAACGTCATGGTCAAATAAAAAATCTAAAAAAAAAAAAAATTTAAGTATTGGAGATTTTTTTTTTTTTTTTTTTGAAAATTTGGAGAGGGATCAAATAACCCCCTTCCAAATGTATTCATTAAATAAAAATTATGTACAAGCTAATTTCCTATTTATTTACATGAAAAAGAGAAAAAAACCTACCAACAAAATCTATCTATACCCTCCTATTTTTCCCTTTTGTCCATAAAAAATAGAAAAATTAATACTTCTTTTTTTGCTAAAAAGTTAGTGTAAGGAAAAAAGATACAAAAAATGTTAGTCCACTTCTGGTCCGGACCAAAGGGGGTACGGAGGGTGACTGGCCCCACCTATGATTTGTAAAGCCACTATATACCCATATGTTTTAATCTAAAATTATTTATAATTCTATACTTTAGAATTTAATATTTATTTTTTCTTTACAAATTCTTGAGAACCAAATTATGATTTTCCTTGTGGGACATACAAATTATTGTAGGTTATACTCATATGTTTTAACCTACAATTATTTATAATTCTAAACTTTACAATTCAAGATTTGTTGTTCCTTTCTAGATTTTTAAGATGCATGTTATGATTTAACTAGTAGACCATACAAATTATTCTTGAATTTCTTATATCTACAATTATACACATATTTAATTGGGATCAAATAAAAAATATTAAAAGTTCATCTCATTCTCTTCTCTTCATTCAATAATATGACAAAGTTCAAAAAGTTATTTTTCTAAACACAAGTCTCTCTGCCTCCTCCATTTCTTTCCACACAAAAAAAATAAATAAATAAACTAGACGAGAAGAGAAAAAAATTGCAATTATAGTTGTCCCCAAATTGAATCCTAAATCATATTATCTCAATCCGCTTGTGATTTTATCAAACTTTTCACTTGGATTTTTAGCTTGTATTTTTCAATCGGCTAAAGCTTGAGGTTCCCATTTCATCCAATCAAGAGGAAAAAATAAAATTAGGTATGTTTTTATAAATTACTTTTAATTTCAAGTTTTATCTTTCTAGTACTTATATTTATTTAGGAATTTATTTAAATAAATAATTATATTGATAATATGATTTTTTTAACTATTAGTTAAATAAATTTATGTAGGTTAAATTATGTCTAAAAGAAAAATTGACTCTTATTTCAAAAAGAGTATTCCGACTACATATTCTCGAATAATAATTCAAATATTCCTTCTTTGCCTAATTTAACCGATGAACCCACCGAGTTAGTAAGAACCCTCAATACCTTGTCAACAACAATCTTTACATGCTTCACAAGTTACAAAAATTGAGGCTAATAAGTAGGATGAGACAATCACCGTAGAACGTGACCCCGATATACGGGTTCCAATTTAGGAATACCCAATTAATTCACAAGATTTAGCTCACCGAGCATATATTATGTTCACTCCATATCAACTTACCGATTGTGAGTTTCAATTTTCTAGAGTGAAAAATCATCAACGCCGATTTCAATATCGTTGGTATGTAATTTTTCCGTGATTGGAATATTCACCTTCTTCACATAAAGCTTATTGTTTTTCTTGTATCTCTTTTCCAAAAATCATTGGGGAAGCATGATTCGGATATATTAACTCTAAAGGGATTTGATGCATGGAAAAAAAATTAACGGAAAAGATTGTACATTTTTATTGCATGTTGGAAGCGATAATAACTCAAAGCACACAATTATTCGGTTCAATCTTATGAAGCTTTTAAAAATCAACCAAAAAATATCAACATGTAATAAAGAAACAAACAACCAAATAATTCTTAGATGGTAGATTACGTCTTAAAACATTAGTAGATGTTATTCGTTGGCTAACTTTTTAAGCTTTCGCGTTTAGAGCGCCTAATGAAAGCCCGATTCTGAAAGAAAACGCGTGATCGAAATAAGCATGGCGGAATAAAATTTACTTGTTTCCTAACCGAGGATCCATGTATATCAAACAAATCAGAAAATAAATCTTATTCATACCTCAGATTCGGCTAATCTGGTTAATAGGGCTTCACGATTTGTCTATGAACGATCTCCCTACGTCTCTTCACAGATCCGATCACGAAAGGCGCTACAACTCCGGCACCTCCCTCTACACATATCCACACGCGAACTACTCTCGTTGGTGGAGAAACTGGCACTATTAGATCTGGTTTCTCTTTGTCTCTTTCTCAAAAGGTAGCTAGGGTTTTCTAAATCTTCTGACCTAATCAGACGAACCTTTCATCTAATTATAGCATCTCATGCTTACACTTCTTCACCTGCATTTTGATTTTATGTGTCCTATTAAGTTAATTATGTTTGTGTACGTCCTTGTAGGTTCATTTAATGTTGGCAACAAACTTCAAGTTTATAAATCATAAGTAGTCTCTAGTATGACATTATGATTATCCAAATTAAATGACGTGATCATAACCTAAATATCAATTATGTATTTAGTCCATTTGTTAAGCGATATTTATATTGATTATAAAGCATAGTTTTATGTCATCCTTAATTTGATCATTCTCTCTTCTAATTTATAAATAGACTGAAGAAATTAAAAAATATTAACAACACATGTTAGTTCTTTCATACATGGCCATGTGTTTTCCTTCCGTCTCAATTTATCGGGGGCGAGAGATATCTCTCTCATATCCGAGAGTAATAAATTCTATCTTGATCATTCATATTTCAATTCATGGTTTACTAAATCTCAATCATAGCTTTTATAATTATCCAATTAAAGACAACGTTTGATTGTGAAAATATGAAAATATACATGCAAGTCAAAGGACTACTCATACATTAGATGATGAAAAAACACTAATGACATATACCATGAATATTTTCATAGTGAGTCGATCCAATATGTGTTCTCCAACATATATTTATGTTAATGAATTGATATCCAATATCCATTATTAGTAAAACATGATCATCATCCAACTAACACACTAGTATCTATATATATGATTTGAGATTTTCAAATATGTTTGTCTTACAAACATCTCATATATGACTAGGGAAAATTTTTAATTTTATTCATTTTGATTTATGATTTTACTATCGGAATCATGTATTTCGATGACGTATAACGGACATACATATTCATGGTTAATTAATAATCTAACAACCTTTATGCATAATTATTATATGAAAAAGTTTATAAGATAAAACATCTAATATAAAAATATAATGTCCGATACATAATCCGTTTCCCACGCGGCAAAACAATTCGGCTTAGGGCATTATTACTTTCGGATTCTATAAATAGAGGAAATTTTCTTGAAATTGTTGAATTTGTGGCATCATATAATGAGGAAATAAATAACTTTGTGCTAAAAAAAGCTCCACAAAATGCCACTTACACATCACCAAAGATTCAAAAATAAATTTTACATTGTTTCGCTAAAAATGTGTTACATCCCGGAACCAAATAGTGGAAAAGGGGGCTAGTTGATTAGTCCCACCTTGAGTAGTGAATGAAAATTGGAGTTACTTAAATAAGCTAGCGCATTAACTACTAGCAACAACCAAGCTTAAACCTTTTTAGGACAATATGGTGTGGGCCTCGAAGGTTGGGCTGGGACAGTTAATGTACTAGGCTCTAACAAATGGTATTCAAAGCGGTTCGATCCGGGGGTATTATCGTGCGGCCGGAAACGTACCATACTGTTATCATGCCCAGAGAACCTGAGGATCTTATATGCCTCAGTGGGGATACATGTATGGGGTGAAGGCTCGCACGGATGTGTACTAGGACGAGACTAGGAACCATATGTCAGTTCTGACGGGGAGGTCAGAAATTTAAGTGGGGGAGTTTGTTACATCCCGGAACCAAATAGTGGAAAAGGGGGCTAGTTGATTAGTCCCACCTTGAGTAGTGAATGAAAATTAGAGTTACTTAAATAGGCTAGTGCATTAACTACCGGCACCAACCAAGATTAAGCCTTTTTCATGACAATATGATGTGGGCCTGAAGGTTGGGCTAGGCCGGTTAATGTACTAGTCTCTAACAAAATGTTCTCGTCATTTATTCATAATGAAATTGGTAGTACCAAATTTTGTTTGTTGTTGATGAAGCTAGAGATGAATCTAAAAGGGAGTAAATGGGAATTGTTTTAAGATTTGTGGATAAAGGCGAGTATGTTCAAGAACGTTTTTTTTTTTTTTTTGGATTTGGTCCATGTAAAGGATACAACTGCAAGAACTTTAAAAGAATTTTTTTTTTGTGTTTTATCTCATCACAATCTTTCAATTGAAATTATTCGATGTTAAGGGTATGATGGAGTAAGTAATATGCGGGATTAGTAAAATGGATTGCAAGCTTTAATTCTAAATGAATGTCCATATGAATATTATGTTCATTATTTGGCTCATCAATAATTGCAACTTGCTCTTATTGTTGTGTCAAGAGAAGTGCCCGATGTTCATTCCTTTTTTCAAAACCTGTCATTTATTATCAATGTAGTTGTTTCTTCAACAAAACGTGATGATGAGTTACAAGAGGAATAAGTGTTGGAGATTGCACACCTTATTGAAATTGAGGAGTTACAAACGGGAAGCTGATATAATCAACTCGATACATTGCAAAGAGCCGCTGATACAAGGTGGAGTTCTCATTTAAAATCAATCTGCATAGAAGAGGGAAACAATCATTAGTAAAGGGATTTTCAATAAAATTGAGGCTAGATAACCCTTCCTCTATTCTAGACATTGCATCAATAACCTAGAGGAATAGGTGTTGGGATAAGGCATCTCCTTGTCTCACACCTCTTTTGACACGTACAATTTGGCAGGTTTGCCGTTGAGTAAAATTTTGGCTGACCCTATTAAAATTCATCTCCCAATCCACCTTATCCACATTGCGGCAAAACTCCTTATCTCCAGAATTTTCACAAAATCCCCATGAAATTGTGTCAAAAGCTTTTTATTTATCTCGCCTTAAAAACTTCCTCCAAAAAAGGTCTAATGTTCCAAAGAGGAAAGGCGAGCTCCGACTCAAATTCCGAACAAGAGAAACTTGTTTCGCATAAAGGAAACGGTACTTTGATCTGATTCGGGAGAGCGACTAAGCGGAGATGTGAGGTAATCCAGAGAGAGCGGCTTAATTTCATAATCTTTCTTTGTTCTATTTTGAGAAAAGAAAAGTAAGATGGAAATTTTTTGAATTTTCGGCAGTGGCTATTACTTCTTTGTCATAAATGATACAATCGAAAATCTCTCTTCCTTCAATAAAACTTGGCTGGTTTGGCAAGACAAGCTAACTAATGACCCTTTCAAGTCTATTAGCTAGCACTTTTCAAATGATTTTTTGCATACTTGAGATTAGATTGGTGGGTCTAAAATCCTTTGGATTATTAGCCTCGTGTTTTTTTGGAATCAAAGCAATGTAAGAATTTGAGAAATCTCAAAATCCAGGTGAAATCTCAAAGTTTATTATGATTTCCTACAATTCTTCTCTTATTAAAGGCCATAATTTCTAATAAAGATTCACCTTTTATACCGAACCTGGTGATTATTTCATATCTATTTTTTAATCCCTTCATTCGTTCAGTTATTTGAATTACTTCATTTAACTATGCTAGATCATTGAAATTACAAAAAAATAATGATGTATTTTGTGTGTTATGATTTTCAATGTATACTTTTAGGCTTAGTTTCCATCGCAAGCGAACAGTCTATGTATAGTACTTGGGGTATCGAATTCATAGTCGGGTTCAATTAATTTAAGTTACTTTTACATAGTTCGGACAGAATCTTTTTATGTTTTATAAAGAAAATAGAAGAAAGTGGTTGCTTTGGTTGCCGCGGACGTGGTTATCACAACTTTTCCTCCGCGATAGGTTGCGAGATAGAAGTTGTGTAGAGAGGAGTCTAATGTTCGAGTTCTTTCGCAATCTTCATTTGATCTCTTTCATCTTGCTGGTGTTGTTCCTTCTTGTGTTAGATGGGGTACTACTCGCTGGTAGATGAATATGTAATCCGTCGTGCACCTGTCACCAACCATGCGGGGGTCTCTAACTAGCCCCTGTGACATCTAAAGTAGGAACCCTTTGAATTATGTGAAAGCCCTTTTGTATCTCCTCTTTGTGGTCACCATAACCCTTTCTCCTAACACAAGACAAGAATTAAACATACATCACAAAATAAAATTACAAACACATCGAATCTACTAGTTAAACTCTACCCTAGAAAGGGTTTAGTTACAAGAATTCATGACTAAAATAGAATAAAATAAAAGTAGTACATAAAACAATACTACCTTGTTTGTTATTCTTCTCTCTAGTACAATGAAAATGAAACAATCGCGACACTCTAGCAACCCTAGGGATGGGGGTAGGCTTGTCAACGGGCCGGGTCGGTTTGGGTTTGGCCATACCAAAACCCGATCTGAAAATTTAGGGTTTGATCCAAACCCGAAAACTTTACGGGTTTTATTTCAAACCCGAACCCGAACCCGCGGATAACCCGAAATCCGTGGGTAAATCCGAAACCCGGAATAAGTTCATTTTTTGTAAATTTTGAGCTAATTTATACAAAATTAAAACTACAATATAATTCATAAACAAATAACAATTAAAATATTTAAAATACAAAATAGTTCGGATTGCATAAAATTAATAAAACATCAAATTGTCCATACAAAACATCAAATATTTTGATAGTTCAAATATAACAAATAGTTCGAATAGTCCAATAAACGCAAAATAGTAATATCCCAAATTCAACAAGCTACAAAATCACGATTCACGATCTTTCTACGCTTGATCGCCAACACCATCGGTTATATAGGATTCCAAAATATATAAAATCAATCATAATTTAAGTTTTGAATTCGGGTTCGGGTTTTTCACGGATCGGATAGTGTCAAATCCGAACCCATTTTTGTTTTTAGGTTTGAACCCGAACCCGATCCGTGGGTTTTTTTCGGGTTTGACTCGATCCGTTCGGGTCGGATACCTATTGGATCTCAGATTGAACCCGATCCATTGACAAGCCAAGATGGGGGGCATCTCCCTTAAAGAGGGGAAATAAATATTTCCTAAGTCTATACTAATTAATACCCAATCTAATCCTATCAAAGACTAAATCTACTACCAAGATTATTTTGTTGTATATTGTTTATTATATAAATAATATAAGTAAATTTTAAAACTTATTGTTGTATTTTTATTGATATTTTAATGGTCATTAAATGGGGAGTTTGAAATGGTATTAAATTCGTTCACCAAGTCTCTCCCTCTCCCTCATTATAAAAGAAGTTTCCCTCATTTCTAAATATAACAACAATACAACAAATACAATACAACAATTCTTCTTCTTCTTCTTCTTCTTCTTCTTCTTCGTCTTCTTCTTCTTCTTCCTTCTCCTCAAAATATATTCTTCCAAATACACAAAAATAAACTTGGTTTGAAGGATCATGGTGCACGACTTCATTTCTTTGTGAAATGAGGGCCCACTCCATGACTTTGCTACCAGAGCGGATATGAGACTTCCTCGTGGTGTAGAACCTTGTAGACGGATAAACGGTTAACCCCGCACAAGAGGGCGTTATTTTGTCTTTAGGGCAATCACGGCTCGAACGCACGGTTACAAACCAGCTTGTCTCATTCTTTATCATTATGTTATGATTTAATTATTTTATTTATTTGGTTAATTTGTAGAATAGTAACCAACATATTCCCCTTGCCAAATAAAGTCTCATACAATCTGCACATTTAGGCTATAATGTTAATCGTACGCTGAGATTTAAGGAGTTCACTCCCAGCATCGACTCATAGTCACGGTAGGGTAGACCGGGGCCCACTGGACCTAGACTCTAGTCCATGCTCCATCTTCTCGGCTCCCCTTCCATATAGCTTCAAAAGCTCCATTTTAGCTCTATTTGATTCTCGAATCGCTTCTTTCCAAGGCAAATGATAACAAACATAAGCAAGGTATCGGGAATTCTAAAAAAATAAATATAAAAATAAATCAAAGGTACTGAAAGTAAGATACAAGGAGATAAAATGATGATCAAAATATAGATATAAATTTGACCAATCACATAATATATATAATATTAGCATAAAGATGAAATCAACAATTTTATATTTGAACGAGTTAGCATATGGAGACAAAAAAAATTCGCTTAATCACTGTCCGGTATGGGTCGTGCCGAGAAAGGTGAATCGGGCATAGACCCTCACTAAAAAAGTGTCGTGCCCGACATGCCTATCTCCAACGGGCCGTGCTTGACGATTATATTAAAAAAATATTTATTTCCAAGGGTCGTGCCTAATGGTACACCATTGGAGAGTCCTTTCGAGGCATGGACCGTGCTTGTTGGAAACAAACTATGCCCGATGTTGTACTAACGATAACAGTTTCATAGGCAACGGTAATGGACGTGCCTGGTAGTCAACTATCTCGTGAAGGTTGTAAACATCCGGCACAACCCGTGCCGGATTCTCGAAGTATCAAGCACTGTACCATGCCCGACAAAAAGGTCTTGTGCCTAATACTTGATTTTGTTGTAGTGACATATGTGCGTACCTTCCATATATATCCCTACTCGAATCATATTAGATCCTAAAATTCTCTAGTTATGAATACGGTATGGTTCAAGCTACACGATAGTACCCCCAAAAAAATTTCTAATACCATTTGTTACAATCCAAGTATATTTACCGGCTCAACCCACGTAAACACGCCCACACCATATTTTCCTTAAAATGGTTAAGATTAGTTCTTTGCTAGTAGTTAATGCATTCATCTATTTAAGTAACTCCAAGTTTCATTCACTACGTAAGATGAGACTAATCAACAAGCCACTCTTTTCTTTAATTTCATTTTGGGGTTTAATATTTTTATTGTAAAGCTACATTTAGGGCGGGTTTGATTTGAGATATCTAAAGTTTCATGTATATATCAAATATATCATCATTATTATATATCGTTTTGAGAATACACATGAGTTATTTGATTTGATGTAAATTCGGGATTTTAATTTTGATTCATGTTAATCGTTTGATGATAGAGTATCCACATAAAATTGTTAAATAATTTTAATTTGGAGGTCATGAGAGGCAAAGCAACATACTCAGCACCAAGTCTCTCTCTCTCTCTCTCTCAATTGATTAAAACAAGAAAATTGTCTCGTTACACAGAAGATTCCATCCCTGCACTAGAAAATCCAAGCTTTTGAGCTACAAAATTATCCACTAAAAAAGTAAAAATGTCAAAAAATAAAATACTGGGAGATTGAGGGCTGACTTGTAAATATTTGAGTTTTGAAGTGTATTTGTGTAAAAATGGTCACAGCAGGAGCAAAGCATACAGATTGGCCTCAAGGCATTATGGTAATTTGAAGACTTAACTGCAGCATTTCAGTTTGATTGTGAAGAGTTCATTGGAACTAACCAAAAAAAATAAGGGAGAACTACAAACGATCACATGTTTCATTTTCTTTAAGGTGGCTCATATGTTCTCCCTAAATTTTTAAATCAATCAAGCTAGATACGAGATTCAAACCGCTCACCGATGGAAATGTGCGGTTAATACTATACCACTAGCCTATCATAGTGGTTGTAGAATTCATTGGAACTAAGCACTAGTTTGTTTATATTTATTTATTTATTTAATCCGGTTTTATTGCAAGTGGTTATAAGAAATAGAGCATTCTTTCCTCTTTGTAGTCCTTCATTAGGTTCAAAACCCTAACTCCGAATTTTCAAATAAGATTTAAAATTTGGTAAAATAATATGGTTAAATATAATATTTTGGTGTTTAATAGAGTGAACGAAAGATATCAATCTGAGACTAACACTCGACAGAGAGAAAAGGAGGCGGTTCGAGGTTATGGTTGTAAAAATTTTGACTCAAATTGATGCTTCAAATTCTTTCATTTTGTAAGACCCGAATTTGTGCTTAAATTCGCCGATCAGCATGCGGGTTTCAGTAATATACTATTTTGACTTAGTAGAGAGTTAAAACTTGTTTGGTTTTTAATCTTTTAGTTTCAGGTGAAAATTGGATAATTTGAAGTTTTGTTTGTCAAGTACTTTAGTATAACCTAACATTGCCTTTAACCGGGCGATCATAACTGTTATGATTGGATATATAATAAATCATGTAGAGGGATGATTGCAATCAAGACGGGAATTGTTCCTCTCATTAGGCCTCTTGACGAATTGAACAGAAGAAATGTATGACCATACTCAAATTAATTAATAAGAGTTATTAAAGTCATTTATTTTTTGTTCGGTTTAATTTCGGATTAACAAATATTAATCGATTAATATAATGATGACGTATTACATGCCTTATTATCGATACCGATATCGTGTGACAAATGGACTAAATACATGATTGTTAATTAGGTTAAACGGATCACCAATATTTACTTAATGCGGGTAGTCATGATTTCTAGCTAGAGGCCGCTCATGATTTATAGACTGTCGGGTCTATTGCTAACATGAAATGAACCTACAAGGTCACACACAAAGAACAAATTGAAATGGATGCGAAAATCCTAACAATTTATGTGATGAGTTGAATAGGGATGTCACAAATGATAATGTCATCTTATGTGATAAGATGTGATACATATGTATATAAAGACCATGGATACAAAAGATCAAATAATTTAGAAGAGTCCATATGATGACATGTGGATAATGATGAACCGAACATGCGAGAACTTCCTTTTTTGTGGGCTGCTCCTTCCCTCTTTAAAAGAGCAGCTTCAATCCGAATTTTTCGGATCAGATTTTTAATATTCTAAATCAAGAATTCTCTCTTAAGTGTTCAACAAAATTACTCTAAATATTGTGTGAGATTAGGAGAGTTATTGAGCGGTTGTTTGTTGTTCTTGTTGTTGACTCGAGAAATCGATTGTAAGTTTATTTCATCGCGGCAGCTGGGCCTTTCCGGCCGTAAGGCTGCCTACGGGACGATTGGAGCTTAGGTCCCAGCAGCGGGAGCCTGCCGAACACGAAATTAGGATCGCAACACGTCACACCGTAACCGACGTGACAGGTACAAAAATAGGAAGCAACGCGACAAACCGAGAGGGACGCAAATCCGAAGCGGCCGGGACGTTCCGAGGAACATCAAAACCGAAGCGGCAGGGACATTCCGAGGAACAACAAATCCGAAGGGGCAGGGACAGACCGAACGTCACGGACCTCGTCCGCCGCCTCCCAAACAGATGAACCTGGAGGGGGGAATTGCTACCGGTAATTGGTGACAACATAATAAAAAAGAAGAAGAATAAAATAAATAATGCAAGAATAGAAGAAAAAATAAAATAAAATAACAACTAGAAATATATAGGAAAAATAGAAAAATAATAATTAAAGACAGAAAAAATGAAGAATAGAAAAAAAATGGAAAAGAGTTACTTGGATCTCGCTTGAAATACTACCGGTAATTGATAACAACAAACATAAAAAAAAAAAAAAAAAAAGGAGAAAAAAAAAATAATGCAAGAAAAGAAGTAAATTAAACATAAAAAAAAATAAAATAACAACTACAAATATATAGGAAAAGAACAGAAAAATATTAATTAAAGATAGAAAAATGAAGAATAGAAAAAAATAAAACATAGAAATTAATAGAAACCGAAAAATACTAATTGTAATAAAGTATTAAATATTTGTACCTTTTGAAATCTTTTACTTGTTTGTAATAAATGAAGGAAATCTTTCCATTTGTGCCCATCTCCAACTCAAATAAAAAAGGACTCATACTAAAAAGGCTTTGTGCTCTTAATGGATGAATAGAGCACAATCTCCTATATTCTCTTTTTGGATCGGCTTTCCGTTTTCTAAATCAACCTTAAAAACTTCAAAATACAAATCGTAAGATGTACAGGAGTCCTTTCGGTAGGCCACAAGCGGTTCTCCATCGACGCAACGTGATAATATGAGTTGTCCCATGTTGGGTCACAAAGAGAAGGATATAAAGTTGTAAATCTAGTTTGGAAGGATTGGATGAAAGACATGCGTAACTTTGTAAATGACCATTTCGTGTCACCGGGTTTTGCCCGGCTGATTTTGCCCCGAAAAGAGACGGCAACAACAGCGGCCGAGGATGAGGAGGCCAAGTTGACGTGGTAAAGATGTTTTTCCGAAAAAACTAGGAAATTAGGGTGGCTTGCAATCACGAAGAAAAGTGTACGCAAAGAAGGGCTGCATGGGAGGGAGACCGAGGAGGGCCCTAGTAAAGAGGTTGAGAAGGTGCAAGGCAGTAGAAGCACCGTTATGAAAATGAGAAGGGCATCGGCGACACATAGCTCGGGGACGTGGGCTCGGATATACTTGCCCCTCTCATTTCGTCCACCCCGTATTCTCGTTTTCAAGCGAATCAAAGTGAGGCGAAGTGAGAAAGGTAGAAGAAATGGGGAGGGAAAAGGAGGGACAAGTGTTTGGCGATGAAGCGAAATGAGAAAGGTAGAAGAAATGGGGAGTAAAAGGAGAGAGAACTGTTAGTAGTATGTCCTAGGCCAATGTATTTGAGACCTAGATATACGGATTGTGTTAAACAAACATTGTTTTTTTTTAGAGATATTTTATATAATAAATGCGTATTGGTTATTTTATTCTTATTACTAAAATGAACCTTGAATATGATATTCCACTTTATATCATCAAAGTATGTGACTTTGATAGTAAAACTTTAAAGTATTATGAATGATATTCTAAACCGTCCCCGATCATTCATAGGATGTTTGTGAGACAAACATACTTTATGATAAGCTATAAATGTACATCGGTATGTTAGTTGACCGATGGTCACGTTTTACCGATCATGAATAAGTGTTATTAAGTCATTAACATAAGTATATGTTAGAGACTATATACTTTGGATTGACCCTTTGTGAGAATACTACATGGTACGTGTCATTAGTTATTCTCGGTAAAGAATGTATCTCGTAATCCTTAGACTTGAGATTATCTCAGTTTCCTACATGAGAAATTTTATACTTTAATATAATCTAACATCGTCTTTAACTGGACGGTCATAAAGATTATAATTAGGTATATAATGAATTATGCGGAGGAAAGAGTTTAATTAAGATAGGATTTGTTCCTCTCATAAATTGAGAGAGATATCTTTAGGCCTCTTGATGATTTGATTGAAGAAACGCACGGCCGTGCTCAAATGAATTAATAAAGAGTTATTAATGTCATTTCATGTTCAAACAAATTCGGTGTCAAAAAATATTTATCGACCAACATATGGTTGACACATACCATGCCTTATGGACAATATAGATATCGTGTAACAAAAGGATACAATGCATGACATAAATTAGGTTTGATCGAATCATCTATACTTGCTTAATTTGGGTAATCATGATGTCTTGCTAGAGGCCGCTCATGATTTATAATCCATTGTGATTATTGCCAACATTAAGTAAACCTACAGTGGTCACACACAAAGAACAACTAATGAGACATACACAGAAAAATCATAACTTATGTGATAAGTTGTATGGAGAGCTACATAGTCAAGTGACACATCCAATCCTACATCTTATATGATAAGATGTGTTGCATATATGGTCACATAGTTACCATGCACATAGGATATGAAACTTATGGATTATATAGGCACAAGAGACACCCCAAAATTAGATTAAGGGTATAATATTTTTCGTCCAACTTTTGCGAGACAAAGAGGAGATAAAAATACGAAAATTATTCTCTTGTTTTTTCGTGAGAGAAATGAAGAACGAATACTTGCATATATCGTTCTTTATCTCGTTTTAAGGGGTTGTTCGTGTGGATACCAGTAGAGGACGAAGCGAAGTGCGGCGTCTTTGTGATTTGGGTTGAAACCGTGATTTTTTGTTTGTTTGGAGAATCGGTTTATTTGGAGAATCGGTTTGTGAGACGACCGATTAGGCGAATCATTTAAAGGATCGGTTTGGAAACCGGTTTGGATCGGGCAAAGAAAACTGTCAACCAAATTCGTTTTTGATCATCACGGATTAAGCGTAATCCGAAGGTACAAAGTTATGAACTTTTCTTTGATTTAATTGTAATTCACGGATCTTTCTTTTGGGTTTCGAATTCGATTTTGTTTCGTTTTGTATTTTCCGCTGCGTTATGAACGGCAGAAACCCAACAGTGGTATCAGAGCCAAGTGAATTCCAATTAAATTAAGACGGATAAACCATTTTCGAAATATTTCGTTTGATTTTGAGGTGTTGGTTTTCAATTCTTTGAATTTTGGTCTTGAACGGTTGCAATTTCATGAAAGGGTGCGACTTCATGAAAGGGTGCATGTGATGTATCTTGATCATTAACGGTTGTGATTTCATGAAAGGATGCGACTTCATGAAAGGGTGCGTGTGATGTATCTTGATCATGAACGGATGCGACTTCATGAAAGGATGCGACTTCATGAAAAGGTGCATGTGATGTATCTTGATCATGAAAGGTTGCGAATTCATGAAAGAACGCGACTTCATGAAAGGGTGCATGTGATGTATCTTGATCATGAAAGGTTGCGATTTCATGAAAGGATGCGACTTCATGAAAGAGTGCATGTGATGTATCTTGATTATGAAAGATTGCGACATGATTGAAAGGGTGCCTTGGGTATGTCATGAAGGGATGCATGTGATGTATCATAACCTTCGGATGGGTGTCTAAATTTTATGAAAAGGTGCGAAACTACGTATATGATACACTAAATAAATTTCGAAAAGATGTATTCAACACATCAAGTTTTTTTAAAGAAATTTTGAGTTTCGGCACTGTATAATCGTAGACCATCATGGAGATTAATCGTAGATTAATCGTATAGATTAATCGTAGACCCCAAATTTCATATTCGTAACGCCTTATATATATTTCGTAAAATGGTTTAAAGTACAACATAATGCATATAACATGGCCTATTAGATATGTGTTGAATGATTGTGATTTGTGTGTGATGATGTGATGTGTGTAATATATGTATGTATGTGTAAAAACGGGCATGGTTCCGTTCTTGGTTGATGTGATGTAATTTATTTTGATGGTTAATTGTGACGGGCATGGTTCCGTTCATTTTATATATAATATAACTACCACGATCATACACCATCATGGAGATGAAGGAGTTCACCATCCACTTCATACGCATCATGGAGATGATAGAGTTCATCATCCACCTCATACACATCATGGAGATGAAGGAGTTCACCGTCCACCTCATACACATCATGGAGATGAAGGAGTTCATCGATGCCTTGTGGTTGAATGTATCTTAGGAAATGATCTTAATGATTGGCTCATTTAGATCATCAAGGCCATGTTATATCATATCATATTTATTTTATCTCGTGCATGTGATGTTCTCGTGATGAAATACATGATAAAATAAAACAACAAAACAAAAGATTAAACATAACAATCCCTCATATAATATTGAATCATAGAAATGCCTCCCATGTATCTATACTTATTATCCCTTCGATCATGCAGAATTTGGGTATGCCAAAGCATAGTGAATTAGCATAATCTTAGGGTGATAAGAAGCAAGAAATGGTGATTCTCGATATTTAGACATGGTTAGATTCAACCGAACTATCAAGTCGGACTTGGGTTCGGGGCATATGATAGGATGCATACGCCGAGCATATGATGCTCATCCTATGGATTAAACGAGAGTTGTATGAGATACAATTGGAAACGTTCCTACCTAAATAATTAGGTTCTAGGCGATGAGCCAAAGCTCACTTGGAACTTGATGAAATATGGATCTTGGCCCACTATGAAAATAAATATTTGGGGAATATTTAGACAATGGAAGGAGGTGGATTGGTTCCATTCTTGTATTGTATTTTAGGTAATTGTATGTTTAATTTAGGCAATGTATTTTGGTAATTAGTGTGGCACTCTCCTATATAAAGAGACCTATAGCTATTGTAATTGTATCTCAATTTTTATGATGTAGTCTTTCGGTTGAATAAACGATTCATCTCTTCTTTTCAAGTTATTTCTCTCATGAGTTCTCTTTCTCTACATAAATATTCTCTCCATTACCCTAACAATATGTATAATCTAAAATTTAAGATTATATCATTATAAATTAATAAGTTGATATATAATTCGGTCAGTTCGGTTTATTCGATTTTTCTAAACCAAACCGAATCAAACCGAACAAACCGAATAACTCAAAATTTCCACCCAAACCGGACCGATTTAACTAAACAACCAAACCGAATTAACCGAAATAGACCGGTTCGGTTCGGTAATCGAACAAACCGAACGGAATGAACACCCCTAATATTGAAAATTCCTTATTTGATGTGGTTTTCTATTTTCTTTTATAAGTTGTATAAAACTATTTTCTCTCATTGATGATTGAAAAGTGAATGCATGCATTATTTTCGTTTGCATTTCTCTGCTTGATCATTGAAAAGTGAATGCATAACCAAACACCATTATTCATTGAGGTTTTTTTACTAAACATTCGGGTCTTCTATTATATTGATTGATAAGTATGAAAAAAAAAAATGAACATATACAAGTAGCACTTCATTGAGTTTCAATCTCGATGCATATGGGAAACATGGCGAGTTTGGACCTGCTGCTATATTTGGCTGGCTCGTAATAGTTCTGAATTTCAGGATGGGGTAGTTAATGAAGACGAGTGCTTTTGGATGATTAATGGTAGTGCCAACTCATGGAGTAGATTAAGTTGTAATAACTCTAGTTCTATATAGATTTCTCTGATCAGGTTGATGTTTTAATTTTTAGGGGTGCACTCTTTATGTATGCCCGCCTGGTTTGTAATTAAATGATTCAACAATAGAAACAAAGGGTGCATAGCACTTTATACCCTTATTAGGATTATGCTCGCGCTTCGCCGCGAATATTTAAATTTGTTATTCATTTAAAATTTATGTATAAATTATAATTATTTATAATATTATGTTATGTAAGTTAGTTATGTTTAAAGTCATTTTGAATTATATCATAAGATATTTCATCCATTTATTATTCATTAAAAATTAGTTTATCACATTTAATTTTATAATGATGGATAATTCTATACAAATAAATTTACATATATGAAATAGAATAATATAAATAATAAATTCATAAAAAAAATAAGAATCCAAAAAATAATTTAGATTATTAATTTACAATCTAATTAATTTATATTTGCATTAAGATTTCTAGATTAAAATATCATCTTTTTTTATCTTTTTAGTTTTCTTGTACTGTTATCTATTGACATATTATATAAGAAAAAAATCAAGTATTAATCGGACGATGAAGGAGATCTAAAAACTAAAAATAAATGATAATTTATTTCGTAGATTTTAGTTTAAACCTCATAAGACTTAAATATAGATGATTAACTTAAAAAATATAATTATATTTAACAGGATTTGTAAAAAGAAAATATGGTATTATATATATAGAAAGAAAAAGTATGTTTACTATACATAAGAAAATATAACATGATTCATTTTTTGATAAAAGTGTCACCGTTATTTTTCTTATTTATATTTTGTTAGTTATTAAAACGATACATATTATCAGTAAAACATTAAGTAATATAATATAATTTTTAATACTCTATAATTTTATTTGATATGATAGTTCTCACGTAATTTGAGATATAACATGAAACATTAATCTAATTAAACATGTGATATTGTCGTAATAATTTAAGTGAAAAACTAAGATATGAAAAAAACATTGATCAAACGGCAAAAACAAAATTGACGATAGGTCTCTTGAGAATGCTTAAAGAGAGATGAAAAATAAGATATAACGTATAATGTAATGAACATATAATTTTTTTACATGTATTTTTATATAGTCTTTATAGTTTATTCACATATTTTAGCAAGAAAAAATAAATAAATTAGAACCATAACAATATGGATCTCAAAATAAAGAGAAAATTCTAACAAATTTATATTTGATGATTTTAACATGAGAAATAAAATATTTTATTAAGAACTATAATTATTTGAAGAAGAAAAGAAAAATTATTTATACTTTAATGAGTGAATTTTTCATTAACTATTGGTATTAATAATTGAACATAACTTTGAACTATGATTCATTGAAGCCATCCGATTAAGATCCGATGGTTATAAACAAATTTACAACGGTTCTCACTAAATCGGGAATAGAACACAAAACACCAATTCAACACACACATCTTGCCATAAAATATCAATAAATTTGAGAAAATAAATAACTAAGATTTGACAAAAAATTGATTAAACGGTGGGGATAAAAGTGATGATGTGGCATCTTGAGTAAGCTCAAAAGTAGGTGAAAAATAAGGGATTGGAGTTAATTTCCTTCAAAAAAAAAACATTTGTTTACCATTTCATTACTCCGTTAAAATGTTTGTTTACCATTTCATGCTAATAGATTTCCTAGTTAGGTTTGTTAAAATATTTGTCAACATTTTCTAGTCATATTTGAGTTGGATGGGTCGGGTGGTTTTTTCGGGGCCGGATAAGATTTTACTAGCTCTAATCGCGAGTCGGAATCGGCCAGCATCACTTCCTACGAAGAAAGGACCTAAAAATAATAAAATAAAGGGCTTGAGCTCACTTACAATTACTAGATTTTTAATATATTTTTGTCTCTCCGGTAACGACGTCAAAAAAATATTGATGTTGAGATTACAAGTACTATTCAAATTTCCCTATAAACAAGGTGCGATCGCACCCTCACGGCCTACAAAATAGTACTTAGGGTATCAATCTACAAAGAGGCGAGAGTGGAATAGTAATTGGCTTAGTAATTTCAAACCTAAACAAAAAAAAAATTGTGGTTGTACATATAATAAAATATAGTCGCGCGCCCGCATATAGAATTGATAGGCCAAATTCATATCTATATTTCGGACTCATATTTCCTTCATTTATATCTTACTTTCAGTACATTTTATATTATTTTATTTTGTTACAATTTAGTTATTATTGATGTTTGTCTCGCAATTAGAGGAAAGAAGCGATTCTGAGCCAACTAAAGCTAAAAATGAGCTTTTTGGAACTATATAGAGGGGACCCCGAAGATGGATCATGGATTAGGACCCTTGGGCTCGGTCTTCCTTACCGCAACCTTGATAACACTTGTCATGATTGAGGGTCCGCCTCATAGAGATCAAGGTGAGAAGATGTCGCGACCGAGGAAGGGAGTCGACGGATTGATTCTTCTAGAAGATAGTGCATGTTTAGCGGTTTAGCCAAATTACACGGAAAAATTGGCTTCATTTGGCAGGAGGATTAAACCAGGGGATTAGATTTGATCATTGATTGGTAATTAGATTTAGCGATTGATTAGATTAGATATAGAAAAGATTTATTTCGTTCATAGGAGACCGTTCCTTTACCTATTAAAGGGTGAACCCTAGGACCGACCAAGGAATCGCAAATCATGCCGTTCTACATTGTATTAGAGACGAGACAAACAATTTTGTCTTTCAGCTATGAATTTTTGTAACTAAACCCTTTATTGGGTAAAGCTTGAGGAGTAGATTCGATGTCTTTTTTTATTTTATCTTTGTTTGTGTGTTGTTTAACTTTGGTAATTAGTATCTTGTCTTGTGTTTTTTTCTTAACTCGAGGTGAAACTTGAGTATCAAGGTTAGTAGGCGGAGACCCCGAGGGGTGAAACTTGGTGCCTTGGTGTTAGATCGCGGGGTGAAGCATGTCGGGCAGGTGCCGAACCTACCCCTTCAGCCCGAGACCCCGGAGGTAAAAGGGTACCGACAAGACCAGCACAAACGAGACTTAATGGTGCGAGTGAGCGCCGCATCATCCCAGGACTGAACCGAGGACCTAAGAGAGCCCCGCGCGGTTGAGGATGAGAACATGACGGATCACTCATCCGTTTACCCGAGTGAAGAATCTCCTACTATAGTAAGGCGAGAGCAACACCGGCAAAGACGAAAGAGATCAGACGTAGAACTACGAAAGAGCTCGACCCCTAGAACTCTCTCTACTATCAACTTTATCTATCACCTACCGCGGATAAAGACTGTGACAACCGTGTCCGCGGCTTGATAAGCAACAACTTTTACTCTTTTTTTGTTTATTTTATTTAAATTAAAAGCAAAACCCAACTAAAATATTCCATCCAAATGTGTATAAGAAACTTAAGTGTACACCTTCTTGTGGATTCGACACCCAAACTACATCGTGCGCTTGCGATCAAAACTAAGTATATTAGGGTAATTTGGAAAGCAAATTATATCATATCACCCAAAGTACTTCAGCTCAACCTCGTTCGAAAACAGCTGTGTTCGACTCGGCTGGGCTGGGCTAGGCTCATCGCTCAAATTGTGGATTATATGCATACTAAAGTGGCTCATGTTTATATTAAATAATCCAGCCCAAACTCCCTAAATAACAGCGGCTAGGACAGTCTCCAGTTACACTCGACACAACTCTATAGTAGCGACGCATTCACTCTGACAGGTGACGACCAACGACCCAACCTCTACTAGATAACGGGCGTCTCCAGTCGACCTCCACTCCGATGCCCCTCTCTCTCTCTTGTAGCCTTGGCTATTCCGAGCCGAGCTAGCTCGAGCTGGAACGAGCCAATCTTGAGCTAGCAAATGATCTTGAAATTGGCTTTAATTTCGAGTCCAGCTAGCTCGAGCTGGAGTCAAGCCCGAGCAGGGCTAATCTCGGGTCGGTTCGATTACAACAACCATAATTACATTGGAGTTACAAAATTTTCAAACCTAAAAGTAGACATTAAATCACAATAAAATAAAGCATAATCTCCAATTATAATTTAAAAGCATGTGGTTACGATACTAACCCCATTTTCTATAGGTGAGGGGATCGACTCTCGCATTCAGCAGGGTTTTAGAGAGGTTTTTAGAGCGATTTTCAGATAGGATAGATGTAGCCTCTTAGTGTGTGTGCGTGTGTTATGTCCACCTACGGGCTATTGAAAAAAGCATGTGTTTCATCTGCTCCAATTCCATGCTTCATCTACTTGATCATGCAGATACCCTTCCGTTTATCATCTCATCGGTGAGAAGATGATGGAAGGCATGAAGTTGTGTATCCTCCATTGAGTCATCACAAACCTCTATTGTCATCTCTTTTGAGCATAACTATCTGTTCCGAATCACACATTTGAAAACGAGGTTTTTGGAGAAGAAATGGTGTATTATTATATTAACTTCAATTTTAGTTCTAAAACAAATTTGTACATATAAAAATAAGAAACATACATATGCAAAAATGAAATTTTGTAGAATGCACAAGAATTGATACAAAAAAAATAAAAATAAAAATCTGAACATTCTGTCAATTTGAAAAATCTTCATTTTTCTTCCAAGATATAAATTGGATCCATGCCATCTATTGGTTAACCCTCAATGATTTTTCATAGTTGTCCAGCTGCCTGAAGAAACCCGCATTTGGAGCTGCGAGCGGTCTCTTGCTTCGTACAAGTGAAAGTGAACTTCCTAAACTCATTTGATGTTTCTTCATAAGATAAGCAACTACTATAGTGACACTGAAAGATAAGTCAAACAATTCCAACTTAGGAGGCACAGTATACAAATGCAGATTATTAATTTTGCAAAGAAAAGTAAATAAAAAAAATTGCAGAGTAAAAGGCTTATCTATTTAACAAACTATATGGAAATCTGATTTTAGAACAAAACGGTCCAGCATGCAACTCAATCAGTTAAATAGCTATACGGCAAATATTATTTAGAATTGGCCTCGATTTAACTTGCACTATGCAATTGAAGATAGAACAAGCTTTTATAATAAAAGTTAGGACAATTACAAGTGGTATTCATGATCCTACTAAGTTTAGTACTTTATTCTTGGACACAGCTCAAGCGGTAAGGCACCCCGTCAACTTTGGGAGAGGCCCAAGTTCGAGTCACGGCAAGCGTATTTAGCTAACTATTAGCAAGTCTACCAACCCAATCATTGATCATGGGTCGTGTCAAAAAAAATTAGTACTTTATTCTTGAGACCAACAGTTCAAAATGATACTATTACCTTCTCGACCGTCCAGCAAAGCAATGAACTAATACATTGCCTCCTGCTGCTTTTGCTTCATCAATGAAATTGAAACACTCTTCAAAGTACTCGGCTAGATTCGTTTCTGGACTATCAAGTACTTAACCAAAAAAGATAAAAGATCATTCATCAGTAAAAGATTAACCAATCAAAAAAATATAGATAATCCATTGATCTTAAGGAAAACTAAATACAACAGACACAGGGAATTCCATTTATCTAAAGGAAAAATGATCAAAAGATACGACGGTAAAAATAAAATAACCATAAAATGCAATATTGCCACTTGCAGGCGTGAATTAAGTTCCACACTAAAAAGGGTTTCATTAGAAATAGTTTTTCAGGCCTTAATAATATATCGATTCCCTCTAAAACTGTCCAAACCCTCATTTATTTCAGGTAAACCCTACTTACTATTAAGGTGAATACGCAAACAGAGAGCCATCTTTGATCAATGCAGAGGCTTAATAATACTTCTAATTATATAAACCAAACTGTTTACTACTGCTGAACAAAGTATCAGAAATTGTTGACTTTTTTCCGACCACATAATACTATCTATGAAGCTAATTGCAGAACTAATGGACAGTAGTAATAGCAAAATTAACTAAAAACTCTTTCTGCATTATTCTCATTTTTGACTGAAAGCTTTTATTATTAATTGCATAAATTAAATAATACTTAAGAGGATAAATTGGGTGAAATTGAGGCCGCAAAGTTATAGCCACAGTCAAACGGTATTATGCAGGGCTGAGACAGACTTGAAAAAAATACTACGTACACAAACGGTATTATTTGGAGTTGCTTTAGTCATAGTTCAGCTAAATTGTAAAACTAAGGAAACAAATGCTTTAAATAGTACAAGTACTATTTGAGCAAGAAGTGAAAAACTTCACCGAATCCTGCATGCCTCTTTTTTCGGATTTTATTTTCTATTCGAGTACTGGTACAGCCATGAATTTCGAATATCCCAATACTTTGTATATGTAAAAAAAAATAAAAGTACCATCAATCTTCTTGTAAATAAATTCGTCTGGAAACGGAGGTCCAAGAGATCTGGCAACAATTAAGACATGCGTGATGTTTAACTTCTTCAGCTCGTCCTTGTTCATTGCAGCTCCAAGAGAACCCAAGTATAGACCCTACATAAAATTTTACAACAGTTCAAGGACCCAGAACTCTAACAAAACAATTTCAGATTTTTGGTTCCTCACAAAACTTTACCGGGGTACAATACCACAGCCAAAAGAACCATGTTCTAATCGATCTAGTAAGCTAAGTTCACACAAGAAAGCAGGAAAAGTGATGCTTACTTGTAATTAGCCAGTAACTACACAAAACAAAAACAAAAAAAATAGCAATGGTTCAATATGATTTACCTCCTCGATTTGGCACGGGAATTTATCCTCCTTGGATATTCTGGCAGCAAACATGGCCTCGAGAAGCGCCTGCACTCTCCGCCTGATGTCACCGTCCGCTAACGACATGGTAAGATCAAGCTCTGCAAGCATACATCCAACAATTCAGACAGCACACAGTATGTAACATAAAACACATTTTTCTAATCCTTATTGAACAATCAACCGCATCCATCACGATATTCATGAGGGTAATTGATGAAATAAGGATTACAAAAATTAGTAATTACTAACAATTTTAAGAAGATGAATAAGCAGAACCAGCTACAATCAACAGAAATAGCCAATCCGAGACCAGCAATAACTGTGATAAGATTTCAATTTCACATTTCAGATTTGCAACTTCAACCATATTTAAAAAAAAAGTGTAATTTCAACCAATTAGCCACTAAAGAGAGATAGCAGAGAAGAAAGAGCAAGCAAATGAAATCGCGTGTAACGAGAGAAGCCAAAGCAACACAAAAGATGTCCCAAATCTAAAGAGAGATCAGAGAGGATGAAAAAACGAACTTGGAGAAAGAAAGATGGCTAGCCGTCGCCGGAAGAGAGTGCTCCGTCAGCAAGAATTGGAGAATCAAAGCTAGCGGAAGGAAGGAGAGAGTGAAGGTCGTTGAAAAGAGAGGGCTCCTTCGCCGCAAGAAAAAATAATATAAAAAATAGAAAGAATTTTACCATTCACGGCCTGAGTTATGACGAAATTGTAAAAATGGCAATTTCATATTTACCCTCCTAAAAACTCAAAATATCATCCTTATTCATTCAAAGCTACAAATTAACCCCATCCCATTATTTTTCCACATTTTTTTTATTTTTCTCAAGATGCCATATCATCTGAATAATTTAAGTTGTTGATGTTGGGTAACCCGTAGCTATGTACGCTACATGCGCAGCGGAACCTACAGGTTTAACCCTCACTATGATCATCGTTAAAAGAAGAAAGGTACAAGATTAATCTATTAAAATTTATACCTCGGATCAGAGAACGGATCTAGATCTGAACGATTCCGACTAGTAGTCTCCTCCTTCCTGAATCTCGACTCCGCGAACCTCCTTGCTCTTCCTAGGGATGAAGTACTTATCGCTAGGTTATCTCCAAAGTAGGAGATCTCTATCCATATCCACGTGAATTTCAGACACACGAAATTACCGGACTCGGCTAATCCGGAAATACTTTCCGAAAATACCTATAAGGCTTTAGAATTGTTTGTAAAATAGAGAGGAACTGCCTCTCTATTTATACTAGAGATGAAGGTGAACGATTGCTCGGTTATCATAACCGAAAACCTAATTTTTTGCGCATATTCCGTTCAAAACGGAATATAGTTTCCAAAACTGCGAAAACCTTACTTCTAAGAAACCGGCACCTTCCATTCAGAATGGAAGTGTGCTGATTATGCACAATCAATCATCCAATGATTGATTATTTCGTTCACCAATTTATACAACACATGTATAACTGTTTTGAGGCATTTTCATCCCGTCCGAATGGAGTTCATTGTGTGATCTGTGTAGGTTCCATTTAACGCTAGCAACGATTTTCTAAAGATCGTAAGTCATGAGTAACCTCTAGATTGATGTCATGACTACCCATGTTAAATGAAATGATCAGCGATCATAAACCTATCCGAATAGACGTTTGCTTTTTTTTTTTGTTCTACGATATAGGTCTTGATCACAAGGCATGGAAGTATGTCATCATTGAGTTTGATAAAAGTCTCTTTCCCGATCAAGAATTAGATCGAGCAAATATAAAATGGTATTAATAACACATGTTAATCCATTTTGAGTACGGCCATGCATTTTCTTCAGTCATAGTTCATCGGGGCCTAGAGATATCTCTGGCCACTTACATTCCTCGTCATGATTCAGTGCATATCTAATGATGACCCTAATGATCATCTCCCATTACGGATGACGTATGTGTTGGGTTTCTGCCGTTCATAACGTAGCGGAAAATACAAAACGAAACATAATCGAATTCGAAACTCAAAAGAAGGATCCGTGAATTACAATTAAATCAAAGAAAAGTTCATAAATTTGTACCTTCGGATTACGCTTAATCCGTGATGATCAAAAACGAATTTGGTTGACGCTTTTCTTTGCCCGATCCAAACCGGTTTCCAAACCGATCCTTTGAATGATTCGCCTAATCGGTCGTCTCACAAACCGATTATCCAAATAAACCGATTCTCCAAACAAAAATCACGGTTTCAACCCAAATCACAAAGACGCCGCATTTCGCTTCGTCCTCTACCGGTATCCACACGAACAACCCCTTAGAACGGATAAAGAACGATATATGCTAGTATTCGTTCTTCATTTCTCTCACGAAAAAACAAGAGTATAATTTTCGGATTTTTCTCTCCTCTTTGTCTCACAAAAGATGGACGAAAATATGTCTCTTTTTCTATTTTTGGGGTGTCTCTTGTGCCTATATAATCCATAAGTTTCATATCCTATGTGCATGGTAACTATGTAACCATATATGCAACACATCTTATCATATAAGATGCAGGATTGAATGTGTAACTTGACTATATAGCTCTTCATACAACTTATCACATAAGTTATGATTTTTCTGCGTACATCTCAATAGTTGTTCTTTATGTGTGACCATGTAGGTTTACTTAATGTTGGCAATAATCACAACGGATTATAAATCATGAGCGGTCTCTAGCAAGACATCATGATTACCCAAATTAAGCAAATATAGATGATTCGATCAAACCTAATTTATGTCATGCATTGTATCCCGTTGTTACACGATATCTATATCGTCCATAAGGCATGGTATGTGTCAACTTTATGTTGATCGATAAATATTTCTTGACACCGAATTTGATTGAACATGAAATGACATTAATAACTCTTTATTAATTCATTTGAGCACGGCCGTGCGTTTCTTCAATCAAATCATCAAGAGGCCTAAAGATATCTCTCTCAATTTATGAGAGGAACAAATCCTATCTTAATTAAACTCTTTCCTCCGCATAATTCATTATATACCTAATTATAATCTTTATGACCGCCCGGTTAAAGACGATGTTAGATTATGTTATAGTATAAAATTTATCATGTAGGAAACCGAGATAATCTCAAGTCTAAGGATTACAGATACATTCTTTACCGAGAATAACTAATGACACGAACCATGTAGTATTCTCACAAGTGGGTCAATCCAAGTATATGGTCTCTAACATATACTTATGTTAATGACTTAATAACACTTATTCATGATCGGTAAAACGTGACCATCAGTCAACTAACATACCGATGTACATTTATAGCTTATCATAAAGTATGTTTGTCTCACAAACATCCTATGAATGATCGGGGACGGTTTAGAATATCATTCATAATACTTTAAAGTTTTACTATCAAAGTCACATACTTTGATGATATAAAGTCGAATATCATATTCAAGGTTCATTTTAGTAATAAGAATAAAATAACCAATACGCATTTATTATATAAAATATCTCTAAATAAAAAAACAATGTTTGTTTAACACAATCCATATATCTAGGTCTCAAATACATTGGCCTAGGGCATACTACCAACAAGTATGATCATATTAAAGTACGCAGTTTTACCAATGTTTTAAATTGCGATATAGCAGTCCGTAGCGCTTGGAGTTTTTTTGTAGCGGATTGCGGTAGCGGACGAGATTGCGGCGCTACGGCCTTGTAGCGGAAATATCACTTTTTTATGGTTATAATTATAAATTTATAAGAAACTTTTCAATATAAAAAAAATCAAACAACCAAAATAAAGACACTAAAATATACCATAATTAAACATATATCACACAAAGTTCATTGTCCATAATTAAACATACCACTAACATTCCAAAATACTTAATTTTCCAAAATAAGTATATCTTTACTTAATTAGCATATATATTTAATTATCCAAAATAAACATATGTAGTTAAATACTTAAAGTTAAACTAACTCTTTACTCTTCGGATGAAGAGAAATTAACATTCGTTATTTCATCATCTTCATCGGATGAACATGATGAATCAACTTCATCTTCTAAATTAACAATCATTTTCTTTTTCTTTGAAAGTCGGGAGCTTGAAGGCGCATCACTTTGGCATCTTTTCAAAATAACATTCGAAACGAGTATTTCATCAAGTGTTGACGTGTTGACATCATGAACAATATTTCTCACCCATTCATTATTTTCATCCTCTAATACATCCTCAATATCCATCGCTATTGGATCTCTAGTTTTGTTCCTTTGTTTTTCTTCGAGCATGGAGTTGAACTTCACAAACACTAAATCATTTAATCTTCCATGAAGCAATCTTGCTCATTTTTTTATATGAACCTAAATTATTATAAAAATGAGTCAAATAAAAAATTGAATGATGTAATATTTTGATTAGTACAAGTTAAAAAATTGATTTTTTTTCCTATTACTTGTTCAAACGAACTCCAATTTCTTTCACAAACGGATGAGCTACATGTCAAACTCAATACTCTTTTGGCCAAGCTTCTCAAATGGGATGCACTTGTACCATGATTGGCCCACCATTTAGCTATTATATTGTAAAAAAAATATGTAAATTTGTTAGCATCATATAGTTCCAAAAAATATTAATTTAGAATTTAAAAATTACCGTGATCAAAAGTCTTTTTCTTTCTTTGCCGAATTGTCATATCCCTCCCAAACGAATCTAGGCATTTTTCTTAGATATCAAACTCGTCCGTAATTTTATCCCGTGTATCGATATCATACATAAGTGTTGCGCATTCCAAAACAACGGCTCTAAATGTTCCCTCTTCAATCTCCTTTTGACTTGAATAATAATAATATGGGTTTAAAAAATAACCGGCTTCATACAATAGGGTTTTCAACTTGAGATCCCATCTCTTGTCAATTATATCCCATGCAGTTTTGTACTTACTCTCATCTTCTCCAAATTTCAAAGCATTTACATTCACTAATTCACCGTATAAAAAATCCATTACCGGTTTATCACCATCTACTCGCCTCAAAACCTCAACTAGTGGCTCAAACAAATTAATCGAATAATTGACCCCATTCCAAAAAGCATCGGATGCAATATATAAGGATGCTTGTTTTCCCTTCGCTTTCTTCAAATACTCTCCATTTCCCAACTCATGTAATTCATCGGACCGGAATAATTTTTTCAACTCATTTTTCTTGTCATAAATACTTTTCAAATTCAAATAAGCGGTCGCAAAACGGGTAATACCACACCGAACCAAATCCTTACCAAGAACCTTTCTCATCAATTCCAAAATACGGGTATGCGCATAGAGAAAAATTGTAACCACTCTAGCCTTCGCAATTGTTTTTTCTACAATTAAAATTTTACCAACATCTTCAAGCATAAGATCTATGCAATGAGCCGCGCATCCCATCCAAAAATGTTCGGCCGCTTTGCTTTCAACAATTTACTAGCCGTCTCATTAGGTCGACCATTATCGTGACAACTTGGATAACATTACTCTCCCCTATCTCTTCAATGCACTTATCCACCAACTCAAATATATACCGGCCATCTTTTTTATCACTTGAGGCATTAACCGATTGAAGAAAACAAACTCCGTATGCACTATGCATGACAAGATTCATTAGACCCCTTCCCTTCATATCCGTCCAACCATGCGTCATTAAAGAGCAACCGGTTTGAGCCCATGAATCTCTATGTGATTTAAGCCAATTCTGCACACTCTTCTTCCTCTTGGCCGATAAAGGCCCACTAAGCTCATATAGCGTTGGCGGCTCTAAATCTCTACCATAATCTCCAATTGCTTGTACCATAAGTCCGAAACTCCGGCGTGATGCAAGCATTATGTGGAATCGAACTTTCTTAAAACCATTGTGCAATGTATTCATTTGCGCGTGCTCTTTTTTCTTTTTTTAGCTTGGTTGTTAAAGCCGATTGCACTTTCACTTTCTTCCCCTTTTTTTCAATCTCTTCTTCAGAGATTTTGCAAAATAAATCCATAGGTCCGACCGTACCTTTTGAGGTCCCACTTGCTCTCAAATTTCGTAATCCCTCGTTGTCATCCTCATCATCCATCTCATACCCTCCATTAGGATGATCCAAATTGACACTATCCCTGAATTTTTTTATTCAATTTAGCTTTTTCTTTCATTTTTCTTTTTTTGCTCTTGCACAAGATTTAATACTTTTTTGCGTACTTCGTCGGGTACAACTGTACATGACACCACATTTCCCGTAATTCCGGCTAGGTGTTCTTTCATCCGGGTTATTCTTCCGGTATACACATTTTTACAATAATTGCATTGTACTCGTGCCGAAATTTTAGGATCTGTGCCCATGCCGGATCTTTTGATGGCGGCGCTTGCGTTTCGGAAGTTGGGGTTGTCATGCTATTGAGAAAAAAATGAAACACAATTAATAGGATGGAAAATACAAAAATAAAAAATAAAAAAATATTTCATTTAGAGACATTTCATCGAACACCTTATGTGCGTCATCAATTTTCTCTAAATAACTCATTTTCTTTGTTGAATCAAACCAAATGGACAATGCTTGATTGATTTTCAACTTTCTAATTATATCAAATTCTAAAATAAACCTTCTCAAGAAAAAATAAAACTAAGAAGTGATGACAAGGAAGAAGGAGAAAAAAGACTATTACTTGAACTAGAAGAAGAAGTGGAGTAGCCGTCGCCGGTCATCGCTGCCGGCGCCGATGAGAGAAGGGATGGGTCGAAGACTAGAGTTTTCTTTCCTTCTATTTTCATTTTTTTTATTTTGGGTTATGTTTTTGCGTTTTAAGCTTCGGAGGGAGGGAGAAGAGAGTTGGAATGTGATGGGTTTATTTTTTAATTGGGTTTGGGTTCATTTAATATTGGGTTTGGGTCGGGTATAAATTAAAAAATAGATAATAACTATCCAATAGCACAATAGCGCCGCTTTTGTCTCGCTATTATCACCGCAATAGCGGCGCTACATCGCCCGTAGCGGCCAAAATGCTATATTTGCTATATTTTCGTTGCGAGTTGCGTTTCATAGTAGTTTTCCGCAATTGCACCGCAATTTAAAACACCGAGTTTTACATATAGGAATCCATGGTGACCTCGGGTCATAGGAACAAGCACACTATTCATATCGGAATCACTAATGACATATACCATTCATAGTCCAAGTATATGTTCTCCAACTCATACCTATATTCCGTACTTGACATTCTTATGTCCATGATTAGCGAGAACATGATTATCCAGTCTGTGAATATAATAGTGTGGATATGTAGCTTCTTATCCGAAGTATGTTTATCTCTATAAACATCCTACATATCACTAGAGACAATTTAGAATGTCATTCGTTAGTTCACGTTTTACTATCGGAATCATAAATTTTGATGACGTGAACCCGAAGTGTCATTCATGATTGATATAAGGTATGTAAATATACATTCACAACTAATACACACAGATATATAAGAAACAACATTTTATTGAATAAATAATAATGTCTTAATACATAATCCATTTCTTAGCACAAATACATTTAGTCTAGGGCACTAATCCTACAAGTTGAATGATAAGAATTGTTTAAATATCATTCATTGATTAAAATTTGATTGTATATGTTTCGAATTTTTTTATAATTATTTATCTATTAGTTATTTTGCACGCCACTTAGGCAGGGGCAGGTCTAAAGGAAGTGTGTGTGTGTTGGGGGGGAGGGGGTATCAGAAGAGTTGGTGCGGGAGGATTCAGGTTCGGATCTCTCAGGTTCGAGTCAATTATGAGTTATACTAAGGCCTTATTTTGAACGGGTCATTTTCGGACATATTGTTTTCAAGTTCGGGCTCATCCTTGTTTTCGGGTTGTATTAGGTGCGGGTTCGTTCGGTTTTCGGTATTCTCGATTTGAGTGTGACAGATTTCATATTAATTACATAAATCATTTTTTTTAAATATTGTACAAAATTATTGAATTAATATGACAATTAAAAGTTGTGAAGTAATTATGATAACATTAGACATTGTATTGTGCTTTGTCATAATTGAGGCTCATTGTTCACTATTGATCGAAATCAAGGTCGGTTCAGGCCGGGCCTGTTTCGGTTAGGGTATGTCGAGTCTCGGATTCTTCGATCTCAAGTTGTATCGGGGTTAGATCACTTAGGTTTCGATCGGGTCGAGGTTTGGGCAACATCAAGTAACAAATCACTTCGATTTCGGGTTATTCGGTTACAATCAAATGAGTTCGGGTCATTAGAGTTTCCTAAGTTTTCACATCGGGAGGATTTTTGGATCGGATCAAATTTCCACCTCCAATTCTCCCCCCCCATGAAATCGCAAATCAAGTATATACCATAAGTGGAGCTTGATTTTGGTCCCGTACATGGTATTTTACTATAAATGTTCCTTATTTACCACAAGACGAATCTCCCATGTTGGTTTCTTTGTGCGCTTCTTATCTTGGTTTGAATACCTACAAAATCTTTTTTTCTTGTGTTTTTTTTTCAAATTTATCTTTGTATTCATAGACAAGACGTCAAACCACCGAGCAACAATCCTCTTATTAGTCTAAATTCTCGCTCCCTCTCACATATTATTTCTAGCTTTGTCCCCGTTTTGAAATACTCTCAAGATGACACATCATCGTACTCACTTGGCCTCTCGTCTCGAAATACTCTCAAGATGACACATCATCGTACTCACTTTTATTACAATCGTTGAATTCACAAATTCTTATTTTTTAATGATGACGAGATTTAAATAATTGTCTACATAAAATGAGTAACTTACAAAATTCTTTATGAACTATTTAAAAATCCAATGAGTTGTTCATATTTTTTTATTCAATACTTTTTTTAAATAATTATTATTATTTGAATATAGTTTTTTAAAAACTATATAGATAACTTCTTTTAGATTTTCTCTTTATATTGAACTCTATGATAGTATATTTCCGATTTAAATGTTTATCTCACAATTAAATTTATAAAAAAAGAACTATGTAAACTATGTATTTAGATAAGAGAGTATATTAGAGAATAATTTTTTTATGTTATTTAATTTTTGTAGTATGTTTCCAAATAAAAATTGATTTGGATGATCCCATCACATATAAAAAATATTATATTATAATAAATATTTTTTAAATAGATTTTTTTTTAAAAACAATAAATTGTAACAAATATTTTTTGATTAAATGAGGAGGCTCTTTTAATGCTAATATAAATTGAATAAAGATATTTTTTTGCAACAATTGTTTTGTTGCTAATAAAAAATCCAATCAACAAAGTTATATCTATGTTATTCACTCAACTGATTAAATTGAATTATTAGCAATTGACTGTGATGGATAATTTTATTTTTAATTAACCATAAATTTCAATTGCATGTTTAATTTTTTTTTTTTTTTGGACAATACAATTTCAATTGCATGTTTAGTTTAACCTCTCAAAACTCAAAAGTAAAAATATCAAATTTACATATATAAACCCCTAAAATATCAAATGTGCCCTGAAGCTAATTTGGCGTGATAATATGGGCGGGATATAACATATTGGACCCTGAATAAAAACCCCAATCCCCGTGCCTCCTCTCAAAACCTCACTTCCACCCGGCCGCCGCCTCCGCTGCCGTACCCAGCCGCCACCCTTTAAGGTCTCTCTCTCTCTCTCTCTCTCTCTCAAAGACTTCACCTCTCTTGTTCTCGCAATCCTCACCTCTTCTCTCTCAATCCTTCACCTCTTCTCTCTGAAAACTGTTCACCTGACGTTCTTTGTTCAAGCCCGTTCAGAAAACTAACCCCTCTCTCTCCAAAAAAATATACGACGGAGGTATTTTAGGTTATGGTGTTTTAGAATTTTCATGTCAAATTTCCATGCATAAGAGGTGTTCGTTGAAATGTCTATTACAAGGTTTTTGAGATTTTTAGGTTTTCTCAACATGAGAATTATCAATTTTTCTTCTCAATTTTCATCGATTTTTCAATTGCTTTGAACGTTGTTTTTGGATGTGCATGTGCAATGAAACCAAATTTATGGATTTTATTTTCACATTCCTTTGAGATATGTTACTTTACCAAATCATTTATCTGACGTATTCAGCACTTTTGACGGTATTTCTTGCACTTTATAGGTGAAAAATATTAATCGCCATGGGTAAAGGATCAAAGAGGCAAAAGAAAGCTGCTATAGCAAACTCTTACAAATCCAAAAAGAGAAGAAAAATGACGACGCAGTATGGGATGATGATCCAGAAGATGAAATAGATGCCTGTAAAAGAAACATTTTTCATTTTCTCAATTACCTCAATATTTTTATATTTTTTTGAGTTTAATTTTGTGTGTTGATATCTTATGGCAGTTCACAAGCAGCGGGATCTAGTTCCTCTTGATGTTAATGAAGGTGAAAAAGTATACAATTAACTGTTTCTTATTGTAATTCCTTCATTATTTTTCTCTTGACTTTTGGTTTTTATTTGCATAGGTGAATCGGAAGATGAGGACACAGAGCAACCTATTTTTGATTTTACAGTAAGTGGAAGTAGTAACTTTTATTTTATTTTTAAATTAATTTAAAACAGGCAAGCAAGCTTTCATTTTTAGTCCCCCAACAAAATAAATAAAATTACTTGTTTCATATTTTCAGCAATTTGTTGTTGATTTGATATGTAGTTCCGATTACGTCTGCCATACTTATAATAATTTCTATTTAGGGTTTCTTGTAACTTAACATGTTTTTCACTGTTATGTACATAAATATATCCTACAATTTTATTTTGTGTTTCAATAGGATGAAGATAGTGATGAAAGCAAAAGCGAAGACGATGATGTTGGTGTCAAAGGAAATGAAGTCATGGATAGAGGCCTTGCTAGAAAGAGTAAGAACTAACTTATGAACTATTTTCATACATTTCTAACTTCCAACTTTTGAGTCAACTTTTCATACATTTCTAACAACTAACAACACTTTCAAACTTTTTGACGTGAAAACCAAACTTAAATTGAAAGCCCGGATGCACATTCTTCTAATATAGTCTACACGTTTTTTTGTTGTTTATCTTGAGTTCCTTTTTGTTGCATTTATATCTAACGTTTGTATGCTTTAGTTGAGAGGCAGGCGAAATATCTGAAGCAGAAGTTTGGAGGAGGCGAAGATGAAATGGACGAGGATGAAGACGGAAATAATGAAGAGGAAAGCAAAAAGAATTCATGGGGTGGAAGAAAGATAGCGTATTACGATGCTGATAATGTAGATTATGAGGTCAGTTAACTTATATTAAGAAATTTTTGTACAATTTGATTGGTCACTATGTTTATTGAGGGGATTTTTTGGGGGGAGTTTTGAAGTACAAAGGGATTTGGAAATTGGGATGGTAAAATATATGAATTTTATAATTCATGTTACTAGTTTCATGTGTGTGAAATATATTTTATAATTCATATTGCTAGTTTCATGTGTGGAATTTCAAAATGCGGGAATTACAAATTAGTTCATGTTGCGGAAGATTTAGTTATGAAACTAATGGGAAATTGAATATCTACTTTTTATTGTAAGTGTAGCGAACGTATTGTTTTGGTTAAGAATTAGTTTTAGTTCAATATGTCAACATTCGCGTGTGTTCTTTTCTTTCTTTTTTTGTGTCACCAGTTTTTATAATTAGTCAATGAGAATGGGCACCTATCTTGTACCTTTCAAGTACTTTTCGAATGCTTATGAAGCATGATATATACTAAAATTTGTTACACATTTCATCTCATTACATAAAATTGCACATTCATATGCACGTCATATGTTTGTTTGTATCAAAATAATCAGTCTTCAATGGTCACTAATATTAAATTATTTTTTAAACTTGAAAGGTCCAATCAAGTGATGAAGAAATGCCTGCAGAAGAGGAGGCCGGAGTGTTGCAGATTCAGAGAGAGAAAGCAAATTCTCTCTCTATGGCAGATTTAGGGTTACAAAATGATGAAGATGAAAGCGAATCTGACCAGGTGATTTGCCAAATTCACCTTCTTATTTTTATTGGCTTTTAGAAAATGGTTCACATTGAATGTCTAACACGATTTGCCAAATTCATGTTATGAACTTTTGATAGGTTGGTTTGATGGATCCTAAAACTAGAAGAAAAAAGAAAGTAAATGCACTTGAGTCCAGTTTTGGAGATGATTTTGAGGTGAAGAAGGACCATAGTTCCTTATCGAAGGAGGAGCAAATGGATGTTGTCTTTAGGTAAATTTCATTTTTGCATTGTATGATTTTGTGGTTTGAATTCTTTTCGCATGCTTTTAGTTTGGTTGTTTTGTGTTTAGAAACTTTAAGTTGTATAATTGATGGTAAGTTGAAGTTGGGTTTGGTTGAAGTCGAAGTTGAAGTTGAAGTTGAATTAAATCCTAGTTGAGGCATAAGTTAGTTTTTTTCTTTCTGCTGTTTATATTTTGTGGTTAGATTTGTAAATTTGTTGTTGTATGAAGTATATAAAGCGACTTTATTTGGCATTAAAATATGTAACATTTTGAAAAAGAAAATTAAATTGTGTATTCTTGTTCTTGTTCCTTGTAGTTCTGCTCCTGAGTTAGTCGGGCTATTCGCTGAATTGAATGAGACTCTTGATAAACTCAAAGATCTCAAGCCAGATGTAAGCAAGGTAAAACCATGTTTTCTACTAGTTGTGAAGTTTTATTTTACTGTCATGTCATAATGTTCACTCTTTGATTCATGTTTCTGATGGAGTTCTTTATATATACATATATATATTTTTTTTGTAGGTGAAAGCTGCTAAAGATATACATAAATCTGTAATGAACAAGTCAGAAGTAGAACAGGCTTTGTTGCTGATGTATTGTCAAGCTATTAGCTTTTACCTCCTATTAAAATCAGAGGGGCTTCCTGTCAGAGACCATCCTGTGGTTGGCTGCCTTGTCGATATAAAAAACACGCTAGAAAAGGTTTTTTTTTTACTTTGATGTTATTTTAACCTATTCTTTTGTAATAGTTTGTAACATTTTTTTTATCATGTTATTGTTCAGATGAAACAGATCAAGGATATTCTGCCATCTCCAGTTGAAGAGACCTTTAATGATGAAAAAGAAGCTGATTCTGGTAACAGAATTGTGGAAACATCTGATGAAGAAGGAAATGACAAAAACTTGGCTTCATTTGATATTGTAAGTGAAATATATCCCCCCCCCTTTCTTTACATGTATATTTTGGTGATTTGATATTTGCTTAATCACTTGAAATGTTTTTGCAGGTAAATGGGAAAACTAAGTTTGTGGAAAACGAAGCTCAAATGGAAAAGGGGAAGCGGGAAAAGGTAGTAGTATTTTTGTTCATTCAAATTTGGTGTACTTCATAAAAATTTCCTTTCTTTAGCAGAATATCAAATAAATCTTTGTACTTCAGATCTTACTTTTATATGCATTAGATGAAATCTGACATGGTTCATTTAACAGGTTGTCCAAATAGGTTCCCAAAGCTTGGAAATGTTGAAGATAAGAGCCAATCTTGAGGCAAAATTGAAGGAGAGAGGCTTGTATAATTTCGCAAAGTCAAAGTCAGAGCAAATTTCTAATGGGTATGCACTTTTAAAATTCTTTGTTCTGTTTGACGTCTTCTGTTTTTTAAATTTAAGCGTCTTAATTATGTGTCTGATATTCCAACAGAAAGTTTGATGATTTTGACGATGAGTTGCAACAAAACGCTAAGGGAAGTGCCAAGACCAAGCCCTCTCAACTGCTCGCTTCAAAAGCTAAAAAAGTGAAAGTATGTAATAAAATTATCTCAATTGTTATCTTCACTTTCGATTATTACACAACTAAAGCATCTCTTCTTAGTCTACAAAGTTTTACATGCTTATATTTTTGTTCTCACTCAAGAGCACTATACAGGTTACTAGTAACTGACCTTGCAACTTTGTTTACAGTTGGTATCGGGAGACGATGATTTGCCAAAAAGAGACGATATAGGCGAAAGGAGGAGGAAGCACGAGCTTCGCGTACTTGCAAGGGTCGGCACCAAATCCAATGATGATGGTGATGATGTCGGCAATGATGTCATCAATGATGACAATGATGATGTGTCGGAGGAGGAAGTTGATGATGACGGTGATGCTGTTGAGGATGAGTCGGAAGATGAGTTTTATAAGCAAGCGAAGATGAAGCAGAACAAGAAGATGATGAAGAAAGAACTACTCAATTCAGGGTATGCCTCTTTTTGTGACAAGTAATTTGATGGTGATATTGGCCTCTTTTGGAGCCTAAACCCTAAACCCTAACAGTTTGTACTTGGGAACCAGAGCAGAATTGATTTGGTGCTACTGGAACGAACTTGTTGGGAACCCTAATAGACTTTATTTGGTGGCTGTTGGAATTAACTTTTTATATACATTGTATCGAATACTTGACTTTCTGTGATTTGGTTTTAATAGACTACAGAGCCAAATCCCATGACTTATAGAGTTGTGATTAGGTGTAACTTTGTTTGCTGATTATGACCTGTTTTGTACTGTGGTGGAGTGTTTATTTTGTAATAAATATTGTCTTCTTTTTGTGACAGGAAACAAATTGTTCCTTCACTGGAGGAAGAGCAAGCTGATGGAAAACGCCAGATCTCTTTACAGGTTAGCTTTTTTACCTAGAAGCTTTAGGCACATTTTGTTTTGGCTTTTGTATTCTTTTTTGCTCTTTTTAAATGAAAAGTAACTCTTGCAGATTGCCAAGAATAGAGGGTTGACTCGGGCTAGGAAGAAGCTCCTGAAAAATCCGAGGAAGAAGTACAGGGTAATAATCATTTTTACATACTCTTGTTTTAGTTGAGATCTATGTTGCGTGAACACTTTAAAAACCCGGCCGTGTCCATGTCGGACGCGACGCTTCTCGGATACTCCTTGGACACGTGTCGGACACACCACGTGGCGTGTTAAATATTTTATTATTAAAAATCGTCGGGACACTTCTCGGACACTTTTCGGACACGTGCATTGGGCTTGTTAGCGCAATTATTGCACTATTTTATCATATTCGTATTTTAGAGACTAGTTCATTTCACTTTTCTATTCCAAGTAATTGTAGGACTATACATTTAAAGTGAATTTTGATTATTTAGTGTTAAGTTTTCATACACAAACATGTAAAATGACAAATATCTTGTATGCATGTATAAAAGTGCAACTTCAAATGTTATATATATTGTATCAATTATAAAATATTACGTATAACTTTCTAATTGTAAGGTAAAAATATTATGTATAATTCTTAAAATAAAATAAAATTGACATAAATAATATATATAATAATTAAATTATGTATTTTATTTCATAAAAATAATATAATAATATATATATAAAACGTGTCGTGTTTCGATAAATTTTGAGATTCGCCGTGTCGCCATGTCCGTGTCGTGTCGGACACGACACCCGTGTCCGTGTCCGTGCAACATAGGTTGAGATGCATAATTTACTGTTTACTAACATTGTTTTGTTGTTCAGACCAAGCACAAGGAGTGGGAGAAGAAGCGTAAAGGTCAAGTATGTGATGTTAGGAAGCCTTCGGGTCCGTATGGCGGTGAATATACTGGTATCAATCCCAATGTCAGTAAAAGTGTTAGGTTTAAAGGCTGATGATATTGCATGCTTCAGAAATTTTGAGTGCCAATGCTTTTGTATCGTCTTTGTTTTGTATTAAATTTTGGCATGTAGTTCGCTATTGGAGAATTATCACTACAGACAGGATTATTTATTGTTTGCTTTTTGTTGAATAGGCCAAAATTTTGTATCATCCTAAATGTTATTACTTTTAAAATGGTAACCTAATCATTCTATGATTTGTGTACAATTGAAAGTAATGCTCTCAAACCTGAATAAACTCGGTGAATTGAAATTTGAAAAGACCTTGAACCCGAATGACTTGTAACCATACCGACAAAGAATTTGCGATGACCTCAACCCAAATGACCTGCTCGGTATGGCCTGAAAATAGTGCAAAATATGTTGATATTATGAATTTTATGATTTCTTCCAAGTAATCGGACCTGAAATTTTTGAACCCAAAATGCCCTCCCAAATGAGCTTTTAAAAGGTGATTGGAAATGTTAACCCGTCTATGTAAAGAATCCTTTATTTATCCTTGTCACGCCCGGCCATTGCTAAATGTTATTTGAGCTCATCTATAGTACTCCACTTCTTTTTTTAACTTCATGATAGATTTAATCAAGGCCACTAGAATGACAGGGGTATTTTCGGTATATGTGGTATTAATTACAATTATTCAATTTCAAATTCATTTCCATTTTATTGTGTCCTCCATTTCTTCAATCAATGAAGAACTCCATTAAAATATGACTTGCAAAATCTTAAACAAAATCATGTTGTCTCCACCATGAAATAACTTGGACAAAATCTTGCACAAACCAGAAAGAAATCATGATCCAAAAAAAGAACTTACAAACTACACCGACATGCACTATTCACTTTTCAACAAAACATAAAATGTCAACTTATATTATATTATATTATATTATATTATATTATATTATATTATATTATATTATGTTATGTTATATTATATTATGTTATGTTATGTTATGTTATCTTATGTTATGTTATGTTATGTTATGTTATGTTATCTTATGTTATGTTATATTATATTATATTATAATATAATATAATATAATATAATATAATATAATATAATATAATATAATATAATATAATATAATATAATATTATATTATATTATACATTACATTATACTAAGTTAAACTATGTTATGTTATATTATGTCATGCTATATTACATTACATTATACTATATTATGCTACGTTATATTACATCATACTATACTATATTATAATACATTATACTATATTATACAATGTTACATTATGTTAGTTATATTACATCATACTATATTATTATATTATGTTATGTTATATCATATCATACTATATTACATTACATTACATTATACTTTATTATATTATATTATACTATGTTATACCATAGTATACAATGTTACACTATGTTATGTTATGTTATGTTATGTTATATTACAATATAATATATTATACTATATCATATTATGTTATGTTATATTATATTATATTATATTATATTCCATTATACTATATTATACAATGTTACTCTATATTATATTATATTATATTATATTATATTATATTATATTATATTATATTATATTATATTATATTATATTATATTATATTATATTATATTATATTATATTATATTAAAATTATATTATATTTTTATATTGCACTATAGTATTTTGTTACGTTGTATTATATTATATTCTATAATATAATATTATGTTCTTTAATATAATATTGCGTTTCATATATATCATATTTATAGCAAATTACAAGACTACATGTCAGTTTAGGAAGGTTGGATTACAAGGCAAATTTAGAGCAAATTATATGCATTATTCATGGCAAATTAAGATCATTGTTCAGAATGATGACACACTCAATTTTTAACTTGAAAACTCAATTAAAATATTAATAAAAAATATTTTCCAATTTCAATTATTCAAGTAAGAATTTTAAATAAATAGAAACCAATAATAATCTTTACAAATTAAAACTTATGCAAGATAGTTTCATATTATCTTGGCCGAAACAAGAATTCCGTCTTGTATATCTTCCGTCTTGTATATCTTTCATCGGATAAGCGTCATAAAAACTAGTTTTTTGTCATCTTTTTTCCAAAGAAATTCATATTTTTCTCGTAAAAATAAAAAGAACATAAATGACAAAAATTAATAATTATGTACTTTCAAAATAAATACATATGTATATTCTACCCGAGAGAAAAGGCATTTAAGTTTTGTACCATATGGATTCAATTACATGCCAATCAACTTATTACTAATTGTTAATATTCCTCATTTGATTTCTCATTTGCTTGCTAAATTTGGCTTCCCATTTACTTGCTAAATTGGCGTCATTTTCGGAAAATAGAAATAGAAGCTATTAAATATGACGGGAAATAGAGGCTATCAAATATGACAGAAATAACGGCTATTAAATATGGAAGCCGACCGAAAAATCTGTCGGGGATATTATGTATGATTTCTAGATTGGAAAGCTAATTAAACGACCGGAGATGGAAGAAAGATATTGGAGAGAGAAAAGAAAGAAGGCAAAATAATTAGACCCGAAATTGCGACTTTACCCTTTCAAAGATTTAATTTATGTAGAAAAAACGTCTATAGTACTCCACTTTCGACTAATCCTGGATCGTTCATTTAACTAATATTTTCAATGTGAAGATCAGAGACAAGCTCATGTTATTTTTATAAAATGTATAAACCGTATATATTAATACATAAACACTATACTACATTATCAAAATAATATTGCACTAAATAAGAAGTGCATGATATATCATATCTCAACATAAAAATATCACGTAATAGCAAAACAAAAAAAAAAGTTAATTAGAAATTTTTATGTCAGAAATGAAGAATGTTAAACGAATGATTATCCCACTCCGACTAGCATGGAATATCCCAGTTTTATTTTATCATCCATTTGTCTTCTAGAATTTACGGCCCGGATTTAATCTAAGACTTAAAGCGTTACATACGAAGCTTAAAGCGTTACATACGAAGCGTCAACAGACCTTTCCTCTCCTCCTCTCTCTGGTTCGTTCTTCTACTTAAACTGAACCTTTCAGGTTTCTTTCTGAAGTCCCCCACCATAAACCCTACCATAAACCCTAGACAGAAGTAGAAGGTCTCAGTCCATGGCCCCCAAGCGTAAAGCTCCGTCACCTCAGTCCTCTCCTGAGGAGAAGGTCTTGTCCGGCGAGGAAGAGAAAGAAGAACGAGTGGCCGCCAATCCCTCCCCTCTCAAGCGGAACAAGTCTGCTCAGTCTTCGGAATCAGAAGAATCCGACGATGAAGAAGAAGCGGAGGAGGAAAAGGAAAAAGAACGAGTCGCCGTCAAACCCTCCCCTCTAAGCCCGAACAAGTCTGCTCAGTCTTCGGAATCAGAAGAATCCGACGATGAAGAAGAATCAGAGGAGGAAAAGGAAGAAGAACGGGTCGCCGTCAAAGCCTCCCCTCTAAAGAGGAACAAGTCTGCTCAGTCTTCGGAATCAGAAGAATCCGACGATGAAGAAGAAGCAGAGGAGGAAAAGGAAGAAGAATGGGTCGCCGTCAAACCCTCCCCTCTCAAGCGGAACAAGTCTGCTCATTCTTCGGAATCGGAAGAATCTGACGATGAAGAAGAAGCAGAGGAGAAAGAGGAAGAAAAGAAAAACGAACCAGTCTCGAAACCCACTGAACCTGAACCCAACAATGCCACCGAATCGGATGTTGAAGAGGAGGGGGAAGAGGGAGAAGAGAAAGAAGAATTTGTCTTAAAACCAACGAATCCAGTCAAGAAACCTGAATCTGAATCTGCAAAGAAAAAGCTGAATTTTGGAGCATCTCCATCTCAATCCAGTGGTAAATTTACTCGGATTTGGACTTATGATGATGAGTTGGCGCTGATGCAAGCCCTCTCGCAATTCCAATCTGAACAAGGCAGGCTTCCTGCCCAAAAGGAATACGGATTGGTCCTCAATTCCTTGAAAAGAAAGCTCAATCCTGCCATCCAAGAAAAACAAGTGATAAACAAGATACGTGCTCTTAAAGATTCACATTCTGCGTGGAAGAGAAAAGGGACTGAACCTTTTTCTTCCTCAAACCCGCATGCAAAGGCTCTTTTTGAGATTTCAATAAAATTATGGGGCGGAAATGTAGAAGTGCCAAAGAAAGTTGAAGAGCCGAGTCAGGATGTATCTCATGATGAAGAATCTCATGATGAAGAAGGTCTGGAGACTAAGACTATCAATGGAGGTACCGCCATTGATGGTGAGCAAAATGTGGACGGATCAGAATTTCCGTACTTGATGGATGCAATTGAGGAGTTAGGCAAAAATGATCCGGGTATGCTTTTGTTTTATAAAAATAGTTTTGAGATGGTGGACAAATCAAAAGCCGGAGATTTTGAGGCCAAGTTTAAGAAACTGAAATATAATCAAGCGAAATTGATTTTTGATAAGTTGGAACTTACAAATAAGCTTGCTAAGGAGCTCACAAAACTCAGAAAGTGAGTAGGGTTTCGTGTTATTTTGTTGAATGGTTGGACTCTTTTTGGTTGGTTTATTGAGGGTTTTGGGTTATTTTGGTGAAAGGTTGGGCTCTTTTGGTTGGTTTATGTTACTGTGGTTTTAGGTTATTTTGGTGACATGAAGATTAGGCTCTTTTTAATTGGTTTATGGTAACAGGGTTCAAGGTGTTTTTGTGTAATATTATGTTATGATGGCTGTGTGCTGTAAGGATAGTTATATTATTTAACTAGTGTGACTTGTTAAATTCAAGCTCTTTTATTTATTTTGGTAATTACAAAAATGATAAGCACATCTTTTCTTTCTTTTTATAATTACAAAAATGATATGCATAAATCTTACAAATATTTTGATAATTTATAAAATAGAATTATATTTATAATTAACTTTTAGTTTGCTTTAACTGAAAGTTGAAGCAAAATTAGGGTTTTAAGGTTTGAGTGTATGTGTGTAGATAGTTGATTTTAAGTTTATTGTTTTGGTTGATTAGTTTGTATTTACACAATTTTAGCTTTTACCAATGGTACATACTGCATATGCAAAATTATTTCTCAATTAAAGACAAATGCATCTTCAACTGTAATTGAGGACAATTGAGAGCCACTTGCGGCTAGGCATACTCATTACAGTTTGGGAATTGTTTCCCACTCGTCCAAAAAAGGTTTGTATCTATATCAGTTCTCATGTTAACCATATTAGCTGTTCTTATGTTAACCATGTAAAATTAGGAAAACTTCATTTGATTTTGCGACCACGCAGCGAAGCGCGTGCATTGCACTAGTATATATAACAAGAATACAGGAAGAGTGTACAAGAAGAATGTATATGGATACACAAATATTAGATGAATAAAAAAGATAAGATAGTGTTACAAAAAAGAGAACTAAGTACAGAAGAATACATATAAAGGTAAAAGGAATGTGTCAAAACAATTATCATATAAAGAATATATAAAAGAATACATGTATGCAATTTAGCATACACGTGACAAAAACAGTTTGTTTTAAACGTCTGCTGTGTTGTAGTTGCTCTCATCTTTTATTCTGGTTATACATTTTAGTTCGATCACATTTTTTGTTGACGTTTAACAAACTGCATGTGTACACCTTAATGCTCCCCCTTGACTGTCGTCAATTCCTTTTATGTGTTTATCAGGCCCTCGAGGGTAATCAGGGTGCACGCTGAGGAAACCCCGGCGAAAAAGCACACCAAAGAGAGGATGGATCATACAGTGTACATCACATTCCCTCCATCCATCACACTAAATGATGTCCTTGCGTTTGTTGCTGATCGGACAGACTCGGTGGCTTGCGAGATAACTTACAAAAGGTACCATGACTACGTGCTGCGTAATAACAGATCATACATCGTGTATCTCAAGAGCAGGTACATGTGTGACTGACTATGCAAGTTTTTGCGTGTTAGGATCAAACAAGGTTACGCAAATTTTGATGCATGGACGCCCCAAGGGAATACACATGTGCCTTGGTTCCGCCATAACGACATGGTAACTGTTGAAATCTTCCACTGGACCAATAATTTATCCTGGTGTTGACTCTTTTGAAACTTCATTTAGGTGTGGGTGATCGTAAAGGACATTCCGATCCATCACTACTCCGTGGAAACCGCTACACTGATTGCCTCGATTTTTGGCAAATCATTCCACCTTGCTCCTAGAAGAGCAGACATTGATCAGTCACACTTCGATTTCGTCGTTGAAGTACAGGATGCTACTAACGTACCACGTCGGATTTGTTTCGTTATGACAACATATTCAAGATCGACGTGAGGCTTGAAGTGGATGTTGGCATTGACGTTAACATATTGCTTTGTATTGTTTTTCTTCTACTATTCTAATCGTTTAAAATAATTTCAAATTTGATTAATATATCTCTCTCTCCATGTCAGAAAATGAGAGAAATGAATATCCATATTTAACAATTATTCAGAACCGGGTATGACATAATTCGATACCAGATGCAAATCCGAATAAAAAGATGCATATTCTAAATGGTTCAGGTATTATCACCACTTGCATTAAGTGTTATCCTCTAAATGTAACTGTAAAAAAAAATAGAACGAACCAAAATTCTATGCTAACAAAATAATAATACATGGAATAACATAATCTTATTTGGATTGTTTAAAGGGAAATTTTTCAGGGAAATTTTTCAAAAAACCCCTATTTTTTCTGAATATTATAAAAAACCCCCTATCTTTTCAAATAAATTTTTGATGTGCATCTGTATTTTCAAAGAAGTGAAAGGACTCTATTGATCCAAACGAGGTCCTTATTTAATAAATGAAATAAATTAAAAAATCGACAATTGTTCCTACACAGCACCATATACAGAAACATAACATGGAACAGAAGCCTTACTACAAACCAGATCCAGCCACACAAGAGCTCTAACTTAATTACACAAATGATAGTCTTCATCAAAACAAAAAATTCGAAAGAATAAACAAAAATCTTCCAACTTTGCAAACTTCAAAATTTCAAATGTACAACACACATTAACACTTAACCGCACTGCACAATCACCCGCATATGACAACACACTCCCAAGTCTGAAAGACATATACATGTAGTATTGACAAAATTACATGAAAAACAAACCTTCTTGACCTCCCCGCTGTCTCATTCAGGTATTGCATTCGGCTCGTGAAGGCTACGTTCGGTCGGGGATCCCGGCACAAACGGCACGAAACCACGGCCACCAAACATGGGCCTCATAAATCGGTCATCAAACTTTCGCCAGTATCTGTGCACCGAGCCGGTGAAGAGCATACGTAAATTATGCGGGCTGTTTAGACTACTTATATTGCTGGTTATGCCAGTGCCTATTTCTATCTCGCTTGTGAGAAGCGGGTCGTGAAATGATGCGATTGAAATGTCAGATATCATGCTGCCGGCAGCGTCATTGTATTTTGGAGGGAGCAAGAGAAGGACTAGAGGCTTGGTTAACAAACCGAATACCTAAGAATTTAAAGGAAAAAGGAAATTATTACAAGAATATAAATGAATACCCATCTTAGTCAATACCGGTATGGCTAGAATTATTATGTAATGCAAATGCTATGGACAAATAGAATTAACCCCCTGCCTTATTTTTTTTTAGAATTCTCTCATGAGGACACAGCACCGCAATTATTTCCTCTCTTGGATAAAATAGTATGATTACATCTAGACCAATGAATTTTTCACTAATTTTGATTTTTTATGGCACTGTTTATGTCTCATGCTAATATGCATAAGAATGATTGGTGTTTTTAGTGAAACAAAAAAAATGATATATGAGTGAGCTTACCATAGTGCTGAAAAGAACAACAATGATTGTGCTTGTAATCATGATTGCATTGCTTGATACTTGAGTATGTCCAGATGAGGTAAACTGCAATTTATATTGAAAAAGAATCTTTACAACTTACAGTATATATACAATAAAATAATCTACAATGGCAAAAGGGGCAGGCATATAAAGTTTGGCAAAATCAAAGACAAAACAAGTCAAAATCCAATTAAGCCAAAGCTGAACAGAACTGCGAGACCCAAAAGATAATCAAACCTCACCCAAAGGTTAAAGCACTTTATTTCCAGCAAACCTCATATATTGAGGCCACAATATTGAATAAATTTGCGTAATTCAAGGAATAAGAAATTACCTTATTATAGGCAAGTGCAATTGACACTGCCCCTCTCATAAGGCCTGCCCACCAAATTAACACCTGTTTCATAAATTTAAAAAAAAAAATTCAACGTTAAATTATGATATACTAGATACTAACTAGTAGGCAAGGATTTGAATTTTTCAACCAACAAGAAATTCTTGATAGAAATAAATTCCAAATGGCCAAAATAGTAAAGAAAAGAACGTACTTGTTGCTTAAAGGTGATCTTCTCATGTGCTCGTTTTTTCCTTAAATTGGATATGAAAGATAGAGGGAAAACAAAGGCAGCTCTTCCTACCATTACTAAACCTATTATAATTGAGCTTAATGCAATAGATTTACCAGGACTGCAAAAAACATAGAAAAATAATAATCATCAATTCGGTCTTGCATGCTAAAATATAGAAAATCAGGATACAATATAACATAAATATCCCTTTGGGACAAGATTGTCAATCTAGTAGATTTTATTAGTGGAATGATTTAAAAAAGGAGAACATAAAGAGCTCCATGCAAGGAAATGATTTAGTATATTAAAATAAAGTGATAAATGCACCATTAGTCCTCGTACTTTAAAAGGATTTCAATTTAGTCCATGTACTATTGATTTGGCATGTTTAATCCCTGTACTTTAGTGGAATTTCAATTTATGGAGTCCCTGTACTTTATGGAGTCCCTGTACTATTGATTTGGCATGTTTAATCCCTACTCAGGGACTAATTATGCATATTTTCATAAAATACATGGACCAAGCATGTCAAATTAATAGTACAGGGACTAAATTGCAATCCAACTAAAGTACAAGGGCAAACGGTGCATTTATACCTAAAATAAAATGTACAAGTAATCAATTTTGTTGGGTTAAAATGCGAAAATTTACCTATTGCTCGCTAATTTCCACTTTTCAATGTCTAAAGCATCCATGCCAACATAAAGGAACAGAAAAATCTCAGCAATAAAAGATAATGTCGCAAAGGCATGCCTGTAAAATAAGAAACAAGTATGTTATTTATCAATTATCATCTTTAATAAAACAATAAAGTATAATGAAATGATACAAATATTCATCATCTCTATTTTCAAATGACACCTTGAGGAAATTAAATAACAACTATCATGTATTAAATTGATAAATAGCATAGCACCATGGATTTCTAAAATACTAAATAGAATAGGACTTTTGTGCAATTCATTGATAATTTAGGATCCTTGTGCAAATTTCTCAAAAAAAAAAAAAGGTAATTAATTACGAACTTGGTGGTAATTCTGGAACTCTCAGTAACATTATGCCAAGTATAATGCGACATCACTATTCCACAAAAGAATACAGTCAGAATTCCACTCAAATCTAGCAACTGCACAAAATATAAAGATAATAATAAAATTTGCAAATTATCCAACTGAAATGTAATGAGAGGCAGTTCTAAAATGTTTGGTAACAAATTAAAGAGATGTGATTTACCTCAGCCAGCATATAAGAAAGATAAGCCATTAGCATCATAAGAGAAACTTCTCTATCGGTGGAGTGCCTGCATAATAAGTATGCACAAAATAAAATTACTTCATATATTTTATATGGGATTATGAATGTTACTTCTCATTTGACAGGAAAGTTTTTTATATTTTTCAGAAGTTCCAAACCTTCCAAAGTAAAGTTTCTTGATGATGTACGCACTAAGCAACCCAGACTACAAAAGAGAGAAATTATTAGCTTCAAAAATCTTAAACTAAAATGAACATGATTAATCATCGTTATATCAAGAGGATAAATTAACAAAATGAGTTAAATTGACGCTTAATTCCAATTTTGTTATAATTTATACCAAGATGTACATATAATATAACATGAGAACACTCACAAAAACTCCAAAAGAGAGAAAAGTATAAGTTCCAATAATCTTAACCTAACCTCTCAGTACATCCTAGCAGTATTAACACGATAAAAAAACAAAACAAATTAAATTGCTTCTAATTCCAATCTTGTTATAGTTACAAAAACTCCAAGAAAAGTACTCGCTGGTCAAAACAGAAACTGCGTCAAAATGAGCAAGGTCAAAAGTCTAGGGTTTAGGGTTAATTGCGGCTTAATTGCAATCTTTTATTATTATTTTTTTAAGGAGAGCAATCTTCTTATACAAAGAGGTATAATACTATAATATAACAAGAGAGTACTTACAAAAACTCCGAGAAAAGTACTTGTGAAGATGAGATAGCAGAAACTGGCAACGAATTTCAAAACGGAAACCGCAGTGAAATGAGCAAGGTCAAAAGTCTAGGGTTTAGGCCTTTAGGGTTAATTGCGGCTTAATTGCAATCTTTTTATACAAAGAGGTATAATATAACAAGAGAGTACTTACAAACACTCCAAAGAAAGTACTTGCGAAGAAAATATAGAAGAAATTGGCTAAAATTTCAAAACAGAAACTGCGTCGAAATGAGCAAGGTCAAAAGTGTAGGGTTTAGGGTTAATTGCGGGTTAATTGCAATCTTTTTATTTATTTTTTTGAAGGAGAGCGATCTTTTTATACAAAGAGGTATAATACTATAATATAACAGGAGAACACTTACAAAAACTCCAAGGAAAGTAGCAGAAACTGGCGATAAATTTCAAAACAGAAACTGCGTCGAAATGAGCAAGGTCAAAAGTCTAGGGTTTAGGGTTAATTGCGGCTTAATTGCAATCTTTTATTATTTTTTTTAAGGAGAGCAATCTTTTTATACAAAGAGGTATAATACTATAATATAACAAGAGAGTACTTACAAAAACTCCGAGAAAAGTACTTGTGAAGAAAAGATAGCAGAAACTGGCGACGAATTTCAGAACGGAAACCGCGTCGAAATGAGCGAGGTCAAAAGTCTGAATGGCGTTGAAAAGCACGACAGATGTCGCGTCGTTGACCACACCTTCGCCGAACACCATGCTGTATAGTAATGGCGTATCATCTTGGTTGAGAACCTGTTAGAGAAGAGAAAAAAGGAAAATGAGAGGTTGGTTTATGATTGGCCTAAGTTTTGATGTTTGACTACATAGTGAGTTTGATATTTTAGGGGGGGGTTTTGTATTTACCCTTCCAAAAACAGAAAATATCATATTTGCCCTTCAAAAATTGTGAATATCATATTTGGCCATGCAAAATGAAAATATATCGACTTTACCCATATAAAAACTCAAAATATCATATTTACAAAGATACTTCAAAGATATTCAATTTAAATATGCGAAATTAAAGATATTCAAAGATGCTTGCACATAGTTTTATTTAGTTGTCTGAACCATGCTTAATTAACATGCGTTAGTATATGCTAGCAAAAAATTAATGAAACTGAAATGTGTAATTTTCAACCAGAATGTCAAAATCATAATTCATGTGCATTTACATTCGTGTAATATACAAATATTTTGGTAGTATTATACAAATAGCGTATGGATACTGTACATAAAAAGAACCAAAAATTATTATATTAACCCAAAAGCAATTATTTGAACTTGAGGGATGAAATTGAAAGAGCTAAAATACCTGAAGAGTGCAAACTGAATCCGTAGCAGAGAAAATTGCACCAATTGCTGAAACAAAAGAGGTCAATTAAGAAAGCACCATTACTGACAATAACTGAATCATTGGAATAAACTAAAAGAATAAAATTATTTACGATAAAAAGAAGAATATTAGAAAAAAAGGAAGGCTATTTACAAAGAAAATCTGAGATTTCCAGTGCACCAATATCGAGCTTCTTAAATAATCCCATAGCACCTAAAATGAAATCCGTTACAAAATGAGAGCTTTACTTCCAGTAAACAATAATCATAAAAAAAAAAATTGAGTAAATTGAAATAATTATAAATTTTTGATGTATGCCCACTGCAGAACAGTAGAGAAAAAAAATACAACAATTTTTCACTTTTATGAATTTGCATTTTATGAAATTGGCGAAAAAAATACAACAAATAAACTGGGAACAACAAACACAGTCCAAATTTTTGCTTTTATGAATTTGTATTTTGGTCAATTAAATTACATCAAATAAGCACCAAAAGGAAAGAAAAAAATGGGGGTGAAACATTAATAAGCACCAAACGGAAAGAAACAATGGGCTGAAACATACCAAAAGAGATTATGATGAAAGATATCATTGTACCAAATGCACCAAAGAGCATAATTGTTGTAAAGTTACGGAAAAACTGCTTCTTTTTCACCTGAAACCTAAGTACAAAAGAAAAGCAAAAATCATATCAATTATTTTCCTGAAGGAAAGTTTGTATCATTAGTCTTTAAGCAGCCATTTCAGTATACTGGTATCCATAACCTATATTGCAAGGTGTAACGAATAACAAAACACAGCAAATAACTCTAAAAAAACGCATAAATTTGCATGTATGAATGAGCTTATAATTAAGAAAATACTACCTTAAACGAGAATTCATGACATTAATACAGCATTTCCCTTAAAAAGAACATTTATGAGTTAATATAGCGTTTCTGCAACGTGTGAGTTAATATTTCCCTTGAAAGGAACACTTTACAGTAAACTGAAGGTGAAAGCACCCAGTTATCAAAATCCGAGATTTTTTACAGAACTAAATAAACTAAAATACCTTAAAAAAGCTCACCCTGCATTGAATATGATTGGAGGAAGCAAGTAGATGAAGAAAAGGTCCTCACTAAAGACAAGAATCCTTGAGCTTTTGCCTTGCGTGAATAGTAATATCACTCCACCGGTACACAAACCCTAGAAAACATAGCAACAATAAGTGATGAATGAGTCAAATAAATGATGTTGAAGTATTAATTGAGATCTAGATTTGGCTGTAATGCCCATTTGGTCAATCATTAACCAAATATGACAAAGTAAACTGAAAGTTTCTGCTCAAATTCTCTTTTCTAGTGTAGCTAATTTCTGGGTTTTTCCTAGAATCAGCCCGAGAGAGAGAGTGTATCTGTAATTTGCTTTATTCCTCATTTCTAGCAAATCTTACTCTTTGTTTCCAAGTGGACACGAAACAGAATGGAATTGAATGAAATTCATTTGTGGAATTTGGATTCTAATTCCCATTAAGATCCGCCAGTAGAACTGGCTGAATTCTACATTGCATTAGCACCTATTTCCAACCAAAATATTATCCTTCTGTTGTCTACAGTACTGCAATTCTTTCATCTAAAAACAGAACAAAAGAATGCGAAAAGAGAAAAGAAAAGGAAGAAAACTAACAATCAATAGGGCTGTAATAGACTCGTTCATCCATCGGTTCTCCTCCAAAAGATGCCCAATCACTATGCAAGCGCACAAAAGCGCCACAAATATATTGATCGACACTATCGACGTGTAGTCAGAGGTCAGGCTCAGTTCAGGTATAAAATTCGAAATCATGGATATGCAATATAAAGCAGAACGATTGGGATCTTTACTAGGAATGAAATTTTGTTTTGAGAGTAGATAAGCAACAATTTGCTACTTTTGTTTATCGACAGAAAATGGCCAAAATTTTGGGATTTTGGACTTCGTCAAAATGCAGATTTCTGGAGTTCTTATTCGTTGGACAAGAGAAAAAAAAATCGTTTGGTAGATCCTCTGTAAGCTATTTTATGTGCTCTTTGCTAGATTGACATATTCTGTGCAGCGACTAGTGCACAATGCACATAGGTTGTACTGAAAAGCCACATAAGAAGAAATTTCTGGAGATCCATTGTATATGAAAGGGCAATTATTGAGATTGCCTCTCCTGTTCCACTAACATAAATCTTGCAATATTGAATTTTATATACGAAAAAATTTGCAAGAGACCATACGCATGTCTAAATTGCAAAAGGTTTATTGATGTTACTTAGAGCTGACAAAATCTGACCCTGACACGAAAAATTCACCCGACCCGATCCGAAAAATCTACCCAAAACCCGAATGATCCGTGACCCGAATGACCCGTGATCCGAATTGACCCGAACCCGAATGACCCGTCCGATTTGACCCAAAAATAAACTTTATTTTATTTTAATATAAAAAAATCTCGAAATTAAGAATTTTATGACTTGTTTCTAACATAATGTGACGATAATACTAACCAAAATAACTTAAATGACCCGAAATATAATTCGGATGAATAACGATATCTAATCGAGTGACTTTTGATCGGAACCGACGTGGGCCATAAGTCAACCGACCCGCAACCCGAACCCGAACAACCCAAAATCCGAAATGACACGAAACCGAAAGACCCGTAACCCGAATGACCCGAAACCCGAACGACCCGAAATCCGAATGATCCAAAACCCGAACGACCCGTAACTCGAACGACCGAAACCCGAACAACGTGCGACCCGAACGACCCGTGACCCAAATTGACCCCAAACCCGAATTGACCCAAACTCGAATTGACCCTACCCGAACCCGATCCGACCCGCCTGTTTGCCACCTCTAAATTGTTACATGCTCTTTCATCCACATGCAATTGGAGGGCACTTTCACCCACTACATTGGGCTATTAGTCCGGGTTTAGGGTTTGGTGTTCAGGGTTTAATAACTTTTATATGGATCCGGCTAATTATCTCCTACAAATTGCGGCTCTCCGATTTTTGTCTAAGAAGTTATTTGGAATTTTTCGGAGTTCATGATTATATGTACTTCCAAGCTCTCATATTTTACCGACAAGATTAAAAGTTTCAAAATAACTACCACGAAATTCAATATCTAATTATTTTGTTTAGTAGTTCCTTATGGATCATGTAAGATATATTGTTGGAATATAAATATATAATGTTTAGAATCTAAGTTATATCGTTGTGATATAAAGATATATTAATTTTTTTTTTGGCGGAGACATCTTTTCGATAGTCTCGTTCTCTAGATATGTATAATAATATTTGTACCTTCAACTATTTTAGCATCCATTTTTTTTATTTAGAATTTAAGGTATATTGTGGTGAATATGAAAGTATACTTGTTTAAAATGTAAGGTATATTGTTGTGAATATAAAAATAAAATATTTAAAATATAATGTATATTATTGTAAATACAAAAGTATAAATAAAAATTAAAATAAAACTATGAAACTTTGATCCGAAAGATTTTGTCCTTGATTTGTATTTTTTATTTATTTATTTATTTTTCTACAATGGAGGAAAAGCAAAATGATATATCTCTTACCGAAAAGAATAAGATCATCATCTTAGAAAGCAGGAACTTGTCCAAAGGGCTACAAGGGGACAATTTCACATAATAAGATTTGCAAAGTAACAATTAATAAAGAAGAATATGAAGAAATTTGTACGAAATAATCCACCAATTTTTTTCTTCATTCAACCCCAACATTCCCCATAACTACACGTTTGTTAGTGACAACTCACCACATTAATACCAACTGCACATCGTTTGAAAGTTTGTGCAATAAACAATATGAGAAATTGCATTGCGGGCAAGTTGTTTTGGACCCTTGTTCTCGCCGGCGGTGAAATCAAATCGCACATGCTCATACTTAGCCTCAACCTCCTCTCGGACACGATACCACTCTTACCACACTCGGAGACTCCGCCGGCCCATAAATTTAGCCCCATCTCACACTCTGTCTTTTCGGACTTTTTTTTTTAAATATCATTTTTTCTAAAAAAATTCAACAATTGTCATTGGTTTGAAAATAATGAAATATCCGTCATTTCCGTCACTAGTAGTGGCGGAACGGATGATTTTTAGTTTTTTACAAAAATTTCCCATTTGGCCGACTAAACATGATTAATTAGTATTAAAAATAGTGTTCCGCCACTAGTCGGAACAAGCCCAATTTTTTTAACCAATTAGTCACTAAACAGATCTAGCGGTGACTAATTTACCCATAATTTTTAAGAATTAGACCGAGTGGCGGAACATACCAAAATAATTTTTTCCCAATCCGGAGAATACGAAGAAAATAATACTGTTCCGCCACCATTATTGGCGGAATAGATGAAATTTTACTGTTCCGCCACTACTAGTGGCGGAACAGTGAAAATAAATTTATTTGCATTCCTCCAAGTGGGAAAAAATAAATATTTGCATTCCTCCAATCGGGGGAAAATTTTATTTTCACTGTTCCGCCACTAGTAGTGGCGGAACAGTAAAATTTCATATGTTCCGCCGGTAATGGTGGCGGAAACAGTATTATTTTTTTCGTATTCTCCGGATTGGGAAAAATTATTTTGGTCCTGTTCCGCCACTAGTAGTGGCGTAACAATCTAATTCTTAAAAATTTTGGGTTAATTAGTCGGTTGTTAGATCGGTTTAGCTGTTAATTGGTTAAAAAAAAATTGGGCTTGTTCCGCCACTAGTAGTGGCGGAATACCGTTTTTTATACTAATTAATCATGTTTAGTCGACCAAATGGGAAATTTTTGCAAAAAACTAAAAATTATCTGTTCCGGAACAGAATGTGTTCCGCCACTACTAGCGGCGGAAATGACAGATATTTCATTATTTTCAAACCAATGGCAATCGTTGAATTTTTTTTCTAAAAAATGATATTTAAAAAAAAAAAGTCGTCTTTCTGTGTAAGGCAGGGTGAACATGAGCAATGGAGCTGGGTGATTTTCTAATAGGCCGTAAGACATTGACTCCATAAATATGAAGGCTGTACAGGCAAAAGTTTGGCCCCGCAATTATAAATTTATCAATTTGGTGTCTAGTCAATAATTTTGAACAACTTGTCATTGGAAGTTTTCGAAATTAGATTGGTGAATCAATTTTGTTACATGTTCCTTTAAATTTTTTTGTCACGTGTATAGTGCCCACCTTTTCTGATCCATACTATTCTCTGGTCAAATTTGTTAAAGAGTGGTTGTTGAAGCCAGAGTTATTAAAGAAAAATAAATTACAAATTAACAAATAATATAAATACTGTCACAAATTTCTGATTTCTTTTCTTTTATTACAAAGTAAAAGTTGGGATTATTTTTAATGTAAATAAAATTGGGTTGACCACGCAATGCAAAATTTAACCATTTTAAAAGGAGGATGATGGTTATTCAGGAAAGATTGCATGCATTGCATAAAGGATCATCCAACAAGCGCTGAACTCCCCCAAGCTTGCCCATACACACTTTGTATACTATTTTTGTCACGTGTATACTATTTTTGCATACATATGTATTCTTTTATATATTCTTTATATGATAATAATTGTTTTACACATTCATTTTACCTTTATATGTATTCTTCTGTACTTAGTTCTCGTTTTTGTAAATCTATATTATCTTTTTTATTCATCTAATATTTTTGTATCCATATCCATTTTTCTTCTAGTCATGTACAGTCTTCCTGTATTCTTGTTATATATACTAGTGCAATGCACACACTTCGTTGCGTGGTCGCAAAATCAAATGAAGTTTCCACAATTTTACATAGTTAACATAAGAACTGATATAAATAGAAACGTTTTTGGACGAGTGGGAAATAAGTCCCAAAGAGAAATGTGTCTTCTCGATGGTCGTGATCACACGACGAGATCACGACCGCCGGCCAATCGTCAATCTTCTTCCCGTTGTGTTTTTTCTCCAAAGCACGACGCGATATACCGTTATTAGTTGATTATATACTTGTTATGTCAAAATACTATTATTTCCAATATATATATTTGTTATATCATATTATATATCACATTTATATATTGTTATATTGTTATACCATATATGTTTATCACGTGTATATACTTGTTATATCATATATGTGTATTGGTATATATGTATTGTTATATATATTAATTATATAGTGTTATATATATATTGTTTTATCCGATTTATATCTTGTTATATCATATGTATATCTTGTTATACCATATCTATATTATAACGTGTATATCTTGTTATATCATATTCGTGTATTGGTATATATACTATTATATATATTAATTATATAGTGTTATATATATATTGTTATATCATATGTATATACTTGTTATACCATATCTATATTATCACGTGTATCTATTGTTATATTATATCTCGCGTATTGGTATATATAATGTTATATATATTAATTATATAGTGTTGTATATATATTGTTTTATCCGATTTATATATTGTTATATCATATCTATATATTGTTATACCATATCTATATTATCACGTGTATATACTATTATATCATATATGCGTATTGGTATATATACGATTATATATATTAATTATATGGTATTATATATATGATGGTGTTATGCCCTAGGTCAAAGTGTTTGTGGCCTAGATGATGGATTGTAATAACAAACATAATATTTATTCTAAGATATTTCATATAATATGTGCGTATGGGTTATTTTCATATAATTAAAATAGACCATGAATATGCAATTCAGCTTTATGTCATCAAAGTGCGTGACTTTGATAGTAAAACTATAAAGTATTATGAATGCTATTCTAAATTGTCCCCTGGTCATTTATAGGATATTTGTGGAGACAAATATACTTGCGGATATAAATAAATATATATTTATATACAAGCTATAAATGTACACCAATATATTAGTTGACTCGATGATCATGTTTTACCGATCATAGATAAATAGTTATCAAGCCATTAACATAGGTATATGTTAGAGACCATATCTTTGGATCGACCCGCCATAAGAATGCTACATGTTTTATGTCATTAGCGATTCTTGTAACATAAAGTATTTATAGTCCTTTGACCTAAGATTGTCTCGGTTCCCAAGCATGAGTAATTTTATACTTTAATATAATCTAACACTTCCTTTAACCGGGTGGTCATAACGGTTATAATTAGGTATACAATGAATCATGTAGAGGGATGAGTGCAATCAAGACGGGATTTGTTCCTCTCATAAATGAGAGAGATATCTTTAGGCCTCTTGATGAATTGAACCGAAGAAATGTATGGCCATACTCAAATGAATTAATAAGAGTTATTAATGTTATTTGTTCTTGTTCGCTTTAATTCGGGATCAAGAAATATTAATCGGTTAATATAAGGATGTCGTCTTACATGCCTTATGATCGATATAAATATCGCGTGACAAAGGGACTAAATACGTGATTGTTGATTAGGTAAATCGGATCACCGATATTCACTTAAATTGGGTAGTCATGATGGCTTGCTAGAGTCCGCTCATGATTTATAGACTGTCAAGTTTATTGCCAACATTAAGTGAACCTACGGGGTCACACACAAAGAACAAACCGAAACGGGCGCGAGAAAATCCTAGCGACTTATATGATGAGTTGCATAGGAATGTCACAAAAGATATTGTCATCTTATGTGATAAGATGTGATATATATGTATATAAAGACTATGAGCACACAAGATCATGTAATCTAGAAGAGTCTAGATGATGATATGTCGATAATGATGAGTGATGTCATATGCATCTTTTAGTGTGAATAGACATTGACTCTTCACCTCTATATAAGGACATAGAGGGCTCCAAATTTATTGTACCAAATGATTCTCTCTCTCATTATTTCTCATTCTCTTTTATGAGACAAAAAGAGAGAAAATATCCTTTCTCATTTGTGTGACAAAATTACTAAAGGGTGCTTTCCTTTTATATGACAAAAATGAAAGGGTGCAATTATATTAGAGAATTATACATCTTTTGTGAGACAAAATAAGAAGAAGAAAAAGAGTTTTCTTGTGCAAGAGAAGAACAAGCTACTGGCATATATATTGTTCTTCTTCCCGTTTTAAGAAGTTTGTTCGTGTGGATATCGGTAGAGGCGTTCGTACTTTCGGCGCTTGTGATCTATTCGGCCTAAGAAGATGAGAACGGGTTGTTGAGAGTTTTGGTGGAGACCGATTGTGTGTGCGGTAGATGGCTTCCGCATGATCCGACCTAGACGGACTAGACGGACGGAAAATCGGTTAGGACGGTAACCGGTTTAGAGGCGCTTGGACAACACGCATGGTTTGAGCGTCACGGATTAAGCGTAATCCGAAAGGTATCTTTAAGATTTATTTCTTTGATTTAAACGATACGCACGGATTCTCGGGATGAGTTTTGGACGAATAATTTTTTGTTTTCCAGTTGCGTTATGCACGTCCGAAACCCAACAATATATCTTGTTTTATCCGATTTATATACTTGTTATATCATATCTATATATTGTTTTCTTTTGGACTATATATATATTGTTATATCGGATGTTGTAATATATATATATATATATATATATATATATATATATATATATATATATATACTTGTTTTGTTTGAATTATATACTAGTATATCACCATCTATATACTTGTTTTCGTGTCGCGCTCTATTTTTCATCCCGTCGTTATCTCGTTGTGATCTCAGCTTGAAGTCACCGGTTGGAGCTTTACCGTCGTGATTTGGCCGAGTCGGCCGTTGTGATCTCGTAGTGCTCCAACCCGTCGTGCTCTATCCCATTCCCAAACTATAATGAATATTCCTAGCCGCAACTGGCTCTCAATTGTCCTCAGTTACAGTTGAAGATGCATTGGTCTTTAATTGGGAAATAATTTTGCATATGCAGACATGCAGTATGTACTATTTGTAAAAGCTAAAATTGTGTAAATACAAACTAATCAACCAATACAATAAACTTAAAATCAACCATCTACACACATTATTAATAGTTCTTGATTCTTAAAAAATTTTGGCCACCACATTAAGCGTTGACTCTTTAAATTCTCGCCATCAACTTCTAATCGATTCATCAAATTATATTAATGGATTTACTAAGAATCACCCATTTGCACACAAAAGCTCCAACACAATATCATTATTTAAAAAACTATTTTTCCTCCAAGAAAAAGATTGGAAAAAAATATTTTCTTAAAGAAATATTTTGGAAAAAATCCAGAATTTTTTTTAATAAATTTTTTTTTAGAAAAATATTTTTTCAGAGAAAATTTGTTTTTTAGAAAGATACAAATAAGAAAAATTTCTTGTTTTGAAAACTTTTTTTATTAACAAAATTAATTTCTTAAGAAATATTTTTTTAAGAAAATATTTTTCCTAAAAAAAAACTTCATTTAAATAATGTTTATGTAATAATTTTTTTAATTGCAAAAGAGACCCTCCATTATTGGAATTTACAACGAACCCCTTATTTTCAAAATTACAAAAAAAACCCTATCGTTAAATTGGATTTAGCACCATCAATTTTTTAATTGCAAAAGAGACCCTACATTATTGGAAATAACAAAGAAACCATTATTTCCAAAATTGCAAAAAAAAAGCCCTTACCGCTAGATTGAAGTTTGAATCATTAGTTTTAATAACGTAATCACTTGAAAATTATTTTTTAAATATTAAATTACAAAGAATCCCCTACATTATTTCTAAAACTACAAAAGAAAACTCCCGTTTTATAGGAGTTAGAACCATTAGTTTAAATAGTTTAATCCCTTCAAAAATAATTTTTAAATGTTAATTAATATTTTTGTATCGGAAAACTATTTTTCTTAAAAAATCATCTTTTAAAAAACTATTTTTCTTATGAATATTTGTGTGAAAATTATTTCCCTTAAGAATATTTTGGGGGAAAAACTATTTTGGAATTTTTTTTCAAAATTTTTTAAAGAAAAATATTTTCTTTAGAAGAAAATTTTTGAAATTATTTTTCATAATTTTTGTCAAGTAAATAGTTTATTAAAAAAGTAGTTTCTTAGAAAAATACTCATTAAGATAAATATTTTTTTATAGCAATATTTTCTTACGAAAAATATTCTCTTAATTTTTTTTTAAAATATACTTTTTCAAACAAATAAAAAAGAATTGATGTACAAAAGGTTTGTTAAACAATGTCTATACAACAAAAATATTTTCCTGAGAGAAAATTATATTTCTAAAAGAGAAATATTATTTCCAAAATATTTTTCAAGTGAGTAACTATTAAAATACGTCAGTAGTTTATTTAATTTTTATAGTTCAATTCAATTATTTATATATTATTATGATACATTTCATCTCGCAATACAAAAATAACACATCATTACATAAATAAAATTCTTACGTGGCAATATGGTGTGATAATGATTCATTTGCATAATATATATGGTAATATGGCTTGCAGTAAATATAGGTTCTTTTATATAATAAATATTTTTTGGGATAAATGCACGGTACGTGTACTCTATTCTTGTGCATGTTTAGTCTCTGTGGACTCAATTATTGTGCATGTTTTTCGAGATCTATTAATATCATATACCTAAGCAAGGTTAATTGAATTTTTGAAAGATCTTGTGCTATATAAATATTTTAGATAAATTCGATAATTAATTTTCTAAATTGTAATCAAGTTTAGCCCAGATAAATTCGATAATTAATTTTCTAAATTGCAATCAAGCTTTGCAGTTGGGCTGTGAACTATTTGTTTGGTGTTTTCATGTAAAGTGCATCTAATAAATTGTAGTAAATATTTGTTTGTGTAATATATTAAATATGATAAGAGTTCTAACATCTTGCGCAAGACGCGAGGAATTTGCTAGTACACTCAAGCCTTAAAACCCATATTTACTTCAACTAAAAGTTAATTATAAATATATTAAATATGATATAATTAATTTTCTAAATTGCAATGAAGTTTTGCAATTGGGCTGTGAACTATTTATTTGGTGTTTTCATGTAAAGTGCATCTAATAAATTGTAGTAAATATTAGTTTGTGTAGTATATAAAATATGATAAGAGTTCATTGCAATGAAGTTTTGCAATTGGGCTGTGAACTATTTGTTTGGTGTTTTCATGTAAAGTGCATCTAATAAATTGTAGTAAATATTAGTTTGTGTAGTATATTAAATATGATAAGAGTTCTAACATCTTGCGCAAGACGCGAGGATTTTGCTAGTACACTCAAGCCTTAAAACCCTAAGTTTGCTTCAACTAAAAGTTAATTATAAATATAATATAATTCTATTTTGTAACTTATGAAAATATTTGTTTAGATCTGAGCACATCATTTTTGTAATTATGAAAAGAAATAAAAGATGTGCCTATCATTTTTGTAATTACGAAAAGAAATAAAAGAGCAGGTATTATCCTTGTTGAATTTAACAAGTCACACAAGTTAAATAATATAACTATTCTTACAACACACAACCATCATAACATAATATTACACCAAAACACTTGAACCCTGTTACCATAACCAATTAAAAAGAGCCTAATATTCAATTCACCAAAATAACCTAAAACCATAGTACCATAAACCAACCAAAAGACCCCCCAAAACCTATCACCAAAATTACCCAAAACCCTAAATAAACCAACCAAAAAGAGTCCAACCATTCAACAAAATAACGCTAAACCCTACTCACTTTCCAAGTTTTGTGAGCTCCTTAGCAAACTTATTTGTAAGTTCCAACTTATCAAAATTCAATTTCGCTTGGTTATATTTCAGTTTCTTAAACTTGGCCTCAATATCTCCAGCCATTGATTTGTCCACCATCTCAAAACTATTTTTATAAAACAAAAGCATACCCGGATCATTTTTGCCCAACTCCGCAATTGCATCCATCAAGTACGGAAAATTTGACCCGTCCTTCACATTTTGCTCACCATTAATGGTGGTAGTTCCTTTGATAGTCTTAGTCTCCAGACCTTCATCCTGAGATACATCCTGACTCGGCTCTTCAACTCTCTTTGGCACTTCTACATTTCCGCCCCACAATTTTATTGAAATCTCAAAAAGAGCCTTTGCATGTGGGTTTGAGGAAGAAAAAGGTTCAGTCCCTTTTCTCTTCCAGGCAGAATGTGAATCTTTAAGAGCACGTATCTTGTTTATCACTTGTTTTTCTTGGATGGCAGGATTGAGCTTTCTTTTCAATGAATTGAGGACCAATCCGTATTCCTTTTGGGCAGGAAGCCTGCCTTGTTCAGATTGGAATTGCGAGAGGGCTTGCATCAGCGCCAACTCATCATCATAAGTCCAAATCCGAGTAAATTTACCACTGGATTGAGATGGAGATGCGCCAAAATTCAGCTTTTTCTTTGCAGATTCATATTCAGGTTTCTTGACTGGATCCGTTGGTTTTAAGACAAGTTCTTCTTTCTCTTCTCCCTCTTCCCCCTCCTCTTCTTCATCGTCCGATTCGGCGGCATTGTTGGGTTCAGGTTCAGTGGGTTTCGAGACTGGTTCGTTTTTCTTTTCTTCCTCTTTTTGCTCTGCTTCTTCTTCATCGTCGGATTCTTCCGATTCCGAAGAATGAGCATACTTGTTCTGCTTGAGAGGGGAGGGTTTGACGGCGACCCATTCTTCTTCCTTTTCCTCCTCTGCTTCCTCTTCATCGTCGGATTCTTCTGATTCCGAAGACTGAGCAGACTTGTTCCTCTTTAGAGGGGAGGCTTTGACGGCGACCCGTTCTTCTTCCTTTTCTTCCTCTGATTCTTCTTCATCGTCGGATTCTTCTGATTCCGAAGGCTGAGCAGACTTGTTCGAGTTTAGAGGGGAGGGTTTGACGGCGACTCGTTCTTTTTCCTTTTCCTCCTCCGCTTCTTCTTCATCGTCGGATTCTTCTGATTCCGAAGACTGAGCAGACTTGTTCCGCTTGAGAGGGGAGGGTTTGGCGGCCACTCGTTCTTCTTTCTCTTCCTCGCCGGACAAGACCTTCTCCTCAGGAGAGGACTGAGGTGGCGGAGCTTTACGCTTGGGGGCCATGGACTGAGACCTTCTACTTCTGTCTAGGGTTTATGGTAGGGTTTATGGTGGGGGACTTCAGAAAGAAACCTGAAAGGTTCAGTTTAAGTAGAAGAACGAACCAGAGAGAGAGGAGGAGAGGAAAGGTCTTTTGACGCTTCGTATGTAACGCTTTAAGTCTTAGATTAAATCTGGGCCGTATATTCTAAATGTACTTAATATTTTTGCTGTTATTTTGTAGATTGAATATTAAATCAGTGCTCTCACACGCACCATGATAGGAATTATTATTATACTTACAACTCCATTAATAAGAAAGCAATTATAGTAAGAGCAAATTCATTCTAATTTACCTAAACCTGTAAAAACCGGAATAACAAAAATATAAATTAACACATTTTACAAATTCACATTCTCAAGCAAGAAAATCAACTAAATCAATCATTTAATCAACTAAAATTTATGACTCAGAGCATTCAGACAAATGTAACTCAAAACCTAATAAATAGTATATACAAAATATGAATTTAAATGAATAGTAAATAAGGGAATATTATTATATATACCAATTCTGTCTAATGATAGCATCTACTATCTCTTAATAAGGCATACATAAATTACACTAGGAAAATACCTGCGCACTGCGTTGTTTTTTCCTTCTGTTACTACTGTATATATATAATATGTGGACTTACAATATCTTACGACATATATATCAGAAACATATCTTAATTATGCATAATGATTTGATAATGTAACACATAGTCATGGACAATTATAGTGTCGCTTTATGTATAATAATCATTATAGAAGCATGCAGCATATTAATTGGAATAAATATTATATAGTACCATTATAGTAGAATTCGACACAGTAGTTAGAATAAATATAATAGTAATAATTATAAATATAATATACTACATATAATGATCTAATATAATAATAAATTGAATAAAATGAATACTAATATAATAAATGTAATAATAACTTGCATTGTGTTGCGAGCATTTAACTATATTGTTACGTCAATAGAAGTCGTATAATTGCAATTATGTAGAACTCAACGATTTAAAATTGAATATTATAGCAGTAAATGTAACAATGTCGCCGACCATACTTTGCTAATTTTATACACAAAATATACCAATATATACCACAAGAAACATAACAAAAAAGTTGTTAATTTCCTGACAAAATGTAACAAATCATGTTATAGTTGGTGTTGCAATACTAGTCGAAAATATGAGAAGTAACAACTAATCCTGAGATCAGCCTTGGGGTGAACTTTAGAACAATGAATCACAAGCAACATCACACATTTCAAAGGACAACAGACAACCAGCGCAAAGATTTAACATTAATATATCCCAAAAGACTGAACAATCAGCACAATAAATATAACAAAAGCATTAAGAAAAAACCTTACAAACACAAACCCCAATAATGCATATAAATTATGATAAACAAGAACCCAAACATTAAAAATGATAACACCAATCAAATTCAATTTATGTATGCATAACTTAAATAAAAAATAAGATTACAGGTCAGCCCTTCCAGGATATCTAGGGAAAGGAATTACATCACGTATGTTATCAAGCCCAGTTGCAAAGAGGATCATACGTTCAAACCCTAATCCAAATCCACTGTGCTTGACCGTACCGTACCTGCGTAAATCCAGGTACCACTCATACGGCTCCAAAGGCAATCCTGCTTCTGTTATTCTGTCACATAGAAAAGGTTATATTTATTAAAGTATAGATGGTATTTAGTTAAGTGGGACCGACTGTTAAAGGATTTTGATTATTCGTACCTTTGCTTGAGAAGGTCGAGCCTCTCCTCTCTCTGGCTTCCTCCAATTAGTTCACCAACCTACAGAAGAAAAAGAAAAAATATTAGCACAGAAAATATACCAAAGAAAGAATCAGTAAATGAATAAACAATGCCTTTCGCAATACAATAGTTGAAATATGTTGCACAACTGTACCAAAAGAACTGTTTATTCGAAACAATTCAAGTTCAAAATCAGCACATTCTAAGTAAAATAACTTTATTTATCAGCACAACTTTATCAAAAGAAAATCTTAGTTCTAAGCACGAGGCATATGTTAATAGAAACAATATTGTTAAATCAACGGTTTAGAATGGTCGCAACATATCAATTAGAATATTTCCAAAAAGAAACTAAAGAATTAAAATAGAAAAGGCAAGAGAATACCTTGGGAACAAGAACATCCATGGCAGCAACAGTTTTTTGGTCATCATTGAGCCTCATATAGAAAGCCTTGATTCCTTTAGGGTAGTTATACACAATCACCGGCTTCTTGAATATCACTTCTGTCAAGTACCTTTGTCATTTAAACAACACAAAATAAACTCGCACACATTAATCAAACCCACTTAATACATCATAATTATTTTGAACTACATACAAAAGTGAAATCAATCATGCTTAATTAATACCTCTCATGCTCGGAAGCCAAGTCGATGCCCCACTCCACCTTGTTCTCAAACTTCTTGTCCTTAACGGCCATCAAAATCTCGACTGCCTTTGTGTACGAAATTCGCTCAAATGGTGTTGATGAAACGAGCTTAAGCCTTTCTATGGCCGTTTTGTCGTATTGTTTCGCCATGAATTCCATGTCCTCTTTGCAATTGTCTAGCAACCACTTGCAGAGGAACTTCACATAGTTTTCGGCGCAGTTCATGTCATCCTGTGATAGAAAGATGAATAAATTTAGAGTAAAAATAAATATTTTATATGAAATCAAGGGAATATATTTTGTTGTCTCAATATGAAAGATGTATAGTTTGCACAAAAAAGGGTCATAGCACCATTAGTCCCTGTACTTTAGTTGGATTGCAATTTAGTCCCTGTACTATTAATTTAACATGCTTGGTCCTTATAGTTTATAAAACTATGCATGCTTAGTCCCTGAATTAGGGACTAAACTGCAATCCTATTAAAGTACAAGGATTAACGGTGAGTTTATCCCCAAAAAATATAAAAGATGTTTATTTCCTACAACAAATAATTAAAAAAAAATTAACTAACTACCTGCAAGTTAGCGAACGCTATCTCAGGCTCGACCATCCAAAACTCTGCCAGGTGGCGAGACGTGTGGGAGTTCTCAGCCCGAAATGTCGGCCCAAAAGTATAAACATTTCCAAGAGCGCAAGCGTAAGTCTCGACTTGTAACTGGCCAGAAACAGTCAGAAAAGCCGGCTTCTTGAAGAAATCGGAGTCAAAGGCAAATTCGCCACCTGGCTTGGTTGGTATCCCTGGCTTCAGCTTAAACCTCTCTTCCAACCTATGCATAGATGGAGGTAATTGACAAAATTCAAAATATTTTGAAATAAAATATTTCTAATAAAAAATAAAAATAATCCAATCAAGGAGAATTATTCAACACACCAACTATCATCATTCAGTACAACATTATTATAAATTTTTATAAATAAAATTATACTGACTCAGAACGAAACATACAGAAATACGTCGGTACAAAATTGAACTGCTATGCATTTATTTCTTATAATAATAATAAGAAATCTCCTCGTTGGAACAAATTTCACATGTACCCACAGAAAACATCATAATATCACCAATGCCGCTACAAAATCACTCATATATCATAAAATATCATCAATGCCCCACAAAATCATGATTTTGTAGGGGCATTGGGGTATTCATGATATATGAATGATTTCCTAGCGGCATTGGTGATATTTTACGTTTTATACGGGAGTACACGAAATTATGAAGTTTTCTAGGGGTCCACTTGAAATTCAACCAATATATTTACCTAGCCAAAGCCTCTTTGGCTTTGTTGAGCTCAGAAACCGAGGCCGAAATCTCCTCTTTGGCAGCTTTTGTCGCCTTCAACTGGGCGACAATCTCTCCTTTCTCCTTCACAACCATCCTAGCCGCCTCGATTTCTGTCTCGGTCGGCTTAGGATTCTCCTTCAGATCCTGCTCGATCCTTTCTGACTGGCTGAAGAGCGTGCTGACCTGGAACATCTCGCCGGCCCCCTCACAATCGCTCGTGGTTATTATTGGAGTGTGGATGTATCGGAAACCGTGCTGATGGAAGAACGTGTGGGTCGCGTAAGCTAATTCGTCTCGGATTCTTGCTACAGCTGATATCTGTTTGGTGTTTTTAGAGAAAGTTAGTCAATGATATTGGTTTTTTTACTTTTTATTTTTTTTAACAATTTAAACCTTCAAAAAGCATAAACAACAATTGAAGGCAATGTGAGAAAGACTCAATCAACTCAAATCACATTTCAACATCTTGCAGAAATAAAAATTAACAGAAGTGAAAAAGGAAAGCTCTCATATAGTTGTTGTCAACAAAAGAAAATGGTTCTTTTTCTGAATAGCGTATATTGCCAACAATATTGGCGATAATCATTGAGCCAAATTCCATATGTAAAAACTACCAAAATGATTCAATCATTTAAACTAACATTTCATCTCCTACATATCTTAAGACTAGAATATCCATCATAAAGTAAATTATTTATCTCATTGGAAATAGAAAAATAATGGCCCAAAAAGAGACTTGCAAAGGTAAGAACAGATGGGAGCTCTCATATGCTTCTTTTTCAGCAGAAAGAAAATCAGAATAGCGTATATTGCCAACAATATTGGCGATAATCATTGAGCTGAATTCCACGTGAAAACCAATCAAAAAATTCAATCATTCAAAAAGGCATAACATGAACCAGCAGAATGGAAATAGATAAAAACAAAGGCCCAAAAAGAACCTAAAAGGTAGTTAACCAAGATGAATAAAAAAGGACAAAAAAGATGGGAGCTCTCATATGCTTCTTTTTCACCAGAAAGAAAATCAGAATAGCGTATATTGCCAACATATTTGGCCTTAATCATCGAGCAATAAGATAAAGATAGACCAAATAAAATTCTTGAAGAAGCCATACAAAAGAAACTAAAATGTTGCAAATCTTTCTCAGAAAGTCCAATACAAGCGAAGCGACTCACAATCATCAAGAACAAACCCACATTGAAATTTACACAAGGAAAACAGAGAAGTACAATACAAAGGAAATATAAAAAAGTAAGTCTCCTATACAAAACAAAATAAACATACCGTGTTGGTTCTGGACCGAAGGTGCGAGATCTCACGCAAATTCTCCAAAGTCAGCCGGGTTTTGGGCAATGGATATCCAGAATCAACGGGTCCAACCTCCACAACCCGTTTGACTTTTAATTCAATCCTTTGCTTCACTCCTTCAGGCGGAGGCTTCAATTCTCCCTCCACCATCACGCTCGTGCCAGTTGGTGTCAGCTTTGCGAGCGGATAAACTGACGCATCAACAACGACCTAACAAAAAATAACAAAATGGAATTTAATGTTTCTATCAATTGTCTCTTAAATACATTAAATTACTGCTTGAATTGATTGAAGCGCTGTCAAAAGCTGAACTAAAGTGCACTAAAAGGATTAAGATTTCCACTTTCTATCGATTTTCTGTTAAATTCTTTAAATTAACGCATGAATCGATTGAGGCGCTGACACAAGCTGAACTAAAGTGCGGTAAAACCATCAATATTTAAACTGACCTGTAAATTGGCGCCACAAGAACCGTCGTTGAGCTCGAGAAAAGCGAAGGAACCCTTGCCCTGCTCACGTCCAGTTTTGACCCAGCCTCCGACCAACACGTGGCGACCAGCAAGAGCTGCGACGTCGGCTTCGAGAATGGTGTTAATCCGTGTGCACTGCATGGGTGCCTCCAGATCTCCATCCAGCTTCACCGCCTCCATTTCACAAACTGGCGCTCCCTCCATTAGAGATGATAGAGAGAATTAGGGTTTTCGTGGCGGCTGAGGGAAGAAAGGAGAGGAGCGATTGAGAAGAAGAATCCACTGAAGTAGAATTCAATTTATACGGCGAATGGATAATCAAATCGGATCAATTCCTAGGCCCTGGAGTAGAATTTATACGGCGAATGGATAATCAAATCTGATCAATTCCTAGGCCGAATGGTCCCCATATATCTGTTTTATCTAATTGGGCCAATTTATTGATTACATTATGTCTATTGATATTAAAACAAGGTCCATAGTTAAGTTTTGCTTGATTAAAATTCTGATATTTTTATTCCAAAGTAAAAATAAAAGATAATTAACGGTCAAAAAAAAGGCTGACAGTAAAATTTTAGGATAAAGCTAGCCTTACACCAAAATCATCAGAAAACTTACTCGTGGGGTTCAACAAAAACAAACAATTTTGGGGCGGATTCATTATATTATTCGATTTGTTAACGGATCAATATTTCAATGGGTCTAATTGTTTTATTTCTAATATATAAAGCTTAAGAATTGAATCTTTCTTCACAAGTGCCCTAAGAGACTATTGATATGAATCCCCAATTTAAATCCCACATTGTATTTTCATATGATATTATTTCTAATCCCCCCCAAATTCTAGCATCCATTGAAGTGAAAAGAAGAGGCCACGTCACTCCAATTTGGGGACCGTTGGATGGGGTGATGTAGTTCGATATGGACCGTTCGATTATTTAGAGTTTCTGATATTTTATTGCGGTTTCTGTATAGTTTCTGTGTAGTTAGATGGTGTCAGAATATGATTGGTCGAAATTCGGTGTTCTGCGTTCTATCCTGATTTAGTATGAAATGTCAAATCAAATATAATTAATTATTTTGAAAACTAAACTGTGTAACTTATGTGTTGTGAGTTATAATATCAATAACTACCGAATACTCGCTACACATAATTCATTCCTAAATAATAATAATTTTTTTTTAAAAATAATGATTTATCAAAAAAAAAAAATGGGCCCACATGTCACTCTCTTTCTTTCTCTCCCTCAAATAAAAAAAATAATGATTTCCAAAATAAAAAAAAAGGTGTGGGGCCCTCTTTCTCTCTCTCTCAAATAATTAAAAAAATAAATAAATAATTCATTTTCCAAAAAAAAAATGTGGGTTCCATGTGTCTTTCTCTCTCGGGTAATTTTTTTTCCAACGTTTTATTTCAAAATATGATTTTTTTAGTAGCTCATTTTTTTGTGAAAAAAATGAAAAATAGAACAAGGATGATGAGATCTTTCATTCGGGATCTCAATTGTTATACTTTCGAACGCACTATTATGTTTTCTCATATTGACTTTCAATATCTCGTGTCTTCAATCGATTGGATTGAATATCACAATGTCATATGACATTATGACTCATTCCTAAATAAAAATAAATAATAATTTATAAAAAAAAATGCGGGTGTCATGTGTCACTCAAGTAAATAAAAAAATAGATTAATAATTTTCAAAAAAAAAACGTGGGCCCTCTCTTTCTCTCTCTCTAAATAATGAAAAAAAAAGAAAATAAATAAATTATTTTTCAAAAAAAAAAAAAATGCGGGCTCCATGTGCGTGACTCTCTCTAAGATAATTTTTTCCTAACGTAAAAAAAAAATGAAAAATATAACAAGGATGATGAAATCTTTCATTCAAGACCCCAATTGTTATACTTTTGAACGCACCATTATGTTTTCTCATAATGACTATAAAAAATAATTTATATAGATTTTTTATGATTATTAATTCATAAGATAAATTTAATGTGTTAATTATTAAACAATAAAAATGATAAAATTTATGAATTTGATCTTTCTTGACACGTGTCCTAAGGGACTATTGATATGAAACCCCAATTTAAACCCCACTATGTACTTTCATATGATCCCCAGTTTAAACTCAATAATTATTTCGAGTTTGAACTTAATAATTATTTTCATCTTTTAATAAATTTTTAATTTTTAATATTATGATATTTTATTAATAATAATTAATAATATAACATATTACGACATTGGATAAATTATAATAAAATAGTATGGGCCCCACTCTAAAAAATGATCTTTTTTATTACATCACTTTAGTCCCTATGAAATGAAATATTTTAAATCCTTCAATATTTAAAAATTATCTTATATGTTTTCATATATAAATAAAAGCTCGAGACCTTACTTGATTCAGTTTTGACTTTGTTTTGGAAGTTTTCGAAACACCTCTTATTTTTCACAATATTTTTAAAACTCACATAACTTTTGATATTCATTTTTTAGTCTCGTAGAAATTATATTATTTTTAACTATAAGAATTAAAGTTAGCTTTCTATCTCGTGATTTATTTTAGTAACGCATTATTTTATTTTATAGAAATACTATATTTTTTAATATATATTTTCATTCATATATAATTTATGATTTCATTTATTTTTTTCTTATATATAAAGTTTGTGTTGTATTTTTTTTTTAGACATGTATCTTTTTTTGAGATTTGTTTTTACAACTTCTTTACAAATGATGTGACATGTGAGTTCATGCAACTTAATATTTAGCAAGTGTGTCACATCAATCTTCACGCATGTCTCATTTTTTAACATATGATCGATCTAGAACTAAAATGCAAAACATGTCTAACCTAAATATTTGGGTTGACTGGGCCAAATTTTTCATTGTTAATAAAATATAATTTTATTATATCCACTTAAAATTTAAAATTATCACATAATATACTATATAGAGTATCTATTTATTATAATTGAAGTAGAATGAGCAAATTGGATATGCTCACATATTTATTACATTAATAAAATAAACATACCAAAAGTACACAATTTTTCGCTTTTATTGACATCAATTATGTTATTAATTATTATGTTACGTTTGTAAAATTCATTAGGAGCGAGAGAAAAATGAAAGTACTATGATAGTTTCATTATAGTATCATAATGACGAATTTGGCACTCACACAAGCTTCATATGCAATATGCAAATCACTAATATATTTTTTCTTAACGTAAATCTCTAATATCATGTATACCACTCGAGAAAATAATATGAAATATTGTTTGTTCAAATAATAATAAACTTAATATTTATTTAATAATTATATGTAGTTATTTGTGAAAAGGTGTGTCTAGTTATGTGAGAAGTTGTGTATGTGTGAAAATGTGTGTGTGTGTGTGAGAGTGTGTATATGTGTGTGAAAGGGTGTATCGAGATGATAAAATTCTAGGTGGCCATACCTCTAGAAAATTTGTATCTTGTGTATGTCATTTGTAATGAGAAAATTATGATTAGAGAATAATAAAATAATTAAGAGAAATAATTTGTGTTCTTCTTTTTCTTCTTCTTCCCAATTTCATTTTTCTAACAAGTAGTATCAGAGCCATGGTTAATACCGTTATGGCCAAACAATCGAGTTCCCTCGTCTTATGATGACGAATTATGACGTGATTCAGAGTATGCTGAAAAGTAAGAACACATCCAAGGAGTTTTGGGCCAAAGCGATGAATTGTGTGGTTTATTTAAGAAATCGATGTCCAACAGCAAGCGTGAAGTATTGTTTGAGAGTGTCCGGAAGCTTGGTCGGGTAAAAAATCGTCGGTGTATCATTTGAGAGTGTCCGGAAGTGTTGCTTATGCTCTTGTTCCGGATCAAAGGCGTGTCAAACTTGATGACAAGAGCGTGAAACTTATCTTCATCGGTTATGATGGTAGATAAAAGGCGTACAAACATTATGATTCTATTAATAAAATGATACATATAAGTCGTGATTTATAAGTTGATGAAGGAAGCATGTGATGTTGGAATACACAAATGAAGATTTCTCATGTAGAAGAAGAGAAAAAGAAAGAAGTCCCGATCCCGGTGGTTCCAATAGCACCAACAAGGCTATCTCCCTCTTTACCCGATGATGAGATGAGGCGCAATCCAAGAGTGAAGAGTTTGCGTGATTTATATGAGGCGATAAGTGAGTTGTATTTGGTATGTCTTTTGGCGTAAGGTGAAAATATAACTTTTGAAGAAGCGGTTGATGGTAACAAGTGGAGAGCCACTATGGATGAAGTGATACATTCGATTGTGAAGAACGATACTTGGAAAATTGTATCTTTATCTAAGGGTCATAAACCCATCGGAGTGAAGTGGGTTTATAAGAAAAAGACGAACGCACAAGGTGAAGTCGAAAGATACAAAGCAAGACTTGTTGCAAAATGTTACAATCAACAAGAGGGGATAAATTATGATGAAGTGTTTGCTCCAAGTGTCTCGAATGGAAACCGTCCGACTTCTTATTTTGTTGGTAGCTCAATCAAAATGACATATTTATCAAATGTATGCTAAATCGGCATTTTTGAATGATGTTCTTGAGGAAGAAGTTTATATCGAGGAACCTCCCGGTTATGTGAAAATCGGAAAAGAAAATAAAGTGCTAAAGTTAAAGAAGGCATTATACAAGGTTAAATCAAGTACTTAGAGCATGGAACACACGAATTGATGCGTATTTTAAGAAGTGCGGATTTATACAATGTCCATATGAGCACGCGTTATATGTGAAGCTGCAAAATGAAGATATTTTGCTTGTGACTTTATATGTGGATGATTTAATTTATAGGGGAATAATCGTCATATGATTGCTGATTTTAAGAAAGCCATGATGCGTGGGTTTGAAATGACCGATTTGGGACTTATGTCAAATTTTCTCGATCTTAAAGTGAAGCAAAGTAAGGATGGTATTTTCATTTCGCAAGATGTTTACGTGAAATAAATACTTCGAAGGTTTAAGATGAATGATTGCAATCCAAGTAAATACACCGGTAGAAAGCGGCGTAAGATTATCTCATTTCGATGAAGGCAAGACGATTGATGCAAAATTGTATAAGAGTTTAGTTAGGAGCTTACGGTATCTTATGTGCACAAGATTAGATATTTTGTATGGTGTCGGCTTGGCAAGCCGATATATGGATGAACCTAAAGCTACACATTGGAAAGCATTAAAACGAATTCTTCGTTACATCCGAGATACACTATCAATTGGATTTTTCTATTCGCATACTAATAATTTTATTTTTCTCGGATATTCGGATAGTGATTGGGGAGGCGACGTGGATGACAGAAAGAGTACTTCGATTTTTGTGTTTTATATAGGTGACACGGCGTTTATGTGGCTTTCCAAGAAACAACCAATTGTTACGCTATCAACATGCGAGACATAGTACGTGGCAGCATCTTCATGCGTGTGTCACGTGATATGGATAAGAAGGTTGTTAGGTGAGATAAGTTTAGCTCAAGATGGAGCAACAAAGATTTGTGTTGACAATAAGTTGGCAATTGCATTGGCAAAGAATCCAGTGCATCATGGGAGGAGTAAATATATTGATGTGCGATGTCATTTTATTCGAGAGCATGTGAATAATGGTGACATGAATATGATTCACGTGGCGAGTAAAGTCCAAGTAGCCGATATCTTCACGAAACCCCTTACGGTGAAACTTTTCAATAAGTTCAAGATTCTTCTCGGGATGCGAGAAGGAAAAAAATATTAAGTTTATGGAGGAATGTTAAAATAATAATAAATTTAATATTTATTTAATAATATGTAGTTATATGTGAAAATGTGTGTCTAGTTATATGAGGAGTTGTGTATATGTGAAAATGTGTGTGGTTATGTGAGGAGTTGTGTGTGTGTGTGTGTGTGTGAAAGGGTGTGTATATGTATGAAATGATGCATCTAGAGGATAATATTCTAGGAGGGCATGCCTCTATAAAAAGGATGTCTTGTGTGTGTCATTTGTAATGAGAAGATTATAATTAGAGAATAAGAAAATAATTAGGAGAGAAAATTTGTGATCTTTTTTCTCTTCCCAATTTTATTTTTCTAACATTGTTTAGTAAATCATCATTAATATGTAACTTACTCTCCATTTTTAAAATAAAAGAAAACTAGAAAGAATTGAGTTTCTTATTTTTTTTACGAAACCCTTTAAACTATTCTTATCTTTTGAGTATAAACTATATAGTAATAAAATGAAACCCTTTTGAATGGACAATCAAATATTCTTATCTTTACGAAGGGATATAGAAAACACATGATTTCATTCACATTTCGGAGGTCATACATGATTTTTTTTTAATTTCTATTGGTTTGATTTTATTATTTATTACAAAAAAGTAAGATGAAAAAAGTTGTGTTCTAAATGCAAATAACTCAACAAATCACTACAAAATTAAAAGTGAGAACGAATGCAATATGAGTTCAAATTATCATATTAGAAGATTATTAAGGATTTTATTGCTAACTTTGTGTTTTGAAATAGGTGAAATTCAAACCCCGATGTTACGTCATCCCATTCAATGATTTACTATTGGGGCAATGATCGTTTACTTTCATTGCTAATTTTGTTAAACTATATATAATGATATAAACCCATACCACTTTTTTTTATGTTAATTTGCATTTCTTTTTATATTTATTTATTATTTTTATTTCTTGAACAAAAACAATCGGCTAACATTTATTTCAAAGTTTAGAATAAAATAATACAATTACACCGAAACGGAGCGAGCTCCTCTCTTATTAATATAACTCTTTTTCTTCCAAAAGAAAATAAATCCTTGTATTGTGGTAGCTTCCTCCCAAATCGTGTCTTCCCCCAAAATTCCCAAATCATGATCGTAGCTCTATTCCTTCTCCTTTTTCCAATTTGCAATAAAAATTCAAAACCAACAAAAATCCAAATGAAAAATTATAGAAATAATTGTTTATTCTTTATATCCGATTTTTAAATTGAGATAATAAGAACTGTATATTATCTAGCATGAGCTGAGTGAGTGTTAGAGATTTAAAATTATTTGACTGTTTAGCTGAATTGTGAAATTGAAGGAGATGAGTTAGCGTAGAAACATTTTAACAAGCGAGAAGAAGGAGCCTGCGTCCTAAGTAACTGGGCCTTCAAATAATGTTTTTGGGCTCGGTAGTATTAATAGAGAGAATAATGGGCTATTAAATGGAGAAGGAATGAAGAAGATAGAAATGGAGGCGAGACAGTTCAGCTCAAGACATTTGAGTTTGTCGTGATACTCCATATTGAAAATATTAGTTCTAATGAACAGTCCAGATTAGCCCGAAAGTGGAGTACTCGTAGATGTTTTTTCTATATAAAATAAATGATAAAAGGGTAAAATCATAATTTAGGATCCGATTCTTTTCCTTCCTTTTTTTTCTAATTCTCTCGTGACTCTTCATCTCTAGTACTTGAAACCGAAAGAAACTCTTTTGTTCTAAGAAATGGAGGAAGAAAGAAAAAAAATTTGGAATTGATTTGTTTTTTCTTTTTACTGTCTACATAATTGATTATTATTCTAGAAGATTGTATTTATGTATAACAAGAAATGAAATATTTGGCATGGATTTATTTCTTCTTTTTTAAGAATGACAATAATTAATATTATATTATATTATATTATATTATATTATATTATATTATATTATATTATATTATATTATATTATATTATATTATATTAGAGTGGCCATTTTATAGAGAGATTTAACCTAGAAAATATTTTGAATTAGGCTTGTGGGACTAAAAATTTAGCTTGTTTCGTTCTTGTCTTTGGGTAGTAATTTGGGAGATGTTTAACACTCTTTTTCCTTCTTTTCTATTCAAATCCTGCTTGGCTACACTCTTGGGAGTTCTCTAACATTTTCTCCTTCAAACACCGGAATGGACACGTGGCGCATTGAGATTCATTAATCGAAAAAAAGATATTGGATCCAGCGACTATGATTCTCGCCACGCCGATAAGATGTGTTTTTGCAGTCGTTATACACTTACCAAAAGAAATTTGTAACCCTAGACTTAACTACAATAAAGTAGACAGTGGAAGTAGGGGTCGAACCACGAGAGAGCTATTTAGACTAAACCAGGTGAAAAGATTACTTCTCTAATGAAAATGGACTCAACAAAAATAGAAAACTAAAATAAAGAGAAACCAAGACCGTAAATAAAACCAAACACAAGACCTAAAACAAGACACACAATTGGGGGGGTTGTTGATTGGTTGATTGCAACAAAATGAAAGTAACAAGTAAAGAGGAAACTTAGAGTAAAAATCAAGAGATGTGGTGGTTTTGTGAAATGAGGCATAGTTTTGTGTAGTGAATTTGTGTGTAACTTTATCCTTGACTATAATAATGAATTTGGAATTAATCTCTTAAGTGCAGTAAGATGAGCTCTAACCGATAAATAACTCAAACAAAAAGATAGGGTTTTAGTTTAGATGAGCTCATAAATAAAAACACTAACCTACTTGAATATCATAACCAATTCAATAGAAATCATTGGTTATTTAAACAAATCAAAACCTCCTAAACAATGAGCTTGTTGGGAACTGTTTAGATCGTTGTGAGTTATTTGCACTTGGCTATTATTCAAATTCTAATGGAGGCTATTGAGCAAAGCAACCATAGGAATTTTGTGGCCCTTGTTAATTACTATTGAACATAGAATTGACCGAAATAAACTTAAAACAATTCATTGAACATGAAAGATAATAAGTAAATAAAAACAGAATATAACCGTTCAAATGAAATTCATTATTAATGGTCTCAAAAGTTACAACACAAAAACATAAACACTAACTATGCCTCGAAGGGCTTACTCGAAATACATGGAAAATAAAGAAAATAAAATAATGATAGAACCCATTAATGAAGCGTGGATGGAAGGGTGAAGCTTGCTTGACTTGCCCAACTCCAAGAGAGAGAATTATGAAGTTAAAAGGTTAATTAGAATGGATGCCTTGCACCTGGTTATATAACCCTCTCAAAAGGTGATCATGAGGGATGAATGAAGCTCCATGCAAAGAGTGTGAAGGAAGCATGGCAAAGGCATGAAGAGTGCATGCAAAGTGCATGAAAGATCTATCCAGAAGATGGTCAATTTGGGTCATGTAGACTTCGGAATTGGGCTCTGGTGATAAAGAATGAATTGTGGGCTTTGTTCTCTTCTTTCCAACGGTATATAGTATGCATCTAGAGGAGGCCCAGATTGTGAGTTATGGCCGAAATACTGCGACTGTGTCGGCAGGTCCGAGTCTTGATTATTATCTCTCTCTTGTGCTCCAACTTCTTTTCCCCAAGTTATGCTCCATCTAAATTGCACCTGAAATCACATAAACATCTCATTAGTAGTATCAACATTCGAGTTATGATTATTATCCATATAAATAGCATATTAACACTTATAATGGTGCAATATCATATATTTATAGGGTATAAAATGTGTATAATTAATGACTTATCACACGCGTATTGCCTTTGATTTCTGTTGAGAAAACGCGCCAAGCGGCGAACTTTCATTAGGCGATAATTATCCTCGTATCGACGCATCGGTTAAACGCAAAAAATGCGTGAACAATGATCTCCATTATATTTAATCGCACGGTCCAATATTGCTCTCGGCGCAAGCCTTTAAAGGATCGGGGATGTCCGGTCTCAATAGAAACGGAGGAAAGATTTCTTTGACTCTTGAGGAAATGCATTTCCTTCACGCGTTTTGACACGTGTCTTGCGTCGATTGGGCGGATCATTTTTTCATACCGAGCAACGTAAGTAGGCTGCAGAAGACGCGTGAAGCTCGTGTTGGGAAATCCATAACCATGTACGTTACATGCGCAAGTGGAACCTATGGATTCATCCCACCCTAGGATTATCGTTAAGAGAATAAAACTACAAGATTAGCTATTAAAATTTATACCTTGGATCTTCCCGATCCGCGAGACGAAGAATGGATGTAGGTCGAACTATTTCGATTTGCAACCTTCTCCTTTCTAAAGCTCGACTCTACTTCTCCTAGGGATGAAGAATGATCGCTCGCAAGTTCTCATGTTAGAGAAAATCTACTCGTATCCACCCGAACTTCAAACGCACGGAATAGTTGGACGCATTTGGACAAGTCCGGAAATACTTTATCTCTCTCTCTCTCTCTCTATTTTTATGTATGACGGTCTCTAAGGCTTAAGAATTGTGTGTCAAATAGAGAGGTACTGCCCTTCTATTTATACTAGAGAGAGATGCGAATGATTGCTTAGTTACCATAACTAAAAACCTTAACTCCGTGTCTATTCCGTTGTCAACGGAATTGGTATTTCCTTAACGGAATACTTAGCGGCTAAGGTTATTACGGTTTTCATATTTATTCCGTTGGGAACGGAACTATTCCATTGCCAACGGAATGATGCTATTTTGTTCAATCAATTATCCAATAATTGATTATTTTGTTCACCAATTTATACATCATATGTATTACTTGTTTTTGAGGTATTTTCATCCCGTACAAATGGAGTTCATTGTGTGACCGTGTAGGTTCCATTTAATGCCGGCAACGATCTTCTAAAGATCGTAAGTCATGAGTAACCTCTAGACCGATGTCATGACTACCCATGTTAAATGAAATGATCAGCTATCATAAACCTATCTCGAATAGATGTTTGCTTATTCCTTTTGTTTTACGATATATGTCTTGATCACAAAGCACGGTAATATGCCATCCATGAGTTTGATCAAAGTCTCTTTCCCGATCAAGAATTAGACTAAGTAAATACAAAATGATATTAACAACACATGTTAATCCATTTTGAGCATGACCATGCATTTTCTTGAGTCCTAGTTCATTAGAGGGCCCAGAGATATCTCTCTCTTGACGAGAGGAACAAATCTAATCGTTGTCACTCATATTCATCATCATGATTCAAGTGCATACCTACCCTAATGATTGTCCCGTTATGGATGATGTAGGATCATATTAAAGTATGCGGTTCCACATACATGAATATCCCCGGTGACCTTAGGTCGTAGGAATAAGCACACTATTCATATGTGAATCACTAATGACATATACCATGCATATTCTCATAGTTTGGTCAGTCCAAGACGTGTTCTCTCGACACGTACCTATACTCCGACTTGACATCCCTATGTCCATGATCGGCAGAGCATGATCATCCAGCCTGCGAATATACTAGTGTGGATATGTAGCTTTTTACCCGAAGTATGTTTATCTTTATAAAAATCCTACATATAACTAGGGACAGTTTAGAATGTCATTTGTTGGTTCACAGTTCTACTATCGAATCACGTATTCTAATGACGTGAACTCGAAGTGTTATTCATGATTGATATAATATAAGTAAATGTACATTCACAACCCATACACACAGATATATAATAAATAACTTTTATTGAATAAATAATAATGTCTTAATACATAATCAAATTCCTAGCACAAATACATTTGGCCTAAGGCACTAATCCTATAGTCTCCCACTTGCACTAGACCAACTCTAAGCATCTTATGCCCATAGACCTAACATGACCTTCATGCTTCGCTTGCGGGAGTGGTTTAGTTAAAGGATCATCGACATTTTCGTCTCGATGGCACTCAACACATTTTAACGTTACCCCTTTATATGATCTCCCCGATCGGATGGAAGCGTCACAGTATGTGCTTGGACTTTTAGTATGATCTCGGTTCCTTTGCTTGTGTGATCGCTCCATTGTTGTCACAATATAGATTCACTAGTTTCGAGATGCTCGGAACTACTCTTAGCTCCTCCAAAAAGTACTTTATCTATACAGCTTCTTTAGCCGCTTCTTCAGGGGCTACATACTCTGCTTCCTTTGAAGAATCTGCTATAGTACATTGCTTGGAACTTTTCGATGTCACTGCACCTCCATTTAGTCAAAATAAATAACGTGATTGCGATCTAAAATCATCTGAGTCTGTCTCGAAGCTTGCGTCGGTGTAATCCTTTACAATGAGCTCTCCTCCCAGACCTCCATGGACTAGGAACATGTCCTTAGTTCTTCTTAAGTACTTAAGAATTCTTTTAACAGCCTATCGAATGACTTTCACCTGGATTAGACCGAAACCCGCTTTTTGCGCTCAATGAGTATGACACATCGGTCCAAGTACATATCATGGCATACATGATAGATCCTATAGCCAAAGCATATGGTCTTATTCATGCGTCTTCGTTCCTTCTCACTTGTAGGACATTGTGTCTTACCGAGAGAAACGCCATGTGATAAGGGCAAAAATTCTTTCTTGGATTCTTGCATTTCGAACCGTTTCATGACCTTGTCTATGTATGTACTTTGATTCGGACCTATAAGCCTTCTAGATCTATCTCTATAGATCCTGATTCCTAGCACGTAGGAGGCTTGTCCTAGGTCTTTTATCGAGAAATTATCTCCTAACCATTTCTTGAGATTCAATAATATTGGGACGTCATTTTCCATGAGTAATATGTCATCTACGTAAAGCACCGGGAATACTACCGTGCTCCCACTAAACTTCATGTAAACACAAGACTCACCTTCACTTTTGGTAAAAACCAAAACTTTTGATAACTTCATCAAAACGAAGGTTACAGCTTGGAGACGCTTGCTTCGATCCATATATGGATTTATGAAGTTTGCAAACCTTACTAGAATTCTTAGGATCGACAAACCCTCGGGTTGCATCATATGCACGTCCTCATTCGGATTTCCATTTACGAAGGCTGTTTTGACCTCCATTTGTCATATTTCATTATCATAATATCCTGCTATGGCTAATAGAATTCTGATAAATTTAAGCATAGCTACATGTGAGAATGTTTTGTCATAGTCAATACCATGAACCTGTCTGAAACCTTTTACTACAAGCCTTGCTTTGTAGGTTTGTACCTTTCCATCCACATCTGTATTTTTCTTAAAGACCCACTTACATCCGATGGTCTTCAAGCCTTCGAATGGATTAATCAAATTTCAAACTTGATTGTCTTGCGTGGATTACATCTCGGTTCTCATGGCCTCTAACCATTTCTGAGAGTCAGGACTCTTCATAACCTCTTGGTAGGACGTGGGTTCATCATCTATGAATGTCACATCATCATCATTAGACACGAAAAATCTGTATCTCTCGGGCTCATGATGAATCCAACTAGATCTACGTTGAGTTCGTTGTGTTTCGAGCTCACCATATCTTTGAGAGCATGTTTGGTCTTCCATCACGGGTTCTCAGAATCGTAGGTGAGTCTCGAATTTCTTCGAGTTGTACTTTACTCACGCGCTGCTTCTCATGGAGACAAATTCTCTTTCTAAGAAAGCACCATTGTTGAATACACTTTGTTTTCCGATGGGTTGTAAAAGTAATATCGTCTTGTCTCTTTAGGATATCTCACGAACAAACACTTATCGATTTTGGTCCGAGCTTATCGAAAGCTTGACGTTTGACATAAGCCTCACATCCCCAAATCTTAAGAAAAGCAAACTTGGGGCTATTTCCCGTCCATATCTCATATGGTGTCTTTTGAACTGCCTTTGATGAAATCTTGTTCGGTATGAATGCAACTGTCTCAAGAGCATAACCTTAGAAAGACGTTGAAAGATTTGTTTGACTCATTATCGATCGAACCATATCCAATAAGGTTCGATTCCTTCTTTCAGACACTCCATTCAACTTAGAAGTTCCTAGAGGAGTCGGTTATGAAACTATTCCACATTCTTTGAGATGACCCTCAAATTCCCGACTCGGATAATCGCCTTCTCGATCGATCGAAGTGCTTTAGTCTTCTTGCCATGTTGATTTTGTACTTCATTCTTAAATTCTTTGAACACTTCAAAGTATTCATACTTGTTCTTCATTACGTAGACATAACCATATGTACATTCGTCCGTGAAAGTTATGAAGTGCCGATATTCACCTCTAGCCGGCATACTTATTGGTCCACATACATCGGTATATATGAGTCCTAACAAGTCATTGACCCTTTCACTAACTTTTGTGAAGGGTTTCTTAGTCATCTTGCCAAGTAAAAAAACTCACACATCTCGAATGATTCCAAATCAAATGAGTCTAAAAGTCCATGTGAGTGAAGTTTAGAAATGCGTTTCTCCTTTATATGACCTAATCAACAATGCCGGACGTATGTCCGATTTGAGTCATTGAGTTTAAATCGTTTAGTATTAATGTTATAGATAAACTTGTAATTCTCTTTCTTAAGATCTAGCACATAAAGACCTCTTTCTAATAAAACATTTCTGTAGAAAAGATTATTTTGTAAGATAGAACAATTATTATTCTCAATAACAAATTTATAACCATCCAAAGCTAGACTAGAAATAGAAATAATAGGTCATAGCAGGTACAAAAAAAATAATTATTAAGTACTAATATAAGTCCACTAGGCAAAGTCAATAAATAAGTTTCTACAACTAATGCAGCAACTCCTGCTTCATTTCCCACATGTAGGTCGACTTCGCCCCTACCTAATCTTCTACTCCTTTGTATTCCATGTGCATCATTACAAATGCAAGTACCACATCCGGTATCCAATACCCAAGATTTAGAAGTAAGTAAATTAGTTTCAATAACAAAAATACCTGAAGCGGTAGTCACACTACCCTTCTTGATTTCATCCTGATAGAGTTTATAGTTTCTCTTCCAATGGCCAACCTTGTTGTAATGGAAGGAAACTCCATCCTTGTCTTTCTTCCGCATAATTCATTATATACCTAATTATAATCTTTATGACCGCCCGGTTAAAGACAACGTTAGATTATATTAAAGTACAAAATTTCTCATGTAGGAAACTGAGATAATCTTAAGTCTAAGGATTACGAGATACATTCTTTACCGAGAATAACTAATGACACGAACCATGTAGTATTCTCACAATGGGTCAATCCAGTATATGGTCTCCAACATATACTTACGTTAATGACTTAATAACTCTTATTCATGATCAGTAAAACATGACCATCAGTCAACTAACATACTGATGTACATTTATAGCTTATCATAAAGTATGTTTGTCTCACAAACATCCTATGAATGATCAGGGACGGTTTAGAATATCATTCATAATACTTTATAGTTTTACTATCAAAGTCACATACTTTGATGATAGAAAGCTGAATATCATATTCAAGGTTCACTTTAGTAATAAGAATAAAATAACAAATACACATTTATTATATAAAATATCTCTAAATAAACACAATGTTTGTTTAACACAATCCATACATCTAGGTCTCAAATATATTGGCCTAGGGCATACTACTAACAATCTCCCACTTGCACTAGGCCGAATCTAACAAGTATCTAATACCCATTGACCTAGCATGACCCTCATGCTTTGCTTGAGAAAGTGGTTTAGTCAACAGATCGGCAACATTATCATCACTATCAACTCTGCATATTTTAATATCTCCTCTCACAATGATCTCCCCGATCAAATGGAAACGTCGAAGTATGTGTTTGGTTCTCGATGCGATCCTTGTTCCTTTGCTCGCGCGATTGCCTCATTGTTGTCACAATAAAGATCCACATGATTTCGATATTAGGAAGCACACCGAGTTCTTCAATGAACTTCTTCATCCAAACTGCTTCCTTAGCCGCTTCGAAGCCGCTATGTACTCCGCTTCGTTGTAGAATCCGCTACGGTGTCCCGTTTGGAACTTTTCCAACTTATTGCACCTCCATTCAAACAAAACGCATAACCGGATTGCGATCTAAAATCATCATTGTCGGTTTGAAAGCTTGAGTCCGTGTAACCTGTTACAATTAGCTCACTTTCAAATCCTCCATAAACCAAGAATGAATCTTTAGTTCGTCTCAAGTACTTCAAAATATTCTTGACTCGCTGTCCAGTGACTTTCACCGGGATCATATTGATATCTCGCTAGTTGCACTTAATGCGTATGATATATCTCGGTCCGGTACAAAGTATGACATACATGATAGATCCAATAGCCGATGCGTACGGAATTTTATTTATGCGATTTCGTTCTTCCCGATTAGCGGGACGTTGAGTCTTACTCAATTTTATGCCATGTGACATTGGGATGAAAGCTCTTTTCGAATCTTCCATTCGAAATCGTGTCAACACTTTGTCAATAAAAGTACTTTGACCTAGACCTATGAGCCTTTTAGATTTATCTCTATAGATCTTAATACCGAGTATATAAGCGGCATCTCCTAGGTCCTTCATTGCAAAAGACTTTCCTAAAAATGTCTTAACATTTGTTAAAGTCGGAATGTCATTTCCAACGAGTAATATATCATCTACATAAAATACTAGAAAAACTATTGTGCTCCCACTAATCCTCTTGTAAACACAAGGTTCATCTTCATTTTTGATAAAACCAAAACCTTTGATTACTTCATCAAAATGAAGATTCCAACTCCGAGATGCTTGGCTTTAATCGTAAATGGATCGCCGCAATTTGCAAACCTTACCGGAATTCTTAGGATCAACAAAACCCTCGGGTTGTGTCATATACACATCCTCGAGTAAATTTCCATTAAGAAAAGCTGTTTTGACATCCAATAGCCATATCTCATAGTCATAATATGCGGCTATGACAAGCATAATTCTAATCGATTTAAGCATGACAACTGATGAGAAACTTTTGTCATAGTCTATACAATGAGTTTGTAGGAAACCTTTCGCAACAAGTCTCGCTTTATAGGTATGCACATTTCCGTCCATGTTAGTTTTTTTTTGAAAACCTATTTACACCCAATGGTCTTAGAACCTTCAGGTGAATCAATTTAGTTCCAAACTTGATTATCGTACATGGATCGCATCTCGGTTTTCATGGCTTCTAACCATTTATGAGAATCAGGATCCTTGATAGCTTCTTGGTAAATGTGGGTTCATCATCTATGAGCGCCACATTTTTATCATCAATCACAAGAAATCCATATCTCTCGGGCTCATGATGAACTCTACCGGATCTAAGAGGAGCATCTTGTGTTTCAAGATCGGACTCGTCAACTCTTGAAGAGACTAGTGGATCTTCTAATGGTTGTTCATTGCCAATTAGTGGATCTTGAATTTCTTCAAGGTGTACTTTATTCCCATTAGTTCCTTTAGAAATAAATTCTCTTTCCAAAAAGATGCCATTTCGAGCAACAAACACTTTGTTCTTGGATGGGTTGTAAAAGTAATATCATTTAGTTTCTTTAGGATATCCCACAAATAAGCATTTATCGATTTCGGTGTTAACTTGTCGAAATTTGATGCTTTACATAAGCTTCACAACCCCAAATCTTTAGAAAAGACAATGCGGGACTCCTCCCAGTCCATTTCTCATATGGATTCTTTTGAACATCTTTTGATGAAATTCTCGTTTAGTATGAATACGACAGTCTCAATGGCATAATCCCAAAAGGATATCGGAAGATCTATTTGACTCATCTTAGACCGAAACATATATAATAAAGTTCGGTTTCTCCTTTTCGAAACACCATTCCATTGAGGTGTTCCGGGAGGAGTAAGTTGTGAAACTATTTCACAAACTTTAAGATCATCGTCAAACTCTAGGCTTAAATATTTGCCACCTCGATCCGATTGAAGTACTTTTATTTTCTTACCTAGCTTGTTTTTTACTTCACTCTTGAAAATTTTGAACAATTCAAAAGATTCGGATTTATGTTTCATTAAGTAAACATATTCATATCTACGTAAGTCATCGGTAAAAGTTATGAAGTATCGAAAACCACCTCTAGCTGGTGTACTCATTGGTCCGCATACATCCGTATGTATGAGATCCAAGAACTCACTTGCCCTCTCACCTCTCTTTGTGAAAGGAGTCTTTATCATCTTACCTAATAAACAAGATTCGCACGTCTCAAATGATTCTAAATCAAATGAGTCTAAAAGTCCATATTGATGGAGTTTAGAAATCCGTTTCTTATTTATGTGTCCTAAACGACAATGCAAGAAATATGTCGGATTCAAATAATTAGATTTAAATCTCTATGTATTAATGCTATAGATAGACTTGTAATGTTCATAATCAAGATTTAAAACATAAAGACCATTTTCTAATTGACCATTCGCATAGAAAAAGTTTTCTTTACTTATGGTAAAGTTATTATTCTCAATAACAAACTTAAAATCATCCAAAACCAATCTCGACACAGATACAATATTCCTATTCACAGCAGGTACATAGTAGCAATTATTTAAATTTATTACAAGTCCAGAAGGTAAAGATAATAAATAAATGCCCACGGCTAATGCAGCAACTCTTGCTCCATTTCCCACCCGCAGGTCAACTTCACCTTTCGCTAATCTTCTACTCCTTTCCAGCCCCTGCACATTATTACAAATGTGAGTACCGCATCCGGTATCTAATATCCAAGATGAGGAAGTAGATAAATTAATTTCAATAACATTAATACCTGAAGTAGTAGTCTCACTACTCTTCTTCTTCTTCTTCTTCTTTAGATCCTCCAAGTAGGCCTGGCAATTTCTTTTCAAATGGCCTGATTTGTTGTAGAAGAAACAAACACCCTCCTTGGGTTTCTTGCTCTTAGGTTCGGACAACACCTTGCCCTTAACTTTTCCCTTGACTTTGTCCTTCATTTTTCTCTTCTGACCCTTGCCTTTCTGAACCAAGAGAACATCATTGACAATATTTGTCTTCATAGTCCCCTCGAAGTTCTTCAGCATGCCGTGCAACTCGTGAGACTCTTGTCCATGTTATGCATATTATAGTTTATTATAAATGGCTTGAAATTCGGAGGAAGAGACCCGAGGATCAAATCGGTAGCCATCTCATCGCCAACATTTACCCCTAGTTTCTCAAGTTGATCAAGGTACCCCTTCATTTTTAGAATATGAGCACTCACCAAGGAGTTGGGAACCATCTTACAACTTGCTAATGCACAATGTGCATTATACCTCTTATTTCTAGCTTGCTCTGGGAACATTTCCTTGAGCTGTGCCAACATTGGAAATGGCTCTAAATTTTCAAACCGCTTTTGAAGATCGGCATCCATGGTGGCTAACATGAGACATGTCACATCATTAGAGTCGCTTGTATGCTTGGCATAAGTATCTATTACTTCTTGATCAGCATCATTAGCGGGCTGGTCGAGAATGGGCCTTTCAAGGACATTGTTCTTCCTTTCTTGTTTGAGAACAATTCTCAAATTTCGATGCCGATCGAGGAAGTTTTTGCCATTGAGCTTGTCCTTCTCAAGGACGGATCGCAATGTTAAAGTTGATGTGTTGTTTATTGCCATTTTCTATACGTAATTAAATGCAAGTTTATATTAATATGTGATTTGAGATATTTTAATATAATTTTAACTCCCACTATTTTATTCAAATCAATAACCCTCAAATGTATTGATTCGGAAATTTTAACTTTAAATTTCATAGTGGGTCAAGATCCATGTTTCATCAAGTTCCAAGTGAGCTTTGGCTCATCGCCTAGAACCTAATTATTTAGGTAGGAACGTTTCCAATTGTATCTCATACAACTCTTGTTTAATCCATAGGATGAGCATCATATGCTCGGCGTATGCATCCTATCATATGCCCCGAACCCAAGTCTCGACTTGATAGTTCAGTTGAATCTAACCATGTCTAAATATCGAGAATCACCATTTCTCGCTTCTTATCACCCTAAGATTACGCTAATTCACTATGATTTGGCATACCCAAATTTTGCATGATCGAAGGGATGATAAGTATAGATACATGGGAGGCATTTCTATGATTCCTTTTTTTTTTAGTTATTTTATTTTATCATGTATTTCATCACGTAACATCACATTCATAGATAAAATAAATATGATATGATAACATGGCCTTGATGATCTAAATGAGCCAATCATTAAGATCATTTCCTACGATACATTCAACCACAAGGCATTGATGAACTCCTTCATCTCCATGATGTGTATGAGGTGGACGGTGAACTCCTTCATCTCCATGATACGTATGAGGTGGTTATGGATTTCCCAATAGGCATGACCTGTGCTAGTCACTACTTCCCACGTGCCTCTTTTCAAAGACAATCATGTTGGGAAATTCATAGCCATACGTTACATGCGCAGTGGAACCTTTGGATTTAACCCGTCCTAGGATCTACGTTTAGGGAATAAAAGTACGAGATGAACTATTGAATTTATACCTCGGATCTTCCCGATCTACGGGATGAAGAACGGATGTAGGTATGAACTTTTTTGACTTGCAACCTTCTCCTTCCCGAAGCTCGACTCGCGACCTCCTTGCTTCTCGTAGGGATGAAGATCGATCGCTCGCAAGTTCTCAAGATAGCGAACCTCTACTCGTATCCACGCGAACTTCAGACGTACGGAATAACCGGACTTGGCTAGACAAGTCCGAAAATACTTTCTGAATATCTCTCAAAACTCTCTCTCCCTTTTTTATGTGTTAAAGACGGCCTCTAAGGCTTCTGAGTTGTGTGTTAAATAGAGAGACTCTGCCCTTCTATTTATACTAAAGAGAGAGGTGAACGATTCCTCACTTACCATAACTAAAAATCCTAATCTGCGCCTATTCCATTGCCAACGGAACTATTCTGTTGCCAACGGAATAGGTATTTCCATAATAGAATACTTGGCAGCTAAGGTTATTACAGTTTCCATATATATTCCGTTGGGAACGGAATTATTCTGTTGTGAACGGAACAGCACTGTTTTGTTCAATCAATTATCCAATAATTGATTATTTCGTTCTCCAATTTATACATCATATGTATAACTGTTTTGAGGCATATTCATCCCGTACGAATGAAGTTCATTGTGTGACCGTGTAGGTTCCATTTATCGCTGGCAACAATCTTCTAAAGATCGTAAGTCATGAGTAACCTCTAGACTGATGTCATGACTACCCATGTTAAATGAAATGATCAGCGATCATAAACCTATTTGAATAGACATTTGCTTATTCCTTTTGTTCTACGATATACTTCTTGATCACAAGGCACGGTAATATGTCATCCTTGAGTTTGATCAAAGTCTTTTTCCCGATCGAGAATTAGATGCGAGAAAATACAAAATGATATTAACAACACATGTTAATCCATTTTGAGAATGGCCATGCATTTCCTTCAGTCCTAGTTCATCAGGGGGCCCAGAGATATCTCCCTCAGAGGAGCAAATCCCATCTTGGTCACTCACATTCCTCTTCATGATTCAACGCATACCTAATGATGACCCTAATGATCATCCCATTACGGATGACGTAGGATCATATTAAAGTATGCAGTTACACATACAAGAATCCATGATGACCTCAGGTCATAGGAACAAGCAAACTATTCATATGAGAATCACTAATGACATATACCATGCATATTTTCCTAGTGTGGTCAGTCCAGTACATGTTCTCTAACACGTACCTATATTCCAGACTTGACATCTCTATGTCCATGATCAGCAGAACATGATCATCCAGCCTGCGAATATACTAGTGTGGATATGTAGCCTCTTACCCGAAGTATGTCTATCTCTATAAACATCCTACATATCACTAGGGAAAATTTAGAATGTCATTCGTTGGTTCACAGTTCTACTATCAGAATCACGTATTCTGATGACGTGAACCCGAAGTGTCATTCTTGGTTGATATAAGATTTAAATTCACAACCCATACACACAGATATATAAGAAACAACCTTTATTGAATAAAAGGATAGTTGTTAGGAAAGATATTATATCAAGAGGAGACGAGGATCTTGGCGCAATCTTCGGAAGATGACATTGGATCTTCGCACACACACAACGAAGGGTTCGTTGAAGATTCCCCTGCAATCTAGGATTTGGAACCTCATGATTGCTCGTGAGGAATAGGCACATACTATATTTATCTTGTTTCGTGATGTTTATATTTATACATCTAAAACAAAATCCTTTAAAATATTAAGTAATGAAGTGTCTCCCATGTCATTGTTACCCCGAGTACTCATACGGTTTTCCACATGGGTCATGCCGGAGCTAGGCGTGTGGGGGATTTGTAGGATTAGTGCCCTAGGTATTAAGACATTATTATTGCTTGAAAAAGTAATTTACAATTTTGGACAACTCATAGGTTCTCATAATTACAACTTTGGACAACTCACTTGTTACCATAGATATTAAATAAAATTACAAGCATTCACACACAAAATTATATCACGTAACAGTCATAGATTTAAGTCTCATACAATATTTATATAAATTAAATTTCATGTATAAAAAAAATTAGGGTTTCTCACAAAATCGGCCTTGTTCCGTTGTGAACGAAACTATTCCCTTCTCAACAAAATAATGCTGAATAATTTCGGCAAAATTTTAGCATATTCCGTTTCGAATGGAACTATTCCGTTTAGAATGGAATAACGCCGAGTTTTCAGTTTCCTTTAATTTTAGTTCTGTTTCCAAAATAGATTCCGAAAAACTATTTTTGGAAACTCTAGGAAATCATAATATCTAATATTATATTCCCATAAACTATTTCCTTGATGTTTTGAAACAAAATTTTCAAAATTCTAAAATTTGTTATACTAGAATTTTACTAAATTTTAAATATATAATCAACAATTATTTCGTTAACGAACGCCCGATGGCATTGTTGGGAAATTCATAGCCATGTATGTTACATGCTCTACGAAACCTATGGATTTATCCCGCCCTAGAATCATCATTAAGGGAATAAGACCTTGGATCTTCCCGATTCGCGAGATGAAGAACATATGCATGTCATGTTGGGTCTCAGACGTGCATAACGCAGCGGAAAAACAAAAAAATTCGTCCAAAACCAATCCGAGGATCCGTGCGTATCGGTTAAATCAAAGAAATAAATCTTAAAGATACCTTTCGGATTACGCTTAATCCGTGATGCTCAAACAATGCGTGTTGTCCATGCGCCTCTAAACCGGTAACCGTCCTAACCGATTTTAGGTCCGTCTAGGCCGTCTAGGTCGGATCGTGCGGATGTCATCTACCGCACACACAATCGGTCTCCACCAAAACTCTCAACAAACCGTTCTCATCTTCTTAGGCCGAATAGATCACAAGCGCCGAAAGTACGAACGCCTCTACCGGTGTCCACACGAACAAACTTCTTAAAATGGGAAGAAGAACAATATATATGCTAGTAGCTTGTTCTCCTCTTGCATAAGAAAACTCTTCTTATTTTATCTCACAAAAGATGTATATAATTCCTCTCATATAATTGCACTCTTTTATTTTGTCATACAAAAGAAAGCACCCTTTCATAATTTTGTCATACAAATTAGAAAGTATATTTTCTCTCTTTGTTCTCACAAAAGAGAATGAGAAATAATGAGAGAGAGAATGACGTGTTGTATATATGAATTTGGAGCCCTCTATGTCCTTATATAGAGGTGAAGAGTCATGTCTCTTCATACTAAAAGATGTGTATGACATCACTCATCATTATTCATATGCCATCATCTAGACTCTTCTAGATGACATGATCTTTTGTGCTCATAGTCTTTATATACATATATATCACATCTTATCACATAAGATGACAATATATTTTGTGACATTCTTATGCAACTCAACATATAAGTCGCTAGGATTTTCGTGCCCGTTTCAGTTTGTTCTTTGTGTGTGACCCTGTAGGTTCACTTAATGTTGGCAATAGACTTGACAGTCTATAAATCATGAGCGGACCCTAGCAAGCCATCATGACTACGCAATTGAAGTGAATATCGGTGATCCGATTTACCTAATCAACAATCACGTATTTAGTCCCTTTGTCACGCGATATCTATATCGATCATAAGGCATGTAAGATGCCATCCTTATATTAATCGATTAATATTTCTTGATCCCGAATTAAATCGAACAAGAACAAATGACATTAATAACTCTTATTAATTCATTTGAGTATGGCCATACATTTCTTCAGTTCAATTCATCAAGAGGCCTAAAGATATCTCTCTCATTTATGAGAGGAACAAATCCCGTCTTGATTGCACTCATCCCTCTAGATGATTTATTAAATACCTAATCATAACCGTTATGACTACCCGGTTATAGGCAGTGTTAGATTATGTTAAAGTATAAAATTACTCATCTTGGGAACCGAGACAATCTCAGGTCAAAAGACTATAAATACTTTATGTTACAAGAATCGCTAATGACGTAAAACATGTAGCCTTCTTATGGCGGATCAGTCCAGTATATGGTCTCTAACATATACCTATGTTAATGACTTGATAACTATTTATCCATGATCAGTAAAACATAATCATCAGTCAACTAATATACTGGAGTACATTTATTGCTTGTATATAAATATATATTTATATGTATCCGCAAGTATATTTGTCTCCACAAATATCCTATAAATGACAAGGGACGATTTAGAATAACATTCATAACACTTTATAGTTTTACTATCAAAGTCACGCACTTTGATGACATAAAGCTGAATTGCATATTCATGGTCTATTTTAATTATATTAAAATAACCTATACGCACATATTATATGAAATATCTTAGAATAAATATTATGTTTGTTATTGTTAGTAGTATGCTCTAGGCCAATGTATTTGAGACCTAGATGTATGGATTGTTTTAAACAAACATTATTTTTATTTAGTGATATTTTATATAATAAATGCGTATTGGTTATTTTATTCTTATTACTAAAATGAACCTTGAATATGATATTCACTTTATATCATCAAAGTATGTGACTTTGATAGTAAAACTATAAAGTATTATGAATGATATTCTAAACTGTCCCCGATCATTCATAGGATGTTTGTGAGACAAACATACTTTATGATAAGCTAGAAAGGTACATCGGTATGTTAGTTGACCGATGGTCATGTTTTACCGATCATGAATAAAAGTTATTAAGTCATTAACATAAGTATATGTTAGAGACCATATACTGGATTGACCCATCGTGAGAATACTACATGGTTCGTGTCATTAGTTATTCTCAGTAAAGAATGTATCTCGTAATCCTTAGACTTGAGATTATCTCGGTTTTCTACATGAGAAATTTTATACTTTAATATAATCTAACATCGTCTTTAACGAGACGGTCATAAAGATTATAATTAGGTGTATAATGAATTATGCGGAGGAAAGAGTTTAATTAAGATAGGATTTGTTCCTCTCATAAATTGAGAGAGATATCTTTAGGCCTCTTGATGATTTGATTGAAGAAACGCACGGCCGTGCTCAAGTGAATTAATAAAGAGTTATTAATGTCATTTCATGTTCAATCAAATTCGGTGTCAAGAAATATTTATCGACCAACATAAGGTTGACACATACCATGCCTTATGGACGATATAGATATCGTGTAACAAAGGGATAAAATGCATGACATAAATTAGGTTTGATCGAATCATCTATATTTGCTTAATTTGGGTAATCATGATGTCTTGCTAGAGGCCGCTCATGATTTAGAATCCGTTGTGATTATTGCCAACATTAAGTAAACCTACAGGGTCACACACAAAGAACAACTATTGAGACGTACACGTAAAAAATCATAACTTATGTGATAAGTTGTATGGAGAGCTACAGAGTCAAGTGACACATCCAATCCTACATCTTATATGATAAGGTGTGTTGCATATATGGTTACATAGTTACCATGCACATAGGATATGAAACTTATGGACTATGTAGGCACAAGAGACACCCCAAAATAAGATAAAGGATAATTATATTTTCGTCCAAATTTTGTGAGACAAAGAGGAGAGAAAAATCCGAAAATTATTCTCTTGTTATTTCGTGAGATAAATGAAGAACGGATACTAGCATATATCGTTCTTTATCCGTTCAAAGGGGTTGTTCGTGCGGATACCGGTAGAGGACGAAGCGAAGTGCGGCGTCTTTGTGATTCGGGTTGAAATCGTAGTTTTGCTTGGAGAATCGGTTTGCTTGGGGAATCCGTTCATTTGGAGATCGGTTTGTTAGACCGGTTAGGCGAAACATACAAAGGATCGGTTTAGAAACTGGTTTGGAATCGACCAAAGAAAAGCGTCAACCAAATTCGCTTTTGATCATCACGGATTAAGCGTAATCCGAAGGTACAAAGTTATGAACTTTTCTTTGATTTAATTACAATTCACGGATCATTCTTTTGGGTTTCCAATTCGATTTTGTTTCGTTTTGTATTTTCCGCTGCGTTATGAACGGTAGAAACCCAACAGTTATTACAATCCATCATCTAGGTCACAAATATTTTGGCCTAGGGCATAACACCATCAATCTCCCACTTGCACTAGGCCAAATCAACCAAGTATCTCATACTCATTGATCTATGTGGTATCGCATACCAGTTGACCTAACGTGATCGCCATCATTTAAGGGATTGGGTTCTTAAATGGATTATCAAACATTGTCATATGCAAATACTTTGCATATTTTTATGTCCAACATAATCTAAGGAGAGTACTTTATCCTTCTCAAGTATATAATCATACTCTTGATTATTATTCAGTGACTTTCACTGAGATTAAACTTATGTGTGCTTGTTACACTTAATTCACATCATATGTAATTATGCTCCCACTGAATTTCTTGTCAACATAAGATTTATCTTTAATTTTTTGATAAAACCAAACTGTTTGGTTATTTCATCAAATAATAAATATTCACCTAGAGATGTTTGCTTTAATTCATAAATGAATTTATGCAACTTGCAAACTCTTTTCAAAATTTTTTAGGATAGACAAAACTCCAAGTTGTATCATATACATACTTTCATATGTTTCTATTAAGAAACAACGTCTTGACATCCACTTGGCATCTTTTATAGTCATACTATGAACATATGCCCCAGAAAATTCTGAAATACATAAGCATGATGACTTGGAAAAATATTATCATAGTCTATACTATGAGTTTAACTTAACCACAAATCATGCATTATATGTTTGCACATTATCCATGTCGGTCCTTCTTTTAAAACCATATTTCCATTCCGATGGATCAATCAAATTCAAAACTTGATTGTCCGACATGGATTACATCTCAACTTTCAAAGTCTCTAACCATTAGAGCCTTGACTCATCATAGTTTATTAGTAGAATGTGGACTCATCATCTATGAGTACGAAATTTTTATCATTAGTCACAAAAAATCTATATTTTTTCGGGCCTACGATAAATTCTAATAGATCTCCATGAATAAACTTATGTTATATACTCGGACTCTTCAACATCTTGAAAGTCTAGTTGATTAATTGCAAACTCAATCACTAGTTGAAATCTGAATTAATTTCCATCCGAGCATTACTTGTCGGTATGTGGAATTTGAACTTTTCAAATTTACTCCCACTAATTCTTTTGGAAACACTTCTTCCAAAGAGATATAATTTTCGAGTAACAAACACTTTGTTCTCATATTAATTATAGAAGTAATATCTTTTACTTTTCTTAGGATATTCCACAATAAGCACTATTCCGATTAGATGCTTCAATTAAGTATCATATCCTCAAATCTTGATAAAAGATAATCGATACACCTACCAGTCCATATCGCATATGGAGTCTTTTACAACCGCTTTAGATTCTATCCAAGTAGAGCCTTGATTCATCATATTCTATTAGTAGAATGTGAACTCATCATCTATGAGTACGAATTCTTTATCATTAGACAGGAAAAATCTATATATTTTCGGGTCGGCGATAAATTCTAACAGATCTACATAAATACACAATGTTATATACTCGGACTCTTCAACATCTTGACAGTCTAGTTTATTAATTACAGACTCAACCACTAGTTGAAATATGAATTAATTTCCATCCGATCATTACGGTTAGTATGTGAAATTTGAACTTTTCAAATTTACTCCCACTAATTCTTTTGGAAACACTTCTTCCAAAGAGATATAATTTTCGAGTAACAAACACTTTGTTCTCATATTAATTATAGAAGTAATATCCTTTACTTTTCTTAGGATATTCCACAATAAGCACTAATCCGATTAGATGCATGATGCTTCAATTAAGTATCATATACTCAAATCTTGATAAAAGATAATCCGATATACCTACCAGTCCATATCGCATATGGAGTCTTTTACAACTGCTTTAGATGGAATTATATTTAGCATAAATGCAAAAAGAGCATAACCCCAAAAGAAATAGAAGATATATTTGACTCATCATAATCGAACTATATCTAATAAAGTTCGATATCATTATCATGATCATCAAACACTTGGTTCTCGACTCCTCGATCTCATCGAAGAAATTTGATTTTTCAAAACCAAGTTTATTGTCTACTTCATTATTTGAAAGTTTTGAACTTTTCAAAATATTCAAATTTATTGGTTCAATAAAGTGATGAAGTAGTTTTCTCTAGCATCTTCACTTAGTGATGAACATACATCATTATGTATGAGAGCCAATAAGTAAGTTGCTTTCACCATACTTTGTGAAAGATGTATATGTCATCTTGTCTAATAAATAAGTTACACATGTTACAAATGATTCGGAATCAAATAAATTTGAAAATCCATCTTAATGGATTTAATAAATGTTCATCTTATTTAAGTAGACCAAGCGACAATGCTAAATTTAAATTCTTAATATTAATGTTATAGATAGACTTATAATTATCTCGTTCGATATAACACATAAGGTTATTTTTCTATTGGAACATTTCCAAAGAAAATTGACATTTGTGAATGGTGAAATTATTATTCTCAATAATAAATTAATAACCATTCATAGATAAACTCGAACTATAGATAATACAAAATTTATTGTCGACATTAAATAACAATTATTTATGTCGGCGATAAATCCAAAAAGACAATGTAAATAAATGAGTTACTTGAGAAAATGCAACAACTTTTTTACATTTGTCACTCATATGTTAACATTATATTAAATCAATAGTCTACAACTTTGTCAAGCACATTTTCACAAATGTGTGATTCACATGGTGTATCTAATACACATGATGTGAAATAGACAAGTTAATTTCTATAACAAAAATACTTGAAGCGATTGTCACACTATCCTTTCATTCCCTTTTTCATATCTTCTTGAGAAATTATGGTTTCTTTCAATGAACCGATTCACCGCAAAAGATACTAATTTCTTACCTAAGGCCGAAGCCTCGGACAACACCTTACCCTTATCTTTGGGATTACTCTTTACGATTTTTTTTAAGCACGAGAACATTATTAACAACACTTGTCCATGTTCATTTTAACGATTATAAGCATCTTATGCTATCTCGTCCTTCTCAAGGACCTATTGTGAGACATAAATAGATATACTATTCGAATTGAATAATATGCAAAGACTATTATTCTTTAAATATTTCATATAATGGCTCCTACTATTTTTAATCAAATCAATAACCCTCAATCGCATTGATTCGGAAACTTTCAATGCATGAAGTTTCATAGTGAGACAAGATCCATATTTCAATTAAGTCCTAAGTGAGCTTTGGCTCATCGCCCGTAACTTAACTTATTTAGGTAGGAATAATTCCAATTGTATCTCATACAACTCTTGAACAACATAGGATAAGCATCATATGCCCGACGTATATATCCTATCGTATGCCCCGAGCCCAAGTCCGACTTGATAGCCCAGTTAAATCAAACCATGTCTAATCATCGGCAAAATAGTACCCAACACACTCAGCTTTGGCATGACCTATGTTGGCTCCCATTTCCCGCATTCTCTCCTTCTAAGATTGTCCCTACATACCCAGCTTTGGCATGACCTATGCAGGGTCGATCGTAGTATCGAGAGATTTAGACTTATGGAAGACAATTCATGACTTAACATTGTTTTGAGGGATTTTATTTAATATTATATGTTATTATGCAATATTCAAAGAACATCACATGTACCAATAGAATAAAGATAATAACGATGATATATCATGGCCTTGATCTTTATGAACTAACATAAAGATTTCCTAATATATATTTCATCTCCATGAAATTTTGCTTAGATTGTATATGAAAATCTTATCTCCATGTATAGAAATCGATGAACTCTTTCATCGCCATGATGTGTGGTTAAAAATGAACTTGTCATCTTAATGATGTATTCATGATAGCTGGTGAACTCCTTCATCTCCATGATGGATGTGTTATGCCTAATGAACTCTTTCATTATATCAACACGTATCAACAAATATATCAAATATAAACATAATCATATTATGTTTCGATTATTTAACCATTTATAAAATATATCATCTTTTGGTCACACCCTTTGGTCGCATCCGTTGGTCGCAACCTTTCGTCGCGTCTTTTGGATGGTTAGTCGCACCTTTTGGTCGCACCCTTTGGTCGCATCCGTTGGTCGCAACCTTTCGTCGCATCTTTTGTATGTGACATTTGAATCGCATCCCTTGGTCACACCCGTTAGTCGCACCCTTTGGTCGCATCCTTATGGATGTGACATTTGGATCGCATCCGTTGGTCACACCCTTTGGTCGCAACTCTTGGACTCAACTTTTGGATCGCATTCCTTGGTCGCACCTTTTAGACGCAATCCTTGGTCGTGACCTTTGGATCATATTTCTTGCTCACAACTATTGGATGCAACACTTGGACGCAACGTTTGGATCGTATTCCTTGGCGGCAACTCTTGGATCATATCCATTAATCGCATCTTTTCTATTAAGAATATTTAACACTTGAATACTCTATATGCAAGCCTTATAATTATAAATCAAAATTATAAATGGTATCTAAATAGTATATATCACATATATACCGACTCAATTTAACCAAAACACGCACGTCGCTTTGATACCACTGTTGGGTCTCGGATGTGCATAACGCAGCGGAAAAACAAAAAAAAATCGTCCAAAACCAATCCGAGGATCCGTGCGTATCGGTTAAATCAAAGAAATAAATCTTAAAGATACCTTTCGGATTACGCTTAATCCGTGACGCTCAAACAATGCGTGTTGTCCATGCGCCTCTAAACCGGTAACCGTCCTAACCGATTTTACGTCCGTCTAGGCCGTCTAGGTCGGATCGTGCGGATGTCATCTACCGCACACACAATCGGTCTCCACCAAAACTCTCAACATACCGTTCTCATCTTCTTAGGCCGAATAGATCACAAGCGCCGAAAGTACGAACGCCTCTACCGGTGTCCACACGAACAAACTTCTTAAAACGGGAAGAAGAACAATATATATGCTAGTAGCTTGTTCTCCTCTTGCATAAGAAAACTCTTCTTATTTTATCTCACAAAAGATGTATATAATTCCTCTCATATAATTGCACTTTCATTTTATCATACAAAAACAAAGCACCCTTTCATAATTTTGTCATACAAATTAGAAAGTATATTTTCTCTCTTTTGTCTCACAAAAGAGAATGAGAAATAATGAGAGAGAGATGATGTGTTGTATATATGAATTTGGAGCCCTCTATGTCCTTATATAGAGGTGAAGAGTCATGTCTGTTCATACTAAAAGATGTGTATGACATCACTCATCATTATCCATATGCCATCATCTAGACTCTTCTAGATTACATGATCTTTTGTGCTCATAGTCTTTATATACATATATATCACATCTTATCACATAAGATGACAATATATTTTGTGACATTCTTATGCAACTCATCCTATAAGTCGCTAGGATTTTTTCGCGCCCGTTTCAGTTTGTTCTTTGTGTGTGACCCTGTAGGTTCACTTAATGTTGGCAATAGACTTGACAGTCTATAAATCATGAGCGGACCCTAGCAAGCCATCATGACTACCCAATTTAAGTGAATATCGGTGATCTGATTTACCTAATCAACAATCACGTATTTAGTCCCTTTGTCACGCGATATCTATATCGATCATAAGGCATGTAAGACGCCATCCTTATATTAATCGATTAATATTTCTTGATCCCGAATTAAATCGAACAAGAACAAATGACATTAATAACTCTTATTAATTCATTTGAGTATGGCCATACATTTCTTCAGTTCAATTCATCAAGAGGCCTAAAGATATCTCTCTCATTTATGAGAGGAACAAATCCCGTCTTGATTGCACTCATCCCTCTACATGATTTATTAAATACCTAATCATAACCGTTATGACTACCCGGTCAAAGGCAGTGTTAGATTATGTTAAAGCATAAAATTACTCATGTTGGGAACCGAGACAATCTCAGGTCAAAGGACTATAAATACTTTATGTTACAAGAATCGCTAATGACGTAAAACATGTAGCATTCTTATGGCGGGTCAGTCCAGTATATGGTTTCTAACATATACCTATGTTAATGACTTGATAACTATTTATCCATGATCAGTAAAACATAATCATCAGTCAACTAATATAATGGTGTACATTTATAGCTTGTATATAAATATATATTTATATGTATCCGCAAGTATATTTGTCTCCACAAATATCCTATAAATGACCAGGGATGATTTAGAAATAGCATTCATAACACTTTATAGTTTTACTATCAAAGTCACGCACTTTGATGACATAAAGCTGAATTGCATATTCATGGTCTATTTTAATTATATTAAAATAACCTATACGCACATATTATATGAAATATCTTAGAATAAATATTATGTTTGTTATTACAATCCATCATCTACGTCAAAAATATTTTGGCCTAGGGCATAACACCATCATGTCAGAGCTATTCTAACTTGCAACCTTCTCCTTACTGAAGCTCGACTCTACGAATCTTCTTGCTTCTCCTAGGGATGAAGAATGATCACTCGCAAGTTCTCAAGTTAGAGAACGTCTAAACATATCCACGTGAACTTCGGATGCACGGAATAACTGGACTCGGCTAGACGAGTCCGAAAATACTTTCCGAAAATAACTCAAAACTCTCTCTCTCTCTCTCTCTCTCTCTCTCTCTATTTCGTGTATAACAACCTCTAAGGCTTAAGAATTGTATGTCAAATAGAGAGGCACAGTCTTTCTATTTATACTAGAGAGAGAGGTGAACGATTGCTCATTTGTCATAACTAAAAATCCTCACCAAGCGCATATTCCATTGCCAACGAAATAGGTATTTCCTTAACGGAATACTTGGCAGTTAAGATTATTACAATTTCCATATCTATTTTGTTGGGAACGGAACTATTCCGTTCCCAACAGTATGATGTTGTTTTGTTCTATCAATTATCCAATAATTGATTATTTCATTCATCAATTTATACATCATATGTATAACTATTTTTGAGGTATTTTCATCTCGTATAAATGGAGTTCATTGTGTGACCGTATAGGTTCCATTTAACGCCGGCATGGATCTTCTAAAGATCGTACTTATGTTAAATGAAATGATCGGCGATCATAAACCTATCTCGAATAAACATTTTCTTATTCCTTTTGTTCTATGATATATGTCTTGATCATAGTCCTAGTTCATCGGGGGCCCAGAGATATCTCCCTCTTAATGAGAGGAACAAATCCCATCTTGGTCGGTCACATTCCTCGTCATGATTCAAGTACATATCTAATGATGATCCTAATGATCATCCCATTACAGATGACGTAAGATCATATTAAAGTATGAAGTTCCTCATACATAAATTTATGGTGACCTCGAGTCGTAAGAACAAGCACAGTATTCATATGAGAATCACTAATGACATATACCATGCATATTCTCATAGTGTGGTCGATCAATTACGTGTTCTCTAACACGTACCTATATTCCGAGACTTGACATCCCTATGTCCATGATCGCGAGAACATGATCATCCAACCCGCGAATATACTAGTGTGAATATGTAGCTTCTTACTTGAAGTATGTTTATCTCTATAAACATTCTATATATCATTAGAGACAGTATAAAATGCCATTCGTTGGTTTACAATTCTACTAGCAAAATCACGTATTTTGATGACGTGAACCCGAAGTGTCATTCATGGTTGGTATAATATATGTAAATGTATATTCACAACCCATACACACGAGATATATAAGAAATAACTTTTATTGAATAAATAATAATGTCTTAATACATAATCCAATTCCTAGCACAAATACATTTGGCCTAGGGCAATAATCCTACTGACTCGTCTCTGTTTCGATTCACTAAATGGTTCGGCGCTAGCTTAAAAATGCATTAATGATGGAATGGAAGTATCCAGTCTTTCATGAAATGGAGGGGAACATTTCGGCTTCTAGATTGATGCATTTTACCGAACGCATTTTGACACGTGTCGCTACGTGAGTGGTCGAGAGGAACCTTGTACTAATCCTCGTACTAAGGTTTGTCGGGCTTGTCAACAGTGCTCCCCAATCAAAAGCTGCCACGTGTCCTCTTGGAACTCATATCTTAACCATTTTAGCCACATGTTGCTCTCGATTCGCCGATTTCTAACGAATTTGCCATGTGTTAGTCCCCGATTGGCCTAGAATTAATCCTTGTACACTGCTTGAATAATTTAGGAAGATCAATGGACACGTGTCTCGACTCCGATTGGTTGAAAAAGGGATTTGATCATGTCAAAGGTTGACTTTGACAAGGTTGACCGGATCTTGTTTCACATTTTCCGGGGAGTTCTAAGAGGTCCTTTTTCGCGAGGTTTGTACCGTTGGAATTTTCTCGGTCGTGCTCTTCGATTTGATATCCAGTTTGATCCCTTTTGGGATAGTTGAGGTTTGGTCAATCGGGCGATTTTTTGGGTTTGCCTTTTCGTCTTGTTGTGGATTTTGTAGGTTTTGGCTTGGATGGTCGGTGGGTAGGGGTTATAAGAGAATTAGAGAGGTGTATGTAGAATTTTTGCAGAGATTTGTCGAGAATTCGCCTATCCTTGGCCTAGGATTTGCTAATCGGCCCTTCACTTGGAGTTGATTTTTCACCAAGTCATCAAAATATCTTTTTTTTGCTCTTTTTACCTGAAAAATCCTGCAAAAGTGTATTAAAAGTTTCAAAATAATTTTTATTAATTTAAAATACTTTTTTAATATTTTATGTGATTTAAGGGTGAGATTTATATTGTAAAAATCCTGAAAATGTGTATAAAAATACACAATACAATTACAATATATTATATATTATTTTATATTATATTATACTATATTTTATCATATTGTATTATACTATATTATACTATGTTATATTATACTACACTATACTATATTATATTATACTATATTGCACTATATTGTATTACATCATACTATAATATATTACATTATACTTTATTATATTATACCATATTTTACTATATTACATTATACTATATTATATCATATTATACTATATTACATTATACTATATTATATCATACTATATTATATTACATAATAATATATTATATTACACAATACTATATTATACCATCATATTTTACTATATTATACTATACTATATTATATTACATTATACTATATTGTATCACATTATACTATATTATATCATACTATACTATATTACATAATACTATATTATATTACATAGTATTATACTATATTATATTACTTTATATTTATATCATATTTTTTATTTTCATTAATAGGATACTTGTATAGAATTAAATAATGTAAAGATTTGGATTCCATGATATTTAGATTTGATGTTTGTGAAATGTTGTACTGATATGTATTTCAAATTATTTAATTTTGATAATATTTTATAATTATGAAAAATATATATATTTTTATGAAGTAGGCAATATTTTCAAATCCTGCGTTTTGAACATAATGCAAGATTTTAGAATGCTTTCTGATATAATATTTTAGCATTTAGTAATGAGTGAATTCTTAATAGGCAGGATTCATTGATGTTACATGTCATAGTTAATACATCACTTTTTAATGATGTCAATGACAACCAATGGTTGCATAAAATAATATTACCAATACCATTCCGCAAGAATTTTTTATGCCACAGTAAATATCATATGCGACGTTTATTAATGTTGATGATTTCATGATGAATTGGCAGAAATTTCTTTTCCCATTAACCATATCTTTCAACAAGACTTTAAGAAATGCAACTGTTATTTTGGGAGAGCCACCAAAGCAAGATTAATTCTACCATTTATATAGCATGATTGAATTAGGCATTTGGCAACATATATAAATCTTGTTGCATCCCGTTTTTGTTGTAGTGCCTATTTGTTCGTGCAAATTTACGGGTACCATTATCAAAAATTTGTAGAAATGAGATTTTTTCCAAATTATAAAACGAAAAAAATGATATATATAACTTGAAGTTTTAAATATCAATTATCTAAAATAAATGTTTACGTACAAGTTCTCCATACTTGAGAAAAATATTTATATTGCATTCCAGCTGTACTCCATATATATCAATCCTACATTAGACGGCCAAAATAAATAAACACATTCCTATAGAATAAATACTTATGAAAATAATAAACCAAGCAGCAAGTAACGTGCTAATGCACGTTTTTATATAAAATGATTTGTACCATTTCCATTTATGAGTTAAATATTTGCTTAAAGAACTAATGACTGGTGAAACTAAATATTCGTGATATATGAATGCTAGCTTGCCTATTCTTGTGTCATTGTCCAAGATTCCAAAACAACAAATGAAATAGTTATTGTCTCTTTTGAAAAGGGCAACGCAGAATTAGGACTCAAGTCACCCGGCATGACGATCAATATTAGGCGAGGACTTCTAGAAAGCCCCATCATTTCTCCACATAATTATCATATAAACCACTATAACATTATAAGAAATATAAATACGAAAAACTATGATATCATATGCGGTGTAAATATAAAAACGATAATATCATAAGATGATATAAATATAAAAATCATGAAATCATAAGATTCAATAATGATATATATGATTTTTTTGTGAGAAAATAGGGAATAAGTTATAAAATTTCATATTAGCAGTTTTTTTTGTTGCTTGGAAGGCTCTCAAAGGCTATATTAACAGTTTTAGATAGAGGTGGCAAAATCTGACCCGACCCGAAAACCCGATCCGACCCGATCTGAAAATATTGACAACCCAACCTGACTCGACCCGAACCCGAAATACCCGGAACTCGAACAATCCGAAACCCGAAATACCCGAGACCCGAACGACCCGAGACCCGAACGACCCGAAACCCAAATGACCGGAATCTAAATGACCTGAACTTGCATATAATTAATGAATGATCATACACCTGTTGATTTCACTATTATACTAATGTAATATATTATTTTATAATATCTTATTTTGCTTCTTATAATGTCAACATATTATTTTAAAAAATAATATATTAATTATATTGATTTCTAAGACATAAAATTCTATTTGAGACTTCGAGCTCATTGGCCTTCTTTTACGGCTTGCGCAAAATTGAAAATAGATAGATATTTATTTAATCAAAGATTTTTCATAATAAGTTAAACACGGTGCGTAACTAGAGTTGACAAAATCTAACCTAACCCGAAAACCCGACCCGATCACCCGAAACCCGAAACCCGACCCGACCCGAACCCGAACGACCCGAGATCCGAAATACCCGAGACCCGAACGACCCGAGACCCGAGTGACCCAAAACCCGATGGATCCGAGACCCGAATGATCCGAAATCCGAACCCGACCCGACCCACCCATTTACTAGCTCTAGTTTTAGATCTGTCTTCCATATTACACCAATATATATTGATTAAATAGCATTACTTATCATTTGTGTTATTGTATATACAGAGTTGTAGTATCTATTTTGTTTTTTTTATGATACATAACGTTATATAATATCTATGAAAATAAAAATAATATATATATATATATATATATATATATATATTCATACATAAAAGTACATAGTTTAGAAAAAGTAATGGGATAAAAAAGCATATATAACAAAAAAATAACAAAAAAAAAATAACAAAAAAGATAACATAAAAAATAACAAAAAATAAATAAAAAATAAAAAATAAAAAATAAAAAATAACAAAAAAAAATTACAAAAAGAAGTAGCATATATAACAAGGATACAAGGAAAGTATATATGACTGCATGATGAATATTTATGGGTACGACAAAGGATACATGAGTACAAAAGAAAATATAGTTAAATAAATAAGATCTTGCCAAAACATGATAGCTCAATCACAGGTAGACACTCTTGAATCCTGAGAATATATTTTAAGTTTCAATCCCAACAAATACTATATAGCATGTCTTTTAACCCATGAAGGGTGAAGTTTAAATCTAAAAAAAAGAACTAGATACAAAATAGTATATATATGAATAAATTTCCCAAAATAGAATAAAGGATAACAAAGAGAATATAAGAGCTGGGAAAATGAAAACAATTATAACTAAGAGTTTAAAAATATATATATGTATGCAAAAATAGTATATAAACATGACAAATAAGAGGTAAAAAAAATATTTACATAGGCAAAAATAGCATATACTTGACAAAAAAAACATATAAAGGGTGTATTGGTCTTTATCAAATCTAATCAAGGAAATGTCGTTGATTATCACCATCCTCCTTTCAAAATGGTTAAATTTTGTATTATGTGATCAACCAACTTTATTTTCATTCAAAAATAATCCCAATTTTCTTTCTAATAAAAGAAAAGAAATCAAAATTTTTATAGCTCTATTGCCATAATTTGTTAGTTTTCAATTACAATAATTTATTTTTCTTTAATAATTATGGCTTCAACAACCAATCTTTAAATTTGACCAGATAATAGTGTTGATTTCAAACGCTGAACACTATACATGTAATAAAATCGATTTATCATGTCAAACCTTGTTAGATCGAGCAATAATATACCTTATAAACTTTAGTAAATATCCAAGTTCAAGTTATGATGAAAATATTTAACTTAATATTTAATAAGCCGAATAACTTATTAATCTAAGGTTGTTCCAAAAAAAATCGACTCACCAACCTAAAATCCAAAAACTCTAATGCTGTTATGAATATAATTAATATGGATGTCCAATACTTGGCCCCTAAGAAAAAATAAATTAGGAAATGCTTGTAAGAATGGAAGGAGTTGTGGCAGGATATTTATTACTGTATATTCTATTGTATTTAGCTTAGATTATTTCCTTTATTGTAATTCTAAATCAGGCAAGAGATTTCTTGACCAGCACTCACCCTCTACTATATAAAGAGGGCAGTGGCTATTGTATTCTTAATCCACAATTCAATGAAATTCTCTCCTTCAAATTCTCTCTTTTATTGATCTTTTGTTCTTTATTTTATAACACATTATCAGCACGACTCTACAATAATCATTTGAAGTTCTATATAACATAACTGAAACTCTGCTTCAGAAGGTACAATTTCAAATTATTAATATTCCATTATATTATTTATTTTGGATTTCTTTTATTCGATTTTTTTCTTTTCTTGAAATTCGTTATTTTACTAGTTTCTTTTAAGAACATATCTCTCGCACCGAAGTTGCGGATTCTCTTTATAGATCAATGCACCGAAGTTGCTTGTTTAATTATTTTTATTTTGCAACCGGAAGTTGCGTGTTTAGTTTTATTTACGCACCGAAGTTGCTCGTTTAAATTATTTTGTATGCACAAAGAGTTTCTTGTTTAATTATTTTTGCAACCGGAAGTTACATGTTTATTTTTATTTACGCACCGAAGTTGCTTGTTTAATTTTATTTACTCAACCAAAAGTTGTATGTTTATTTTTATTTATGCACCGGAAGTTGTAAGTATATTTATGCACCGAAGTTGCAAGTATATTTATCTTTATTCTATGTACATTTATTTTATGCACATTTACTTTTATGCACATTTACTTTTATGTACATTTATTTTACGCACATTTATTTTTATGCAAATTTATTTTTATTTATGCACCTGTAGTTGCAATAATTTTTTTTTCCTTTGCACACAAGATGCAAAATTTATTTTATGCACCATAAGTTGCAAAATATAGCACCAGTAGTTGCAAGAATATAAATCGAAATATTGTCTAAGTCTCGAAGATTAACTCTCAAATAATAATTTGAAAAAAAATGAAGAATATATATTAAATAATGATACTCCTTACCTTTTATCTTGCTCTTGAATCAGCAACAACATGAAGAGAGTTGTAAGATATATTGAAAACCAATATCATATATTATTGTGAATAAGCAAACTAAATTGTTATGATCACCCAATTTCCTTGAGCGTATTAATCGAAATATATGTGGCCCTATTACTCTTTCATGTGGACCATCTAGATATTTTATGGTATTAATAGATGCATCTATTAGATGGTCACATGTACATTTATTTAATCTCGAAATATTATATTTGCGAGATTGCTTGCTCGAATATTCTAATTAAGATAATAATTTCGGATCGTACAACTAAGAAAAATCGTCTTGATGATGATCGGTTGGTTACATCCCAAGTAATCATTGACTTTTGTACGTTGATTTAGATTATAGTTGAGCATTGGCCCACAAACGCACTTAGAATGATCTAACATTATATCTTGTTAAGCGATTATAATGAATCGTTGGCCCCTAATAATGAAATGAACGCTCGTCTTTTGATTGAGGCCATGAAATGATATATGCTTTGCAGTACTAATTAGAGTAAAACCAACATTTTATAATAAGTACTCCCCATTATAACTTGTGACTCGGCCTGCAGCCAAGTAAATACTATTTGAAATATTTTGGATGTGTAATATTTGTTCCGATAGCTCCACCGCAACACACAAAAATGGGTCACAAATAAAAGTCGGGCATATATGTTAAGTAAAATCGCCCCGCATAATTTGATATCTTGAACTTCATTACTTGAATATATTCACTACATGATTTATTGATTTATTGATTATAAATTTGATGTGACATGATTTTCAATCATTATCTAATTTTAATACTTGATCTTATATATATGAACTATAAGTTAAAATGTAACTCATTTGTAAAATATAGCAAATCTATTATTCGATATATTTATTCTTTCATAAAAGTAATCGACAACATCTTAATTCGGATGGATATCCCCTGGAGGATCATCCAAAAATACACTTGAAGTGTGTTAGATATTTATAGACAAAATTTCGGAAGAAAGAATTGAATGAATACCCAAGTGATTGTTGTGAGACAATTAAATATTAATGAATATGTTCAAGATATAATAGACAATGAAAGTCCTGAAGAACTTCATTAATAATTAATGATAACATTAGGGGGAGAGAAACAAGAGCTGGAAAATGTAAGTTATATCTTATATAGAATGCATCATTAATATATTTCACTTAGATCCTCGAACAAGTTAATATGAACTAGAAGTTCATAAATTTATTAATGTGAAACAACATGCAATTATATTATTTATATTGATGCAAAAATGATTGTCATATCATACATTCCAAGCATTATGTGCTCATAATTATATTGAAGTACCCTTGGATAATTCTATGTTTGATATATGCCGAAGCATGGTCGACCAATCGGTTCCAATGATAAAGATCCAAGGAAGAAAAAGGAGCATAATAAAAAAAAAGTTGGCATAATTGAAGTTAACGATACTTCTAAAGAAATAAATTCTTCGAAAAGAATATTAACGATAAAAAAAGTAGAAGACAATGACGAGCAAATTACCCCGGAAGAGGTTTAGGTACCTAACAATATTGAAAATAATGAGATCTCAATAAATTATGTCTCTACTAGAATAAATATGGAACCGTAATAAAATTAAGATTAATCAAAATTTATTTATGCAATTGCAATTGATATAATAAATAAAAATGAGGATCTAGAATTAAAATTATTTGTATAATGTCGACAGATAAAGTATTGGCCAAATCGAAAGATGTGATTAAAGCATCATTATTTTCACTAGTGAAATATAAAAGTGTGGACATGTAGTCCAAACACCTGGCGTTGTACAACGATAATTTATAAGCGGGTATAACTTATAAGAGGGTGTTTTAAGAATATGTAATGAAAAATTAAATTGTGATATGCAATTATATTTCTAATTTTGTCGTCCCTGGAGGACTCGTTAACTTAGTAGCAAATTATTCACATCTTATTTGATTGCAATATATTAATTAAAATCCCCTGAAGGATTTAGAATGCCTGAAGCATTTCAAACTCTCGAGAGATTTAATCTATTAAATTACAAAGATCTTTGTACTAATTAATGCAATATTGAGATATGTGATAAAATTGCCATAAAAAATGTTTGTTAAATGAATGTTATGTAATTGATCAAAATTACGTATAGGAAACTATATATTTACCTTTTGAATGTTGATATATATATTGATGATTTAAAATCTTATGGTACTCTCGAAGAGCTCCAACTGCTACCATATTATTTAAAAGAATATAAGATTAAATTCTTTAAGGCATAAAATATTATCTTGAATCATAAATTGAATATTATTTCCGGAAGGAGTTATTGTTTCACAATCTATCTATTACAATGATATAATGTGGAGAAATCACATCCATTAAGATCATCAAGATAACGTATTTGATGTATTGACAATTGAAGTAAAGGATATTGTGTTATTTTCATGCATGAGCATGATGATTGTGAAACGAATATTTAACGAATCTCCTAAAATAATGATCCAGCCGATCTCTTCTTAAGCATATATTACGTAGATTGAACTTTGTCATCTCACATATAGTTGCATATATAAGGGGGAGAAATAAAACGCACTTGCACTCTTTTTCCCTTGTCTATGGTTTTTGTCCCAATGGGTTTTCCTAGCAAGGTTTTTAACGAGGCAACTTTTGTGCGTAATATATAGAATGATGATGCACTTTTTTTTCCTTCCCGGGATTTTTGCCCATAGGATTTTACCTAGTAAGGTTTTAACGAGACATATTTAATATATGAAATAATGAGAAATAATGATAATACGCGATGCACTATTTTTCCCTTAGCCAAGGTTTTGTCCTACTAGGTTTTTCTTATAAGGTTTTTAATGAGGCAAATTCTAATGCGTATGAAACATGGACATCCAATGGGGAGTGTTATGAATATAATTAATATGGATGTCCAATACTTGACCCCTAAGAAAAGATAAATTAGGAAATGCTTGAAGAATGGAAGGAGTTGTGGCGGGATATTTATTACTGAATATTCTATTGTATTTAGCTTAGATTATTTCCTTTATTGTAATTCTAAATCGGGCAAGAGATTTCTTGACCATCACTCACTCTCTACTATATAAAGAGTGACAACGACTATCGTATTCTTAATCCACAATTCAATGAAATTCTCTCCTTTCAATTCTCTCTTTTATTGTTCTTTTATTCTTTATTTTATAACAAATGCCAATTTGACCAATTATTAACCAAGGCCCAATTCATAAATTTATAGGGTGTATATAGGGCGCCCCAATATCACCACCTAAGTATTGGTCAAATGGTCAAAGTTTATAATATAGTTGTTTATTTGAATTTTTTTGTTTTTATTAACCATCTAATATTTTAGAATAAATATATAATTAAAATTTCAATCACCACTTAATTTATATTCATCATTTATTTCAATAAATAGTTCACAAACAATGAATATCAAAACCTAAACAAAATGGTAATAATTTTGGGGGCTAAATATAATTTTTCAAATTTATAATTGTGAGGGCGAACATTTGCTTGTACAGCCTTCATTTTGGTGGAGTCAATGCCTTGCCGCTATAAGAACATATCCCTCCATTGCTCTTCAACCTGTCTTAGAGAGAGATAGAGAGAGAAATGGGGATTAAAGTTTATGGGCCGGCAGAGTCACCGAATGTGGCCAGAGTGTTGTTGTGCCTAGAGGAGGTTGAGGCTAAGTATGAGCATGTGCGACTTGATTTCGCTGCCGGCGAGCACAAGAGTCCAGAACAACTTGCACGCAATGTAATTTCTCATAACGAACGAGTTTTTTTTGTTTTTGAGGTTGCATAACGAATGAACTTTCAATCTTCTAATTATGTCAATTGTACAAACTTTCATAAATCGGGGAGTACATAATGAAAGGTAAAATGATTAAACGATGTGTGGTGTAAATGACTTGAGTTGTCACTAACAAAAATATAGTTATTGAAAATGTTGGGGTTGATTGAAGAAAAGTAAAACTTGGGGGCTGATTTACATACTTTGAACTTTGGAAGTTAAATGTCAACTTGAAAATATTTTAGTGCTTCCCCGTATCCATCTTTATTAATTGTTATTTTGTAAATCTAATTATTATACGAAATTGTTTCCTTTCAGCCCTTTGGACAAGTTCCTGCTTTCCAAGATGATGATCTTATGCTTTTCGGTAAGATATTTTACTTTTCCTCCATTATTAGCACAAAAACACAAATCAGGCACAGAATAAGGTGATGAAGTCATGGTTGTCCTAGTTCATAATTCAATTAGTACGATATAAAGTTTATCCTAGTGTTATAAACTGTTTTTTCTAAAATTAAAATAGATTTGACTACTCTCATCTATAATTGAAAAAACACCATTTTGTTCCAGTTCAATTACAAAGTATTTGTTAGTAACATCATTGCTATGAAACACCCAAAATAAATCTTGCAATTTAAAAATATTGAAAGTACTCTATAAGAATAGCAAAATATTTGGATTAAGTATTAAAAAACCATTTTACTCAGAAAAAATCTGCTTATTGTGTTATCAGAATCACGTGCAATCTCTAGGTACATCCTACGCAAGTGCAAGTCGGACCTCCTAAGAGAAGGCAATCTCAAAGAATCTGCCATGGTGGACGTATGGCTAGATGTTGAATCCAATCAATACAACCCGCCTGTTTCGTCCATTGTTATCGAAGAAATCTTCAAGCCATTTCTTGGTGGCGCTCGTGAACCAGAGATTGTTAACACAAACTTGGAGAAGCTCGAGAAGGTTCTAGAAGTGTACGAGGCACGCTTGTCCCAGTGCAAGTACTTAGCTGGAGATTTCGTCAGTCTGGCTGATATCAGTCACATCCCTCACACTTACTACCTTATGTTGAGCCCACATGATTCTCTATTCGACTCGTACCAACATGTTAAGGCATGGTGGGAAGATCTACTTAGGCGGCCTTCTATCGGGAAGGTAGTTGCCATGTTTCCGGGTTTCATGTAAAAGGATTGATGGTATGTATGAGACATATGCATCACTAATTTGAACTTTGATCCTTTTTTTTCTTGTATTGTAGTTTTTGTTTTATCATTTTATTTTGGTCTGTTATGATTGAATTCCTTCCTTGAGAATAAATTAATTTGAATAAATCATGTTTTTATACTTTTTAACTTCACAATATGTTAAAATATCTTTTGAAATATTGGTTTCAAGAATTTGAAAAACAAAATTGTGTATGGATAGTATTATAACCTATATGCACGGATACATATATGAGTATCGTGTTCAATCCGATATATAGATACAGTGATGGTAAATTTACAAAATCAAACATACAAATACGACTATATATGTTTAATTTATATTTATCATCTTATAATACAATAAAATAAAAATGAATTGAATAACAAGTATCAGTAGTTAAAATTAAATATAATGTAAATAAAATAAAACACATTTTTATAATTGATAATATTCCAAAATGTAAAATGGATTTTAAGAATGGAGAAATGGCATATGGCTCCCTGGCAATTTGAGACATTTTTTTAAGTATAAGAGTTGTAGACCCAATAAAGAGATACATTAAGTTTACTACATATATAGTTAAGCCGTGCATGTTTTTCCCAAAGAAAAAAGAGAAGACATGAATTACAAAACAGCAACAAACATATAATAAAATTAGTATCAAGTCAGTTTTGAAGTTGTATTTTAAAAGAAAAAGAAGAATGTAAATTAAATATTGTGTTTGTGGCTTGGTGGTGTGAATGCTATCTACTCAAGCCAACGGTTCGCGTTGCACTCTCTCTTCATGCAATTTGGAAACAAATTTTTTATCCTAAGAAACAGGTACAATTAACTGTTTATACAAGAAAAAAATAATAATTTCCAAAAAATATAAATGTCAAAAAAATTTTAATTTTGACATTTTCGCACTTTTAAAGTGCGGTTACTGTAGCAACTTTTTTTTATAAAAAATTCTGGTTTAAATTAGAAACGCCGTTAAATCGGCTGTATCCCCCAGACTATACAATAAATATTCACAAATCGCACTATGCAGTCAAAAAAAATTTCAAGTACTCATTTGAATTATAATTATTGGAACCATCTTGAACATGTGATTGCGCATAATTATAATATTTATTAGTATTGGACTGTATCATAAAATTTAAAAATAAACTAGAATTCTAGACCGTTATAATTCAAATGAGTACCGAAAATTTTTTTGACTACATAGTGCGATTTGTGAATATTTATTGTATAGTGTGGGGGATACTGATCGATTTAAGGGCGTTTCTAATTTAAACCGGAATTCTTTAAAAAAAAAAAAGCTACAGTAACCGCACTTTAAAAGTGCGAAAATGTCAAAATTGAAAATTTTTCGACATATGTATTTTTCGGGAATTATTTTTTTTCTTATATAAACAGTGAATTCTACCCGAGAAATAATTATATGTTGGATGTCCCTGTGGTCTAACTCCCAATATATTTTTGTGAAGTGAGTCACGTTCATATGAAAATTTGACCCGCTGAAAAAATGCATACGATATATAGCCATCTTCCGTACATTATTGTGAAATGGGTTATAATAGTATGATCATTTTCTAATTTTTTCAATTAAAAGTACCAAAATTCAAATAAATATTGTGATACCAAAGCAGAGCGAAATTTTGTCCAGTTTGACAAAAAAATCTAATCGTAATTTCCTTAAAGATTGACACAATAAAGAGATACATTAAGACCCAATATTTTGTAAGCCTTAAACATATTTTTTTGGAAATTACTAAAGTTGCAAAGGGTACCATATCAACAAGTCCACGGAAGTATTCTATTTCCTCTCAAGAGATCCGGTCATCGAAAAAACTACATTTTCTTTGAATGTGATCTGGCCACTTGTTCTTTTGCTTTTGTCTTAACTAGATGTAATTTCGCTCCACTTCTGACAAAACATCTAGGAAATGTTGTGTATTTTGCTAAATTATAGAATATAGTAAAATGTTGTGTGTTTATGGAAAAGTGAAATATTTTGTTTCAGTAAATATCTTTTGAAAATTTTTTTACAGAATTTTTTTATTTCGCTTTTATTTTTTTAAAAAAAAATGTTTCTTAAAAAAAATCTAATTATATTATTATTCTTGCAAAAATATTTTCTAAGAAAAAATATTTTTCAAAAATTCTTAATTTTTTTCACAAAAAAATAGATTTTCGAAAAAAATTCAAAAAAAATTTCTTCAAAATTTTTTTTAAGAAATTTTTTTTGAAAAAAATGTTCTAAAAGAAATTGAAAAAATCTATTTCAAGTGATTTAATTATTATAGTTAATGGTGTTAACTTCAATCTTTGTAATTTTTGTAATTTTGGCAATAATGCACGAATTTATGCAATTTGGAAGAATGCAGGGGCTTGTTTATAATTTCATCATAATATAAGGGCTTTTTTGCAAATTATTTTTTCCATAATGAGGAGGCAAAAAATATTTTGAATTTTTGTGGGGTACACAAGAAAATTACGGTTTATACCTACTTTGATATTTGAGTCGAGTTTCTAACCACAAAAGCTAAAGATCCTTATATTGGTGCATGAATTTGGTTTATATGAACCGTATTACATTATTATAGGGATGTATATGGACCCCGTCTATTTATAGGTATAGAGGAGAGAAAGCTAATCATGTTCTCGTTTGTTTTCCTCTGGACATTTAGTCCCACAAGTGATAATGTAAAGATGAAGTGTTTTTTTTTCCGACAGAAAGCATCGCCCGTAGGCTGTAAAGATGAAGTGTTTATATACCTATATTTATTATGAGTATGTCTAATTAATTGATTGTGCATAATGGACCGATTCAATTGGACTGTAGCGGCTTTCTAGAAGTCCTTGCAAAAAGTAGGTTTCGAATTTGGGACCAAGCGCTACAGTTACCTAACATAGAAATAAGTAGTTTAATGGATGCCACGTGTCAACCAGCGAGTTTTTATAATATCTATCCTAATTAATAATGTAGGAACTAATTGGACGTGAGATCTATTTATTACTCCAAATTCATTTTTATCTGAGATACAATCGTCATATATCCTTAATATTAAGAATATATGATACTAAATGTTATTACAACATCAACAAATTATATGAAATAAATAAAAACAAGTATCTACGGGTGTATTTGGCATGTTTTTTATTCCTTGTTTATCGCTTTATAAGGCTAAAATAAAACAAGTTTGGTAATTCACCGCCATTTTTTTTTTTTGGATCTTAAAAGATCTACTATCTGCTCACATAGTATGTAAAGATAACTGAAATTATCAAAATAATGTAACAATAAGCCACAATAGCTCAAGATGAAACCAATAGTAAAAGAAGAAAGATTAAAATGGAACTTGATAAAATAAACTTTTATTCTGAGTGATACATTGAATGACACTACAAACCCTTTTATTTATAAGCTATCCATCCTAACTCTAGACCCTTCTAATATCCTCTAGACTCTTTTATACACTCTACACCTTTCAATTAAATATTTCGAGGAGCTCATAACTCAATGCCTTTTATATTTTAACGCCCCATGTTAAAGTGCATTTAGACACAAGTCCTAACTCCGCTCGCAATAACGAACGATCCTTTCGGGAGGGGCTTCGTGAAAATGTTAGCCACATTATCTTTACTTCTCACCTCCCTAACTTCAATAGTTCCATGGATTTTATTTTTAGATTTATAAATATAAACATCACGAAACAAGTCAAATATGGTATGAGTCTATTACTCACGAGCGATCATGAGGTTCATAATCCTAGATCTATCTCCGGATTGTAGGTGAATCTTCAACGAACCCTTCGTTGTGTGTGTGCGAAGATCCAATGTCATCTTCCTCGAAGATTGCGCCAAGATCTTTGTCTCGTAGTCTTCATATAATATCTATCCTAACTATTATCCTATTGCTAGAAAAGTAAAGTACAATTTTGGACAACTCACTTTGGTTGCCATATATTACAACTTTGGACAACTCAAAAGTTGCCATAGATATTAAATAATATTATAAGCATTCACACACAAGATTACATCACGAACAATCACATATCTAAGGCTCATACCATATTTAAATAAAAAATTCCATGTATAACAAAAATTAGAGTTTTCGTAAAATTCGGCCTTGTTCCGTTCTCAACGGAGCTGCGCTTGAAACCGAGAATTTCTGCGTTATTCCGTTCTCAACGGAACTATTCCGTTGGGAACGGAATGCTTCGGAAAGTTCATTTTTCTATTGTTTTTAGTTCTCGTTTCCAAAACATATTTCGAAAAACTATTTCTCGAAACTCTAGGAAATCATAATATCCAATATTATATTCCTAAAAACTATTTCCGTGATGTTTTGAAAAAATATTTTCAAAACCCTAAAATTTATTATACTAGAATTTACTAAATTTTAAATATAATCGATGATTATTTCCTTAACGAACGCTCCGATGCCACTATTGGGAAACCCGTAGCCATGTACGTTACATGCACAAGCGGAACCTATGGGTTCAACCCTCCCTAGGATCATCATAAAGGAAATAAAGGTACGAGATTATGCTATTAAAATTTATACATCGGATCTTCCCGATCCCGGAGAGAGAGGCGGATGTAGGTCCGAACGAACTCCCATCTTGTTTCCTCCTCTTTCCTGGCTTCTGAAGCTCGACTCTGAGAACCTTCTTGCTCTTCCTAGGGATGAAGAACTTGATCGCTCGCTAGTCTTCAAAACAGAAGACCTCTACTCATATCCACGTCGAATTTCGAATCGTCGGAATAACTAGACTCGGCTAGAGCAGTCCGGAAATACTTTCGGGAGGCTCTCTCTCTTTCTCTCTCGTATTACGACAGCATGGAGGCTCGTAATATGTATCAAATAGATGGGGACTGCCTCTCTATTTATACTAGAGAGGAAGGCAAATGATTGCTTAGTTACCATAACTAAAACCTTAATTATAGCGCTTATCCGTTCCTAACGGACCTATTCCGTTGCCAACGGAATAAGGTTTCCTAATATGAAAACTTGGCTGTCGAGAAATTGGCTGAGTTACGTTGCCAACGGAACTGTTCCATTGGCAACGGGACTTCCGTTAGCAACGGAACTGTGCATTGCCAACGGAACTATGCCGATTTTGCACAATCACTCATATCAATCATCCAATGATCGATTGTTTCCTTCACCTATTTATAGTTTCAAGACATTCACCATGCATCTCTTCTAAATATTCCAATTTTTACCATTGAGTTTCTCCGGATAAAAAATGTGTAGTTGATTAGTCCGATGCGTCGCCATTGATCGAAAATACACGTTTTTTCAAATTGAAATTTGAAATGGTCTCGTATTCCCGCTCCGATACCAATTATTGTTTGGTTGAGGCCTTTAGGGGGAGGGTTACAAGCCTAATCTCGTGCGGAAGGGAATTTGACTTTTAGGGTTTTGCGACTTTTAATTTGATTGACTTTTAAGTTTGATGGTCGCAATAATTAAATAATTGAAGAAATAATAAAAAAGAAAAGTAAATAAAGATACCGAATACACGAACTTATTGACGAAGTTCGGCGAGGTGGTTGCATAAGCCTTAACCACCCGTTGACTTGCTAGCAGCCCTTATCGCGTTCACGAGTTGCCTGCTTTCCGGGACTTGCCTTGCGGCTCCGATTTCACTAACAAACTTGATCGGTACAAGACCTCGAACCACCACTCGTTTTACAACAAACTTGACGAATCGATGGAGCAATAACTTACAAACTCGATTTCTTTCAATCAAATAACCCAACAAACTAGATCAAATTCCTCTCAAAATTACTCACAAAAATGTTGATTAATTAAACTTGTTTCTAGGAGAAAAACTCGAAATATTGCTTAAAAAAATTGTTATCAAATTCGGATTGGAGCTGCCCTTATAAAGATGGAAGGAGCAGCTCACGGATATGGAAAAACAGGCTATTCCGTTGACAACGCAGTTATTCCGTTGTCAACGGAATACCAAAGTGGAAACAAAATCAGCCAAATAAATGATCAAACGGCTAGAAGGAATACCAAAGTGGAAACAAAATCGGCCAAATAAATGATCAAACGGCTAGAAATCTGTGTATTCCGTTGACAACAGAATCACTATTCACATGACGAAGCATTCCATTGTCAACGGAATTATTCCATTGTTAACGGAATCACTATTTACTGCCCAAGTCAAAATGAAAAAAAACTGAAAAACCTGAGATTTTTTTTTGTAAATTTTGGTTTAATTAATCAACCAAAAACACAAGACAAACTCAAAACAAAGAAGAGCTCCAACTCTTGAACGCCACGAATGAGTCTTGAAAACAAGAACCACGATGCAACTCTTCGATGACTTCGATCCGATCAAGATGAACAACTTGCACGTATATTCGAATTTGATAATTATCTAATCTTACACAATAAACTCAAACAAGATTAGTAATTACAGAATTATTTTAAATATCATCAAACCGAGAACAACAAGGTTATCTATATATAATATGGCTTCCGAATGATCCAACATAGAAGTGTTGGGAAATCCATAGCCATGTACGTTACATGCGCAGTGGAACTTATGGATTTAACCCGCCCTAGGATCTACGTTAAGGGAATAAAAGTACGAGATTAGCCATTAAAATTTATACCTCGGATCTTCTTGATCCGCGAGATGAAGAACGGATGTAGGTCCGAACTATTCCGACTCGTAACCATCTCCTTCCGAAGCTCGGCTCACCAAGCTCCTTCCCTGTTGCTAGGCTCGAAGAACTCCTTCTTGAAGCTCGACTCGCTAAACCCTTTCTTAAAGCTCGCTAGTTCTCAAGGTAGAGAACCTCTACTCGTATCCACGCGAACTTCACTCGAACGGAATAACCGGACTTGGCTAGACAAGTCCGAAAATACTTTCTAAATATCTCTCAAAACTCTCTCTCTCTTTTTCGTGTAACAGATGGCTTCTCGAGCTACGAGTTGTGTCTCAAATAGAGAGACCCTGCCCTTCTATTTAACTAGAGAGAGAGGCGAACGATTGCTCAGTTACCATAACTAAAACCCTAATCTGCGCCTATTCCGTTGCCAACGGAATAGGTATTTCCATAACGAAATACTTGGCAGCTAAGGTTATTACGGTTTCCATATATATATATATATTCGTTGGGAACGAAACTTTTACGTTGCCAACGGAATGGCACTGTTTTTGTTCAATCAATTATCCAATAATTGATTATTTCGTTCACCAATTTATACATCATATGTATAATTGTTTTGAGGCATATTCATCCCATACGAATGGAGTTCATTGCGTGACCGTGTAGGTTCCATTTAACTCCGGCAACGATCTTCTAAAGATCGTAAGTCATGAGTAACCTCTAGACCGATGTCATGACTACCCATGTTAAATGAAATGATCGGCGATCGTAAACCTATCCGAATAGACATTTGCTTATTCCTTTTGTTCTACGATATACATCTTGATCACAAGGCACGGTTATATGTCATCCTTGAGTTTGATCAAAGTCTCTTTCCCGATCGAGAATTAGGCGAGTAAATACAAAATGATATTAACAACACATGTTAATCCATTTTGAGTATGGCCATGCATTTCCTTCGAGTCCTAGTTCATCAGGGGGCCCAGAGATATCTCCCTCATGATGAGAGGAACAAATCCCATCTTGGTCACTCACATCCCTCGTCAAGATTCAGTGCATACCTAACGATAACCGTAATGATTATCCCGTTACGGATGACGTAAGATCGTATTAAAGTATACAGTTCCTCATACGGGAATCCATGGTGACCTCGGGTCGTAGGAACAAGCACACTATTCATATGAGAATCACTAATGATATATACCATGCATATTCTCATAGTGTGGTCGAGTCCAAAGTACGTGTTTTCTAACACGTACCTATATTCTAGACTTGACATCTCTATGTCCATGATCGCGAGAACATGATCATCCAAGCTTGCAAATATACTAGTGTGGATATGTAGCTTCTTACCCGAAGTATGTCTATCTCTATAAACATCCTACATATCACTAGGGACAGTTTAGAATGTCATTCGTTGGTTAACAGTTCTACTATCGGAATCATGTATTCGATGACGTGAACCCGAAGTGTCATTCTCACAACCCATACACACATATATATAAGTAAGAACCTTTATTGAATAAATAATAATGTCTTAATACATAATCAATTTCCTAGCACAAATACATTTGGCCCAGAGCACTAATCCTACAAGAAGGTCTTGACGGGCGGTTAATCGGTTAGGATAGTAACCGGTTTAAGGGCGCTTGGTGGCATGCATGGTTTGAGCGTCACGGATTAAGCGTAATCCGAAACGTATGTTTAAGTCTTTTTCTTTGATTTAAACCGATATGCACGAATCCTCGGAATGGGTTTTAGACAAAAAAGAATCGTTTTCTGCTGCGTTATGCATGTTCAAAGCCCAACACAATCGGATCGTGAGAATTTTGGTTTCGTATTCTAGCTTTGTGTTTATGTCAATCTGAGAAATTCTAGTTTGCTATTTAGAGGGAGCAGTTATACAGAGTACCGAAAAAAGAATTTCGAATAATATGTTTTTTTTATTATGTTGCGTACTCTAACAGAAGCTTAACCATTTTTCGATCATTGAAACACGGTGTGGAGTAGAGAGAGAAAGAGAATGAGATACGCAGATTAATTAAGAAAAACCCATAAAGAGGAGAAGAGCAACAGAATGATTCTTAGCATTATTTCTCTGGAGAGAGAGAGAGTAAATCAAGGTTGCCATATTAATCACGTGTGTATCAAGAAATATAAATGGGTATAATATTATTAATCATGGCAACAAATTTTATTAATCCAACCAATGCTATTCATTATTTTATTCTCTCTAACAATAATATATTAAATGGTAAATAAACCATTATAATATTTAAGTTTTAAATTTTAAGTTGTATCATGTATATAACAAATAACACTCAAATTTTTAAGCTTTAAATAAATTATCAATTCTTTCTTCCAATAACTTAGTATCTAATACATCATTATGAGTGGATGTAACCTTTAAACTCATACTTAGCGATGAACATATAGAACGAAATATACATGGTAAACATATGATTTTGACAAAAATAGTTTACCGATTTTCTATAAACACACACATAGTAGAAAAAAAATCTTCGACGCTTTTTGCGAGTGTGCGATGTTTATGGCCATGCGTTAACTTTGATTATCATGAGAATATGTACATCAACACTAGCTTGAAATTCAAAACCCTTATTTATAATTCATAGAAGTTTACTTTTTTATTTATTTTAGAAACAATGTGAGGTTAACAAAGAAAATGCCAAAAAACAAAAGCATCATCATACACTTGGAAGGAAAAGTTGTGCAAGAAAAAGGAAAAAGGAAAGAAATGGTAATTAAATGTATCATGTTATCTTTAATTGGTGTATGTAAAAATTTAAATTACTTACACAATTATGTAATAGGAAAATGCAAATGGTGGTGAACCTATTGACCGTCTCACGTTATGGGAAGAGGCTCACAAGAAAAATGATGGTTCATATATCAATGACGCCACAAAGGAAAAAATGGTAAAATTTATTTTTATTTTCCCAAAAATAACATTTTAGAAATATTGAAATAAAAAATTTCAATGTTGATAGATTGAGGCAAAATATTTGAAGGAGACACTAATGCAAAACCCAGAAGTTGATGCTACTTTGGTTATCTAAAGAAGTTTTTAAGAAGGTTATGCGCCCGAACGTGGTCATGTAAGAGGAGTTGGCGTTGGTCATTCACCCACTGAGTGTTTCCGCATGAAATTGAATAAGAGTACAAATTCAAATGAGCGGTCATCTACTAATGAAATTGTTTCCTTGATGAGAAGTCATGAGAGAGAAATTTTCGCTATAAATGAGAACCATAAGATTGAAGTTGAGAGAGAAATTGCCGCTATAAATGAGAACCACAATGTTGAAGTTGAGAGAGAACTTGCTGTTTTAAAAGAGCAATATGAGAAAGATGTTGAGAAAATTAATTTAGACAACAAGAAAAATGATTAAAAAAAAAAAAAAAAAAACAAGATAAAATGCAAGAGCGTATATCTTACTTGGAGGAGAATCAAATAAGTATATTTCAATTTCTGAAAAAAAAAACGCATCCGGATATGTTCGAGAAGGTAAATTCTTGTTATTTAAATTTATTCGTGATTTACAAAAATATAAAGTGTAGTTAATATTTATGATTTTTCATATAGGTGCCTGGAGCAAGCATGAGCAAGGGTTCATCTCTAGGAAATTACTTTGTAGACTCTTTTGTGCCGTCAACCTACAAGGAAACTATCTAATTGTTTCAACATTAAACTACTTTTGTTACTTAGATGATATAATGATATGGACTTCATTTTGTGGATTGGATAATATAGTGAAAATTATAAAGCATGTATTTTTATTTTGTAGGACTTTATTTTATGGTATGGATAATATAGTGATGTTATAAAGCATTTTATTTTTATTTTTGTGATATGTCGGCTTAATTTTGTAATATAAAGGATTTATTTTTTCCTTATGCGTATTTTGCTTCTTTTTTCATTATGTGTGTTTGACTTTATTTTTTGGTTTAGATAAAATACTCGTCGTTATAAAGCATGTTAATATAAAACTTCAATATATAATTTATACAAAACTCTGACATAAGACTGTGGTTAAGTATCAAAATAAAAAATAATAATGAATAAATGTTTAATTAAATAGTTTAAGATTGTATTAAGTATTAACAAAATAATAGATAAATAATAGTTAATTAGTGGTGTTGAAGTGAATTTGTCCAGGAGCCTTTCCAGTAGAGGGGCTCCAGTAGAGGCACTTATGAGACGTACACGAAACTGCCTCTAAATCGGATAGAGGTGCAAATAAGTATCTCTAAAGCCAAAAAAAAATATCTTTCTCAACAATATCTGTAGTAGTTATAATATTGTAGTAACTGTATATGTCATGTACCAGCTGATCCAATAATATTCATTTATATTATCCATTCAGCATGAGCGCACATTACTAAACCCATCTAAAAGTACAGTCCTTGACATTATGTGCGCTTATTAATTTTATCAGAAATGTCACAGGCTGTTCGTTGTCAGATTGTCCTTAATTTTCGGTTTTATCAATGACCCATTTATATATTTCCAAAGTTAAAAAAGACAAGAAACAAAAGATGAAGGCCAAACAAGCCAAATTCTATCACTCGGCATAAAGGAACTCCAAAGAGTGCTGAAGGTTGGTGCTTCGACTTCATATTCTCATGCAGCATAACATGATCACTGCAGGTCCGCAAGATATTTGTAATATATGAATATACCTCGTGTGAATATCATATGAATTTTATTAACATTTTGCCGGAACTTATTTTTTCTCCAATCAATCTTCATTACAGGATATTTGTGCATATATTGTGGGGCTAAAAATCCTAAACTGCGTCTATTCCGTTGCCAACGAAACAAATATTTCAATAACGGAATACTTGGCAGCTAAGATTATTACGGTTTCCATATCTATTTCGTTGGGTACAGAACTATTCCGATGCCAACGGAATGATGTTATTTTGTTCAATCAATTATCCAATAATTGATTATTTCGTTCATCAATTTATACATCATATGTATAACTAATTTTGAGATATTTTCTTCCTGCACAAATAGAGTTCATTGTGTGACCGTGTAGGTTTTATTTAACGTTGCCAACGATTTTGTAAAATCGTAAGTTATGAGTACCCTCTAGGCGATGTCATGGCTACCCATGTTAAATAAAATGATCGGCGATCATAAACCTATCTCGAATAGACGTTTTCTTATTCCTTTTGTGCTACGATATATGTCTTGATCACAAGGCACGGTAATATGTCATCCTTGAGTTTGATCAAAGTCTCTTTCCCGATTGAGAATGCATATGTTAGTAGTATGCCCTAGGCCAATATATTAACAACACATGTTAATCCATGTTAATGATATTAACAACATGTTAAACCATCGGTCAACACATGTTAACACATGTTAAACCATTTAGATCGAGTAAATGCAAAATGATATTAACAACACATGTTAATCCATTTTGAACAAGGCCATGTATTTCCTTCAGTCATAGTTCCTCATACATAAATTCATGGTGACATCAGGTCGTAGGAACAAACACACAACACATATGAGAATCACTAATGACATATACCATGCATATGTTAGTAGTATGCCCTAGGCCAATATATTTGAGACCTAGATGTATGGATTGTGTTAAACAAACATTGTGTTTATTTAGAGATATTTTATATAATAAATGCGTATTGGTTATTTTATTCTTATTACTAAAATGAACCTTGAATATGATATTCAGCTTTATATCATCAAAGTATGTGACTTTGATAGTAAAACTATAAAGTATTATGAATGATATTCTAAACCGTCTCTGATCATTCATAGGATGTTTGTGAGACAAACATACTTTATGATAAGCTATAAATGGACATCAGTATGAAGTTGACTGATGGTCACGTTTTACTGATCATGAATAAGAGTTATTAAGTCATTAACGTAAGTATATGTTAGAGACCATATATTGGATTGATCCCACCATGAGAATACTACATGGTTCGTGTCATTAGTTATTCTCAGTAAAGAATGTATCTGTAATCCTTAGACTTGAGATTATCTCAGTTTTCTACATGAGAAATTTTATACTTTAATATAATATAACATCGTCTTTAACAGGGTGGTCATAAAGATTATAATTAAGTATATAATAAATTATGCGGAGGAAAGAGTTTAATTAAGATATGATTTGTTCCTCTCATAAATTGAGAGAGATATCTTTAGGCCTCTTGATGATTTGATTGAAGAAACGTACGGCCGTGCTCGAGTGAATTACTAAGGAGTTATTAATGTCATTTCATGTTCAATCAAATTCGGTGTCAAGAAATATTTATCGACCAACGTAAGGTTGACACATACCATGCCTTATGGACGATATAGATATCGTGTAACAAAGGTATACAATGCATGAACCTAAATTAAGTTTGATCGAATCATCCATACTTGCTTAATTTGGGTAATCATGATGTCTTGCTAAAGGCCGCTCATGATTTATAATCCGTTGTGGTTATTGCCAACATTAAGTAAACCTACGGGGTCACACACAAAGAACAACTATTGAGACGTATACGGAAAAATCATAACTTATGTGATAAGTTGTATGAAGAGCTACATAGTCAAGTGACACATCCAATCCCGCATCTTATATGATAAGGTTTGTTGCATATATGGTTACATAGTTTCCATGCACATAGGATATGAAACTTATGGACTATATAGGCACAAGAGACACCCCAAAATGATATAGAAAAAGGCATATTATTTTCATCCAACTTTTATGAGACAAAAGGAGAGAAAAATCCGAAAATTATTCTCTTGTTATTTCGTGAGAAAAAATGAAGAACATATACTAGCATATATCGTTCTTTATCCGTTCAAAGGGGTTGTTCGTGTGGATACCGGTAGAAGACGAAGGGAAGTGCGGCGTCTTTGTAATTCGGGTTGAAACCGTGGTTTGTTTGGAGAATCGGTTTGTTTGGAGAATCGGTTTGCTTGGAGAATCGGTTCGTTTGGAGATCTCTTGGAGATCGATTTGTGAGACTGGTTAGGCGAAACATACAAAGGATCGGTTTGAAAACCGGTTTGGAATCGGACAAAGAAAAACGTCAACCTAATTCGCTTTCAATCATCACGGATTAATTGTAATCCGAAGGTACAAAGTTATGAACTTTTCTTTGATTTAATTGTAATTCGATTTTGTTTTGTTTTTGTTTTTCCGCTGCGTTATGAACGGTAGAAACCCAACAAGTGGTATCGAGCCAAGTGAATTCCAATTAAATTAAGACAGATAAACCATTTTCGAAATATTTCTTTGATTTTGAGGCGTTATTTTTCAATTGTTGAATTTTGATCATGAAAGGATGTGACTTCATGAAATGGTGCATGTGATGTATCTTGATCATGAACAGTTGCGATTTCATGAAAGGATGCGATTTCATGAAAGAGTTCATGTGATGTATATTGATCATGAAAGGTTGCGATTTCATGAAAGGATGTAACTTCATGAAATGGTGCATATGATGTATCCCGATCAAGAACGGTTTCGATTTCATGAAAGGATGCGATTTCATGAAAGGGTGCATGTGATATATCTTGATCATGAAAGGTTGCGACTTGATTGGAAGGATGCGACTTCATAAAAGGGTGCATGTGATGTATCTTGATCATGAAAGGTTGCAACTTGATTGAAAGGGTGCCTTGGATATGTCATGAAGGGATGCATGTGATGTATCATAACCTTCGGATGGGTGTCTAAATTTTATGAAAATGTGCGAAACTACGTATATGACACACTAAATAAATTTCGAAAATATGTATTCAACACATCAAGTTTTTTAAAGAAATTTTGAGTTTCGGCACTATATAAAATAAAATTTCTTCAGGGCGCTGCCCCTTGAAACCCTGCGGGGGCTCGCCCCTTGACCCGAACCCGCGCCACGAACCCCGCACTCACACATAGATTAATTGTAGACCCCGAATTTCATATTCGTAACGCCTTATACATATTTCGTAAAATGGTTTAAAGTACAACATAATGCATATAACATGGCCTATTAGATATGTGATGAATAGTTGTGATTTGTGTGTGATGATGTAATATATGTAATATATGTATGTATGTAAAAACGGGTATGGTTTCGTTCTTGGTTGATGTGATGTAATTTATTTTGATGGTTAATTGTGACGGGCATGGTTCTCGTTCATTTTATATATAATATAACTATCACGATCATACACATCATGGAGATGAAAGAGTTCACCGTGTAGGATTAGTGCCCTAGGCCAAATGTATTTGTTCTAGGAAATTGATTATGTATTAAGACATTATTATTTATTCAATAAAGGTTCTTTCTTATATATATGTGTGTATGGGTTGTGAATGTATATTTCTTATATCAACCAAGAATGACACTTCGGGTTCATGTCATCGGTATACGTGATTCCGATAGTAGAATTGTGAACCAACAAATGACATTCTAAACTGTCCCTAGTGATATGTAGGATGTTTATAGAGATAGACATACTTCGGGTAAGAAGCTACATATCCACACTAGTATATTCGCAAGGTTGGATGATCATGTTCGCGATCATGGACATAGAGATGGCAAGTCCCGGAATATAGGTACGTGTTAGAGAACACATCTTGGACTGACCACACTATGAGAATATGCATGGTATATGTCATTAGTGATTCTCATATGAATAGTGTGCTTGTTCCTACGACCTGAGGTCACCATGGATTCCTGTATGAGGAACTGCATACTTTAATATGATCTTACGTCATCCGTAACGGGATAATCATGAGGGTCATCGTTAGGTATGCACTGAATCTTGACGAGGAATGTGAGTGACCAAGATGGGATTTGTTCCTCTCATCATGAGGGAGATCTCTCTGGGCCCCCCGATGAACTAGGATGAAGGAAATGCATGGCCATGCTCAAAATGGATTAACATGTGTTGTTAATATCATTTTGTATTTACTCGAACTAATTCTCGATCGGGAAAGAGACTTTGATCAAACTCAAGGATGACATATTACCGTGATTTGTAATCAAGATGTATATCGTAGAACAAAAGGAATAAGCAAATGTCTATTCGGATAGGTTTACGATCGTTGATTATTTCATTTAACATGGGTAGTCATGACATCGGTCTAGAGGTTACTCATGAGTTACGATCTTTAGAAGATCGTTGCCGGCATTAAATGAAACCTACACGGTCACACAATGAACTCCATTTGTACGGGATGAATATCCTCAAAACAGTTATACATATGATGTATAAATTGGTGAACGAAATAATCAATTATCGGATAATTGATTGAACAAGACAGTGCCATTCCGTTGGAAACGGAATAGTTCCGTTCCCAACGGAATATATATATATATGGAAACCGTAATAACCTTAGCCGCCAAGTATTTCGTTATGGAAGTACCTATTCCGTTGGCAACAGAATAGTTCCGTTGGCAACGGAATATGCGTAGATTAGGGTTTTAGTTATGGTAACTGAGCAATCGTTCGTCTCTCTCTCCAGTATAAATAAAAGGACGGGGTCTCTCTATTTGAGACACAACTCGTAGCCCGAGAGGTCGTGTTTACACGTAAAAGAGAGAGAGAGAGAGAGAGAGAGAGAGAGAGTTTTGAGAGATATTCGGAAAGTATTTCCGGACATGTCTAGCCAAGAAAGGAAGAACTATGTCCTTGAAAGGCCCATTCCTAACCAGCCCGCCGATGATGCCGATCAAGAAGTGATAAACACTTATGCCAAGCATACAAGCGACTCTAATAATGTGACATGTCTCATGTTAGCCACCATGGATGCCGATCTTCAAAAGCAGCTTGAAAATTTAGAGGCATTTCCAATGTTGGCACAGCTCAAGAAAATGTTCCAAGAGCAAGCTAGAAATGAGAGGTATAATGCACATTGTGCATTAGCAAGTTGTAAGATGGTTCCCAACTCCTCGGTGAGTGCTCATATTCGAAAATGAAGGGGTACCTTGATCAACTTGAGAAACTAGGGGCAAAGGTTGGCAATGAGATGGCTACCGATTTGATCCTTATGTCTCTTCCTCCGAATTTCAAGCCATTTATAATGAACTATAATATGCATAACATGGACAAGAGTCTCACGGAGTTGCACGACATGCTAAAGAAATTCGAGGGGACTATGAAGATAAATGTTGTCAAGGATGTTCTCATGGTTCAGAAAGGCAAGGGTCAGAAGAGAAAAATCAAGGGAAAAGGTAAGGGCAAGGTGTTGTCCGAACCTAAGAGCAAGAAACCCAAGAAGGGTGTTTGTTTCTTCTGCAACAAACCAGGCCATTGGAAAAGAAATTGCCAGGCCTACTTGGAGGATCTAAAGAAGAAGAAGAAGAAGAGTAGTGAGTCTACTACTTCATGTATTAATATTATTAAAATTAATTTATCTACTTTCTCATCTTGAGTATTAGATACCGGATGCGGTACTCACATTTGTAATAATGTGCAGGGGCTGCAAATTAGTAGAAGATTGGCGAAAGGTGAAGTTGACCTGCGGGTGAGAAATGGAGCAAGAGTCCCCGCTTTAGCCGTGGGCATTTATTTATTATCTTTACCTTCTGGACTTGTAATAAATTTAAATAATTGCTACTATGTACCTGCTTGTGAACAAAAATATTGTATCGGTGTGGAGATTGATTTTGGATGGTTTTAAGTTTGTTATTGAGAACAATAACTTTACCATAAGTAAAGAAAATATTTTCTATGCGAATGGTCAATTAGAAAATGGTCTTTATGTTTTAAATCTTGATCATGAACATTACAAGTCTATCTATAACATTAATACAAAGAGATTTAAATCTAATGATTTGAATCCGACATATTTTCGGCTTTGTCGTTTAGGACATATAAATAAGAAACGCATTTCTAAATTCCACCAATATGGACTTTTAGACTCATTTGATTTAGAATCATTTGAGACGTGCGAATCTTGTTTATTAGGTAAGATGACAAAGGCTCCTTTCACAAAAAGAGGTGAGAGGGCAAGTGAGTTATTGGATCTCATACATACGGATGCATGCGGACCAATGAGCACACCGGCTAGAGGTGGTTTTCGATACTTCATTACTTTTACCGATGACTTAAGTAGATATGGATATGTTTACTTAATGAAACAAAAATCCGAATCTTTTGAATTGTTCAAAATTTTCAAGAGTGAAGTAGAAAACCAGCTAGGTAAGAAAATAAAAGCACTTCGAATATTTAAGCCTAGAGTTTGACGATCATCTTAAAGATTGTGGAATAGTTTCACAACCTACTCCTCCGGGAACACCTCAAGGGAATGGTGTCTCGAAAAGGAGAAATCGAACTTTATTAGATATGGTTCGGTCTATGATGACTCAAACAGTGATGGTGTTATGCCCTAGGCCAAAGTGTTTGTGACCTAGATGATGCATTATAATAACAAACATAATATTTATTCTAAGATATTTCATATAATATGTGCGTATAGGTTATTTTAATATAATTAAAATAGACCATGAATATGCAAATCAGCTTTATGTCATCAAAGTGCGTGGCTTTGATAGTAAAACTATAAAGTGTTATGAATGCTATTTCTAAATCATCCCTGGTCATTTATAGGATATTTGTGGAGACAAATATACTTGCGGATACATATAAATATATATTTATATACAAGCTATAAATGTACACCATTATATTAGTTGACTGATGATTATGTTTTACTGATCATGGATAAATAGTTATCAAGTCATTAACATAGGTATATGTTAGAGACCATATACTGGACTGACCCGCCATAAGAATGCTACATGTTTTACGTCATTAGCGATTCTTGTAACATAAAGTATTTATAGTCCTTTGACCTGAGATTGTCTCGGTTCCCAACATGAGTAATTTTATGCTTTAACATAATCTAACACTGCCTTTGACCGGGTAGTCATAACGGTTATGATTAGGTATTTAATGAATCATGTAGAGGGATGAGTGCAATCAAGACGGGATTTGTTCCTCTCATAAATGAGAGAGATATCTTTAGGCCTCTTGATGAATTGAACTGAAGAAATGTATGGCCATACTCAAATGAATTAATAAGAGTTATTAATGTCATTTGTTCTTGTTCAGTTTAATTCGGGATCAAGAAATATTAATCGATTAATATAAGGATGGCGTCTTACATGCCTTATGATCGATATAGATATCGCGTGACAAAGGGACTAAATACGTGATTGTTGATTAGGTAAATCGGATCACCGATATTCACTTAAATTGGGTAGTCATGATGGCTTGCTAGGGTCCGCTCATGATTTATAGACTGTCAAGTCTATTGCCAACATTAAGTGAACCTACGTGGTCACACACAAAGAACAAACCGAAACGGGCGCGAGAAAATCCTAGCGACTTATAGGATGAGTTGCATAAGAATGTCACAAAATATATTGTCATCTTATGTGATAAGATGTGATATATATGTATATAAAGACTATGAGCACAAAAGATCATGTAATCTAGAAGAGTCTAGATGATGGCGGATGGATAATGATGAGTGATGTCATACACATCTTTTAGTATGAACAGACATGACTCTTCACCTCTATATAAGGACATAGAGGGCTCCAAATTCATATATACAACACATCATCTCTCTCTCATTATTTCTCATTCTCTTTTGTGAGACAAAAGAGAGAAAATATACTTTCTAATTTGTATGACAAAATTATGAAAGGATGCTTTCTTTTTGTATGACAAAAATGAAAGAGTATGATTATATGAGAGGAATTAAATACATCTTTTGTGAGATAAAATAAGAAGAGTTTTCTTATGCAAGAGGAGAACAAGCTACTAGCATATATATTGTTCTTCTTCCCATTTTAAGAAGTTTGTTCGTGTGGACACCGGTAGAGGCGTTCGTACTTTCGGCGCTTGTGATCTATTCAGCCTAATAAGATGAGAATGGCTTGTTGAGAGTTTTGGTGGAGACCGATTGTGTGTGCGGTAGATGACATTCGCACGATCCGACCTAGACGGCCTAGACGGATGTAAAATCGGTTAGGACGGTAACCGGTTTAGAGACGCATGGACAACACACATGGTTTGAGCGTCACGGATTAAGCGTAATCCGAAAGGTATCTTTAAGATTTACTTCTTTGATTTAACCGATACGCACGGATCCTCGGATTGGTTTTGGACGAAATTTTTATTTTCCACGAGCGTTATGCACGTCCCGAAACCCAACAGTGGTATCGGAGCGACGTACGTGTTTCGGTTAAATTGAGTCGGTATATATGTGATATATACTATTTAGATACCATTTATAATTTTGATTTATAATTATAAGGCTTACATATAGAGTATTCAAGTGTTGAATATTCTTAATAGAAAAGATGCGATTAATAGATATGATCCAAGAGTTGCATCCAAAGAATGCGACTAAAGGATAAGACCAAAGGATGTGATCAAAAGATACGATGAATAGATGTGATCCGAAGTTGTATCCAAAAGATGCCGCCAAGGGACACGATCCAAAGGTTACGTCCAAGTATTGCATTCAAGAGTTGCGACTAAGAAATATGATCCAAAGGTCACGACCAAGGATTGCGTCTAAAAGGTGCGACCAAGGAAAGCGATCCAAAAGTTGAGTCCAAGAGTTGCGACCAAAGGGTGCGACCAACGGTTGCGACCAAAGGGTGCGACCAACGGATGTGATCCAAATGTCACGTCCATAAGGTTGCGACGTAAGGGTGCGACCAAAAGGTGCAACTAATGGGTGTGACCAAGGGATGCGATTCAAATGTCACATCCAAAAGACGCGACGAAAGATTGTGACCAACGGATGCGACCAAAGGGTGCGACCAAAAGGTGTGACTAACGGGTGTGACCAAGGGATGCGATTCAAATGTCACATCCAAAAGACGCAACGAAAGGTTGCGACCAACGGATGCGACCAAAGGGTGCGACCAAAGGGTGCGACTAAAATGTGCGACTAATGGGTGTGACCAAGGGATGCGATTCAAATGTCACATCCAAAAGACGCGATGAAAGGTTGCGACCAACGGATGTGACCAAAAGGTGCGACCAAAAGGTGTGACTAACGGGTGTGATCAAGGGATGCGATTCAAATGTCACATCAAAAAGATGCAACAAAAGGTTGCGACCAACGGATGCGACCAAAGGGTGGGACCAAAGGGTGCGACTAAAGGATGTGACCAACAGATGCGATCCAAATGTCACGTCCATAAGGTTGCGACGAATGGGTGCGATCAAAAGGTGCGACTAATGGGTGTGACCAAGGGATGCGATTCAAATGTCACATCCAAAAGACGCGACGAAAGGTTGCGACCAAAGGGTGCGACTAAAGGGTGTGACCAACGGATGCGATCCAAATGTCACATCCATAAGGTTGCGACGAATGGGTGTGACCAAAGGGTACGACCAAAGGGTGTGACTAAAGGGTGTGATCGAAATATCACGTCCAATAGGTTGCGACCAAGAGGTGTGACCAACGGGTGTAATCGACATGCGCAACTAAGAGGTACGACCGAAAAGGTGCAATCGCAAGAATTGCGACCTCTTGAATAGTTGTGTCTTCATGAAAGGGTGCATACAATGAATTGCCTTTTTGAAATGGTGCATGTGATGCATTATTTCATGAAAAATTGCATGTGATGTATTGAATTCATGAAAATATGCCTATGATGTATTAATGTGTAGAAAAATGTGTGTTGACAAAGTTGACCAGGTGTTGACCATGTTGATCATGTTGACAGTTGATTGTTGACCTCTTGTGTCGATTGTGGACTATGTTGATTGTTGATTGTATTGATTGTTAATAGTTGACAAACTAATTAACCCTTGAATGTTGACTATTAAATTGGTCAAAAGTTGATCATGACCTGGTCAAAATATTGATCATTGATTGTTGACCTTGTCAAATGTTGATCGTTGACCGAGTCAATGTTGACTAAATCAAACATTGAGTTTTTATCCGCCAAATGTTGACAATGATTACCGTGCCCCGAATTCGCATTCTTAAGCCTTTTTATATATATATATATATATATATATATATATATATATATATATATATATATATATATATATATATATATATATATATATATATTATAAATGGATAAATAATCGAAACATAATATGATTATGTCTATATTTGATATATTTGTTGATATGTGTTGATATAATAAGAGAGTTCATTAGGCATAACACATACATCATTGAGATGAAGGAGTTCTGTTGGGTTTCTACCATTCATAACGTAGCGGAAAAACAAAAACGAAACAAAATCGAATTCGAAACCCAAAAGAAGGATCCGTGAATTATAATTAAATCAAAGAAAAGTTCATAACTTTGTACCTTCGGATTACGCTTAATCCGTGATGATCAAAGTTTTCTTTGCTCGATCCAAACCGGTTTCCAAACCGATCCATTGAATGTTTTGCCTAATCGATCTCACAAACCGATCTCCAAACGAACCGATTCTCCAAGCAAACCGATTCTCCTAACAAACCGATTCTCCAAATAAACCGATTCTCCAAACAAAAATCACGATTTCAACCCAAATCACAAAGACGCCGCACTTCGCTTCGTGCTCTACCGGTATCCACACGAACAACCCCTTTGAACGGATAAAGAACGATATATGCTAGTATTCGTTCTTCATTTCTCTCACGAAATAACAAGAGAATAATTTTCGGATTTTTCTCTCCTCTTTGTCTCACAAAAATGGATGAAAAATATTATGCCCTTAATCTAATTTTGGGGTGTCTCTTGTGCCTCTATAGTCCATAAGTTTCATATCCTATGTGCATGGTAACTATGTAACCATATATGCAACACACCTTATTATATAAGATGTAGGATTGGATGTGTCACTTGACTATGTAGCTCTCCATACAACTTATCACATAAGTTATGATTTTTCCGTGTACGTCTCATTAGTTGTTCTTTGTGTGTGACCCCGTAGGCTTACTTAATGTTGGCAATAATTGTTAGTAGTATGCCCTAGGCCAATATATTTGAGACCTAGATGTATGGATTATGTTAAACAAATATTGTGTTTATTTAGAGATATTTTATATAATAAATGCGTATTGGTTATTTTATTCTTATTACTAAAATGAACCTTGGATATGATATTTAGCTTTATATCATCAAAGTATGTGACTTTGATATTCTAAACTGTCCCCGATCATTCATAGGATGTTTGTGAGACAAACATACTTTATGATAAGCTATAAATGGACATCATTCTCGTTAGTTGACCGATGGTCACGTTTTACCGATCACGAATAAGAGTTATTAAGTCATTAACGTAAGTATATGTTAGAGACCACGTCTTGGATTGACCCACCTTGAGAATACTACATGGTTCGTGTCATTAGTTATTCTTAGTAAAGAATGTATCTCGTAATCCTTAGACTTGAGATTATCTCAGTTTCCTACATGATAAATTTTATACTTTAATATAGTCTAACATCGTCTTTAACCGGGCGATCATAAAGATTATAATTAGGTATATAATGAATTGTGCGGAGGAAAGAGTTTAATTAAGATAGGATTTGTTCCTCTCATAAATTGAGAGAGATATCTTTAGGCCTCTTGATGATTTGATTGAAGAAACGCACACCCGTGCTCAAGTGAATTAATAACGAGTTATTAATGTCATTTCATGTTCAATCAAATTCGGTATCAAGAAATATTTATCGACTAACATAAGGTTGACGCATACCATGCCTTACGGACGATATAGATATCGTGTAACAAAAGGATACAATGCATGACATAAATTAGGTTTGATCGAATCATCTATACTTGCTTAATTTGGGTAATCATGATGTTTTGCTAGAGGCCGCTCATGATTTATAATCCATTGTGATTATTGCCAACATTAAGTAAACCTACGGGGTCACACACAAAGAACAACTAATGAGACGTATTACAGAAAAATCATAACTTATGTGATAAGTTGTATGGAGAGCTACATAGTCAAGTGACACATCCAATCCTACATCTTATATGATATGATGTGTTGTATATATGGTTATATAGTTACCATGCACATAGGATATGAAACTTATGGACTATATAGGCACAAGAGACACCCCAAAATCATATTAAGGGCATAATATTTTTCGTCCATCTTTTGTGAGAAAAGGAGGAGAGAAAAATCCGAAAATTATTCTTTTGTTATTTTCTCGTGAGAGAAATGAAGAACGAATACTAGCATATATCGTTCTTTATCCGTTCAAAGGGGGTTGTTCGTGTGGATACCTGTAGAGGACGAAGCGAAGTGCGGCGTCTTTGTGATTTGTGTTGAAACCGTGATTTTTGTTTGGAGAATCGGTTTATTTGGAGAATCGGTTTGTTAGGAGAATCGGTTTGCTTGGAGAATCGGTTCGTTTGGAGATTGCTTGGAGATCGGTTTGTGATATCGATTAGGCGAATTATTCAAAGGATCGGTTTGGAAATCGGTTTGGATCGGGCAAAGAAAGCCGTCAACCAAATTCATTTTTTATCATCACGGATTAAGCATAATCCGAAGGTACAAAGTTATGAACTTTTTTTTGATTTAATTGTAATTCACGGATCCTTCTTTTGGGTTTCGAATTCGATTTTGTTTCGTTTTTGTTTTTTTGCTGCTTTATGAAGGGTAGAAACCCAACAGTGGTATCAGAGCCAAGTGAATTCCAATTAAATTAAGATGGATAAACCATTTTCGAAATATTTCTTTTGATTTTGAGGCGTTGTTTTTCAATTTTTTTGAATTTTGGTAATGAACGGTTGCAATTTCATGTAAGGGTGCGACTTCATGAAAGGGTGCATGTGATGTATCTTGATCATGAACGGATGCGACTTCATGAAAGGATGCGACTTCATGAAATGGTGCATGTGATGTATCTTGATCATGAACGGTTGCGATTTCATGAAAGGATGCGACTTCATGAAAATGTGCATGTGATGTATCTTGATCATGAAAGGTTACGAATTCATGAAAGGATGCGACTTCATGAAAGGGTGCATGTGATGTATCTTGATCATGAAAGGTTGCGATTTCATGAAAGGATGCGACTTCATGAAAGGGTGCATGTCGTGTATCTTGCTTATGAAAGGTTGCGACATGATTGAAAGGGTGCCTTGGGTATGTCATGAAGGGATGCATGTGATGTATCATAACCTTCGGAGGGGTGTCAAAATTTTATGAAAAGGTGCGAAACTACGTATATGATACACTAAATAAATTTCGAAAAGATGTATTCAACACATCAAGTTTTTTTTAAAGAAATTTTGAGTTTCAGCACTATATAAAATAAAATTTCTTTAGGGACGCTGCCCCTTGAAACCCTGCAGGGGCTCTGCCCCTTGACCCCGCAACCTCGTACTCACGCATAGATTAATCATAGACCCCAAATTTCATATTCGTAATGCCTTATACATATTTCGTAAAATGGTTTAATGCACAACATAATGCATATAACATGGCCTATTAGATATGTGATGAATGATTGTGATTTGTGTGTGATGATGTGATGTGTGTAATATATGTATGTATGTAAAAACGGGCATGGTTCCGTTCTTGGTTGATGTGATGTAATTTATTTTGATGGTTAATTGTGACGGGCATGGTTCCGTTCATTTTATATATAATATAACTACCACGATCATACACATCATGGAGTTGAAGGAGTTCACCATCCACTTCATACGCATAATGGAGATGATAGAGTTCACCGTCCACCTCATACACATCATGGAGATGAAGGAGTTCACCGTCCACCTCATACACATCATGGAGAAGAAGGAGTTCATCGATGCCTTGTGGTTGAATGTATCTTAGGAAATGATCTTAATGATTGGCTTATTTAGATTATCAAGGCCATGTTATATCATATCATATTTATTTTATCTCGTGCATGTGATGTTACGTGATGAAATACATGATAAAATAAAACAACGAAACAAAAGATTAAACATAACAATCCCTCATATAATATTGAATCATAGAAATGCCTCCCATGTGTCTATACTTATTATCCCTTCGATCATGCAAAATTTGGGTATGCCAAAGCATAGTGAATTAGCATAATCTTAGGGTGATAAGAAGCGAGTAATGGTGATTCTCGATATTTAGACATGGTTAGATTCAACTAAACTATCAAGTCGGACTTGGGTTCGGGGCATATGATAGGATGCATACGCCGAGCATACGATGCTCATCCTATGGATTAAACGAGAGTTGTATGAGGTACAATTGGAAACGTTCCTACCTAAATAATTAGGTTCTAGGCGATGAGCCAAAGCTCACTAGGAACTTGATGAAATATGGATCTTGGCCCATTATGAAATTTAAAGTTAAAATTTCGAATCAACATTTGAGGGTTATTGATTTGAATAAAATAGTGGGAGTTAAACTTATATTAAAATATTTCAAATCACATATTAATATAAACCGCATTTAATTACGTGTAGAAAATGGCAACAAACAACACATCAACTTTAACATTGCGATCCGTCCTTGAGAAGGACAAGCTCAATGGGAAAAACTTCCTTGACTAGCATCGGAATTTGAGAATTGTTCTCAAACAAGAAAGGAAGAACTATGTCCTTGAAAGGCCCATTCCTAACCAGCCCGCTGATGATGTTGATCAAGAAGTGATAAACACTTATGCCAAGCATACAAGTGACTCTAATAATGTGACATGTCTCATGTTGGCCACCATGGATGCCGATCTTCAAAAGCAGTTTGAAAATTTAGAGGCATTTTCAATATTGGCACAGCTCAAGGAAATGTTCCAAGAGCAAGCTAGAAATGAGAGGTATAATGCACATTGTGCATTAGCAAGTTGTAAGATGGTTCCCAACTCCTCGGTGAGTGCTCATATTCGAAAATGAAAGGGTACCTTGATCAACTTGAGAAACAAGGGGCAAAGGTTGGCAATGAGATGGCTACCGATTTGATCCTTAGGTCTCTTCCTCCGAATTTCAAGCCATTTATAATGAACTATAATATGCATAACATGGACAAGAGTATCACGGAGTTGCACGGCATGTTGAAGAACTTCGAGGGGACTATGAGAACAAATGTTGTCAACGATGTTCTCTTGATTCGAAAGGCAAGGGTCAAAAGAGAAAATTCAAGGGCGAAGTCAAAGGAAAAGGTAAGGGCAAGGTGTTGTCCGAACCTAAGAACAAGAAACCCAAGGAGGGTGTTTGTTTCTTCTGCAACAAATTAGGCCATTGGAAAAGAAATTGCCGGGCATACTTGGAGGATCTAAAGAAGAAGAAGAAGAGTAGTGAGACTACTACTTCAGGTATTAATGTTATTGAAATTAATTTATCTACTTCTTCATCTTGGGTATTAGATACCGGAGGCGGTACTCACATTTGTAATAATGTGCAGGGGCTGCAAAGGAGTAGAAGATTAGCGAATTCGATTTTGTTTCGTTTTTGTTTTTCCGCTGCGTTATGAATGGTAGAAACCCAACAATAATCACAATGGATTATAAATCATGAGCGGCCTCTAGCAAGACATCATGATTACCCAAATTAAGCAAGTATAGATGATTCGATCAAACCTAATTTATGTCATGCATTGTATCCTTTTGTTACACGATATCTATATCGTCCATAAGTCATGGTATGTGTCAACCTTATGTTGGTCGATAAATATTTCTTGATACCGAATTTGATTGAACATGAAATGACATTAATAACTCCTTATTAATTCACTTGAGCACGGCCGTGCGTTTCTTCTATCAAATCATCAAGAGGCCTAAAGATATCTCTCTCAATTTCGAGAGGAACAAATCCTATCTTAATTAAACTCTTTTCTCCGCACAATTCATTATATACCTAATTATAATCTTTACGATCGTCCGGTTAAAGACGATGTTAGACTATATTAAAGTATAAAATTTATCATGTAGGAAACTGAGATAATCTCAAGTCTAAGGATTACGAGATACATTCTTTACCGAAAATAACTAATGACACGAACCATGTATTATTCTCAAGGTGGGTCAATCCAAGTATATGGTCTCTAACATATACTTACGTTAATGACTTAATAATTCTTATTTATGATCGGTAAAACATGACCATCAGTCAACTAACATACCGATGTCCATTTATAGCTTATCATAAAGTATGTTTGTCTCACAAACATCCTATGAATGATCGGGGACGGTTTATAATATCATTCATAATACTTTATAGTTTTACTATCAAAGTCACATACTTTGATAATATAAAGCTGAATATCATATTCAAGGTTCATTTTAGTAATAAGAATAAAATAACCAATACGCGTCTTTTTGGACATATCTCCGACATAAATAATTGTTATTTAATGTCGACAATAAATTTTGTATTATCTATAGTTCGAGTTTATCTATGAATGGTTATTAATTTATTATTGAGAATAATAATTTCACCATTCACAAATGTCAATTTTCTCTGGAAATGTCCAATAGAAAAATTACCGTATGTGTTATATCTAACAAGATAATTATTAGTCTATCTATAACATTAATATTAAGAATTTAAATCTAGCATTGTCGCTTGGTCTACTTAAATAAGATGAACACTTATTAAATCCATTAAGATGGATTTTCAAATTTATTTGATTTTGAATCATTTGAAACATGTGCAACTTATTTATTAGACAAGATGACATATACGTCTTTCACAAAGTAAGGTGAAAGCAAGCTACTTATTGGCTCTCATACATAGTGATGTATGTTCATCAATGAGTGAAGGTGCTAGAGAAAACTACTTCATCACTTTATTGAAACAATAAATTTGAATATTTTGAAAAGTTCAAAAGTTACAAATAATGAAGTAGAGAATAAAACTTGGCTTCGAAAAATCAAATTTCTTTGCTTGAGATTGAGGAGTCGAGAACCAAGTGTTTGATCATCGTGATAACTATATCGAACTTTATTAGATATAGTTCGATTATGATGAGTCAAATATATTGTCTATTTCTTTCGGGGTTACGCTCTTATTGCATTCATACTGAATATAATTCCATCTAAAGCAGTTGTAAAAGACTCCATATGCGATATGGACCGGTAGGTGTATCGAATATCTTTTATCAAGATTAGAGGATATGAAACTTAATTGAAGCATCATGCTCTAATCGGATTAGTGCTTATTGTGGAATATCTTAAGAAAAGTAAAGAATATTACTTCTATAATTAATATGAGAACAAAGTGTTTGTTAATCGAATATTATATCTCTTTGGAAGAAGTGTTTCCAAAAGAATTAGTGGGAGTAAATTTGAAAAGTTCAAATTCCACATACCGACAATAATATGCTCGGATGGAAATTAATTCAGATTTCAACTAGTGATTGAGTCTGCAATTAATCATCTAGACTCTCAAGATGTTGAATAGTCTCGAGTATATAACATAAGTGTATTTATGTAGATCTATTATAGTTATCGCAGTCCCGAAAAATATAGATTTTTCGTGTCTAATGATAAAAATTTCGTACTCATAGATGATGAGTCAACATTCTACTAATAGAATATGATGAGTCAAGGCTCTAATGGTTAGAGACTTTGAAAGTTGAGATGTAATCCATGTCCGACAATCAAGTTTTGAATTTGATTGATCCATCGGATGGAAATATGGTTTTAAAAGAAAGACCGACATGTATAATGTGCAAACATATAATTCATGATTTGTGGTTAGGTTAAACTCATAGTATAGACTATGATAATATTTTTCCAAGTCATCATGCTTATGTATTTCAGAATTTTCTTGGGCATATGTTCATAGTATGACTATAAAAGATGCCAAGTGGATGTTAAGACGTTTCTTGATAGAAACATATGAAAGTATGTATATGATACAACTTGAGAGTTTTGTCTATCCTAAAATTTTTGAAAAGAGTTTGCAAGTTGCACAAATTCATTTATGAATTAAAACAAACATCTCTAGGTAAATATTTATTATTTGATGAAATAATCAAACAGTTTGGTTTCATCAAAAAATTAAAGATAAATCTTATGTTGACAAGAAATTCAGTGGGAGCATAATTACATATGATGTGAATTAAGTGTAACAAGCACACATAAGTTTAATCTTAGTGAAAGTTACTAAATAATAATCAAGAGTATGATTATATACTTGAGAAGGATAACGTATTCTTCTTAGATTATGGTGGACATAAAAATATGCAAAGTATTTGCATATGACAATGTTTGATAATCTATTTAAGAACCCAATCCCACAAATGATGGTGATCATGTTAGGTCAACTGGTATGTGATACCACATGGATCAATGAGTATGAGATACTTGGTTGATTTGGCCTAGTGCAAGTGGGAGATTGATGGTGTTATGCCTTAGGCCAAAGTGTTTGTGACCTAGATGATGGATTGTAATAACAAACATAATATTTATTCTAAGATATTTCATATAATAAGTGCGTATAGGTTATTTTAATATAATTAAAATAGACCATGAATATGCAATTCGGTTTTATGTCATCAAAGTGCGTGACTTTGATAGTAAAACTATAAAGTGTTATGAATGCTATTCTAAATCGTCCCTGGTCATTTATAGGATATTTGTGGAGATAAATATACTTGCAGATACATATAAATATATATTTATATACAAGCTATAAATGTGCACCAAGTATATTAGTTGACTCGATGATTATGTTTTACCGATCATGGATAAATAGTTATCAAGTCATTAACAAAGGTATATGTTAGAGACCATATCTTGGACTGACCCGCCATAAGAATGCTACATGTTTTACGTCATTAGTGACTCTTGTAACATAAAGTATTTATAGTCCTTTGACCTGAGATTGTCTCGGTTCCCAACATGAGTAATTTTATACTTTAACATAATCTAACTCGCCTTTGACCGGGTAGTCATAACGGTTATGATTAGTTATTTAATGAATCATGTAGAGGGATGAGTGCAATCAAGACGGGATTTGTTCCTCTCATAAATGAGAGAGATATCTTTAGGCCGCTTGATGAATTGAACTGAAGAAATGTATGGCCATACTCAAATGAATTAATAAGAGTTATTAATGTCATTTGTTCTTGTTCGATTTAATTTGCGATCAAGAAATATTATTCTATTAATATTATTCTAGTAATATACGGATGATGTATTACATGCCTTATGATCGATATAGATATCGTGTGACAAAGGGACTAAATACATGATTGTTGATTAGGTAAATCGGATCACCGATATTCACTTAAATTGGGTAGTCATGATGGCTTGCTAGAGTCCGCTCATGATTTATAGACTGTCAAGTCTATTGCCAACATTAAGTGAACCTACGGGGTCACACACAAAGAACAAACCGAAAAGGGCGCAGAAAATCCTAGCAACTTATATGATGAGTTGCATAAGAATGTCGCAAAATATATTGTCATCTTATATGATAAGATGTGATATATATATGTATATAAAGACTATGAGCACAAAAGATCATGTAATCTAGAAGAGTCTCGATGATGGCATATGGATAATGATGAGTGATGTCATACACATTTTTTAGTATGAAGAGACATGAATCTTCACCTCTATATAAGGACATAGAGAGCTCAAAATTCACAACACAACACATCATTCTCTCTCTCATTATTTCTCATTCTCTTTTGTGAGACAAAAGAGAGAAAATATACTTTCTAATTTGTATGACAAAATTATGAAAGGGTGCTTTCTTTTGTATGACAAAAATGAAAGAGTGTGATTATATGAGAGGAATTATATACATCTTTTGTGAGATAAAATAAGAAGAGTTTTCTTATGCAAGAGGAGAACAAGCTACTAGCATATATATTGTTCTTCTTCCCGTTTTAAGAAGTTTGTTCGTGTGGACACCGGTAGAGGCGTTCGTACTTTCGGCGCTTGTGATCTATTCAGCCTAAGAAGATGAGAATGGTCTCGTTGAGAGTTTTGGTGGAGACCGATTGTGTGTGTAGTAGATGACTTCCGCACGATCCGACCTAGACGGCCTAGACGGATGTAAAATCGGTTAGGACGGTAACCGGTTTAGAGACGTATGGACAACACGCATGGTTTGAGCGTTACGGATTAAGCGTAATCCGAAAGGTATCTTTCGGATTTACTTCTTTGATTTAACCGATACGCACGGATTCTCGGATTGGTTTTTGAAGAAATTTTTGTTTTCCGCTGCGTTATGCACGTCCGAAACACAACAAACAGATCTTCCGATATCCTTTTGGGGTTATGCCATTGAGACCGCCGCGTTCATACTAAACATAATTCTATCAAAAGCCGTTCAAAAGACTCCATATGAGATATGGACTGGGCGGAGTCCCACATTGTCTTTTCTAAAGATTTGGGGTTGTGAAGCTTATTTGAGGTGTCAAATTTCCGACAAGTTAACACCGAAATCGATAAATGCTTATTTGTGGGATATCCTAAAGAAACTAAAGGATATTACTTTTTCAATCCATCCGAGAACAAAGTATTTATTGCTCGAAATGGTATCTTTTTGGAAAGAGAATTTATTTCTAAAGGAACTAATGGGAATAAAGTACACCTTGAAGAAATTCAAGATCCACTAATTAGTAATGAACAACCATTAGAAGATCCACTAGTCTCTTCAAGAGTTGACGAGTCCGGTCTTGAAACACAAGATGCTCCTCGTAGATCCGGTAGAGTTCGTCATGAGCCCGAGAGATATGGATTTCTCATGACTGATGATAAAAATGTGGTGCTCATAGATAAACCCACATCTTACCAAGAAGCTATGAAGGATCCTAATTCTCATAAATGGTTAGAAGCCATGAAAACTGAGATGCAGTCCATGTACGATAATCAAGTTTGGAACTTAATTGATTCACCTGAAAGTTCAAAGACCATTGGGTGTAAATGCGTTTTCAAAAGGAAAACCGACATGGACGGAAATATGCATACCTATAAAGCGAGACTTGCTGCGAAAGGTTTTCGACAAACTCATGGTATGGACTATGACGAAACTTTCTCACCGGTTGTCATGCTTAAATCGATTAGAATTCTGCTTGCCATAGCTGCATATTATGACTATGAGATATGGCAAATGGATGTCAAAACAACTTTTCTTAATGTAAATTTACTCGAGGATGTGTATATGACACAACCCGAGGGTTTTGTTGATCCTAAGAATTCTGATAAGGTTTGCAAATTGCGGCGATCCATTTACGGATTAAAGCAAGCATCTCGGAGTTGGAATCTTCGTTTTGATGAAGTAATTAAAGGTTTTGGTTTTATCAAAAATGAAGATGAACCTTGTGTTTACAAGAGGGTTAGTGGGAGCGCAATAGTTTTTCTAGTACTTTATGCGGATGATATATTACTCATTGAAAATGATGTTCCGACTTTAACAAATGTTAAGACATTTTTAGGAAAGTCTTTTGCAATGAAGGACCTAGGAGATGCCGCTTATATACTCGGCATTAAGATATATAGAGATAGATCTAAAGGGCTCATAGGTCTAAGTCAAACTACCTATATTGACAAAGTGTTGACATGATTTGGAATGGATGATTCGAAAAGAGGTTTCATACTAATGTCACATGGCATAGAATTGAGTAAGACTCAACGTCTTGCTAATCAGGAAGAACAAAATCGCATGAATAAAATTCCGTATGCTTCGGCTATTGGATCTATCATGTATGCCATGCTTTGTATTAGACCAGATGTATCATATGCATTAAGTGCAACTAGCAGATATCAATCTGATCGCGGTACAAGTCACTGGACAACAGTCAAGAATATTCTGAAGTACTTGAGAAGAACTACGGATTCATTCTTGGTTTATGGAGGATTTGAAAGTGAGCTAGTTGTAACAGGTTACACGGACTCAAGCTTTCCAACCGACAATGATGATTTTAGATCGCAATATGGTCATGTGTTTTGTTTGAATGGAGGTGCAATAAGTTGGAAAAGTTGCCAACGGAATGATGTTATTTTGTTCAATCAATTATCCAATACTTGATTATTTCGTTCATCAATTTATACATCATATGTATAACTATTTTTGAGGTATTTTCATCCCGTACGAATGGAGTTCATTGTGTGACCGTGTAGGTTTTATTTAACGTTGGCAACGATCTTCTAAAATCATAAGTTATGAGTACCCTCTAGAATGATGTCTTGACTACCCATGTTAAATGAAATGATCGGCGATCATAAACGTATCCGAATAGACGTTTGTTTATTCCTTTTGTGCTACGATATATGTCTTGATCACAAGGCACGGTAATATGTCATCCTTGAGTTTGATCAAAGTCTCTTTCCCGATTGATAAATAGATCGTGTAAATACAAAATGATATTAACAACACATGTTAATCCATTTTGACCATGGCCATGCATTTCCTTCAGTCCTAGTTCATCGGGGGGACCAAAGAAATCGCCATCTTGGTCACTCACATTCCTCGTCATGATTCAGTGCATACCTAATGATGACCCTAATGATCATCCTGTTACGGATGACGTAAGATCATATTAAAGTATGCAATTTCTCATACATAAATTCATGGTGACCTCAGGTCATAGGAATAAACACACTACTCATATGAGAATCTCTAATGACATATACCATGCACATGTTAGTAGTATGCCCTAGGCCAATATATTTAAGACCTAGATGTATGGATTGTGTTAAACAAACATTATGTTTATTTAGAGATATTTTATATAATAAATGAGTATTGGTTAATTTATTCTTATTACTAAAATGAACCTTGAATATGATATTCAGCTTTATATCATCAAAGTATGTGACTTTGATAGTAAAACTATAAAGTATTATGAATGATATTCTAAACCGTCCCCGATCATTCATAGGATGTTTGTGAGAAACATACTTTATGATAAGCTATAAATGAACATCAGTATATTAGTTGACTGATGGTCACGTTTTATTGATCATGAATAAGAGTTATTAAGTCATTAACGTAAGTATATGTTAGGGGCCATATATTGGATTGACCCACCATGAGAATACTACATGGTTCGTGTCATTAGTTATTCTCAGTAAAGAATGTATCTATAATCCTTAGACTTGAGATTATCTCAGTTTCCTACATGAGAAATTTTATACTTTAATATAATCTAACATCATCTTTAACCGGGCGGTCATAAAGATTATAATTAGGTATATAATGAATTATTGCGGAGGAAAGAGTTTAATTAAGATAGGATTTTTTCCTCTCATAAATTGAGAGAGATATCTTTAGGCCTCTTGATGATTTGATTGAAGAAACGCACGGCCGTGCTCGAGTGAATTAATAAGGAGTTATTAATGTCATTTCATATTCAATCAAATTCGGTGTCAAGAAATATTGATCGACCAACGTAAGGTTGACACACACCATGCCTTATGGATGATATAGATATCGTGTAACAAAGGGATACAATGCATGAACATAAATTAGCTTTGATTGAATCATCCATACTTGCTTAATTTGGGTAATCATGATGTCTTGCTAGAGGCCTCTCATGATTTATAATCGGTTGTGGTTATTGCCAACATTAAGTAAACCTACAGGGTCACACACAAAGAAGAACTATTGAGACGTACACAGAAAAATCATAACTTATGTGATAAGTTGTATGAAGAGCTACATAGTCAAGTGACACATCCAATCCCGCATCTTATATGATAAGGTATATTGCATATATGGTTACATAGTTATCATGCACATAGGATATGAAACTTATGGACTATATAGGCACAAGAGACACCGCAAAATGATATAGAAAAAGACATATTATTGTCGTCCAACTTTTGTGAGACAAAAGGAGAGAAAAATCCGAAAATTATTCTCGTTGTTATTTCGTGAGAAAAAATGAAGAGTATACTATCATATATCGTTCTTTATCTGTTCAAAGGGGTTGTTCGTGTGGATACCGGTAGATGACAAAGCGAAGTGTGGTGTCTTTGTGATTCGGGTTGAAACCGTGGTTTATTTGGAGAATCGGTTTGTTTGGAGAATTGGTTCGTTTGGAGATCGGTCCGTGAGACCGGTTAGGCGAAACATACAAGGGATCGGTTTGGAAACCGGTTTGGAATTGGGCAAAGAAAAGCGTCGTCCTAATTCGCTTTCGATCATCATGGATTAAGCATAATCCGAAGGTACAAATTTATGAACTTTTCTTTGATTTAATTATAATTCACGGATCCTTCTTTTGGGTTTCGAATTCGATTTTGTTTTGTTTTTTGTTTTTCCGCTGCGTTATGAACGGTAGAAACCCAGCAAGCATATTCCCATTGTGTGGACAGTTCAAGACGTGTACTCTAACACGTACCTATATTTCCGAGTTGACATCCCTATGTCTATGATAAGCGAGAATATGATCATCCGGTCTGCGCATATACTAGTGTAGATATGTAGCTTCTTACCCGAAGTATGTTTATATTTATAAACATCTCACATATCATTAGGGACAGTTTAGAATGTCATTCGTTGGTTCACATTTCTATTATCGGGATCACGTATTCGATGACGTAAACCCGAAGTGTCATTCATTGTCAATCTAATATATGTAAATATATTAGTCACCCATACACTCAATCATATATGAACTAAATAAACATGTTTCTCATAATCTAATCTCTAGTCTAACACTTTGTCCTAGGGCATAATTCCTTCGGGATTCATGTATGTGGAACCGCATACTTTAATATCATCCTACATCATCCGTAAAGGGATGATCATTAGGGTCATTGTTAGGTATGCACTAAATCATGATGAGGAATGTGAGTGACCAAGATGGGATTTGTTCCTCTCGTCAAGAGAGAGATATCTCTGGGCCCCCCGATGTACTAGGACTGAAGGAAATACATGGCCGTGCTCTAAATAAATTAACATGTGTTGTTAATATCATTTTGTATTTACTCAGTCTAATTCTCGATCGTAAAAGAGACTTTGATCAAAGTCAAGGATGACATACTTTCATGCCTTGTGATCAAGACATATTGTAGAACAAAAAGAATAAGCAAACGTCTATTAAGATAGGTTTATGATCCATGATCATTTCATTTAACATGGGTAGTCGTGACACCGAGTCTAGAGGTTACTCATAACTTACGATCTTTGGAAGATCGTTGCCGTATTAAATGGAACCTACACGGTCACACATAGAACAACATCTAGTCGGGAAGGAAATGCTCTTAAATGGTTATTCATATGATGTATAAATAGGTGAAGGAAATAATCGATCATTGGATGATTGATATTAGGGTTGTCAATGGATCGGATTCGGATCGGATCCATGCAATATCCAAACCCAAATTCGTTTCAAGTTTAGAAGATCCAAATGCGGATCCAAATCCATTAAAAAAATTAAGATCCACATGCAGATCCAAATCCATTAGCTAACGGGTTTCGGATCCTATTATGAAGTTTTAAACATGAGTGTATAAAAAATAATCACCATAACATAAGCCATAAAGTTGCCATAAAATTTATCTAATACACCTCATAATCGTACATAATATTCTAATACAAAATAAAATTACGTTACATGAGTAAATTATTATAATGTCATGAAGTATTTCTAAATAATGGAATAATAATGTATTTGAAGAGATCAATAAAGCACGCATCAATTTTCGAATCAAATTGCACCTTCGAAGACATGGTAGAATAAACTTCAACAATATTATCCCGAGATGAATCTATTAAGAATAAATAAATGAGTTCATAATAATAAATAAAAAAGATACTAAACAAGTATATTATATATTATTAATATTTAAAAGTTACATTTTATGTGATCTTTATTCATCTTCTAAACTTATTTTTATTCATCTTCTTTCATAAAATCCAGGTCAATTCAACGTATCGCAAAGAAAATTATATATTACATGTCATCATCTTTTTCATGCTCCATAATTGATGAAAATTTTGGATGAAAAATATTCTAACGCTCTCGTTTGTTAATAGAATTTATTAGAAAATAAGAAGTAATTTTAAGGCTAACATGTAAGCTTAATATTTATATTTGAACATTCTATGTGCCATATTTATTATGTAAATCATGGTATTTTTTGTCTTTTACGCTCATTGATATAGTTTCTTTTATTATTTTTCTTGTTTCCTAAGTAATGCAACTATAAAAGTAACAAATAAATGGTCTATAATTTTTACTATAGATACCAACTAATAATATGTATATCTAATTATGAGTTATCGGATTCATATCGGGTTTCGGATTCGGATCTTGTTATATCCAAATCCAAACCCGATAAGCTAATGGATCTTCTTCAAAAATCCATATGCGGATCCATTTTGTTTTCGGGTACATTTTTATGATCGAAATGCGAATCCATTCATGCGGACTCGGATCGGGTTATCGAATTTTGGAGATCCATTGACAGCCCTAATTGATATGATTGATTGTGCATAATCGGCACAGTTCCGTTGGCAATGGAACAATTCCTTTAGCGATAGAACTCGGCCAATTCCTCGGCCGCCAAGTTTTCTGATTAGGAAACCCCATTACGTTGGCAATGAGAATAGATCCATTGGGAATGGAATAAGCGCCGAAATTAGGGTTTTAGTTATGGTAACCGAGCAATCCTTCGCCTCCCTCTCTAATATAAATATAGGGGCAATCCCCCTCCGTTATACACACATTACAAAGCCTCCAAGCTGCCATAATATAGAGAGAGAGCCTCATGAATGTATTTCCGGACTTGTCTAGCCGAGTCCGGTTATTCTGACGATTCGAAGTTCGATGTGAATATGAGTAGACATCTTACGCTTTGAAGACTAGAGAGCGATCGGTTTCTTTTTTGTAGAAGAAACAAGGAGTTCGTTCGAGTTGAGCTTTGGGAGCACAGAGGAAATGGAAGCGTAGCGTAGCGGTTCGAGACCTACATCCGCTGTAATCTCCCGGATCGGGAAGATCCGAGGTAAAATTTTTAATAGTTAATCTCATACTTTCCGGGGCGGGTTGAATCCGTAGGTTCCGTTGCGCATGTAACGTACATGGCTATGAATTCCCCAACATCAACCTCGATTTATGGCGCCGTATTCGAGTGGGACAATTATTAATTTTTTGTGTAAATTCTCTACTTTTTTTAGTTATTAATTTTTTGTGAAAATTTGAAGGGTTTTGGTTTCTAATAAGTTGAAGTGTTGATGATTGGTGGTACTAAATTCTTTTACTTTTTGTAGTTTTTGTGTAAATTCTTTACTTTGTTGGTTATTATTTTTTTTGTAAATTTGAAGGATTTTGACTTGTAATATATTGAAGTGTTGATGGTTGGTAGTGTGTATGACATTATATATTCTTCCCTTCACTCTTATTTAGAAACACAAAGTTCTATTCTTCTATAATTTTGAATATATTTTCATAATTTTGATAAGAATGAGTAATGTCACATTTATAAATGTAGATTGCGGGATGTAAAGCATGTCGTTTGATACTCGAAAAGCTTCAGTGCCTCATTTTTGTAATACAAAATTTAACTGAAGAAAAAAAATTGAATTACCGGAATAAGATTTGAGTTTTTTACATTTGCATCCAATAGCGTTTCGAAATCTGTGGTGTTCATTTCGCCCTAAGTTACCATCACAATGAAAGATCTTTTTTTTACTAACAATAAATATTTTCCGGTCACACCATGGAATGCAGTATGCATACATGGACTTATAGACGAGAGAGAGAGAGAGAGAGAGAGAGATCCGGATGAGAGAGAGGCGCCTATGTGGAGGAACGGGGATGAGATCTGTTTCAATGGAGGTGTTTCATTGGGAGTAGGAAATAAAATGGGGATGAATCTGTCGTTTGGGGAGAAAGAAAGTTCCAAGAAAAATTGAGAGGATGAAAGGCATGAATTATGGGGGAATATTTATGTCTAATTATGTAACTAAATTACTCCCGCTATTTGGACGGCTGAGATTAAATCTTGATTAAGAGTTTATATTCTCCTTTGGGTAGGAAATAAGAGCTCAATTAATACCACAGCCACCGAAAATACCCTCCTAATTTTAACAAGTCCTCATTTAATTCATCATTAAGTTAAAAAAAGAAGTGGAGTACCAAAGACATGCTTTTAGGACAGATAGTTGGAGCTTTGGGTTATTTTTCGCATAATTACCTAAATTGCCCTTTTATTGTTTCACGGAATGGGATTGTATAACTATCCCAGTTAGTAATTTCTTTGTTTTGTTGTTGAATTTGCAGCTATTTCCTTATTATCTTTACTTGTTTTAATTCTTTTCTTTTCCTGTAATTTTCCTTTTTGAGGAATAAACTCTACAAATCCAATAAAGAAACTTCTTGCGTGTGTTTTAGTCCGAATTGAAGTCGGTAATATGAGAATTGGTATCAAAGCGGTAGATCGCAGAGGGCATGAGTTAGATAGATCAGTGAAGAGGCTCAAGAGAGGTCCGATTGATCTATTCTTATTGTATGAGTGTGGGTACTAGAGCTTAGGAGAAATCAATGGAAGAATTTAAATGTTCCGTTGGCAAGGTGCGGGAAGATGTGAATCGAAGTTTGGAGGGTCGATGAGACAATCGGCCAAGGTTGAATGTCGGTTGAGGGATCATGTTGCGGCTGTGAACAATACGAGTTAAGAGCATGAATGATAGAATGACCAGATAAGAGACCCAAATAGAGAGATTACTCAAGGTGGTGATTGGTATGGAAAAGTTTAATCCCGAATCTAGTGGTAGTGAATAATCGAACTCCGAGGAGATGAGTACTAATGGATATGGTGGTAGAGTGGAAGAGAATACTGAATATTAGATTCCATCCAATGACAAGGGAAAGAAGGTGTATCTGCCAAGGTCAGACTTCCCTTTGTTTTGAGGGATCAAAACCTAGAGATTGGATTTCTAGGGTTGAGTTTTACTTTGAATTGTATACTGTGCAAGAAGAGAAAAAGACTAAGGTGGTATTGCTACATTTGGAAGGAAGGGTTTTGGAGTGGTTTAGGGTTATCAAGCTTCAAAAGGTATCACTCAATGGAGGGTGCTTGAATGATGACGTCTTGTATAATTTTAAGAGAAGTGGTATCCTAGACCCAATTAAAGAGTTCAGGACATTCCAACATAATGGAAAGGTAAATGAATATATTGAACAATTTGAGGTAATTATTAGGTACATGTTCATGGAATAGAACTCACAATTAGAAGAAGAATTCTATGTGAAGGCTTTTGTAAATGCATTTGGGTTTAAACCTATGATCCAGTCTTCAACTTCAAATAAAAGATGGAAGGAAGTAGTGGCACAGAAGGTTCCTAGTTAGAAAACTTGGATTAGCCTGAATTGTATGAGCAAAGGAGAAAGACATGCCAATGTTACAAATGTGGGATAAATTTCATCCTGGTCATATTTGTAAAAATCTAAATGTGATAGTGGAGGTAATACAAGAAGCTAAAGATGAGGAGGTTAGTGCTGAAGCTGAAATTGAAGAGAACAGTGAGGGGGGCAGCCTGAATGTCCAAACCATAATTTGTAAACTAACTAGAAAGGCATTAAGGTTCAAGGAATGAACAGGGGCAAAAACAAATTGCAGCTTTAATTGATAGTGGCAGCTCACATTCATTTGTGAGTGTCAGTGGTATTTAATTCGGTTTATCATTCATTATTGTTATTATTCTTGTATCTTACTTATTTGAGATTTATCTTGTGCGATATATTATATACTCGAACTTGCAGAGGTCACGTAATTTTTAGTATACAGGTGAATAGCGAAGGACCGAAAAGAGAAAATAAATCCCCAACCACGCAAGATCAACTTGGCTACTCTCGTGAAAGTAGCCGGAGCACCTCGGGGAGCAACAGGCTTGCACGAGCCGACCGACTACCGACTTCGGGATGATAAGTGATAGACCTTATTATGCATTGGAAGCAAGGACCACGGTGGTACGTGGACTAGATACATTGCAAAGGACTTCATAGATCTTAACGAATAACCAACTCCGGAGGACATGTGAGCACGGAGACAAGTGAGACCTCCACGTCGCGAGAATGTTACCCAAGGAAAGATCCCCCTCACAAGCAGAGACCAACAACAAGGCAAACCATACGACATGCTTCCGACTCCGGAGGACGGGTGAGAGAGGCCTCGGCGCAGAAGATAAGGCGAGAGCCTTCTACATCGCGATAAGGAAGAACTACAATTCACGAGGAACCGACAAACCTATCAAGTGGATTGAGGGTGAAACCATCAAGCTCTAGAACCCTTCGTGCCGCCCTCTCCATTGTATTTCATCCCGCGCACACGGTGACAATGCGTGCGGGGATCATGATCAATCACTTTCTATCTTTATCTTTCTTTCATTCAATCATCATATAATTATTCTAGTTTGACTCAACGCAACTATTGTTAGGTTCAATACAAGCCTTTTCGTGGACCGACCCCCTGCTTACCATTTTTCTGCGTACAAATAAAGAGGATTTATAAATATCATTTGAGTTGTCGTTATACGACAGGGGCCTATCAAGGAAATAAGGCTTCTATTTCTCTCAATGAGAGTTTGTTCCTACATAGCTGGATTGGCCCTTCTCAATTATTATTATTATTATTATTATTATTATTATTATTATTATTATTATTATTATTATAAATTTTTCTCTCTCATATCATTAAGACACATATGCATTTGATATTGATTATTAGATTTGATCATCTAACGGTTAAGCTTTAGCCATGTATCACAAGATTTTCTTACATAAAAAACTTACTAACATTTCATAAGTGATGATTATAAATTAAGTGGCTTGACTAATTTTTATTATATGTGGCCATTCTAAATTGTTTTGAAATATCAGATGGTAAATAAAACCAAACAAAATAAAAAAAATCATATAAATGACCATATTATAAGATTTGAGGGCTCCCCATATAAATGCGCCTTTTTTTTATTTTCTATTATTTCTATATAATTTACACACAAAAACTGAATAACTATTGATTAAAAATAAGATACAAAATTCATATTATATTTTCTTTTGACAAAACAAAATTTATATTGCATAACAGGTTCCGGTAATTTCGACTGGCTTTAGTATATATTTAAACATATTAGAATTTAGAATCATACAATTTATGACTATTGTATGATGAAATAAAAAAAATATAAAGTTTGTCCAATTTATATATTTTTTATGATGTTAAAAATAGTTTGAACTAGTATAAAACAGATGTTACATAGGATAAACCTTTATCCTTCATATGACTTTTTGTTTGAGACTACATACTATCCAAGATATTTAATACTAATTTTGAGGGTACATGTTTGGTAGGACTACTTTTCAACTTTTGAGTGTTACTTAAATTTTCCATTTACTCAATATAACCCTCTAATTTTAGTATTTATTCAATTGACCCAACTATATAATACATGACGGGGGCCAAATGTTATAAGTAAAGGATCAAAATGTAAATTTATAAGGGCTAATAACAAATTTTAAAATTTATAGGGGGGGGGGGTGTAAGGCTCCCCTCGATCCCCTCTAACTCCATCCGTAGATATCTTGGTTTCTTAACGTATTCGGATACGGATATTATTCATATCCAAGTTAAGATTTTGTACATTTAAGGGTGTAAACGGAAAGAAAATTATCCGACCGACCCGTATTCATATCCGCAAAAAATCATATCCAAATAAAAATTATCCATATCCGAACGGATACAAATATAGATACAGATACACATTGGGATCATTTTATTCGGATACGAATTTGGTTATCTACTTGGCTCCCGGATACGAATAATTTGCTATTCGGATAATATCCGTTTTCGAATATTTCACTCTAAATAGATACATATACGGATACATGTATGGATATTTTCATATTTTTTATCATATTCGGATGCGGATATTATCCATATCCATATTAATATTTTGTTTCTAATTCTTTTAAATCTTTCTCGAAAGTTGTTACAATTTATTAACTACGTCGTCACAAATAGTTAAAAATTTAGAAATGTTTCAAATATTTCTGTAAATTTTTGAGACAACTGTTTGTATTTATTTTTGACTAAATTAGTATTACGTTGTGCGATAATACTAATTTCTATTATAATTTAATATAAATATTGTTATTAGCTAAATTACGTTTAAATTACTTTTTAAGTAATCTTACTGAAATTTTGCGCAATGTTTAGATGTTTAGATGTTTATGAGCCTTATTTAGATGGTTAGAAGGATTAGCTAGTTATATTTAAATGTTTAGATGTTTATGAGCCTTGGATGATCAATTTTTTTGGCTGCTCCTATTAATTAAGTGATAATTCCTCAATTTTTTTCTTATACATAAAGTTTTTGTAATTTGGGTTTCTATGTACACGTGTCCAATTTTTTTATATTATATAAACATAATACCAACTAAAGTGTTACGGGTCAGTTTTCTGATTTCAACGAGTTGAAGGAAACTTTGTGACACCGTTACAAGCAATGCTATTAAACCCGGACCGGACACCGACCCGGTCGAGTCCCGGGTCACTAGTTCACCAGTCGGACCGGCGGGTCGCCTGCCGATGGTGAACCGGTCATTGATTTTAAATCTTGGTATATATTATTTGCATATCTCGACTTGAAAATTTAAATCTATTAATATACAAAAAATACCAAACAAAAAAACTCTTAACTTATAAATGCCAAGCGTTAATCTCTTAACTCACAAATGCAAAATACAAAATTCTTAAATAATTTAAAATCATACGAATACAACACATAAACATAAATTTCAATACTTGACTGACTAATAATAAGCAATTAACATCAAAATAAATCAAATAAATTAAAAAAAATCAAAATCAACTTTGGCTCAACCAAAAGTCCAATGATGGACTGTTATGTTCTCTTGACATGTATCATCATTTCCAACTGCATCTCCTTGCATATCTTCATGTTCTGCACCATCATTTCCTTGGGTTTCATTAATAGTTGTTGCTTGTTCCTCAGATTCATCACCACAATTCAAGTCGCAATTCAAGTCGTCTAAGTTCAAGATATCATCTATAATAATGTACAATAAGAGACTTATAAATAAAATGAATTAACAGCTATGTTGCACGGACACGGACACGGATGTCGTGTCCGACACGACACCGACACGGCGACACGGAGAATCTCAAAATTCATCGGGACACGACACGTTAAATATATATATTATTATATTATTTTTATGAATAAAATATATAATTTAATTATTGTATATATTATTTATGTCAATTTTATTTTATTTTAAAGAATTATACATAATGTTTTTATCATATAATTAGAAAGTTATACGTAATATTTTATAATTGTTACAATATATATAATATTTGAAGTTGCACTTTTATACGTGCATACAAGATATTTGATATTTTACATATTTATGTATGGAAACTTGAAACTAAATAATCAAAATTTACTTCAAATGTGTAGTCCCACAATTACTTGGAATAAAAATGTGAGATGAACTAGTCTTTAAAATACGAGTATGATGAAATAGTGCAATAATTGCGCTAACAAACCCAATGTACTTGTCTCGAAAAGTGTCCCGAGAAGTGTCCGAGAAGTGTCCCGACGATTTTTAATAATAAAATATTTGACACGCCACGTGGTGTGTCCGACACATGTCCGAAGAGTGTCCGAGGAGCGTCGTATCCGACACGGTGTCCGATACGGATACGGCCGGATTTTAGAAGTGTCCGCGCAACAGAGATTAACATGAGCACAAATCTTTGTTTGCTTTTCAATAATTTAGTATTTATTATCATTCTTTATGAAAAATCTATCCGAGTTTTTTTTGAATGAAGCGTGCAAACAAACACACGAAACAAGAGTTTTAGGTACAAAAAGATTGTGGAATAATATTTTAAAATGAATAGAAATTTTGGTTTGCATTTGAATAATTTTGTAATCACTATCATTCTTTATGAAAACTCTATCACGTTTTTTTTGAATGAAACGAGCAAATAAACACACGAAACAAGAGTTTTAGGTACAGAAAATGATTTTGGAGAAATATTTTAAAATGAACACAAATTTTTGTTTGATTATGAATAACTTAGTATTAACAATCATTCTTTACGAAAAATCTATCGAGTTTTTTTTCAATGAAACCGGCAAACAAATGCTTGAAACAAGAGTTTTAGGTACAAAAAAAGATTGAGGAAAAATAATTTAAATTGAACACATTTTGGTTTGCATTTGAATAATTTAGTAATTACTCTCATTCTTTACGAAAAATCTATCCGAATTTTTTTTAAAGAAAGGAGCAAACAAACGCACGAAACATGTGTTTTAGGTGCAAACAATGATTGTGGAGAAATATTTTAAAATGAGCACAAATCTTGTTTTGCTTTGGAATAATTTAGTATTTACTATCATTCTTTACGAAAAATCGATCCGAGTTTTTTTTGAATGAAATGAGAAAACAAACACACGAAACATGAGTTTTAGGTACAAAGAAAGATTGTGGTATAATATTTTAAAATGAAGACAAATTTTAGTTTCTATTTCAATAATTTAGTTTTAACTATCATTCTTTACGAAAAAGCTATCTCGAGTTTTTTTTTAATTAAACGAGCAAACAAACACACGAAACAAGAGTGTTAGGTACAAACAATGATTGTGGAGGTATATTTTATAATGAACACAAATTTTGGTTTGCATTTGAATAATTTAGTAATTACTATCATTCTTTACGAAAAATCGATCCGTATTTTTTTTGAATGAAATGAGGAAAAAACGCACGAAACAAGAGTTTTAGGTACAAACAATGATTGTGGGGAAATTTTTTAAAATGAACCAAATGCTTGAAACAAGAGTTTTAGGTATAAAAAAAGATTGGGGTAATATCACGTATACCCTTCCAAAACTCCTAAATATCAAATTTACCCCTCTAAAATCGAAATATCAAATTAACCTTCCAAAACCCACAAACTATCAAATTTACCCAAACATAACTTTTATATTAATATTAACTTAAATTATATGAAATTCCAATCCTATCCTTCAATAACCTTTCTCTCTTCACGGGTCCGGAACCTTCGGTTCGCCTCTTCTCCATTCGAGTTCTCCGCTCGCTTCTCCGCTCGCCCTTCACTCGCCCGCTTCTGTTTTTCCGGACTCTCTTCGGGCTTGAAGCACTAAACTCTCTTCACCACCAAGCCTCTCTTCACCACGCCCGAAGTCCCTGAACCACTCGAGCTATTTCATCCTCTCGCCTCTCTTCTTCACGCCTGAATTCACTCACCTCTTCTACTCACTTGTAAGTATTATTTCTATTTATACTAAAAGTAACTCGAAATCAGGAGCCGCATTCAATTATTTTACGATAATTTTAAGGAATTTTGATACTTTTAGTTCCTTAAATTGTATAATTTCTCACTAGCTTCTTGCTTTGTTTGAATCGGCCTTGCAATAATCCTCAATTTTCTTGCTTAAATTGTTTGATTTCTTTCCTCACTGGCAAGATCTTGCCTTTTTGAACATTTCCAATTATATTTTGAATGCCCCTAATTTTCAGCTATATTTGCGCTGGTTTATACCTCTTATTTAAACTGCAAAAATGGAATTTTTTTTCTTGCTTAAATTATTTACAAAGCAATATAATTTGAGTCAATTTGTTAATTATAATATACTTATTTTTTATTTTGTAGGTTAGAAATGAAGAGAAGGCGAGAAGCATGTTTGGGCCTGATATAGACTTGGTAACATAAACACCCCACACGTTTCATCTTTTATTTCATTTTCTTTTTACATTCTTGTGATTATCATAATTAAATTGAGTATATATTTGTACGCATACTTCATTTTAACAATCTTAACAGATCATAGGAGATGTTACAAAGAAAGAAACCCTAAATCCAGAGTATTTCAAAGGGATTAAAAAAGTAATTAATGCAGTTTCAGTTATTGTGGGGCCCAAAGAAGGCGACACTCCTGATCGCCAAAAGTACAGCCAAGTAATTAATCTTTCATCTTATTTTTATTTTTCAAAACTAAAAATAAAATTAGTCATTAAATTATTTGCTTAATTTGGCGCTTCCTCAAAGAAATTGGGATGTTTTTATAGAAACCCTACATTATATTAGAAATTTATAAATTCAGAGAAAATATATCAGATTTAACTAATGGTACAAGAAGAACAAAATCATAATGTTAATTTAATTAATCCCATCTACATACTCATTATACCCTAAAACCAGTTTTAGACCACCAAAATTATGCTAAATAAATAAACAATAACAAATAAATAAATAATAACCATCTAACCTTAATTTGGTGAGAAGTATCCTAACTGACATAAAACTCACTTAAAATAAAAAACTTCAAAATTTTTTTTTTTTTTTTTTTTTTTTAAAAAAAAAACTAAATTATTAAAAAGCAAACCAAGATTTGTGCTGATTTTAAAATATTTCTCCACATTCACTGTTTGCTCCTTCCTTTCAAAAAAAAGTCGGATAGATTTTTCGAAAAGAATGATAGTAATTACAAAATTATTCAAATGCAAACAAAAATTTGTGTTCATCTTAAAATATACCTCCACAATCATTGTTTGTACCTAAAACTCTTGTTTCGAGCATTCGTTTGCTTGTTTCGTTGTAAAAAACTCTGATAGATTTTTCGTAAAGAATGATAGTAATTTGTAAATTATTCAAAAGCAAGCCAAAATTTAGGTTCAGTTTAAAATATATCTCCACAATAATTGTTGTTACCTAAAACTCTTGTTTCGTGCGTTTGTTTGCTCGTTTCATTCAAAAAAAACTCAGATAGAATTTTCCTACAGAATGATAGTAAATACTGAATTATTAAAATGCAAACTAAAATTTGTGTTCATTTTAAAATATTTCTCCACAATCATTGTTTATACCTAAAACTCATGTTTTGTTCGTTTGTTTGCTCGTTTCATTCAAAATAAAAAATGGGATATATTTTTCGTAAAAAATGATAGTGAATACTAAATTACTCAAATGCAAACTAAAATTTGTGTTCATTTTATAATATTTTTCCACAATCTTTTTTTGTACGTAAAACTCATGTTTCGTGTGTTTGTTTGCACGTTTCATTCAAAAAAAATACGAATAGATTTTTCGTAAAGAATGATAGTAAATACTAAATTCTTCAAAAGCAAATCAAGATTTGTGTTCATTTTAAAAATTTCTCCACAATCATTGTTTGTACCTAAAACTCTTGTTTCGTGCGTGTGTTTGCTCGTTTCATTAAAAAAAAATACGGATTGATTTTTCGTAAAGAATGATAGTAATTACAAAATTATTCAAATGCAAACCAAAATTTGTGTTCATTTTAAAATATACCTCCACAATCAACTAAATTATTCAAATGCAAACTAAACTTTGTGTTCATTCTAAAATATTTCCCCACAATCATTGTTTACACCTAAAACTCAAGTTTCGTGCATTTGTTTGCTCGTTTCATTTAAGAAAAAAAAATTCATATAGATTTTTCGTAAAAAATGATAGTGAATACTAAATTATTCAAATGCAAACTAAAATTTGTGTTCATTTTAAAATATTTTTCCACAATCTTTTTTTGAACGTAAAACTCATGTTTCGTGTGTTTGTTTGCATGTTTCATTAAAAAAAAATACAAATAGATTTTTCGTAAAGAATGATTGTAAGTACTATATTATTTAAAAGCAAACCAAGATTTGTGTTCATTTTGACCACAATCATTGTTTGTACCTAAAACTCTTGTTTCGTGCGTTTGTTTGCTCATTTCCTTCAAAAAAAATACGGATCGATTTTTCGTAAAGAATGATAGCAATTACTAAATTATTCAAATTAAAACCAAATTTTGTGTTCATTTTAAAATATACATCCACAATCATTGTTTGTACCTAAAACTCTTGTTTCGTTCGTTTGTTTGCTCGTTTCATTCAAAAAAAAAACTTGGATAGATTTTTTGTAAAGAATGATAGTTAAAACTATATTATTGAAATGGAAACTAAAATTTTTGTTCATTTTAAAATATTTTTCCACAATCTTTCTTTGTACCTAAAACTCATGTTTCATGCGTTTGTTTGCCGATTTCATCCAAAAAAACTCGGATCGATTTTTCATAAAAATTTGATAGTTAAAACAAAATTATTAAAAAGCAAACCAAGATTTGTGCTCATTTTAAAATATTTCCCCACAATCATTGTCCGCACGTAAAACACAAGTTTCATGCGTTTGTTAGCTCCTTTGTTTCAAAAAAAACTCGGATATATTTTTCGTAAAGAATGATAGTAATTACAAAATTATTTAAATGCAAAACAAAATGTGTTAAAATCAAATTATTTTTCACAATCTTTTTTGTACCTAAAACTGTTGTTTCAAGCATTTGTTTGCTAGTTTCATTGAAAAAAAACTCGATACATTTTTCGTAAGGAATGATTGTTAATATTAAATTATTCATATGCAAATAAAAATTTGTGTTCATTTTAAAATATTTCTCCACAATCATTGTTTATACCTAAAACTCTTGTTTCGTGAGTTTGTTTGCTCGTTTCATTGAAAAAAATCTCGATAGATTTTTCGTAAAGAATGATAGTAATTACTAATTATTCAAATGCAAACCAAAATTTGTGTTAATTTTAAAATATTATTCCACAATGTTTTTTTGTCCCTAAAACTCTTGTGTCGTGTGTTTGTTTGCTCGTTTCATTCAAAAAAAACTCGGATAGATTTTTCATAAAGAATGATAGTAAATACTAAATTATTCAAAAGCAAACCAAGATTTGTGCCCATTTTAAAATATTTCTCCACAATCATTGTTTGCACCTAAAACACATGTTTCGTGTGTTTGTTTGCTCCTTTCCTTCGAAAAAAACTCGGATCGATTTTTCATAAAGAATGATGTTAAATACTAAATTATTCAAATGCAAACCAAGATTTGTGCTTATTTTAAAATATTTCTCCACGTTCATTGTTTGCACCTAAAACACATGTTTCGTTTGCTCTTTTCTTTCAAAAAAAAAAACTCAGATATATTTTTCGTAAAGAATTATAGTAATTACTAAATTATTCAAATGCAAACCAAAATGTGTTCGATCTAAATTATTCTTCACAATTATTTTTTGTACCTAAAACTCTTGTTTCATGTGTTTATTTGCTCGTTTCATTCAAAAAAAACACTGATAGATTTTTCATAAAGAATGATAGTAATTACTAAATTATTGAAATGCAAACCAGAATTTGTGTTCATTTTAAAATATTATTCCACAATCTTTTTTTGTAACTAAAACTTTTGTTTCGTGTGTTTGCTTGCTCGTTTCACTCAAAAAAAACTCGGATAGATTTTTGATAAAGAATGATAGTAAATACTAAATTATTCAAAAGCAAACCAAAATTTGTGCTCATTTTAAAATATTTCTCCACATTCATTGTTTGCACCTATAACACATGATTAGTGCATTTGTTTGGTCCTTTCTTTCAAAAAAAACTCGGATACATTTTTCGAAAAGAATGATAGTAATTACAAAATTATTCAAATGCAAACAACAATTTGTGTTCATCTTAAAATATTATTCAACAATCTTGTTTTGTACCTAAAACTCTTGTTTCAAGCGTTCGTTTGCTTCTTTCATTGAAAAAAACTCGATAGATTTTTCGTAAAGAATGATAGTAATTTGTAAATTATTCAAATGCAAACCAAAATTTATGTTCATTTTAAAATATATCTCCACAATCATTGTTTGTACCTAAAACTTTGTTTCGTGCGTTTGTTTGGTCGTTTCATTCAAAAAAAGACTCGAGATAGAATTTTCCTACGGAATGATAGTAAATACTAAATTATTCAAATGCAAACAAAAATTTATGTTCATTTTAAAATATTTCTCCACAATCATTGCATGTACCCGAAACTCTTGTTTCGTGTGTTTGTTTGCTCTTTTCATTCAAAAAAAAAGTTTGGATAGATTTTTCGTAAAGAATGATAGTTAAAACTAAATTATTAAAATGGAAACTAAAATTTGTGTTCATTTTAAAATATTTTTCCACAATCTTTCTTTGTACCGAAAACTCACGTTTCGTGTGTTTGTTTGCTCATTTCATTCAAAAAAAAAACTCGGATCGATTTTTCATATTGAATGATATTAAATACTAAATTATTCAAAAGCAAACTAAGATTTGTGCTCATTTTAAAATATTTCTCTACATTCATTGATTGCACCTATAACGCATGATTCGTGCATTTGTTTGCTCCTTTCTTAAAAAAAAACTTGGTTAGATTTTTCGAAAAGAATGATAGTAATTACAAAATTATGCAAATGCAAACAAAAATTTGTGTTCATCTTAAAATATTATTCCACAATCATTGTTTGTACCTAAAACTCTTGTTTCGTGCTTTTGTTTGCTCATTTCCTTCAAAACAAATACGGATCGATTTTTCGTAAAGAATGATAGTAATTACTAAATTATTCAAATTCAAACCAAATTTTGTTTTCATTTTAAAACATACCTCCACAATCATTGTTTGTACCTAAAACTCTTGTTTCGTTCGTTTGTTTGCTCGTTTCATTCAAAAAAAACTCGGATAGATTTTTCGTAAAGAATGATAGTTAAAACTAAATTATTGAAATGGAAACTAAAATTTTTGTTCAATTTAAAATATTTTTTCACAATCTTTCTTTGTACCTAAAACTCATGTTTCGTGTGTTTGTTTGCTCATTTCATTCAAAAAAAAATTCGGATCGATTTTTCATAAAGAATGATGTTAAATACTAAATTATTCAAAAGCAAACGAAGATTTGTGCTCATTTTAAAATATTTCTCCACATTCATTGTTTGCACCTATAACACATGATTCGTGCGTTTGTTTGCTCCTTTCTTTCAAAAAAAAACTCGGATAGATTTTTCGTAAAGAATGATAGTAATTACTAAATTATTCAAATGCAACCCAAAATGTGTTCAATTTAAATTATTTTTCCACAATCTTTTTTTGTACCTAAAACTCTTGTTTCAAGCATTTGTTTGCTAGTTTCATTGAAAAAAACTCTGATATATTTTTCGTAAAGAATGATTGTTAATACTAAATTATTCATATGCAAACGAAAATTTGTGTTCATTTTAAAATACTTCTCCACAATTATTTTTTATACCTAAAACTCTTGTTTCATGTGTTTATATGCTCGTTTTATTCAAAAAAAACTCTGATAGATTTTTCATAAAGAATGATAGTAATTACTAAATTATTCAAATGCAAACCAGAATTTGTGTTCATTTTAGAATATTATTCCAATATTGGTTTGCTTTTGAAAAATTTAGTATTTTCTATCATTCTTTTTAAAAAATCTATTCGTATTTTTTTTGAATGAAACATGCAAACAAACAAACGAAACATGAGTTTTACGAACAAAAAAGATTGCGGAAAAATATTTTAAAATGAACACAAATTTTAGTTTGCATTTGAATAATTTAGTATTTACTATCATTTTTTATGAAAAATCTATCCGAGTTTTTTTTTTGAATGAAACGAGCAAACAAACGCACGAAACATAAGTTTAAGCTGTAAACAATGATTGTGGTGAAATATTTTAAAATGAACACAAATGTTGGTTTGCATTTGAATAATTTAGTATTTACTATCATTCCGTAGGAAAATTCTATCAAAGTTTTTTTTTTTTTTGAATGAAACGAGCAAACAAACGCACGAAAATGAAGTTTTAGGTACAAACAATGATTGTGGAGATATATTTTAAAATGAACATAAATTTTGGTTTGGATTGCAATAATTTACAAATTACTATCATTCTTTACGAAAAATCTATCGTAGTTTTTTCAACAAAACAAGCAAACAAACGCTTGAAACAAGAGTTTTAGGTAGAAAAAAAGATTGAGGAATAATATTTTAAGATGAACACAAATTTTTGTTTGCATTTGAATAATTTTGTAATTACTTGTCATTCTTTTCGAAAAATCTATTCGAGTTTTTTTTGAAAGAAAGGAGCAAACAAATGCACGAATCATGTGTTATAGGTGCAAACAATGAATGTGGAGAAATATTTTAAAATGAGAACAAATCTTGGTTTGGTTTTGAATAATTTAGTATTTACTATCATTCTTTAAGAAAAATCTATCCGAGTTTTTTTTTGAATGAAACGAGCAAGCGAACACACGAAACAACAGTTTTAGTTACAAAAAAAGATTGTATGAGCTTTAGATCCGTGATTGTTACGTGATGTAATCTTGTGTGTGAATGCTTGTATTTTTATTTAATATCTATGGCAACCAAGTGAGTTGTCCAAAGTTGTAATTATGACAATCTGTGAGCTGTCCAAATTTGTAAATTACCTTTTCTAGCAATGTATGAAAAAGACTCATAACTCATAAAACATAATTTGAAACCTCTTAATACATTTTTGTGTTATTTTACAGGCGAAAATGTCATAAAAAGACGAATTGGAGGACTTATTCGAAAGTCAACTCCAAAAGAAGCACCATAACGCAAATAATGGGCCAAAGATGGCCAAACATAATTTCAAATCGACTCGAGGAAGTTACTTGGCTGGTCTTCCAACTCTCGGTTTAGTCCAATTCTCTTGTAATTACTCAATTTGAATTTTAGATCACAAGAACTCCGTTTTGTAATAATCATGATGAAATCTTGTCAAATTCTTGTTCTTGTGATTATGTGTGAGTAAATCTAGATAGGGAAAGGAATTTGTGATTTGTATGCACGAAATCTTGCTTTAATTTCGTGTAATATTGCTTGAATTTGAATGAATAGTCATGAAAACACACAATTTTGAATAAATTGGGAAAAATTGCTTAGCTTCGTATTTTTCATCAATTGATCTATTAAATCTGAAGTTTATTGACTTCTAAATCATCTGGAATATTTAGCTTAATATTTTATGTGATTAAGTTGGAGTTGTGATTGATTGAATTCAAGTTTTGTTTAAAATGACTGTTTTGAATTAAACTCGTGTTGAATCAATTTCTTGAGTGAATCTTAGCTTGGATCGCTCAAATCCATCATCCAAATCTGAAAAGTTATACCCTAAGTGATTAATGATTGTTACACATCATAAATTTCCTTTAAATCGCTATTTTTAAACCAATAATCAAACCCTAAACCAGTTTCGGCCTTGCTGCTGTATTTTCTCTGTTTTTTAGTTTTTTTCCCTGAATTTCGTGTCTAATTCAGATCTGAAAAATTAAATAAATATTTTTAAAATTTATTGCTCATTTAGTAGATAATTTTCAACCCAAATTTTGCCCAATTCCGATCTGTAATTTGCGAGATATTAATTTTGCAAAATTGTAGTTTTTTTTTGTTTTTAAACTTTTTGTCCAGATTTACTGTTTCTTTACTTATGAATTTTAAAAATATACAAACAAATAATAAAAATACAAAAATATTTCTACTTGAAGTATTTTCAAGTATAAAACCAGAATCTGAATTTTAAAATAGTAGTTGTTAAAACAGATCGGGAGATATTATAATTTTTGTGAGAACTGGTCTGTCAGAACTAGTTTCTGATCCAGATCTGAGTTTTCATTATAAATCTCAAACTATAAAACATATTTGTACTGTATTTTAACATGTAATATAAAACTTGATAATTGAAGTTCTATAAGAATTTTGGGATTTTTGAAGCTTTGCTGATTTTTCTATAATTTTCTGAAGTTGCTGCTGAATCGATTTTGTATCTGAGAAAAGTTCTGGACTGAATTGCAAATAACTCGAAATTTTTTAATAAAATAAGAATAACAGTAAGAATCACATCGTAAATCTCTCTTTCTAGTTTCCAACGGTATCTCGTGAGTTGGATTCGGAGTTTATTTGGTCTTGTTATGAATTAAATCCGTAAAGTGTGACGTGCTGAATTTTTAAGACAAAACCGAAAATTGAATTTGAACTTGGAAATTTACCTAATAACCCTTGAATTAAAACTTTTTACACTAGAGATAAATCATTGAGACTTGTTAATTCTTGAGGCCACACCTCCTTGTGTTCGATCCCTAAACTCATTTACCGCTCATACTTGTAAATTGTTTAATAGGGAAATATAAATTATTTTGTTAAATTGTGTGAAATATAAACGACGGTTTTACCACGATTTATAAATGGCGCCGTTGCCTGGGGAGGCGGTTTGCATCGAGTGTTAACTAACCAATATCATATTTTCTCTAGTGTTGTGTCTTTCTTATTTTGAAGGTTTTTAGGTCACAAGATGAATCGAAAGTCGGGACGTGAAATGACGGGAAGGCAAACGTGGAGTGGATGGCCTAACGAGGGCTATCCATGGCAAAACAATGAAGGCTACATCAAGCGAGCACAACCTTTCTATGGGCACTCTTACGAGCAAGGAGGTTTCTTCAACCACTCCTCCCATCATGGAGCCGAGGGATGAAATGTTGAACCAAACCTTGGGTTTTGAACCTCAGATGAACCTCAAAAACTCGTATACGTCCGCCACACCAACCCATTCGTCCCAACCTTACCTCCACCCAGACGAGTACTATCCTCCATACCAAGAGCATCAACAACCTCAAACCTCGTCCGATGACAAATTGCACGAGAAGATGGATCTCATCGAGAAAACCTTTTAGAAATGTCAAACGCGCTCATGAAAGAACTTGACAAAATTCATACCATCGTGCGAGAATCCACTATCCAATCTTGTCATGATGAAGCTAGCCATTGTGACGAGGGTTCTAGGGTCTTTGAAGAAGTGGAAATTGGGGAATCTCTTTGTGATGAGGGTTCTAAGGTTTTTGAAGAATTAGGGGTTGATGGTTTTCGAGGTGATGAGGAGAAGGAAATGTTTAAAGGGGGAACTTGAGGAAAAAGAGGATGCCAACTTCGAGTTGGAGGAACATTTGTTTGATGGGGAATGTGGGTCAAATGGGGATTTAGGGATTGTATTTTGTGAAAACTCGAGTGATGTGGAATGTGAATCAAAAGGGGAGTCAATGGTTGACTTCTATAAGGTCTCGAGAGATGGGAAATACGATTCATGTGATGACTCACTGGTTGAACCTTTCGACGAGTCGAGTGCCACCAAAACCCAAGATTTGGTTAAAGATATTATAAATATTTTTGAGAAACTATGGGTCGAGAATAAGGACGAGTCAAACCGTGACTCAAAGATTGAATCGGGCGAAATTCCGAGTGCTACAAACCCTAGTTTCGACTTAGAGGACTTTTGGAATAATGTGGAATGCGAGTCAAATCATGACTCCAAGAGTGAATCTTGCGACGAGTCGAGCGATACTAACCTCGAGTTTCAAATTCAAGGAGTCGTGTGTTAAGGACAAGAAAGGGTCAAACCATGACTCAATGGTTGAAACATACGACAAGGCAAGCACCCTAAATCATGAGCCAACTTCATCAAATTCCCGACATCCTATCTCTTGCCAAATCATACATTACACCAACCTCGAGATAAGCGGTGTGATGTACATCGACCTGCCAACCAATCAAGGAGTAAACTTGGGTATTGAATTGTCCCTACGAAAACCGATCTCAAACTCCTTTCAAAACCAGGAAGACCAGCCATTTCTATTCGCAAAACCAAGGATAGGCAACACGGACCGAATCTCTTACCACCAAGTGGGCTCCTACAAGGATTTGTTCACGTTTAAGACCCGTTCGAGAGAGGCTAACACAAAGGCATCGGGCTCGAGACGTAAAACGGGAGCGCCTGGCGGGAGGCAACTCGTCGTGTCGAGTCGTATTTTTCCTTTCTTTATTTTATTTTCTTATTTTTATAAAACTTCTCTTTCACACTTAAACATTTGCTACGCAAAAGTTTAAGTGTGGTGGGGGAGGTTTTGCATAAAACCCCAACAATTTTTCAGTTTCCACAAATTTTCTCATTTTTGAACTTTTTGTTTGAGGACAAACATGTTGGGTCTCGGACGTGCATAACGCAGCGGAAAACAAAATATCGTTCAAAACCAATCCAAGGATCCGTGCGTATCGGTTAAATCAAAGAAATAAATCTTAAAGATACCTTTCGGATTACGCTTAATCCGTGACGCTCAAACCATGCGTATTGTCCATGCACCTCTAAACCGGTTACCGTCCTAACCGATTTTATGTTCGTCTAGGCCGTCTAGATCGGATCGTGCTGAAGTCATCTACCGCACATACAATCGGTCTCCACCGAAACTCTCAACAACCCGTTCTCATCTTCTTAGGCCGAATAGATCACAAGCGCCGAAAGTACTAACGCCTTTACCGGTATCCACACGAACAAACTTCTTAAAACGGGAAGAAGAACAGTATATATGCTAGTAACTTATTCTCCTCTTGCATAAGAAAACTCTTCTTATATTATCTCACAAAAGATGTATATAATTCCTCTCATATAATCGCACTCTTTCGTTTTTGTCATACAAAAAGAAAGCACCCTTTCATAATTTTGTCATACAAATTAGAAAGTATATTTTCTCTCTTTTGTCTCACAAAAGAGAATGTGAAATAATGAGAGAGAGAATGATGTGTTGTGTTGTGAATTTGGTGTTAGTACTATGCCCTAGGCCAATATATTTGAGACCTAGATGTATGGATTATGTTAAACAAATATTGTGTTTATTTAGAGATATTTTATATAATAAATGTGTATTGGTTATTTTATTCTTATTACTAAAATGAATCTTGAATATGATGTTCAGCTTTATATCATCAAAGTATGTGACTTTGATAGTAAAACTATAAAGTATTATGAATGATATTCTAAACCGTCCCCGATCATTCATGGGATGTTTGTGAGACAAACATACTTTATGATAAGCTATAAATGGACATCGGTATGTTAGTTGACTGATGGTCACATTTTACCGATCATGAATAAGAGTTATTAATTTATTAACGTAAGTATATGTTAGAGACCATATACTGGATTGACCCACCTTGAGAACACTACATGGTTCGTGTCATTAGTTATTCTCGGTAAAGAATGTATCTCGTAATCCTTAGACTTGAGAATCTCAGAAAGAATTTTATACTTTAATATAGTCTAATATTGTCTTTAACCGGGCGATCATACAGATTATAATTAGTTATATAATGAATTGTGCGGAGGAAAGAGTTTAATTAAGATAGGATTTGTTCCTCTCATAAATTGAGAGAGATATCTTTAGGCCTCTTGATGATTTGATTGAAGAAACGCACGGCCGTGCTCAAGTGAATTAATAAGGAGTTATTAATGTCATTTCATGTTCAATCAAATTCGGTGTCAAGAAATATTTATCGACCAACATAAGGTTGACACATACCATGCCTTATGGACGATAGAGATATCGTGTAACAAAAGGATACAATGCATGACATAAATTAGGTTTGATCGAGTCATCTATACTTTCTTAATTTGGGTAATCATGATGTCTTGCTTGAGGCCGCTCATGATTTATAATCCATTGTGCTTATTGCCAACATTAAGTAAACCTATAGGGTCACACACAAAGAACAACTAATGAGACATACACAGAAAAATCATAACTTACGTGATAAGTTGTATGGAGAGCTACATAGTCAAGTGACAGATCCAATCCTACATCTTATATGATAAAGTGTGTTGCATATATGGTTACATAGTTACCATGCACATAGGATATGAAACTTATGGACTATATAGGCACAAGAGACACCCCAAAATCAGATTAAGGGCATAATATTTTTCGTCCATCTTTTGTGAGAAAAGGAGGAGAGAAAAATCTGAAAATTATTCTTTTGTTATTTTCTCGTGAGAGAAATAAAGAACACATACTAGCATATATCGTTCTTTATCCGTTCAAAGGGGTTGTTCGTGTGGATACCGGTAGAGGACGAAGCGAAGTGCGGCGTCTTTGTGATTTGGGTTGAAACCGTGGTTTTTGTTTGGAGAATCGGTTTATTAGGAGAATCGGTTTGCTTGGAGAATCGGTTCTTTTGGAGATTGCTTGGAGATCGGTTTGTGAGACCGATTAAGCGAAACATTCAAAGATCGGTTTGGAAACCGGTTTGGATCCGGCAAAGAAAAGCGTCATCCAAATTCGTTTTTGATCATCACGGATTAAGCGTAATCCGAAGGTACAAAGTTATGAACTTTTCTTTGATTTAATTGTAATTCACGGATCCTTCTTTTGGGTTTCGAATTCGATTTTGTTTCGTTTTTGTTTTTCCGCTGCGTTATGAATGGTAGAAACCCAACAAGTGGTATCGAGCCAAGTGAATTCCAATTAAATTAAGATGGATAAACCATTTTCGAAATATTTCTTTTGATTTTGAGGCGTTGTTTTTCAATTTTTTGAATTTTGGTCATGAACGGTTGCAATTTCATGAAAGGGTGCGACTTCATGAAAGGGTGCATGTGATGTATCTTGATTATGAACGGTTGCGATTTCATGAAAGAATGCGACTTCATGAAAGGGTGCATGTGATGTATCTTGATCATGAACGGATGTGACTTCATGAAAGGATGCGACTTCATGAAATGGTGCATGTAATGTATCTTGATCATGAACGGTTGCGATTTCATGAAAGGATGCGACTTCGTGAAAAGGTGCATGTGATGTATCTTGATCATGAAAGGTTGCGATTTCATGAAAGGATGCGACTTCATGAAAAGGTGCATGTGATGTATCTTGATTATGAAAGGTTGCGACATGATTGAAAGGGTGCCTTGGGTATGAAGAGATGCATGTGATGTATCATAACCTTCGGATGGGTGTCTAAATTTTATGAAAAGGTGCGAAACTACGTATATGATACACTAAATAAATTTTGAAAAGACGTATTCAACACATCAAGTTTTTTTAAAGAAATTTTGAGTTTCGGACTTTGTATAAAATAAAATTTCGCACTCACGCATAGAGGCCATACATTTCTCCAGTTCAATTCATCAAGAGGCCTAAAGATATCTCTCTCATCTATGAGAGGAACAAATCCCGTCTTGATTGCACTCTTCCCTCTACATGATTCATTGTATACCTAATCATAACCGTTATGACCACCCGATTAAAGGCAGTGTTTGTTTATATTAAAGTATTAAATTACTCATGTTGGGAACCGAGACAATCTCAGGTCAAAGAACTATAAATACTTTATGTTACAAGAATCTCTAATGACGTAAAACATGTAGCATTCTTATGGCGGGTCAGTCCCGTATATGATCTCTAACATATACCTATATTAATGACTTGATAACTATTTATCCATTATCGGTAAAATATAATCATCAGTCAACTAATATCTTGGTGTACATTTATAGCTTGTATATAAGTATATATTTATATGTATCTCGCAATTATATTTGTCTCCACAAATATCCTATAAATGATCGGTACGATTTAGAATATCATTCATAACACTTTATAGTTTTACTATCAAAGTCACGCACTTTGATGACATAAAGCTGAATTGCATATTCATGGTCTATTTTAATTATATCAAAATAACCTATACGCACATATTATATGAAATATCTTAGAATAAATATTATGTTTGTTATTACAATCCATCATCTAGGTCACAAACACTTTGGCCTAGGGCATAACACCATCAATCTCCCACTTGCACTAGTCCAAATCAACCAAGTATCTCATACTCATTGATCTATATGGTATCACATACCAGTTGACCTAACATGATCACCATCATTTAAGGGATTGGGTTCTTAAATGGATTATCAAACATTGTCATATGGAAATACTTTGCATATTTTTATGTCCACCATAATCTAAGAAGAATACTTTATCCTTCTCAAGTATATAATCATACTCTTGATTATTATTTAGTGACTTTCAATAAGATTAAACTTATGTGTGCTTGTTACACTTAATTCACATCATATGTAATTATGCTCCCACTGAATTTCTTGTCAACATAAGATTTATCTTTAATTTTTGATAAAACCAAACTGTTTGGTTATTTCATCAAATAATAAATATTCACCTAGAGATGTTTGCTTTAATTCATAAATGAATTTATGCAACTTGCAAACTCTTTTCAAATTTTTTTTAGGATAGACAAAACTCTCAAGTTGTATCATATACATACTTTCATATGTTTCTATTAAGAAACAACGTCTTGACATCCACTTGGCATCTTTTATAGTCATACTATGAACATATGCCCAAGAAAATTCTAAAATACATAAGCATGATGAGTTGGAAAAATATTATCATAGTCTATACTATGAGTTTAACTTAACCACAAATCATGCATTATATGTTTGCACATTATCCATGTCGGTCTTTCTTTTAAAACCGTATTTCCATCGATGAATCAATCAAATTCAAAACTTGATTGTCCGGCATGGATTACATCTCAACTTTCAAAGTCTCTAACCATTAGAGCATTGACTCATCATAGTCTATTAGTAGAATGTGGACTCATCATCTATGAGTACGAAATTTTTATCATTACACACGAAAAATCTATATTTTTGGGGCCTGCGATAAATTTAATAGATCTACATGAATACACTTATGTTATATACTCGGACTCTTCAACATCTTGAGAGTCTAGTTGATTAATTGCAGACTTAATCACTAGTTAAAATCTGAATTAATTTTCATCCGAGCATTATTTGTCAATATGTGGAATTTGAACTTTTCAAATTTACTCCCACTAATTCTTTTGGAAACACTTCTTCCAAAGAGATATAATTTTCGAGTACGAAACACTTTGTTCTCATATTAATTATAAAAGTAATATCCTTTTATTTTTCTTAGGATATTCCACAATAAGCATTAATCCGATTAGATGCATGATGCTTCAATTAAGTATCATATCCTCGGATCTTTATAAAAGATAATCGATAAACCTACCAGTCCATATCGCATATGGAGTCTTTTACAACTGCTTTAGATGGAATTATATTCAGTATGAACGCAATAAGAGCGTAACCCCAAAAGAAATAGAAGATATATTTGACTCATCATAATCGAACTATATCTAATAAAGTTCGATATCATTATCATGATCATCAAACACTTGGTTCTCGACTCCTCGATCTCATCAAAAAAATTTGATTTTTCAAAGCCAAGTTTATTGTCTACTTCATTATTTGAAAGTTTTGAACTTTTCAAAATATTCAAATTTATTGTTTGAATAAAGTGATGAAGTAGTTTTCTCTAGCACATTCACTCATTGATGAACATACATCACTATGTATGAGAGCCAATAAGTAACTTGCTTTCACCTTACTTTGTGAAAGACGTATATGTCATCTTGTCTAATAAATAAGTTACACATGTTTCAAATAATTCAAAATCAAATGAATTTGAAAATCCATCTTAATGGATTTAATAAATGGTCATCTTATTTAAGTAGACCAAGCGACAATGCTAGATTTAAATTCTTCATATTAATGTTACGAGATAGACTTATAATTATCTTGTTCGATATAACACATAAGATAATTTTTCTATTGGAACATTTCCAAAGAAAATTGACATTTGTGAATGGTGAAATTATTATTCTCAATAATAAATTAATAACCATTCATAGATAAACTCGAACTATAGATAATACAAAATTTATTGTCGATATTAAATAACAATTATTTATATCGGTGATAAGTCCAAAAGACAATGTAAATAAATGAGTTACTTGAGAAAATGCAACAACTTTTGCTATATTTGTCACTCATGTCTTAACATCATATTTACTCAATAGTCTACAACTTTGTCGGCACATTTTCACAAATGTGTCATTCACATCGTGTATCGAATACACATGATGTGAAATAGACAAGTTAATTTCTATAACAAAAATACTTGAAGCGATAGTCACACTATCCTTGCATTCCCTTTTTCATATCTTCTTGAGAAATTATGGTTTCTTTCAATGAACCGATTCACTGCAAAAGATACTAATTTCTTACCTAAGGCCGAAGCCTCGGCAACATCTTGCCCTTATCTTTGGGAGTACTTTTTACGTTCCTTTTAAGCACGAGAACATTACCGACAACACCTGTCCATGTTCATGTTGACGATTATTAGCATCTTATGTTATCTCGTCCTTCTCGGGGACCTATTGTGAGACATAAATAGATATACTATTCGATTAGAATAATATGCAAAGACTATTATTCTTTAAATATTTCATATAATGGCTCTCACTATTTTTAATCAAATTAATAACCCTCAATCGCATTGATTCGGAAACTTTTAATCCATGAAGTTTCATAGTGATTTCAATTAAGTCCTAAGTGAGCTTTGGCTCATCGCCTAGAAGTTAACTTATTTAGTTCTAATTATATCTCATACAACTCCCGAACATCATAGGATAAACATCATATGCCCGACGTATATATTCTATTGTATGCCCCAAGCCCAAGTCCGACTTGATAGCCCGGTTAAGTCAAACTATGTCTAATCATCGGCAAAATAGTACCCAACACACTCGGCTTTGGCATGACCTATGTTGGCTCCCATTTCCCGCATTCTCTCCTCCTAAGATTGTCCATACATATCCATCTTTGGCATGACCTATGCGAGTCGATCGAGTATCGAGAGATTTAGACTTATGGAAGGCACTTCATGACTTAACATTGTTTTGAGGGATTTTATTTAATATTATATGTTATTATGCAAATTCAAAGAACATCACATGTACTAATAGAATAAAGATAATAACAATGATATATCATGGCCATGATCTTTATGAACTAACATAAAGATTTCCTAATATATGTTTCATCTCTGGACTTTTAGACTCATTTGATTTAGAATCATTTGAGACGTGCGAATCTTGTTTATTAGGTAAGATGACAGAGGCTCCTTTCACAAAGAGAGGTAAGAGGGCAAGTGAGTTATTGGATCTCATACATACGGATGTTTGCGGACCAATGAGCACACCAGCTAGAGGTGGTTTTCGATACTTCATTACTTTTACCGATGACTTAAGTAGATATGGATATGTTTACTTAATGAAACATAAATCCGAATCTTTTGAATTGTTCAAAATTTTCAAGAGTGAAGTAGAAAACCAGCTAGGTAAGAAAATAAAAACACTTCGCAGATCGAGGTGGCGAATATTTAAGCCTAGAGTTTGACGATCATCTTAAAGATTATTGAATAGTTTCACAACTTACTCCTCCTGGAACACCTCAATGGAATGGTGTCTCGGAAAGGAGAAACCGAACTTTATTAGATATGGTTCGGTCTATGATGAGTCAAACAGATCTTCCGATATCCTTTTGGGGTTATGCCATTGAGACCGCCGCGTTCATACTAAACATAATTCCATCAAAAGTTGTTCAAAAGACTCCATATGAGATATGGACTGGGAGGAGTCCCACATTATTTTTTCTAAAGATTTGGGGTTGTGAAGCTTATGTGAAGCGTCAAATTTACGATAAGTTAACACCGAAATCGATAAATACTTATTTGTGGGTATTACTTTTACAACCCATCCGATAAATCGATAAATCGATAAAGAAATCGATATTACTTTTACACCGAAATCGATAAATCGATAAATGCTAAAGAAACTAAAGGATATTACTTTTACGACCCATCCGAGAAAAAAGTGTTTGTTGCTTGAAATGGAATCTTTTTGGAAAGAGAATTTATTTCTAAAGGAACTTGTGGGAATAAAGTACCCCTTGAAGAAATTCAAGATCCACTAATTAGCAATAAACAGCCATTGGAAGATCCACTAGTCTCTTCAAGAGTTGACGAGTCCGGTCTTGAAACACAAGATGCTCCTCGTAGATCCGGTAGAGTTCGTCATGAGCCCGAGAGATATGAATTTCTCGTGATCGATGATAAAAATGTGGCGCTCATAGATGATGAACCCACATCTTACCAAGAAGCTATGAAGGATCATGATTCTCATAAATGGTTAGAAACCATGAAAACTGAGATACAGTCCATGTACGATAATCAAGTTTGGAACTTAATTGATTCACCTGAAGGTTCTAAGATCATTGGGTGTAAATGGGTTTTCAAAAGGAAAATTGACATGGACGGAAATGTGCATACCTATAAAGCGAGACTTGTTGCGAAAGGTTTCCGACAAACTCATGATATAGACTATGACGAATCTTTTTCACCGGTTGTCATGCTTAAATCGATTAGAATTCCGCTTGCCATAGCTGCATATTATGACTATGAGATATGGCAAATGAATGTCAAAAAAGCTTTTCTTAATGGAAATTTACTCGAGGATGTGTATATGACACAACCCGAGGGTTTTATAGATCCTAAGAATTCTGGTAAGGTTTGCAAATTGCAGCGCTCAATTTATGGATTAAAGCAAGCATCTCGGAGTTGGAATCTTCGTTTTGATAAAGTAATCAAAGGTTGTGGTTTTATCCAAAATGAAGATGAACCTTGTGTTTACAAGAGGGTTAGTGAGAGCGCAATAGTTTTTCTAGTACTTTATGTAGATGATATATTACTCATTGGAAATGACATTCCGACTTTAACAAATGTAAAGACATTTTTAGGAAAGTCTTTTGCAATGAAGGACCTAGGAGATGCCGCTTATATACTCGGCATTAAGATCTATAGAGATAGATCTAAAAGGCTAATTGGTCTAAGTAAAAGTACCTATATTGACAAAGTGTTGACACAATTTTGAATGGATGATTTGAAAAGAGGTTTCATACAATTGTCACATGGAAAATTGAGTAAGACTCAACGTCCCGCTGATCGGGAAGAGTTATTAAGTCATTAACGTAAGTATATGTTGGAGACCATATACTAGATTGACCCACCGTGAGAATACTACATGTTTCGTGTCATTAGTTATTCTCAGTAAAGAATGTATCTCGTAATCCTTAGACTTGAGATTATCTCAGTTTCCTACATGAGAAATTTTATACTTTAATATAATCTAACATCGTCTTTAAATCGGGCAGTCATAAAGATTATAATTAGGTATATAATGAATTATGTGGAGGAAAGAGTTTAATTAAGATAGGATTTGTTCCTCTCATAAATTGAGAGAGGTATCTTTAGGCCTCTTGATGATTTGATTGAAGAAACGCACGGCTGTGCTCGAGTGAATTAATAAAGAGTTATTAATGTCATTTCATGTTCAATCAAATTCGGTGTCAAGAAATATTTATCGACCAACGTAAGGTTGACACTTACCATGCCTTATGGACGATATAGATATTGTGTAACAAAGGGATACAATGCATGAACATAAATTAGGTTTGATCGAATCATCCATACTTGCTTAATTTGGGTAATCATGATGTCTTGCTAGAGGCCGCTCATGATTTATAATCCATTGTGATTATTGCCAACATTAAGTAAATCTACAGGGTCACACACAAAGAACAACTATGTGATAAGTTGTATGAAGAGCTACATAGTCAAGTCACACATCCAATCCTACATCTTATATGATAAGGTGTGTTGCATATATGGTTACGTAGTAACCATCCACATAGGATATGAAACTTATGGACTATATAGGCACAAGAGACACCCCAAAATGATTGATGAAGGCATATTATTTTTGTCCAACTTTTCGAGACAAAAGGAGAGAAAACTCCGAAAATTATTCTCTTGTTATTTCGTGAGAAAAATAAAGAACAAATACTAGCATATATTCAAAGGGGTTGTTCGTGTGGATACCGGTAGAGGACGAAGCGAAGTGAGGCGTCTTTGTGATTCGGATTGAAACCGTGATTTTTTTTTGTTTGGAGAATCGGTTTGTTTGGAGAATCGGTTCGTTTGGAGATCACTTGGAGATCGGTTTGTGAGACCGGTTAGGCAAAACATACAAAGGATCGGATTGGAAACTGGTTTGGAATCGGGCAAAGAAAAGCGTCAACCAAATTCCTTTTCGATCATCACAGATTAAGCGTAATCTGAAGGTACAAAGTTATGAACTTTTCTTTGATTTAATTATAATTCACGGATCCTTCTTTTGGGTTTCGAATTCGATTTTGTTTCGTTTTTATTTTTTTGCTATGTTATGAACGGTAGAAACCCAACAAGATCTCCTTTTTGGAGATTAGCAAGTGATCAAGACCTATCCTAGGAAGATCAAGTAGGTCGAGATTCGTGTAGGATGGAGAAGAAAGCAAGATAGAAATTTGTTCGGACTCACATCCGCTTCTCTCCCCCGGATTAATATAATCCGAGGTAAATTTTAATACGAAATCTTGTACCTTTATTTCCTTATCGGTGATCCTAGGGAGGGTTGAATCCATATGTTCTATTGAACATATATCGTATATGGATACAGATTCTCCAACATATTCCCTGTGGAGTCAATTTTGTCCCTTATCGGTCGTCTCTACGCATCTCATACTCATAAACCTAGCATGACCCTCATCTTTCGCTTGCCGGAGCGGTTTAATTAATGGGTTGATGACATTGTCATCCGTTGGCACCATACACATTTTAAGATCACCTCTTTTTATGATCTCTCCGATCGGATGAAAGCGTCGAGTATGTTCTTGGACCTTTTGTGAGATCTCGGCTTCTTTGCTTGTGCGATCGCTTCATTGTTGTCGCAATATTGACCCACTCGTAGTTCCGTCACAAAGTGCTTTATCCAAATAGCTTCCTTAGCCACTTCGTAATGTTTATATAATCTGCTTCCATTGTAGAATCTACTATAGTACTCTTCTTAGAACTTTTCCACATTATTGTGCCTCCATTCGGACAAAACACAAAATTAGATTACTATATGAAATCGTCTACATCTATCAAAACACATCGGTGTAACCCTTTACTACCAGACTCACTATCTTGACCTCCATAGACAAAAAACAAGTCTTTACTTCTTCGTATGTACTTAAGAATTATCATTACATCTATCCAAGTGAGGGATCATACTGAAACTTACTCATTACACTTAATGAATATGACACATCTAGTCTAGTACATAACATGACATACATGATAGATCTATAGCCGAATCATATGAGAACTTATCCATGCGCGTTGTCGCTCCTCTTGATTTGTAGGATATTATGTCTTATTGAGCGAAATATCATGTGACAACGGCGAAAATCATTTTTTGAATTTTTGCATTCTAAACTATTTCATGACCTTGTCGATATATGTACTTTGACTTAAACCTATGAGCCTTTTAGATCTATCTCTATAGACCCTTAATCCTAACACGTAGTAGGCTTCATCTAGGTCTTTTATCGAGAGATTGTCACTCAATCATTTCTTGGCATTCAATAATGTTGGGATATCATTTCTTATAGGATAAGTTGGATTTTTCTTTCCTTTTGTCTCACAAAAGTTTCATATCCTATGTACATGGTAACTATGTAACCATATATGCAACACACCTTATCCTATAAGATGTAGGATTGGATGTGTCACATGACTATGTAGCTCTTCATAAAACTTATGTGTACGTCTCAATCGTTGTTCTTTATGTGTGACCCTGTAGGTTTACTTAATGTTGGCAATAATCACAACGGATTATAAATCGAGCGGCCTCTAGCAAGACATCATGATTACCCAAATTAAGCAAGTATAGATGATTAGATGAAACCTAATTTATGTTCATGCATTGTATCCCTTTGTTACACGATATCTATATCGTCCATAAGGCATGGTATGTGTCAACCTTACGTTGGTCGATAAATATTTCTTGACACCAAATTTGATTGAACATGAAATGACTCGATGGTGTTATTCCCTAGGCCAAAGTGTTTGTGACCTAGATGATGGATTGTAATAACAAACATAATATTTATTATAAGATATTTCATATAATATGTGCATATAGATTATTTTAATATAATTAAAATAGACCATGAATATGTAATTGAGCTTTATGTCATCAAAGTGCGTGACTTTGATAGTAAAACTATAAAGTGTTATGAATGCTATTCTAAATCGTCCTTGGTCATTTCTTGGATATTTTTGGAGACAAATATACTTACGAGATACATATAAATATATATTTATATACAAGCTATAAATGTGCACCAAGTATATTAGTTGATTGATAATTATGTTTTACTGATCATGGATAAATATTTATCAAGTCATTAACATAGGTATATGTTAGAGACCATATACGGGACTGACCCGCCATAAGAATGCTACATGTTTTATGTCATTAGCGATTCTTGTAACATAAAGTATTTATAGTCCTTTGACCTGAGATTGTCTCGGTTCCCAACATGAGTAATTTTATACTTTAATATAATCTAACACTGCCTTTAACCGGGTGGTCATAATGGTTATGATTAGGTATTCAATGAATCATGTAGAGGGATGAGTGCAATCAAGACGGGATTTGTTCCTCTCATAAATGAGAGAGATATCTTTAGGCCTCTTGATGAATTGAACTGAAGAAATGTATGGCCATACTCAAATGAATTAATAAGAGTTATTAATGTCATTTACTCTTGTTCAGTTTAATTTGGGATCAAGAAATATTAATCGATTTATATAAGGATGGCATATTACATGCTTTATGATCGATATAGATATCGCGTGACAAAGGGACAAAATACGTGATTGTTGATTAGGTAAATCGGATCACCAATATTCGCTTAAATTTGATAGTCATGATGGCTTGCTAGAGTCCGCTCATGATTTATAGACTGTCAAGTTTATTGCCAACATTAAGTGAACCTACAGGATCACACACAAAGAACTAACTGAAACGGGCGCAGAAAATCCTAGCGACTTATATGATGAGTTGCATAAGAATGTCACAAAATATATTGTGATCTTATGTGATAAGATGTGATATATATGTATATAAAGACTATGAGCACAAAAGATCATGTAATCTAGAAGAGTCTCGATGATGGCATATGGATAATGATGAGTGATGTCATACACATTTTTTTAGTATGAAGAGACATGAATCTTCACCTCTATATAAGGACATAGAGGGCTCCAAATTCACAAGAAAACACATCATCCTCTCTCTCATTATTTCTCATTCTCTTTTGTGAGACAAAAGAAAGAAAATATACTTTCTAATTTGTATGACAAAATTATGAAAGGGTGCTTTCTTTTTGTATGACAAAAATGAAATAGTGCGATTATATGAGAGGAATTATATACATCTTTTGTGAGATAAAATAAGAAGAGCTTTCTTATGCAAGAGGAGAACAAGCTACTAGCATATATATTGTTCTTCTTCCCATTTTAAGAAGTTTGTTCGTGTGGACACGGTATAGGCGTTCGTACTTTCGGCGCTTGTGATCTATTCGGCATAAGAAGATGAGAACGGTTTGTTGAGAGTTTTGGTGGAGACCGATTGTGTGTGTGGTAGATGACTTCCATACGATCCGACCTAGATGGCCTAGACGGGCGTAAAATCGGTTAGGACGGTAACCGGTTTAGAGACACAGGGACAACACGCATGGTTTGAGCGTCACGGATTAAGCGTAATCCGAAAGGTATATTTAAGATTTATTTCTTTGATTTAACCGATACTCACGGATCCTCGGATTGGTTTTGGACAATATTTTTGTTTTTCCGCTGCGTTATGCACGTCCGAAACCCAACAATGACATTAATAACTCCTTATTAATTCACTCGAGCACAACCGTGCGCTTCTTCAATCAAATAATCAAGAGGCCCAAAGATATCTCTCTCAATTTATGAGAGGAATAAATTCTATCTTAATTAAACTCTTTCCTCTCGCATAATTCATTATATACCTAATTATAATCTTTATGACTGTCCGGTTAAAGACGATGTTAGATTATATTAAAGTATAAAATTTCTCATGTAGGAAACCTGAGATAATCTCAAGTCTAAGGATTACAGATACATTCTTTACCGAGAATAACTAATGACACGAAATATGTAGTATTCTCACAGTGGGTCAATCCAAGTATATGGTCTCCATCATATACTTACGTTAATGACTTAATAACTCTTACTCATGATTAGTAAAATGTGACCATCGGTCGCCTAACATACTGTTGTACATTTATAGCTTTACATAAAGTAAGTTTTTCTCACAAACAACTTATGAATGATCGGGGACGGTTTAGAATATCATTCATAATACTTTATAGTTTTACTATCAAAGTCACATACTTTGATGATATAAAGTTAAATATCCTATTCAAGGTACATTTCAGTAATAAGAATAAAATAACCAATATACACTTATTATATAAAATATCTCTAAATAAACACAATATTTGTTTAACACAATCCATACATCTAAGTCTCAAATATATTGGCCTAGGGCATACTACTAACAATCTCCGACTTGTACTAGGCCGAATCTAACAAGTATCTAATACCCATCGACCTAGCATGACCCTCATGCTTTGCTTGAGAAAGTGGTTTAGTCAACGGATCGGTCGCAACATTATCATCACCACCAACTCTGCGTATTTTAATATCTCCCCTCGCAATGATCTCCCCGGATCAAATGGAAATGTCAAAGTATGTGTTTGGTTCTCTCGATGCGATCTTGGTTCCTTTGCTCGCGCAATTGCCCCATTGTTGTCACAATAAAGATCAACATGATTTGCGATACTAGGAACCACGCCGAGTTCTTCAATGAACTTCTTCATCCAAACTGCTTCCTTAGCCGCTTTCGAAGCCGCTATGTACTCCACTTCGATATAGAATCCGCTACGGTGTCCTGTTTGGAACTTTTCCAACTTATTACACCTTCATTCAAACAAAACGTATAACCATTTTGCGATAAAAAATCATCCAAGTTATTGCACCTTCGTCCGATGGTACTCTACACATTTTAACATCACACCTTTGTTGATCTCTCTGATTAGATGGAAGCGTCGCAGTATGTGCTTGGACTTTTGGTGAGATCTCGGTTCCTTTTCTTGTGCGATCGCTCCATTGTTGTCACAATATAGATCCACTGGTTCCGAGATACTCGGAACTACTCTTAGCTCCTCCAAAAAGTTCTTTATCCAAACAGCTTCTTTAGCCGCTTCTGCAGCGGCTATATACTCTGCTTCCGTTGAAGAATCTGCCACAGTACATTGCTTAGAACTCTTCCATGTCACTGCGCCTCCATTTAGACAAAATAAATAACCTGATTGCGATCTGAAGTCATCTGAGTCTGTCTGGAATCTTGCGTCGGTGTAACCCTTTACAACGAGTTCGTCTTCCTGACCTCCATAGACTAGGAACAAGTCCTTAGTTCTTCGTAAGTACTTAAGGATTCTTTTAATAGCTATCCAGTGACTTTCACCTGGATTAGACTGGAACCTGCTTGTTACGCTCAATGAGTATGACACATCCGGTCTAGTACATATCATGGCATACATGATAGATCCTATACCCGAAGCATATGGGATCTTACTCATCCATCTTCGTTCCTGCTCATTTGTAGGACACTGTGTCTTACTGAGAGACACGCCATGTGACAACGGCAAAAATCCTTTCTTGGATTCTTGGATTTCGAACCGTTTCATTACCTTGTCTATGTATGTACTTTGACTCGGACCTATAAGCCTTCTAGATCTATCTCTATAGATCCCGATTCCTAGCACGTAGGAGGCTTCTCCTAGGTTTTTCATCGAGAAACTACCTCCCAACAATTTCTTGACGTTCAATAATGTTGGGACGTCATTTCCCATGAGTAATATGTCATCTAAGTAAAGCACCGGGAATACTATCGTGCTCCCACCGAACTTCATGTAAACACAAGGCTCACCTTCACTTTTGGTAAAACCAAAACTTTTGATGACTTCATCAAAATGAAGGTTCAAACTTCGAGATGCTTGCTTCAATCCATAGATGGATTTTCGAAGCGTGCAAACCTTACCGAGAATTCTTAGGATCGACAAAACCCTTGAGTTGCATCATATGCACGTCCTCGGTCAGATTTCCATTTAGGAAAGCTGTTTTGACATCCATTTGCCATATTTCATAGTCATAATATGCTGCTATGGCTAACAGAATTCTGATCGATTTAAGCATAGCTACAGGTGAGAAAGTTTCGTCATAGTCAATACCATGAACTTGTTTGAAACCTTTCGCCATAAGCCTTGCTTTGTAGGTTTGTACCTTTCCATCCACGTCAGTCTTCTTCTTGAAGACCCACTTACATCCAATGGTCTTCAAGCCTTCGGATGGGTCAATCAAATTCCAAACTTGATTGTCTTGCATGGATTGCATCTCGGCTCTCATGGCCTCTAACCATTTATGAGAGTCGGGACTCTTCATAGCATCTTGGTAGGACGTGGGTTCATCATCTATGAATGTCACATCATCGTCATTAGACATGAGAAATCCGTATCTCTCGGGCTCATGACGAATCCTACTAGATCTACATTGAGTCTCGTTGTGTTTCAAGCTCACCAACTCTTTGAGAGCTTGTTCGGTCTTCCATCACAGGTTCCGTAACTGTAGGTGAGTCTTAAATTTCTTGGAGTTGTACTTTATTCCCACTACTTCTCATGGAGACAAATTCTCGAAAAATTTATCCGAGTTTTTTTTGAATGAAATGACGGAAGAAACGCACGAAACATGAGTTTTAGGAGCAAACAAAGATTGTGCAGAATTTTTTTAAAATGAATACAAATTTTGATTTGCATTTGAATAAATTAGTATTTACTATCATTCTTTACGAAAAATCTATCTATGTTTTTTTTGAATGAAACGAGCGAACAAACGCACGAAAAATGAGTTTTAGAAGCAAACAAAGATTGTCGAGAAATATTTTAAAATGAATTCAAATTTTGATTTACATTTGATTTCCTAGATGGAGCTATTTGAACTGTTTTGGAGTTTAGAATTGGATTCTGAAATTTAATCACATGCTCAAAGTTTTAGAAATTGCAACACCACGTCATTTTCAAATGTTGATGTCTGCTGAAAAATCTGAACTGTTATCTGTATTTTAATTATTTCTCCCAACCTGTTTAGCATAAATTTTTGAAATTTTAACTATGGCTTCCTGCATGTGTTCTCGAATGTTTGTTAATTTTTCATCATTGTTGGATGCAAAATATGGCCTGTGGGCTTTTTTTGAATTCTTACTGAATTTTTGTGCCAGAAACTATAACTATCTTTGTGTGTTTTCATGATAATTTTGAATAAAAGTTATATAAAGCTCAATTGTGACTTAAGATCTGTCTTTATACAAAAGTGTGTGAAGGCTGCTGAAATTTGAATAAGACTTCAAATGAAATAATAAACCTTGGAAATTTGCAAATATAACTCTAAAATCTTGAGAAATAATTGTAAATATGTTAAACTTAAGGTCGGTCTCCCCGTGGTTCGACTCCTAAACTCAAATACCACATATACACTATTTGATTTAATTAGGAAATTTATAAATATTTTTATTAACAAGTGGAAGTTGTCAAACGACGCGATACTCATGTTGTTGTTATATTGGCATGAGCATCTTTTGCTGCTTGGTCAGCTTTCTTGTCGGGCTTGTCGGGAATGGCCTTCTTGAGAACATAGTTCTTCCTTTCTTGTTTGAGAACAATTCTCAAACTCGATGTCAATCGAGGAAGTTTTTCCAATTAAGCTTGTCCATCTCAAGGACGGATCACAATATTAAGTTGATGTGTTGTTTGTTGCTATTTTCCTAAATAGAATTAAATCCAGGTTTATGTTAATACTTTGTTTGAGATATTTTAATATAATTTTTACGCCCACTATTTTATTCAAATAATAACCCTCAAAAGTATTGATTCGAAAAATTTCAAGTTGAAATTTCATAGTAAGCCAAGATCTATGTTTTATTAAGTTCTAAGTGAGTTTTGCCTCATTACCTAGAACCTAACTATTTTGGTAGGAACATTTTCAATTATATTCCATACAACTCTTGATTAACACATAGGATGAGTATCATATGCCCGACGATTCATCCTATCATATGTCCGAGTCAAAGTCCGACTTGATAGTTCAGTTAAATCATACCATGTCCAAATATAGGGAATCAATATTTCCTGCTTCTTATCCTCCTAATATTACGAATGCGGAATTTGGGATTCATAATTAATCTATGCATGAGTGCATGTGGAAATTTGTTATTCTATATAGTGTTGAAAGCCTAATTTTTTTTTTTTTAATTTTGATGTGTGGAATACATCTTTTGGAAATTTACTTGATGTATCATATACATGGTTTCACACTTTTTGAAGGATCTCGATACATCACATGCATCTCTTCATGAAGAAACGAATACATACATGAGGTTCACCCTTTCATAAATTAATACATCACATGCATCTTTTCATGAACTCGCACCCTTTCATGAACTCGCATCCTTTTATGAAGTCATAATTTTTCATGAACATGATGCATCATATGCACACGTTCATAAAGTCATACCCTTTCAAGGAGTCGCAACCTTTCATGGACATGATGCATCACATGAACTCTTTCATAAAGTCGCAATATTTCACGAATCCGATGCATCTCATGGACTCTTTCATGAAACTGATCCTTCACATGCACCTTTTCGTGATTCCCAAAAGTATCGCATCCTTTCATTACGAAAATTCAGCACTCGAGAATAATGCCTCAAAATTTAAACTGCATAATTTTGAAAATGGTATCTATGTCTCAATTTAAACGGAATTCACCTGGCTTTGATGACACTGCTGGGTTTCGCAAGTTCGTAACGCAACGAAAAAAGAAAAATTCGAGTCCGAGACCCAAAAGAATGATCTATGAATTACAATTTAAAGAGAATTCAGTTGAATCCTTCTCTTGCTCAATTCCAACCGGTTTCTCAATAGATTCCTTGAATGCTTTGCCTAATCGGTCTCACAAAACGATCTCCAAACAAACCGATTCTCGGACCAACTCACGCCTTTAATCCTAATCACAAGACGATAAATATTTCTTGATACCGAATTTGATTGATCATGTGACATTAATAACTACTTATTAATTCACTTGAGCATGGCCGTGTGTTTCTTCAATTAAATTCATCGAGAGACCTTAAGATATCTCTATCATTATATGAGAGGAACAAATCATATCTTGATTAAACTCTTTCCTCTTCATGTTTCATTATATAACTAATCATGGCCTTTATAACAACCCGGTTAAAGGCGATGTTAAATTATATTAAAGTATAAAATTCCTCATCTAGGAAACTGAGAAAATCTATAGTAAATGAGTCCAAATAGTTTTCTTTATTGAGAATAACTAATGACACAGACCATGTATTATTCTCACGGTCGGTCAATCTAGTAGATGGTCTCCAACATATACTTACGTTAATGACTTTACAGTTTACTATTAAAGTCCCAAACTTGATAACATAAAGTTGAATTGAATATTCATAGTTCCTTCTAAATATTAAGAATAAAATAATCAATGCGTACTTATTATATAAAATATCTTTAAATAAACATAATGTTTATTCAATACAATTTATGCATCTAGATCTCAAATACATTGCCTAGAATATATTACTAACACTACACAATATGCATTAATCAGTTTTTCCTAAACACATAATTTTTTACCGTAAATGATTATAATGAGATAATAAATGATAAAATGGTCATATAATATATATTTATCGTTACTAATCGAAAAGATCCGAATTCATATTCATATCCCACAAATTCAAACCGTATCTGAATTTATTCAATATCTGAGTCGTAACCGGATCCGGATATGGATATGGAGCCGGAAAAAAATATTAATACGGATATAATATGCGAACCCAGACCCCTACTCATTCAACCTCACAGCTAACAACTAAAATGAAGAACTATGGTCAACATTTTCATTTAATCTTGTCATGTCATTATAAATCACTAAAGTAAAAAGTTAAATTCTTGCCTATGGCGAAGAGCAAGCTTATCGAGGTAAGACTTTTAGCTGTATTTCTATCTAGTGTGATGAATTTTCTTTTAATCTTGTCAATCTTGATTTGTTACTAACTCTTGTTTAATTCTTTTTTCTGAATTATTAATTCGCTTCTTCAATTCTTTCTTTAAATAGGAAAAAATAATAAATGGAGTAGAGTGTAGACAGCATACGGGGAACAATGATCGATATGTGAAGTGGAGATTTTATTCATATTGATATCATGTTTAATTCAGATAGAACTGAACAGATCCTCTAGTTTATAGTTGAAGGAATTAAGGTAAATATGAAAAGAAACGCGCAATCGAAATAAGCATAGCGGAATAAAATTTATTTATTTCCTAACCGAAGATTCGTGTATATCAATCAAATCAGAAAATAAATCTTATTTATACATCGGATTCGGCTAATCGAGCGGAGCGATCTCTCGTGCGTCTCTTCATGGATCTAATCACGTTAGGCGCCACGACTCCGGCAGCGCCCTCTACATGTATCCACACGCGAACTACTCTCGTTGGCGGAGAAACCGAGATTACTAGATCCGGTTTCTCTTTTTCTCTTTCTCAAAATGCGGCTAGGATTTTCTAAATCTTCGACCTAATCGGACGAATTCTTCATCTATTTATATTATCTCATGCTTATACCTCTTCACCTTCCTTTTAATTTTTCGTGTACAACCGAGTTAGTTATGTTTGTGTGCCTAGCTATAGGTTCATTTAATATTCACAATAAACTTCAAGTATATAAATCATACGTAGCCTCTAGTATGACATTACGATTACCTAAATTAAATGAATGATACGTGATCATAAAGTAAACATCAATTTTGTATTTAGTCCCTTTGTTAAGCGATATTTCTATTGATTATAAGGCATGATTTTATGTCATCCTTAATATGATCAATTCTTTTTCCCGATTTATAATTAGACTAAATAATAAAAAATATTAACAACACATGTTAATTATTTCGTACACGGCCGTGTGTTTTTCTTCGAGTCTCAATTTATCGGGGGGCGGAGATATCTCTCATATCCGAGAGTAACAAATTTACTAAATAGCCCATCATAGCTTTTATATTTATCCAAGTTAAAGATAATGTTTGACTATGTCAAAGTATGAAGATATAAATGCGAAATCTATGATGACCTCAAGTGAAATGACTACTCATACATTAGATGATGAGCAAAAATAAAGACATATACCATTTATATCTTCATAGTGGGTCGATCCAATATATGTTCTCCAACATACATTTATGTTAATGAATTCATATTCAATATCCATGATCGGTATAGGCTTGTCAATGGATCGGGTTGAACCCGAATTCGGTAGATATCCGACCCGAACGGATCGGATTAAACCCAAAAAAAACCCATGGATCGGGTTCGGGTTCAAATCCGAAAATAAAAAAGGGTTCGGATCGGGTTCGGCTTTGTCACTTTCCGATCCACTCATAACCCGAACCCGAAACTTAAATTATATTATATTTTAAATTTTAATCTCTACCATTCCATTTTTTTTCTCTAAATCAATCATAACCATCCATTCTAACTCTAACCTTAACCCACTCAATCGGATCCACTATCCACCCACCCCCCTAATTTCTCCTTCCCCCTTTTATCTTCCCTACAACCAGAGATGAAACGGAAAAAAAAGGTAACGAAAAAGCTTTGCCTCTTACGCCCTTTCTCCGCCTACTCCTTGGTCGGCGCTCGTCACCGGTCGTCGCCCTTCCGCCCCGCCACCACTCCGCCTCTCCTCTACTCTCCTTTCTTCTTCTTCTTCTTTAATAATCCTCCATTAATGGAGTTTAATTTTTCTTCTTCTTCTTCTTTAATAATCCTCCATTAATGGAGTTTAATTTTTGTTTAATTTTGGGGTGAATAATGAGATGAATGAATTGCTTGATTTTTCAAAAAATGAAAAATTATTTCGGGTTTCGGGTTTATCCGCGGATTTCGGGTTATCCATGGGTTCGGTTTCGGGTTAAAAAAACCCATAGAGTTTTTGGGTTCAGGTCGGGTTTTGGTATGGCCAAACCCGAATCCGACATGATCCGTTGACAAGCCTAGATCAGTACAATATGATCATCATCTAACTAACATACTACTATCTATATATATGATTTAGGATTTCAAATATATTTATCTTACAAACATCTCATATATAATTAGGAATAATTTAGAATTGTATTCACTTTATTTTATAGTTTTTACTATCAAAATCATATATTAAATAAAAGAAAAACAAATAAACAACCCATATTAATCCAAATGAGCGCATATCATTATCATTAAATTTCTTTATACCAAATGCTTTCGTTTTTTTTTCTGATGAAATATACCAAATGCTTTCGTGCACATATATTAACTAGATACATGTGTTTTGAACTTGTGTTCACTCTTTCATACATACCAAAACACACTAATAGATAAATCACGATGCTCTGCTCCGTGAATATAGCTCCCCAATGCTGCTCTCAGTTAAAGTGAGTCACAAATCAAAAATCCGCACCCGCATCAAACCCCGCATCATACGCCGAGTTATCAGCAATCAAATCTCCAAGCACCATGCCCCCAAGGGCTCCACCAAGGAGCCCCATACCAAGACCTGCCCCGAAATTTGCTCTTCTTTGGCGCTTGTGCAACATAGCCGTACCCTTGTGGCGGTGCCACACCATACCCGTAACCTGGAGCAGCCATGTGATACGGATACGGTCCTGGGTATGATGGATACCCTGTTGGAGCCCCGTATTGCGCCCCAGCAGTGTACATCGCCTGTGGAGTTGGGTATGGGGCAACTATAGGGAACGCAGTCACGGGCTGAGCTCCCTTGTCAACTGAAGTCTGACTTGGAGTACTTACAGGAGGAACGGATACTGTCGCGGTACCATTCGGTGCCATGACTTTGTATGATAAGTTAAGCACCCCTTTCGGCTTGCCAGATGGACGGCGAACTTGGTAACTTACGAACTTCTCTTCACCGTCTGCGCCTGCCTCAAGTAGGTCTTTGATGGGGACGATAACCTCACCAACCTCAGTATCACGAAAGAACCGTGCTGAACGCAATGTAACATTTAGTGCCAAGCGGGGATCGGTGGAACGTATGATGAATCGGACAGTTGTTCCCCATGTTGGGCTGCGTCCTCCACGACGATCAGGCGCAGTCCGCCGAATATCAGCAGGGTCCCCACCAGAAATGGTTGCTATTGCGTATACTGACATTTTCGATAATAGATGCACTTTCTTGAGATCCTTTGCCGATATCATGGTCACCTCTAAGGAATTGTTTGCCATTGCCATTGCCTTTTGCGAGATAAGGGTAGAGGCTTAGAGCTACCTAAAAGATTTAAGGCAAGGTTAAAAGTGAGGGGAGGTGAGATATGGAAGCTATCTGGAATTTTGAGGAGCTCTACTTTGCCAACTTTAGGAACGCGGAGAAGGCACCACATTATGGTATTGCCCTTTGCAAGGAGGAGATGAGGGGCAGTTTAAACTTGTAGTTAGTTCAGAAACACATGGTTAGTTATGGATATAGAAGTCATGAACATCCATTCTATTGTCTAAAAATACGAATGGTTGCAATAAACTAGGATGTAAGGTGTTTGCTACGACAAGAATGGGGTAAATTTTCCATATTTTCTTGCAATTTGCATATGTTGGATGACATTTTTGGATGACATTTTTCTTTCGCAAGGGACGTCGATGTGAAAACAAGCAGGAACACGCTGATTTGACCGACCTTTTGCCTATAAAATATAACTAAAATACGTAATAGAAGTTTCAAATAACTAGAAAGGACCTCACTCGGATTTGCTACTATCTGAAATCTTATTATTCTGACCAACCTTTTGCCTATAAAATATCACTAAAATGAAAAGGAAATATGAAAAAAAATGCGAATGAAAATAAAAATCATTGGTGGACACATTTTTGTGCATTTATAAAATTATCAAACAACAATAATATTGTAATACCAAAATTTGTGTGTCATATTTTATTTTTATTTTCAGTTTCTTATTCTCAGTTGTAATTTATGATGTGATGTATCTTAAAAAAGTATTTTATTATTTTGGTCATTTAATTATTTTTAAATTTGGGGATAAATATATTTTGAGCATATACACTATTAGAAAACAGATCTACAGTGACGGTGTACTAGTTTGTAGTGACAACTTGTCTCTGATAGATAATTTTCAGTGTCGGTCCGAACATTTTGTCACTGGTAATTACTTTCAGTGTCAGTCCGCTACACACGGTCACTGAAATCTGTGTGTCGACAAAACTTTCTATTTAGTGTATACACAATGTATCATATGTTTTGTATGATATTTATGATATTTTTGTTGGGCAGTATATATAATATTTTTTTTCTGTTTTCAAGAGTAACTACAAATTTCTCTTATAAAACGATGGTGATCCCAGATCATCACTACATGTAATGCTTTCTATTTTAAAGGCACACGCATAAAATTTTGGGATTTTGGAAATTACATTTGTGTTGGTGTCTTCCACAAACATGGAGTTGAAAATAAAGTTAATGTTTTTTTATATTTTATAGGTATTTATGATATTTTTATTTTCTAGCAGGTTAGGTTTCTTATTTTATTTTAATAAAGATGTAAATGGTTGTTCAAGATTTTTGCCATTATATAAGGTATTCTGTTCATGATTTTTTACAATGCTGTATAAAGTGAGTCACATTTTTTATATATTCAGAATTTTAAAGAAATTTTATTTCTCCTAATAGATTTATTTAACATTTCAATTACTTTATTTTTGGAATAAAATATTCCTCATTATTACTTTTTCATCTTTTCTTATTTCAATTTAAAATATCAAAAAATTAAAAAATTAAATTAAAAATAAGGTACTAATAAATGCGCATTAAGAATTATCTTCGAAAGAATTTTTAAGAAATTAAATATAAAATATTAATTCCGAATTTGGAAAAGAAATTACAAATTAACTTATCCGAAACGGAGCTAGGATAATCTCTGGTTTTTAGATTCTTTAAAACCCTTCAATAAAGTTGGTTTAGTTTCCCCTTCTATGAGGTTAACCATCTAATAAAGTTGGTTTAGTTTCCCCTTATATAATTATTTCATACCTCATTTTATTCAATTAAAAATAATAAATAAAATAATTTTATTTTACATCAAATATAAAAGATGAAAACTAAAATATGAATGAAATCATAGTAAATAATAAAAAAGAATATTTTACGTAAAAACATTATATTTTTAATATAGAATAAGGGAAAATTACTTTTTGTAATATAGTATCATAAAATAAATTAAGGAATCACTAAATAATATCATAGCATTAAAATAATATCATGAAATAAAAAGAAAAATCATCAAGACAATAAATTGATTTTAGGAAAAAAAAAACTAACCTTACTCTATCTTGGAACAAACAATATTAAAAAAGAAAGCAATACAAAATTTGAGAGAGTTGAGCTTAACCTTAAAAAGGTGAATTCAAACAAAATATAAGGAAATAGATCAAATACTAATTGTTTCCATTAAAAGAGGCTTAAAAATGGGAGAAAAGTTGGAACTTGGGAGGAAAGAAATCCTTGGAATAAAAATTAGAATGGAAAAAAAACCGGCCAGTTTTTTTGGTTTATCGGTTCGCGGTTTTATCAAAAAAACTGGACGGTTCACGCCGGTTCAGCCGGTTGAGTTACATTTTCGGTCTATATAATGGATCGAACCGAATTTCGGTCCGGGTCCAGTTTTTTCCGGTTGGACCGGCCGGTCCGGTCCGTTCCGGTTTTTATAACACTGCACCAAAGGTATGAACTATAAAATCTCACAATATGAAATAAAAAAATTAGGTTTATAATTTTTTTTCTTTTTCTATAATTTGATAAATTGTGGTGTAGGATATTACTTCGTGGTCGAAATTATGATCCAATAAATTTTGAAGATTTTGTTGATAAGGGAACAAGGGTTTTGGAGGATGATCCACCACAATTAACAGTCGATGAATTAGAGCATTTTCGAAATCAGATGGCCAGACTCGAAATACATACTAATGAGGACATCAATGGTAATTTATAATCTTTATTGCTATATTATAAAAAAAAACTCGGATAGATTTTTGGAAAAGAATGATAGTAATTACAAAATTATTCAAATGAAAACAAATATTTGTATTCATCTCAAAATAATATTCCATAATCTTTTTTTGTACATAAAACTCTTGTTTCAAGCGTTTATTTGCTTGTTTCGTTGAAAAAACTCTGATAGATTTTTCGTAAAGAAAGATAGTAATTTGTAAATTATTCGAACGCAAACCAAAATTTATATTCATTTTAAAATATATCTCCACAATCATTGTTTGTACCTAAAACTTTTGCTTCGTGCGTTTGTTTGCTCGTTTCATTCAAAAAAAAACTCCGATAGAATTTTCCTACAGAATGATAGTAAATACTAAATTATTCAAATATAAACTAAAATTTATGTTCATTTTAAAATATTTCTCCACAATTACTGTTTACACCTAAAACTCATGTTTCGTGCGTTTGTTTACTCGTTTCATTCAAAAAAAAAACTCGGATAGATTTTTCGTAAAAAATGATAGTAAATACTAAATTATTCAAATGCAAACTAAAATTTGTCTTCATTTTAAAATATTTTTCCACAATCTTTTTTTGTACGTAAAACTCATGTTTCGTGTGTTTGTTTGCACGTTTCATTAAAAAAAATACGAATACATTTTTCGTAAAGAATGGTAGTAAATACTAAATTATTCAAAAGCAAACCAAGATTTGTGTTCATTTTAAAAAAATTCTCCACAATCATTGTTTGTACCAAAAACTCTTGTTTCGTGCGTTTGTTTGCTCATTCCTTCAAAAAAAATATGGATCGATTTTCGAAAAGAATGATAGTAATTACAAATTTATTCAAATGCAAATAAAAATTTGTATTCATCTTAAAATATTATTCCACAATCATTTTTTTTACCTAAAACTCCTGTTTCTAGTGTTCGTATGCTCGTTTCGTTCAAAAAAACTCGATAGATTTTTCCTATAGAATGATAGTAATTTGTAAATTATTCAAATGCAAACCAAAATTTATGTTCATTTTCAAATATATCTCCACAATCATTATTTGTACCTAAGACTCTTGTTTCGTGCATTTGTTTGCTCGTTTCATTCAAAAAAAAACTCGGATAGAATTTTCCTACGAGAATCATAGAAAATACTAAATTATTCAAATGCAAATTAAAATTTGTGTTCATTTTAAAATATTTCTCCACAATCAAGGTTTACACCTAAAACTCATGTTTCGTGCATTTGTTTGCTCGTGTCATTTAAGAAAAAAAACTCGGATAGATTTTTCGTTAAAAATGATAGTGAATACTAAATTACTCAAATGCAAACAAAAATTTATGTTAATTTTGAAATATTTTTCCACAATCTTTTTTTGTACATAGAAGTCATGTTTCGTGTGTTTGTTTGCACGTTTCATTCAAGAAAAATACGAATTGATTTTTCGTAAAGAATGATAGTAAATAATAAATTATTCAAAAGCAAACCAAGATTTGTGTTCATTTTAACCACAATCATTGTTTGTACCTAAAACTCTTGTTTCGTGAGTTTCTTTGCTCGTTTCATTAAAAAAAAAACTCGGATAGATTTTTCGTAAGGAATGATAGTTAAAACTAAATTATTGAAATGGACACTAAAATGTTTGTTCAATTTAAAATATTTTTCCACAATCTTTCTTTGTACCTAAAACTCGTGTTTCGTGTGTTTGTTTGCTCATTTAATTCAAAAAAAACTCGGATCGATTTTTCGTAAAGAATGATAGCAAATACTAAATTATTCAAAAGCAAACAAAGATTTGTGCTCATTTTAAAATATTTCTCCGCAATCATTGTCTCGCACCTAAAACACATGTTTCCTGCGTTTGTTTGCTCCTTTCTTTCAAAAAAAACTCGGATAGATTTTTCGTAAAGAATGATAGTAATTACTAAATTATTGAAATGCAAACCAAAATGTGTTCAATACAAATTATTTTCCACAATCTTTTTTTATACCTCAAACTCTTGTTTCAAGCATTTGGTTGCTTGTTTCATTGAAAAAAAAACTCGATAGATTTCTCGTAAAGAATGATTGTTAATATTAAATTATTCATATGCAAAAAAAAATTTGTGTTCATTTTAAAATATTTCTCCACAATTATTTTTTGTACCTAAAACTCTTGTTTCGTGTATTTCATTGCTCGTTTCATTCAAAAAAAACTCGATAGATTTTTCGTAAAGAATGATACTTATTACTAAATTATAAATTTGCAAACCAAAATTTATGTTCATTTTAAAATATTATTCCACAATCTGTTTTTGTACCTAAAACTCCTGTTTCGTGTGTTTGTTTGCTCGTTTCATTCAAAAAAACCTCGGATAGATTTTTCGTAAAGTAAATACTAAATTATTCTGAAGCAAACCAAGATTTGTGCTCATTTTAAAATATTTCTCCAAAATCATTGTTTGCTCCATTCTTTCAAAAAAAACTCGGATCGATTTTTCGTAAAGAATGATAGTAATTACTAAATTATTCAAATGCAAACCAAAATGTGTTCAATTTAAATTATTTTTCCACAATATGTTTTTGGACCTAAAACTCTTGTTTCAAGCATTTGTTTGCTAGTTTCATTGAAAAAAAACTCTAATAGATTTTTCGTAAAGAATGATTGTTAATACTAAATTATTCATATGCAAACAAAATTTTGTGTTCATTTTAAGATATTTCTCCACAATCATTTTTTGTACCTAAAACTCTTGTTTCATGTGTTTATTTGCTCGTTTCATTCAAAAAAACTCGATAGATTTTTCGTAAACAATGATAGTAATTACTAAATTATTCAAATGCAAACCAAAATTTGTTTTCATTTTAAAATATTATTCCACAATCTTTTTTTACCTAAAACTCTTGTTTCGTGTGTTTATTTGCTCGTTTCATTCAAAAAAAAATGGGATAGATTTTTCATAAAGAATGATAGTAATAAATCATTAGATTCCCTTTTCTACTATCTCTAATTCCAATAACCCAAAATTATCCTAACTGAAGACAAATAATCATAAAGAAAGAACTTACATTTCAAAAGAGGAGGGTCGATTTTTGTCTGGTCCGCGAGGGCCTCAAGCACCCAAAACGATCTTTTTTCATAGCAATCAAGATGGTTGAGTTGAGATATATGGCATGCATACAGCTCCAATTAAGCACCAATTATATCCTTGTAATTAATCACCTTTATACCTCAGTTTAATATTGGTTCATATTAATTTTGCCTTCATATCAAAGTGTTTCATACAGTTTATTTTATTTCAATTTATTTCGATCCATATCAGTTTAATAATTTAATTTTGCTACATTTCAGATTAGGTGATTAGCTATTAATAAAGAATTAGTTTCTTATGTACCTCTATATTTCTTTTCTTTTTTTCTTTTTACAGCTTTTTCCTTTTTTTATACAGATTAAAGGAAGTTCAAAGGCTGGAAGCATTAAGTTCACATGGTTTAAGAATTATATTTCATTGATATAGGGTTAGAAAGTTATTAGATTTAATGATGAAAAAAGAAAAAGGAAGTTAATAGATTTTGATGTTTAGAAAAAATATGTGTGGCTAGAGTTCGGATTTGGATGGATTTGAGTATTTTCATGATTGCTTCAAGCAATGTAAATTTTAAAGTTCGAAATTATTCAAGTTGGCACAACAAAATATCATCCAATTTAAATTTTTAATTAGATACTTAAGAATATCACCCAAGTTAACACAACTAAATACCATGCCATACTTCATTACTTAAATAACCATATCTCCTCAACAAAATGCCCACCTACCATAACAAAATAAACATCAAAATGATCCTACATAATTGAAATCATGAGTACTCTAAAACTTAAAAATATGATCCTTCATAAACATTTGGTATTGAAGTGGAGGATGTGCCTTCCTTTTTTCGGACCTAAATTTTAAAAATGACATTATATTAGAAAAAATAGGAAAATAAAATATATAAAATATTTAAAAGATTCAATAAGTATTTTAACCTTTTTCTATTTGATGTATGGCTTGATTCTCGATGCCCCGGCTGCAGAACCGCCGGCTACATTCTCCATGCTATTCGAAGAGGTACTGAATTTTTGCAAGTTCTTTGATGATGTCCAAACAGACCACATCGGCCACATTTGTGCTTTTTTGTGGGCTCATCGGAGGCTTTTCTTCGATTTTTTCGAGGACGTCCAGCTGGACGCTTTAAAATAGGTGGATAAAACTTGTCATCATTCTTTACATTTATCCATTGATCTTTTCCCGGCATCGGAGCAATTTCCATAGCATAAGCAATTTTAAACATATCAATTGTGAAATACGAATGCACATAATTGTCCCACTTAGAATCTCTTATAAAACCAATAAATGCAGCAACATGTACACATGGGACACCTTTCACTTGCCATTCCCGACAAGTACATGTTTTCTCATCGAGAATAACTTACCAAATATTTCCCTTGCCATGTATTTCGCTCGATTGTCACCACTTCTACACACATCATATACCCCGAAACCCTACATGTGTAGACAAAAAAAATTACTACTTGCAGTGAGGTTATTAATGTAAAAAATAAATAAATAAGAAAATACCTTGGAAATATTCTGGAGATATTTGTCTACATTTGGAACTAACGTCCCCTTCCAGTTCCTTGCTATCCTTCTTCTCCGATCAAATATCACCATAATTTTCTCCCTAATAGCATTAAGAAGATCAAGCACCGGACGATATCTCGCGTTGTTGATCCAAGAATTAAATGTCTCGATATATTATTCGTAAGATAATCACATTTAGCAGTTGTACCGAACTCGGCTCCTACTCCAGATTTTGCTATGTTCTTTTTCAAGATAAGAAATTGCCTCTCGACGTACACTACTAATATCATTCATTATTTCGTTATACCGGCTAGGAAAGTAGGTCCGTGCCGCCCCCCACAAGGAAAAGTTGAAGAAATCCCCACCAAAGTGTTTCTTGAAATTGCTATACAAGTGCCTCATGCATTCTCGATGCTCTGCACTTGGATAAACTTCTACAACCGCTCTGCCCAACCCTTTTTGCATATCAGAAGAGATAACGAGACCTTCTGGTGTTCCTATAGCTTGTTGTAAAGCGTTAAGAAACCACATCCATGAGTTGGTATTTTCCGATTCAAGCATACCATAAGCAACCGGAAACATCCAATTACGACCATCCACAGCTGTAGCAGCTGCAAGAACTCCGTTAAATCTCCCCTTTAAATGACAAGCGTCAATCCCTATATAAGGACGACAACCCAAAAGAAATCCTTTAGAGCAAGCACCTAGTGAGATAAAGAATCTTTGAAAGTGATTGTTATCATTTATCTTCTCAAGATGCATGTCGACCACACTCCCCGGATTTCTTCTCAACAATTCCTCTTTAAAAGCCTCCATCTTTATGTATGAATCTTCCCATTTACCATGTACATCCTTCAATGCTTGCTCCTTCCCACGATGAACTCGCAAATATGGTATATCCACACTATACTCATCATTAAGCCATTTCTTAAGCACCTTAACTGGAACATCACCCTCACTTCTCAACTTATCAACTACCCTATCGTCAATCCATCCTTGAGTTGCTCTCTTGTTCCCAGATTTGTTACTTCTTATGCATATATGTACATCTTCCATTTTTTTAACCTAAATTTTACATAAGATTTTATTATTAAAATATATAAAATAAAGTAACAATTTAACCTCTATTTTTATTCTAACCTCGAATGTGATATTATCTTGTAGAATGGAAGCATGGATTCTCCAAGCATAATCTTTGCTAGCGCATCTTGCTGTGAATCGTTTAGTATCACTTTTCTCTATTGAATACTCAAATTCTTTCACCAATGAGTAATGATTCAAAGCTTTCCTAAAATTAATCACGGTAGGAAATTTTGAATTTACTTTCATGACCGGTTCATTCTTGTTATATTCATATGTTTCTCCTTCATACATTGGAATCTCATCATCACTCTGACTACTATTACGACTATGATAACTTTGCTCACTTCGACAATAATCCGAACCCTCTTCATCATGCAAGTTATCAACACCTTCCAACCTCACAGATTCATTGCCACCTTCCACATCTAAAATCCTTGGTTCATTCTCAACTACCACAAAAATTATCACTTCTTTTTTGTTCTCATACATAGTTAGCATTAGAAGAAAATTATCATCCATTTTGAGTGGAATAAAACTTTGTTCTTGAGCATGTTTATCCTCAAACAAAATAGAAACAACTTGATCACTCTCCCATGGAAAATCTTTTCCACTTCTTCCATCGGATCATTTAGATTATATGAGTTCATGTCCGCAAAAATTATTTTTTGTTTAGGAAAACAATATTTTTTCCTAGATGAGTTCTTGATGGGCTTGAAATATCCCCCGTATTTTACTTTCGGCTTGAAGTTACAGGGAGCTTGCCTAATATAACAAAGGCAAATAAAAATTAAGTTAGAATATTATGCAATTCTTACATTTTTTTTTGTTGAAATAATATACATTAAAGGTATATGTAATAAAAAACTAAAATAAAGTATAATTACACGCTTAACATTTTTCCCCCAAAATATTTTAACTATGGTGATTCAAAACAATCAAAATATTATTTGCCCAAATAGTCTCAAATTCATATGTAATTTTGGCTACTGATCACAACTAAATTCAAATATAAGAAAATTATTCTCAATTCTATCAAGAAATAAGAACAATTCTAGAAAAAAAGACAAGCAAAATTCACATACTCGATAATGGGTGATTGTACCATATTCTCCCATTTAGGCTTGTAGCACTCATCTACAGTGATTTTATCTATTTCATTCAAGCTCGTTGACATCTCATACTCATTTTCGTTCATCTTTATTTTATCAATTTTAGGGTTAGGACAAGAGGGAAGAAAGGAAAAGAGAAGAGATGAACAAGATGAGAGGTGGGAAGAAGGAAAAACACATTTAGAAGGAAGATGGCATGATCAAGGGTTAGCCATAGCTTCTCTCGTAGCTTCTAAGTTTCATGAGCAAAAATGGCGGGAGGAAGAGAAAAAGAGAAATGAGAAATGAAAAGTTAAAGAGATAGTGGGGATTTCATGTCGGTGGGAAAATAAAGAAGAGAGGGAAAGGGGTATTTTTGTCAATTATAATTATTAATTTTAATGTAATTAGTTTTTAGGAGATTAAATTATGATTAATTTGATAAATTTATTGATTTGGGCAAAACTGATATTTTATAAACTTTGAATGGGTAAATTTGATAGTTTTTGGGTTTTGTAAGGGTAAATTTGATATTTCTGATTTTAGAGGGGTAAATTTGATATTTAGGAGTTTTGGAAGGGTATACGTGATATTACCCCAAAAAGATTGTGGAAAATAATTTGAATTGAACACATTTTGGTTCGCATTTGAATAATTTAGTAATTACTATCATTCTTTACGAAAAATCTATCCAAGTTTTTTTGAAAGAAAGGAGCAAACAAACGCATGAAACATGTGTTTTAGGTGCAGACAATGATTGCGGAGAAATATTTTAAAATGAACACAAATTTTAGTTTGCATTTGAATAATTTAGTATTTACTATGATTCTGTAGGAAAATTTTATCTGAGTTTTTTTTTTGAATGAAACGAGCAAACAAACACACGAAACATGAGTGTTAGGTACAAAGAATGCTCGTGGTATAATATTTTAAAATGAAGACAAATTTTAGTTTCCATTTCAATAATTTAGTTTTAACTATCATTCTTTACGAAAAAGCTATCCAAATTTTTTTTAAGGAAACGAGCAAACAAACACACGAAACAAAAGTTTTAGGTACAAACAATGATTGTGGAGGCATATTTTAAAATGAACACAAATTTTGGTTTGCATTTGTACAATTTAGTAATTACTATCATTCTTTACGAAAAATCGATCCCTATTTTTTTGAATGAAATGAGGAAACAAACGCACGAAACAAGAGTTTTAGGTACAAACAATGATTGTGGAGAAATTTTTTAAAATGAACACAAATCTTGGTTTGTTTTTGAATAATTTAATATTTACTGTCATTCTTTATGAAAAATTTATCCGAGTTTTTTTTGAATGAAACGAGCAAACAAACAAACGAAACATGAGTTTTACGATCAAAAAAGATTGTGGAATAATATTTTAAAATGAACACAAATTTGGGTTTGCAAATTTATAATTTAGTAATAAATATCATTCTTTACGAAAAATCTATCGAGTTTTTATAATAAAACGAGCAATGAAATACACGAAACAAGAGTTTTAGGTACAAAAAATAATTTTGGAGAAATATTTTAAAATGAACACAAGTTTTTTTTTTGCATATGAATAATTTAATATTAACAATCATTCCTTACGAAAAATCTATTAGAGTTTTTTTTTTCAATGAAACAAGCAACCAAATGCTTGAAACAAGAGTTTTAGGTATAAAAAAATATTGTGGAATATTTTAAAATGAGCACAAATCTTGGTTTGCTTTTGAATAATTTAGTATTTACTATCATTCTTTACGAAAAATCGATGCGAGTTTTTTTTGAATTAAATGAGCAAACAAACACACGACACACGAGCTTTAGGTACAAAGAAAGATTGTGGAAAAATATTTTAAAATGAACAAAAATTTTAGTGTCCATTTCAATAATTTAGTTTTAACTATCATTCCTTACGAAAAATCTATCCGTTTTTTTTTTTGAATGAAACGAGCAAACAAACGAGCGAAACAAGAGTTTTAGGTACAAACAATGATTGTGGAGGTCTATATTTTAAAATGAATACAAAATTTGGTTTGAATTTGAATAATTTAGTAATTAGTATCATTTTTAGGAAAAATCGATCTGTATTTTTTTTGAAGGAAATGAGCAAACAAACTCACGAAATAAGAGTTTTACGTACAAACAATGATTGTGGTTAAAATGAAAACAAATCTTGGTTTGCTTTTGAATAATTTAGTATTTACTATCATTTTTTACGAAAAATCTATTCGTATTTTTTTTGAATGAAATGTGGAAACAAACACACGAAACATGAGTTTTATGTACAAAAAAAGATTGTGGAAAAATATTTTAAAATTAACATAAATTTTAGTTGCATTTGAGTAATTTAGTATTCACTATCATTTTTTACGAAAAATCTATCCGAGTTTTTTTTTTCTTGAATGAAACGAACAAACAAATGCACGTGAACATAAGTTTTAGGTGTAAACAATGATTGTGGAGAAATATTTTAAAATAAACACAAATTTTAGTTTGCATTTGAATAATTTAGTATTTACTATGATTCTGTAGGAAAATTCTATCTGAGTTTTTTTTTTAATGAAACGATCAAACAAACACATGAAACATGAGTTTTAGGTACAAAGAAAGATTGTCGTATAATATTTTAAAATGAAGACAAATTTTAGTTTCCATTTCCATAATTTAGTTTTAACTATCATTCTTTACGAAAAAGCTATCCGAGTTTTTTTTTAATGAAACGAGCAAACAAACACACGAAACAAGAGTTTTAGGTACAAACAATGATTGTGGAGGCATATTTTAAAATGAACACAAATTTTGGTTTGCATTTGAATAATTTAGTAATTACTATCATTCTTTACGAAAAATCGATCCGTATTTTTTTTGAATGAAATGAGGAAACAAACGCACGAAACAAGAGTTTTAGGTACAAACAATGATTGTGGAATTTTTTTTTTAAATGAACAAAAATCTTGGTTTGCTTTTGAATAATTTAGTATTTACTATCATTCTTTATAAAAAATCTATCCGAGTTTTTTTTGAATGAAACGAACAAACAAACACACGAAACAAGAGTTTTAGGTACAAAAACAGATTGTGGAATAATATTTTCAAATGAACACAAATTTTGGTTTGCAAATTTATAAATTAGTAATAACTTTCATTCTTTACAAAAAATCTATCGAGTTTTTTTTGAATAAAACGAGCAACGAAATACACAAAACAAGAGTTTTAGGTACAACAAATGATTGTGGAGAAATATTTTAAAATGAACACAAATTTTTTTTTTTGCATATGAATAATTTAATATTAACAATCATTTCTTACGAAAAATCTCTCGTAGTTTTTTTTTTCCATGAAACAAGCAACCAAATGCCCGAAACAAGAGTTTTAGGTATAAAAAAAAGATTGTGGAAAATAATTTGAATCGAACACATTTTGGTTTGCATTTGAATAATTTCGTAATTATTATCATTCTTTACGAAAAATCTATCCGAGTTTTTTTTGAAAGAAAGGAGGAAACAAACGCATGAAACATGTGTTTTAGGTGCGGACAATGATTGCGGAGAAATATTTTAAAATGAACACAAATTTTAGTTTGAATTTGAATAATTTAGTATTTACTATGATTCCGTAGGAAAATTCTATCTCGAGTTTTTTTTTGAACGAAACGAGCAGACAAACGCACCTAACAAGAGTTTTAGGTACAAACAATGATTGTGGAGATATATTTTAAAATTAACATAAATTTTAGTTTGCATTTTAATAATTTACAAATTACTATCATTCTTTAGGAAAAATCTATCGAAATTTTTTGAACGAAAAGAGAATACGAACACACGTAACAAGAGTTTTAGATACAAAAAAGATTGTGGAATAATATTTTAAGATGAACACAAATTTTGGTTTGCATTTGAATAATTTAGAAATTACTATCATTCTTTACGAAAAATCGATCGCATATTTTTTTTGAATGAAATGAGCTAACAAACGCACGAAACAAGAGTTTTAGGTACAAACAATGATTGTGGAGAAATTTTTTAAAATTAACAAAAATCTTGGTTTGCTTTTGAATAATGTAGTATTTACTATCATTCTTTACGAAAAATCTATTCGTATTTTTTTTGAATGAAACGTACAAATAAACACACGAAACATGAGTTTTACGTACAAAAAAAGATTGTGGAAAAATATTTTAAAATGAAGGCAAATTTTAATTTGCATTTGAATAATTTAGGATTTACTATCATTTTTTACAAAAAATCTATCCGAGTTTTTTTTTGAATGAAACGGGCAAACAAACGCGCGAAACAAGAGTTTTAGATGTAAGCAATGATTGTGGAGAAATATTTTAAAATGAACACAAATTTTAGTTTCCATTTGAATAATTTAGTATTTACTATCATTATGTAGGAAAATTCAATTTGAGTTTTTTTTTTTAATGAAACGAGCAAACGAATCCACGAAACAAGAGTTTTATGTACAAACAATGATTGTGGAGATATATTTTAAAATGAACATAAATTTTGGTTCGCATTTGAATAATTTACAAATTACTATCATTCTTTACGAAAAATCTATCAGAGTTTTTTTTAAAGAAACAAGCAAACGAATGCTTGAAACAAGAGTCTTAGGTACGAAAAAAGATTATCGAATAATATTTTAAGATGAACACAAATTTTTGTTTGCATTTGAATAATTTTGTAATTACTATCATTCTTTTCGAAAAATCTTTCCGAGTTTTTTTCGAAAGAAAGGAGCAAGCAAATGCACGAATCATGTGTTATAGATGCAAACAATGAATGTGGAGAAACATTTTAAATGAGCACAAATCTTGGTTTGCTTTTGAATAATTTAGTATTTACTATCATTCTTTATGAAAAATCTATCCAATTTTTGTTTGAATGAAACGAGCAAACAAACACACGAAACAAGAGTTTTAGGTACAAAAAAAGATTGTGGAATAATATTTTAAAATGAACATAAATTTTGGTTTGCATTTGAATAATTTTGTAATCACTATCATTCTTTACGAAAAATATATCGAGTTTTTTTTGAATGAAACGAGCAAATAAACACATGAAACAAGAGTTTTAGGTACAAAAAAAGATTGTAGAGAAATATTTTAAAATGAACACAAATTTTTGTTTGCATATGAATAACTTAGTATTAACAATCATTCTTTACGAAAAATTTATGAGAGTTTTTTTCAATGAAACTAGCAAACAAATGCTTGAAACAAGAGTTTTAGGTAAAAAAAAAAAGATTGTGGAAAAATAATTTAAATTGAACACATTTTGCTTTGCATTTCAATAATTTAGTAATTACTATCATTCGTTACAAAAAATCGATCCGAATTTTTTTTGAAAGAATTGAGCAAACAAACGCACGAAACATGTGTTTTAGGTGCAAACAATGATTCTGGAGAAATATTTTAAAATGAGCACAAATCTTGGTTTGCTTTTGAATAATTTAGTATTTACTATCATTCTTTATGAAAAATCGATTCGTATTTTTTTTGAATGAAACGTGCAAACAAACACACGAAACATGAGTTTTACGTACAAAAAAGATTGTGGAAAAATATTTTAAAATGAAGATAAATTTTAGTTTCCATTTGAATAATTTACGATTTACTATCATTTTTTACAAGAAATCTATCCATGTTTTTTTTTTGAATGAAACGAGCAAACAAACGCACGAAACATGAGTTTTTGATGTAAGCAATGATTGTGGAGAAATATTTTAAAATGAACACAAATTTTAGTTTGCATTTGAATATTTTAGTATTTACTATCATTCCCGTAGGAAAATTCTATCCGACTTTTTTTTTTGAATGAAACGAGTAAACAAACGCACGAAACAAGAGTTTTAGGTACAAACAATTAGGTACAAACAATGATTGTGGAGATATATTTTAAACTGAACATAAAATTTGGTTTGCATTTGAAAAATTTACAAATTACTATCATTCTTTACGAAAAATGCGTAGTTTTTTTCAACGAAACAAGCAAACGAATGCTTGAAACAAGAGTTTTAGGTACAAAAAAAGATTGTGGAATAATATTTTAAAATGAACACAAATTTTTGTTTGCATTTGAATAATTTTGTAATTACTATCAATCTTTTCGAAAAATCTATTCGAGTTTTTTTTAAAGAAAGGAGTAAACAAATGCACGAATCATGTGTTATAGGTGCAAACAATGAATATGGAGAAATATTTTAAAATGAGCACAAATCTTGGTTTGCTTTTGAATAATTTAGTACTTACTATCATTCTTTATGAAAAATCTATCCGAGTGTTTTTTTTGAATGAAATGAGCAAACAAACACACGAAACATGAGTTTTAGGTACAAAGAAAGATTGTCGAAAAATATTTTAAAATGAACAAAAATTTTAGTTTCCATTAAAATAATTTACTTTTAACTATCATTCTTTACGAAAAATCAATCCGAGTTTTTTTTTGAATGTAATGAGCAAAGAAACGAAGGAAACAAGAGTTTTAGGTACAAACAATGATTGTGGAGGTATATTTTAAAATAAATACAAATTTGATTTGCTTTTGAATAATTTAGTAATTACGATCATTCTTTATGAAAAATTGATCCGAGTTTTTTTTGAAAGAAAGGAGCAAACAAATGCAAGAATCATGTGTTATAGGTGCAAACAATGAATGTGGGGAAATATTTTAAATTAAGCACAAATCTTGGTTTGCTCTTGAATAATTTAGTATTTACTATCATTCTTTATGAAAAATCGATCCGAGTTTTTTTTGAATGAAATGAGCAAACAAACACACAAAACATGAGTTTTAGGTACAAACAAGGATTCCGGTATAATATTTTAAAATGAAGACAAATTTTAGTTTCGATTTCAATAATTTAGTTTTAACTATCATTCTTCACGAAAAAGCTATCCGAGTTTTTTTTTTAATGAAACGAGCAAACAAACACACGAAACAAGAGTTAGGTACCAACAATGATTGTGGAGGTATATTTTAAAATGAACACAAATTTTGGTTTGCATTTGAATAATTTAGTAATTACTATCATTCTTTACGAAAAATCGATCCATATATATTTTTGAATGAAATGAGCAAACAAACGCACGAAACAAGAGTTTTAGGTACAAACAATGATTGTGGAGAAATTTTTTAAAATTAACAAAAATCTTGGTTTGCTTTTAAATAATTTAGTATTTACTATCATTCTTTACGAAAAATCTATTCGTATTTTTATTGAATGAAACGTGCAAACAAACACACGAAACATGAGTTTTATGTACAAAAGAAGATTGTGGAAAAATATTTTAAAATGAAGACAAATTTTAGTTTGCATTTGAATAATTTTGGATTTACTATCATTTTTTACAAAAAATCTATCCGAGTTTTTTTTTTAATGAAACGGGCAAACAAACGCACGAAACATGAGTTTTAAATGTAAGCAATGATTGTGGAGAAATATTTTAAAATAAACACAAATTTTAGTTTCCATTTGAATAATTTAGTATTTACTGTCATTCCGTAGGAAAATTCGATTTGATTTTTTTTTTGACACGAAACGAGCAAACAAACGAACGAAACAAGAGTTTTAGGTACAAACAATGATTGTTCAGATATATTTTAAAATGAACATAAATTTTGGTTTGCATTTGAATAATTTACAAATTACTATCATTATTTACGAAAAATCTATCCGAGTTTTTTTCAACGAAACAAGCAAACGAACGCTTGAAACAAGAGTTTTTGGTACAAAAAAGATTGTGGAATAATATTTTAAGATGAACAAAAATTTTTCTTTGCATTTGAATAATTTTGTAATTACTATCATTCTTTTCGAAAAATCTATCCGAGATATTTTTGAAAGAAAGGAGCAAACAAGTGCATGAATCATGTGTTATAGGTGCAAACAATGAATGTGGAGAAATATATTAAAATGAGCACAAATCTTGGTTTGCTTTTGAATAATTTAGTATTTACAATCATTCATTATTAAATATTGATCCGAGTTTTTTTGAATGAATTAAGCAAACAAACACACGAAACATGAGTTTTAGGTACAAAGAAAGATTGTGGTATAATATTTTAAAATGAAGAAAAATTTTAGTTTCCATTTCAATAATTTAGTTTAAACTATCATTCTTTACGAAAAAGCTATCCGAGTTTTTTTTTGAATGAAATGAGCAAACAAACACACGAGTTTTAGGTACAAAGAAAGATTGTGGAAAAATATTTTAAAATCAACAAAAATTTTAGTTTCCATTTCAATAATTTACTTTTAACTATCATTCTTTACGAAAAATCAATCCGAGATTTTTTTTGAATGAAACGAGCAAACGAACGAACGAAACAAGAGTTTTAGGTACAAACAATGATTGTGGAGGTATATTTTAAAATGATTACAAACTTTGGTTTGCATTTGAATAATTTAGTAATTACTATCATTCTCTATGAAAAATCGATCCGTATTTTTTTTCAAAGAGAGGAGCAAACAAATGCACGAATCATGTTTTTTAGGTGCAAACAATAAATGTGGAGAAATATTTTAAAATGAGCACAAATCTTGGTTTGCTTTTGAATAATTTAGTATTTACTATCATTCTTTATGAAAAATTGATTCGCGTTTTTTTGAATGAAATGAGCAAACAAACACACGAAACATGAGTTTTAGGTACAAAGAAAGATTGTGGTATAATATTTTAAAATGAAGACAATTTTTTGTTTCCATTTCAATAATTTAGTTTTAACTATCATTCTTTATGAAAAAACTATCCGATTATTTTTTTAATGAAACGAGCAAACAAACACACGAAACAAGAGTTTTAGGTACAAACATTGATTGTGGAGGTATATTTTAAAATGAACACAAATTTTGGTTTGCATTTGAATAATTTAGTAATTACTATCATTCTTTACGATAAATCGATCCGTATTTTTTTTTGAATGAAATGAGCTAACAAACGCACGAAACATGAGTTTTAGGTACAAACAATGATTGTGGAGAAATTTTTTAAAATTAACAAAAATCTTGGTTTGCTTTTGAATAATTTACTATTTACTATCATTCTTTACGAAAAATCTATTCGTATTTTTTTTGAATGAAACGTACAAATAAACACACGAAACATGAGTTTTACGTACAAAAAAAGATTGTGGAAAAACATTTTAAAATGAAGACAAATTTTAATTTGCATTTGAATAATTTAGGATTTACTATCATTTTTTACAAAAAATCTATCCGAGTTTTTTTTTTGAATGAAACGGGCAAACAAACGCGCGAAATATGAGTTTTAGATGTAAGCAATGATTGTGGAGAAATATTTTAAAATGAACACAAGTTGTAGTTTCCATCCGAATAATTTAGTATTTACTATCATTACGTAAGAAAATTCTATCTCGGATTTTTTTTTAATGAAACGAGCAAACGAATGCACGAAACAAGAGTTTTATGTACAAACAATGATTGTGGAGATATATTTTAAAATGAACATAAATTTTGGTTCGCATTTGAATAATTTACAAATTACTATCATTCTTTACGAAAAATCTATCGTAGTTTTTTTCAACGAAACAAGCAAACGAATGCTTGAAACAAGAGTTTTAGGTACAAAAAAAGATTATGGAATAATATTGTAAGATGAACACAAATTTTTGTTTGCATTTCAATAATTTTGTAATTACTATCATTCTTTTCGAAAAATCTATCCGATTTTTTTTTAAAGAAAGGAGCAAACAAATGCACGAATCATGTGTTATAGGTGCAAACATTGAATTTGGAGAAATATTTTAAAATGTGCACAAATTTAGGTTTGCTTTGAATAATTTAGTATTTACTATCATTCGTTATATAAAATCTATCCGAGTTTTTTTTGAATGAAACGAGCGAACAAACACACGAAACAAGAGTTCTAGATACAAAAAAAGATTGTGGAATAATATTTTAAAATGAGCACAAATTTTGGTATGCATTTGACTAATTTAGTAATTACTATCATTCTCTACGAAAAATCTATCGAGTTTTTTTCGAATGAAACGAGCAAATAAACACATGAAACAAGAGTTATAGGTACAAGAAATGATTGTGGAGAAATATTTTAAAATGAACACAAATTTTTGTTTGCATATGTATAATTAAGTATTAACATTCATTCTTTACGAAAAATCTATCGAAGTTTTTTTTCAAAGAAACTAGCAAACAAATGCTTGAAACAACAGTTTTAGGTACAAAAAAAGATTGTGGAAAAATAATTTACATTGAACACATTTTGGTTTGCATTTGAATAATTTAGTAATTACTATCATTTTTTACGAAAAATCTATCCGAGTTTTTTTGAAAGAAAGGAGCAAACAAACGCACGAAACATGTGTGTTAGGTGCAAATAGTGATTGTGGAGAAATATTTTAAAATGAGCACAAATCTTGGTTTGCTTTTGAATAATTTAGTATTTACTTTCAAATTTTAACCAAAAATCGATCCGAATTTTTTTTCTATGAAATGAGCAAACAAACACACGAAACATGAGTTTTAGGTGCAAAGAAAGATTGTCGAAAAATATTTTAAAATGAACAAAAATTTTAGTTTCCATTTCAATAATTTACTTTTAAGTATCATTCTTTACGAAAAATCAATCCGAGTTTTTTTTTAATGAAACGAGCAAACAAACACACGAAACAAGAATTTTAGGTCCACAAAAAGATTGTGGAATAATATTTTAAAATGAACACAAATTTTGGTTTGCATTTGAATAATTTGCTAATTACTATCATTCTTTAGGAAAAATCTATCGTTTTTTTTTTTAATGAAACGAGCAAAGAAACACACGAAACAAGAGTTTAAGGTACAAAAATGATTGTGTAGAAATATTTTAATATGAACAAAAATTTTTGTTTGCATATGAATAATTTAGTATTAACAATCATTCCGTACAAAAAATCTATCGTAGTTTTTTTTTCAATGAAACTAGCAAACAAATGCTTGAAACAAGAGTTTTAGGTACAAAAAATAATTATGGAATATTATTTTAAAATGAACAGAAGTTTTGGTTTGCATTTGAATAATTTTTTAATCACTATCATTCTTTACGAAAAATATATCGAGTTTTTTTTAATGAAATGAGCAAATAAACACACGAAACAAGAGTTTTAGGTACAAAAAATGATGGTGGAGAAATATTTTAAAATGAACACAAATTTTGTTTGCATATGAATAACTTCGTATTAACAATCATTCTTTACGAAAAATCTATGAGAGTTTTTTTTCAATGAAACTAGCAAACAAATGCTTGAAACAAGAGTTTTAGGTAAAAAAAAAGATTGTGGAAAAATAATTTAAATTGAACACATTTTGGTTTGCATTAGAATAATTTAGTAATTACTATCATTCTTTACAAAAAATCTATCCGAATTTTTTTTGAAAGAATGGAGCAAACAAACGCACGAAACATGTGTTTTAGGTGCAAACAATGATTGTGGAGAAATATTTTAAAATGAGCACAAATCTTGGTTTGCTTTTGAATAATTTAGTATTTACTATCATTCTTTACGAAAAATCGATTCGTATTTTTTTTGAATGAAACGTGCAAACAAACACACGAAACATGAGTTTTACGTACAAAAAAGATTGTGGAAAAATATTTTAAAATGAAGATAAATTTTAGTTTCTATTTGAATAATTTACGATTTACTATCATTTTTTACAAAAAATCTATCCAAGTTTTTTTTTTTTTTGAATGAAACGAGCAAATAAACACACGAAACATGAGTTTTAGATGTAAGCAATGATTGTGGAGAAATATTTTAAAATGAACATAAATTTTAGTTTGCATTTGAATAATTTAGTATTTACTATCATTCTCGTAGGAAAATTCTATCCGAGTTTTTTTTTTTTTGAATGAAACGAGCAAACGAATGCTTGAAACAAGAGTTTTAGGTACAAAAAAGATTGTGGAGTAATATTTTAAAATGAACACAAATTTTTGTTTGCATTTGAATAATTTTGTAATTACTATCATTCTTTTCGAAAAATCGATCCGAGTTTTTTTTTTAAAGAAAGGAGTAAACAAATGCACGAATCATGTGTTATAGGTGCAAACAATGAATGTGGAGAAATATTTTAAAATGAGCACAAATCTTGGTTTGCTTTTGAATAATTTAGTATTTACAATCATTCTTTATGAAATATCGATCCGAGTTTTTTTGAATGAAACGAGCAAACAAACACATGAAACATAAGTTTTAGGTACAAAGAAAGATTGTGGTATAATATTTTAAAATTAAGAAAAATTTTAGTTTCCATTTCAATAATTTAGTTTAAACTATCATTCTTTACGAAAAAGCTATCCGAGTTTTTTTTTTTGAATGAAATGAGCAAACAAACACACGAAACATGAGTTTTAGGTACAAAGAAAGATTGTGGAAAAAGATTTTAAAATCAACAAAAATTTTAGTTTCCATTTCAATAATTTACTTTCAAATATCATTCTTTACGAAAAATCAATCCGAGATTTTTTTTGAATGAAACGAGCAAACGAACGAACGAAACAAGAGTTTTAGGTACAAAAAATGATTGTGGAGGTATATTTTAAAATGAATACAAAATTTGGTTTGCATTTGAATAATTTAGTAATTACTATCATTCTCTATGAAAAATCGATCCGTATTTTTTTCAAAGAGAGGAGCAAACAAATGCACGAATCATGTGTTATAGGTGCAAACAATAAATGTGGAGAAATATTTTAAAATGAGCACAAATCTTGGTTTGCTTTTGAATAATTTAGTATTTACTATCATTCTTTATGAAAAATCGATCCGAGTTTTTTTTGAACGAAATGAGCAAACAAACACACGAAACAAGAGTTTTAGGTACAAAAAAAGATTGTGGAATAATATTTTAAAATGAGCACAAATTTTGGTTTGCAATTGACTAATTTAGTAATTACTATCATTCTTTACAAAAAATCTATCCGAGTTTTTTTTTGAATGAAACGAGCAAATAAACACATGAAACAAGAGTTTTAGGTACAAAAAATGATTGTGGAGAAATATTTTAAAATAAACACAAATTTTTGTTTGCATATGAATAATTTAGTATTAACAATCATTCTTTACGAAAAATCTATCGAGTTTTTTTCAATGAAACTAGCAAACAAATGCTTGAAACAAGAGTTTAAAGTACAAAAAAAGATTGTGGAAAAATAATTTCCATTGAACACATTTTGGTTTGCATTTGAATAATTTAGTAATTACTATCATTCTTTACGAAAAATCTATCCGAGTTTTTTTTGAAAGAAAGGAGGAAACAAACGCACGAAACATGCGTGTTAGGTGCAAATAATGATTGTGGAGAAATATTTTAAAATGAGCACAAATCTTGGTTTGCTTTTGAATAATTTAGTATTTACTATCAAATTTTTACGAAAAATCAATCCGAATTTTTTTTCAATGAAATGAGCAAACAAACACACGAAACATGAGTTTTAGGTACAAAGAAAGATTGTCGAAAATTATTTTAAAATGAACAAAAATTTTAGTTTCCATTTCATTAATTTAGTTTTAACTATCATTCTTTACGTAAAATCTATCCGAGTTTTTTTTGAATGATACGAGCAAACAAACACACGAAACAAGAGTTTTAGGTACAAAAAAAGATTGTGGAATAATATTTTAAAATGAACACATATTTTGGTTTGCATTCGAATAATTTGGTAATTACTATCATTCTTTAGAAAAATCTATCAGAGTTTTTTTTGAATGAAACGAGCAAAGAAACACACGAAACAAGAGTTTAAGGTACAAAAAATGATTGTGTAGAAATATTTTAATATGAACAAAAAATTTTGTTTGCATATGAATAATTTAGTATCAACAATCACTCCTTACGAAAAATCTGTCAGATTTTTTTTCAATGAAACTAGCAAACAAATGCTTGAAACAGGAGTTTTATGTACAAAAAAAGATTGTGCAAAATAATTTGAATTGAACACATTTTGGTTTGCATTTGAATAATTTAGTAATTACTATTATTCTTTACGAAAAATCTATCCGAGTTTTTTTTGAAAGAAAGGAGCAAACAAATGCATGAAACATGTGATTTAGGTGCAGACAATGATTGTAGAGAAATATTTTAAAATGAGCACAAATCTTGATTTGCTTTTGAATAATTTAGTATTTACTATCATTTTTTACGAAAAATCGATCCGAGTTTTTTTTTGAATGAAACGAGCAAATAAACGAACGAAACAAGAGTTTTAGGTACAAAGAAAGATTGTGGAAAAATATTTTAAAAAGAACAAAAATTTTAGTTTCCATTTCAATAATTTCGTTTTAACTATCATTCTTTACAAAAAATCTATCCAAGTTTTTTTTTTGAATGAAACGAGCAAACAAACGAACGAAACAAGAGTTTTGGGTACAAACAATGATTGTGGAGGTATATTTTAAAATGAACACAAAATTTGGTTTGCATTTGAATAATCTAGTAATGACTATCATTCTTTACGAAAAATTGATCCGTATTTTTTTTTAAGGAAATAAGCAAACAAACCCACGAAACAAGTGTTTTAGGTACAAACAATGATTGGGGAGAAATTTTTTTAAATGAACACAAATCTTGGTTTGCTTTTGAATAATTTAGTATTTACTATCATTCTTTACGAAAAATCTATTCGTATTTTTTTTGAATGAAACGTGCAAACAAGGAAACGAAACATGAGTTTTACGAACAAAAAAAGATTGTGGAAAAATATTTTAAAATTAACACAAATTTTAGTTTGCATTTGAATAATTTAGTATTTACTGTTATTTTTTACGAAAAATCTATCCGAGTTTTTTTTTTAATGAAACGAGCAAACAAATGCACGAAACATGAGTTTTTGGTGTAAACAGTGATTGTGGAGAAATATTTTAAAATGAACACAAATTTTAGTTTGCATTTGAATAATTTAGTATTTACTATCATTCTCGTAGGAAAATTCTATCTCGAGTTTTTTTTTTAATGAAACGAGGAAACAAACGCATGAAACAAGAGTTTTAGGTACAAACAATGATTGTGGAGATATATTTTAAAATGAACATAAATTTTGGTTTGTATTTGAATAATTTTTAAATTACTATCGTTCTTTACGAAAAATCTATCGAAATTTTTTTCAACGAAACAAGCAAACGAACGCTTGAAACGAGAGTTTTTTGTACAAAAAAAGATTGTAGAATAATATTTTAAGATGAACACAAATTTTTCTTTGCATTTGAATAATTTTGTAATTACTATCATTCTTTTTGAAAAATCTATCCGATTTTTTTTAACTCATTTTACACTATTTGAGTTTCAATAGATTGTTCTGTAATTAATTTCTTTTAACTGATTTGGTATATTTTTAATTTAGGTCTTACTGTTAGTTCTGACTTGAGTTGGTAAATCTTGGCTCAATTGTGATTTGATTAGCACTAAAAAAAAAAGGTTTGCAAATTTTGGGCTTGTTGAATAGAGCTGAAATGTTAATAGATTCATTGATAATATATTTTTGAAGTTCTGATTGTTATTTTATTTTCACATTTTTTGAAGAGACAAAGCTATATGTTGCTTTGTTGTACAGGCTAACATACTAATACAAAAGATGCATTCTATAACGGTTCTTAAATCTATTCTATATCGGTTTTGAACCGTTACCTACGGTAATATTACTAAACATATTAAATAACCCTTATTAAATCCACGTTGCTAAATCTTACGCGGTCAAACTTTCGCAACGGTTCAAAAGGAGAAACCGATATAAACATTAACCTTTACTATCGGTTCTTGTTAAATAACCAATATGAAATATGTAACTCCGCAGCGGTTCTTTAAGAAGAAGCGTTACATAATCCGCATAAACACATAACCTTTCGTATCGGTTCTTAAAAAATAACTGATATACAATACATAAATTTCGCAGCGGTTTTATAAAAGAAACAGTGCTAAATTTACACCGGAAAATTATTTTTTAATTTATTAATGCACTTAGTATCGGTTTTCTATTAATAACCGTTACTAATCATATTAATTTTTTTTTGTAACAACCGATTTTCTGTGACTAGCCCACATTGCTAGCCAAAATGTTTATAAAACAAGCATGCATACAAATAAATCCACTGAAATATATCATCACTATATATATTTTTCATAAAAAAATTATTCATACAAATATTATTCATAACAAAATCAAATATTTTCTTTTATGAAATCGACAACCAAATCACTTCCTCGATATCCTTCTCGGGATATACATCTGGTCCGATCAACTATAGAAAAGAAAATCCAAATTTGTAAGTTGAACAAATCTAAAAATTGAAAGAAAATAAGAATGAATTTGTAAATTTTTTGTTCATACCTTTGGAAGAACATAGCCTTGATGGCCGTAATTTGTAATTATGTCATACATTATCTTAATTGTTGTGGGCACTACAATTTAAAAATAAAACAAATGATTAGTTACCTCTAAACCATAAACCCATAATTCGCGGAATTAAAAATTAAAAGGCCAAATAAGGAAAATACCCGAATCCTTAAATATTTTAAATTCTTCTGGCCCTTCATGTTCTTTTCCATACGAAAATGTCATGTCGCTCCGGAACACAATTAAATTAAGTCAGTAAATAGTGTTAATTAGTATATATTTAGGTGTTGTAATATTTTAAATTACTTGCGTGTTTAATGCATTCGAATAAGCAATCCCGATACATTTTGATTTGTCGGGTTCACGATGTAAACAATGAACTTCAACATTTGTAGAACACGAAGAATCCAATGATTCCTACAAATCATATTAAATTTTAAAGTTAGGTAAATTCGAAAAAATAAATACAATATTTTTTCGTAAAAAAATATTCTAACCGTGAAATATAAGGCGTAAAGATGAAACTGTCGAGATTTTCAATACCAAGCATAGCATCGCCCGGATAACCGACAACCGCATTAACATCAAATCCGACGTTCGTTTATGAGCAACGATATGAATCGAGGAATAGAAAATTGTGCTGGTCGAATGCCGTGCAAAGGCGCTCACAAACCCTACTCGGTAAACCCCCATAATGCCTTACTAAAATAAAATATTAATAAAGACAAAATTATTGAAAATTCATACATGCAGAAGATTTGTAGAATCGAGACGGAGCCAATCATCCTTAAAGAGATCAACGATGTCGGAAATCAACAAAGCGATAGTACCGTCAATTTCGAACACCTCTTAACCGAATTGGATCTCGAAACCGTAGATATTGGAGGGTTGGCTCATCAATACAAGTGTATAACCACTGAGATTTGGAATTAAGTACTCGCACCATTGCCTCGTCGAGAATCGGGTCCCGTTTGACAGCCGACGACGCACTTTGCACTTTATCGGATTTTTTCTTCTTCACGGGGGCCGGTTTCTTTGTTGTCAAGGACTGCGTTTACAAATTTAAGAAATTGAGTAGAAATAAAAAATTTACTAGTATATATTAATAAAGTAGTGAAAAGTAAAAATACCTTATCGGGCCGCTCGACTAAGCGTGCGGGCGATGCGACATACGTTCCGACCAATTGACCTATGTATTCCATATCGTCCACAAGACACGGAACACACACGTGAGCTAGGCTTTCGAGAACACCTGTCGATACAAACCCTAATATGATCGGACAGAAGGGGGTTGTTGTGAATTGTAATGCCGGGACCGGATGGATATAACCTCCCGTGCACTATGAAAATCGGGCCATCATCCCCTTGGACCCCGAGTTTGCATGGAGTGGGACCCCGAAAAAAAGTTTTCACGTTAGAAAATATAATTAATTGAATATGGTATAATTTGCTTTTATAAAAAAAATCTTAACCTGGATTTCTTGGAGATGTTGCTTGTGGCGACACCGGATTAGAGCTCACCCGAGTCGAGGAGCGAGATTCTTGCGGCGAAGTTTCTAAATGCGGGGCATCATTCAATTTTTCAATCATGATCCGTATTGTCTCATTGAATTCCTCCGATTGTTTGGCCAATGCAATCATCAAGGTGTCATCCAATTTCGCCCGGGTGGTGCAACCGACGTTACTAGTTTTCCTCCTTGGCCCTTTGCCATAAACAGTTGACAAGATGGCAAATGTGGAGTGCCCCCGTAGCCTTCCGGGATGCTCGGGTGTCCCAATCGAAGCACTCAAGATGTCATTGTATCGGTCCGACTTAAATAAACCTTGAGATGCTTCTTGAACCTTTGATTCTTGTGACAAAATTTGTTATAAAAGGGTATGTAATTAAATTTATATCTAAATTTATATCGAAATAACTTAATTCACGTACCACGCGCCGGGAGGACCTCATTAGTCACGGATTCGAGACTGTCAAAAAATCCTCGGCTGTCGGCTTTGCTCTCGCCCTCAACCATCTCCGCCTTCGAGAGTCAAGCAACTAAACTAACTCCCGACGAGGATGAAGACGAAAAAATGACCTCATTGTTGTCCCAATTGACGCATTTCTACCCGACCAATCCGAGCCTCGTGCGGATGGATGTTGTGTTTTTGCGCCTCTTTCCCGTTTCGCGCTCTTCTTCGTTAAATATTTTTAATTAACAATCTTAATGAAGTTTTAATATTAATATTTTTAATTAATAAATTAGTTAAAATCAAAATTAACATCCAATACCCTAAAATCATCTTTCGTAAAAGAAAGATCGGAAGATTTGAAGAACTCTCGGGCAAATCTCCCGTTTCCGTTATTTTGTTCAATTGGCTCCATAATATTAATATAATGAAATTCATTACTTAATAAAAACGAGTTTGACTCGGGGACCTAGAGGGAGCGTGTTTTACAAAAGCAATATTTCATAAGGCCTGGTCACTTGTGATCTCCTTGACTTTAGGAGGACCGAACCAACAAGGACTTTGTCGGGCTTGCCTCACTAAAGAGATGTAGTATAATTAAGGTCTTTGTTCGAATTCTTTTCAACCTTCCTCTATGAAAAAGAATTTAAATTCAGGTAGAGTGTGTCCCGATGTTACGGTATTTCACTCGACTGGCAAACCTCTTCACTTAGATTTGATCTAGAGATTCTTCCATTCTTTCCCAAGACTTCTTCCTCCTTCTACAATATATGAGTAGGCCGATCCAGAAAGCCCTTGACCTCGACATAGTGAGTCCCGAGCAGTGATCAAGGACTTATGCTAATAACATAGAGCAACACCTCGGCTAGGACTTGGACATCACCGATGCCTCAAAAGTAGCGAGCGAGCGCCTTCGAAATAGAATTTGTCATCCGATTAATTGGTCGTCGAGAAGTGGTGCGAAGCGGCACACTTATTTTCCCCGGAAAGACGGATAAAGCCCCTTGCCGCGCTCGCTCCGTCGGTCCACTAACACCAGTATCCGGCTTTTTCACCGAACTACGAATTTGCCGATAGATCTTCTCCGTCTGCACTATTTCTTTCTTTGTTTCCAATGTTTCAAATATTTTCACAAAACGAATGAAATATACGCCATCCACAAAGACTTGACTTTTCTTGGCTGCTTGTGCCATACATTTCGTGGCACTCGTCTTTCTTGAAAAGGGGACGGGCGAAAACGGTTTCAGAGGCATCTAGAATGCATTCTTTGGCATCCTAAGCACCCCTTCTTGGGGGATTCCATCCACAAACCCCCAAACCAGTTCAGATTTCGTTCGAATGAGCCACATCTCATCACTTTGATGTGTACTTCCATAATGTGAAAAAAGCAGCAAGGATTTGTGCTCACTCGTTTCATGGCGAACATATCAGCCAGAGCGACGTGGGGCACGGAGGCATAATTGGAGACCTTTTTCCAAGCGTTTAGCCAAAAGCTATCAAGCCCTTCTTTCAAGCGGATCGTAGAAAAACCACTTCTCTAGGTTCAAATCTCTTGGTCTGTTAGGATGCCTCAGCTGCACCCTCAAAAAGGAACCTTTCCTCAGTCAGCCATTTCATTTCGGGTTAAAAAAGCTGAAACTTCCTTCTTGCTTACGAGCTCCTACAAAGGCACACGAAATAAATACCACATCAGAAGACTCATTTACTCCGCCATTTGGATAGAAATGGAATCATTTGTGGGTACTTGTGGTTCATTTCGATGGTGACATTTGCCTTTCTATTCGAAACAAGAGTCAAGTTTTTAGTGAACCTCTGAAAGCAACCAACATCCAAAGCCAAGAGAGAGAGGATGACTTTTTGAAGTACCGGCTGGCCGGCTACTGAAATCGTATACGGCTTACTGAACTACATAAACCGATGGATTCTATCCGACGGGCACCGGCACACTGGAGTTTGAAGCTCGTTATTTCATCTGGAAACCCATAACTCTAAGCATATTAAAGCCAATCAAAAAAACAGTGGGTTCCATCGTTTGTAAGTAACTGACTTCTCGATTTGTCAGTGAATCACTTTTCTTGTATCCATTTCTCTCCATCTACGGTCTTTTTGGTCCCGTTTCTCGAATCTATTTAATGAAATTGGATCATTATCATTGGCTGGAATTGGATCTGTTTGAGGCAGTTGACGAAAGTCCAAATTCTTATTCTAGCTTAGTAGTTTCCACCACCTGTCCAGGATATCATCTGCTAATACATGACGAAGCTAATCGAAAATTACGTCAATTCAAAGCAAGATTATTTTGTTTTCATTCGAGCCAATTGGTCAATTTGTTTTGCCAAATATCAATTCCAATGGCTTTTGCGTCTATACCGTAAGATCGATTTTCGACGGAATCAAAAAGAACGAATAGCGGATCCAGGGCTTTAAGTCTACATGTCACAAATCCCATTTGTATAGATATAGTAGGATCCCACGAGTGAATAGAGAGTTAGATCGGCTACAAAGCATGATTACCAAGGTCAAAATTTCCTAACATACCCGACAATGAATTTCGCTACCTTAGGACAGCCTTGTTCGCTAAGAATCAGGTTATCCTTGAATTGATTGTTGCTCCAACTTGATGGATTCTAGAGGGCCTAGTTGGCGACGCAGGCAAGGGTCTTCTTTACCTTTAGTAATTCTGAACTATGACAAAATAATAGGTCTCATTCTTCTACCCTTTCCCGGAAATCTTCCCTCTTTACCGTATGAGATGAAAATCTCATGTACGGTTTTGGGTCCTATGTACACGAAGGCTTGCTTCGACAAATAACCTCCTTTTTCAAAGCATCCGGAATTCTTTGCCCTACCTAAGTTCTTATTAAAAAAGGAAATTTGGGAATGAGATGTAAAAAAATAAGAATTTTTTATATATACTCAAAAAAGCCTTATCGAACCCGGAGAGGACTTCTTTTGGCACCCTATGCTGCTCAAATCGCAATAGAAATCCATCTTGATATCCAAAGAAAGGTCAGTAAATTTTTGAATGAAAAAATAATGAATAAAGGGAATAAGATATATCGATGGTATAGCTTTTGAAAATGGTATTTGAAGAGGAACATTCCTGGGCCGGCAAGCTCGGTTCCGTTCTAATCCCACATGTGTAAGCAATTCCTGCGGGATTCTTTTCGCCGGCAAAACTCGCCCATGCTTCCTCCGAGATATTGAATACATCACAAGGATTTTTGGGATTCGGTCGGCCGAGGAAGTCCCTCACAAGTCTGCCTTTCCAACTCTTCCAATCCTCTCCCATGCGGCGGATAATTTTCTTCTTGTGAGTATCATCCTTGATATTCCAATAATACTAAAAAAAATTATAATACTAATCCAAAAAATAATTATGATACTAACCCTAAAAAAAATTACGAGACTAACTATGGTTTACCTTCACTTCAATCCAGAGAGTTTCTTTAAGATGCACGTCCACCGGCCTCCCGGTCCTCAATCGTGCAAGGAACATGATCTCTCGCTAAAACCGCTAGATAGGTGTTAAAATTGGCCGCATATGGCCCGGTAGTAGTGCCATTGTCTTGAAAGTCAACATAGATAGATGATGGTGCCTTCTTGCGTAATTTCTCGCATGTTGTCCTTGCTCTTTTTCCCGATCCCTCCATTTGCAAACCTTAAAATTCACTCAAGCATTTCAACAAACACTTTATTTGCAAACCTAAAAACTATAAAAAAATCTGTTTTGCTTATTTTGCCAATATAAAAGGGTCGTGTTGATAACCCAATCGGTTAAGCTCGATAGATACAAACCCTTCCTTGTCTTTTTTGACTCCATGGCGATTTTCGATCCATTTACACGAAATAGAGGAATCCGAAATTTGAAATAATCTAGTTCCCATATCTCCTCAATCCAACCGTAATATGACACCGATATATTTTCAGCACCTTGTAAAGCTACTAATGTCACTCCACTATTTTGCATTGTGCTTTTACGATCTTGTTGCATGGTATACCAGATAAACCCATTCATGTCATAAAATTGTTAGGTGGACACTGTTGTTTCGGGACCATTAGACAGCCATTTAACAGAGTCATCGATGTTTTCTGATCTCTGGGACTGTACTTTGTACGCGAACCATTTTAGAAAATTAATATTATGCTCGTTGGTTATCCAGATTTCCTCTTTAGAAGGATTATGTTGTCGTAACTCGGCAATGTGCTCATCCACGTATGGAGACACAATAGCAAGGTATTGCAAGACTTTAAGACCAATAGGTTTGAATCCAATTGTACCGGTATTGTGGAGTCTACCCTCGCGTCGAGACATGGAAAGACCAATAGGTTCGACCCCTGTCTAGATAATCAGTGTAGAACTCGAATGTCTCTTACGCAACGTACCCTTCAACTATGCTTCCTTCGGGACGACAACGGCTTCGGACAAGTCCTTTTAATTGACCCATCGCTCTCTCAAACAGGTACATTTATCGCAAGAACATTGGCCCACATATTTTTATCTCCCCGACCAAATGAACGGTTAAATGCACCACGATATCAAAAAATGAGGGTGGAAAATGCATTTCCAGCTCACGAGAGGGTCAACACGACATCGGCCTGTAATTTGTCTAATATACCGGGATCGATCACTTTGGAGAAAATCAAGTTGAAGAAAAAACACCATTTGGTGATGGATTGTCCGACATTTTGGGGGAGAATTCCTTGAATTGCAACAAGGAGAAGTCTGGGTTAAAAGGACGTGACAATCATGTGACTTCGTACCAATCAATTTTAAATCTTTAATCGATATATTTCTCGGAGATATTCGATGAATAACTAGATGGAACTTTATGGCCTTCGGGCACTCCAACAAACTGATTTTTTCTTGTTTTGATAAAGTCAAATATGTTGGAGGTAGGAAAATTCACTTTCCTCCATCCTGAGGTACTAGTCTAGGCCAAATCCCCATTATAACCATATCTTGTCTAGCTTTGACGCCGTCTTTTGTTTTTCCTTGAATATTCAACAAAGTCCCAACCAGACTTTCACAAATGTTCTTAATTATGTGCATCTCATCCAAGCAATGCCGAATTTCCAAATTAGACCGTAAGGAAGATTCCACAATATAGATCTTTTCTTCCATAGGCCGTCCGGAATTTGGTCAGATTTCTTTCCAAATTGCACATTTACATTCTTTATTTCTTCATAAACTTCTTTCCCGGTTAATGTCATTGGCGCATTCCGGAGTTTAACAGTGCCGTCGAATTCCTCTTTCTTCCGCCGACAGGGGTGATTCCGGCGAAGAAACCTACGATGTCCCATATACACGTTCTTCTGACAGTTAGGCAACCGTATGGAACACGTTCCTTCCGCGCAAATAGGACACGCTTTGGCTACTTTATTCCTGAAACCCGACAAGTTACTGTATGTGGGAAAATCATTAATCGTGTACAACATCATGGCATGGAGGGTAAAAAATTCTTTCTTCCATTCATCAAATACACGCACTCGGTCCCTCCATAGTTTATCAAGTTCCTTAAACAATGGAGCCAAAAACACATCTATATCATTACCCGGTTGTGTAGGACCCGAAATTAGCAAAGGCATCATTAAATACCATCGTTTCATGCACAACCATGGAGAGAGATTGTAAACACATAGTAAAACCGGCCACGTCTTGTGATGACTACTCATATTGCCGTAAGGATTTATCCCGACCGTACATAGCTCTAACTTCAAATTTCTAGCATCACCGCCGAAATCGTTGAATAACCTGTCATTGTCCCTCCATTCGGGAGAATCAGCGGGGTATCCGAGCATTCCGTCATCTTTACGACAATCCTAATACCACCGTAATAATTTAGCGTCTTTGGGATTTGCGAAAAGACTCTAAAATCTAGGTATTATTGCCAATTACCAAACACCTTCGCTGCAAGTTTTTTTTTTATCATCACTCTCATCATCCTTCTTATTGTACCGCGAACCGTTACACGTCGGGCATTTATCCAAATCATGGTACACTCATCGGTATAATATGCAATCATTTGGACATGCATTGATTTTCTCTACGGACATACTCAAAGGACACAAAAACTTTTTCGCCCGATAGGTTGAATCCGGCAACTCATTTTTTTCCGAGAGTATTTCTCCTAACAGTTTGAGTAAAGATGTGAAACTTTTATCGCTCCATCAATTTTTGGCTTTTAAGTTATATTATTTAAAAACAAGTGATATTTTGGTAAATTTCTTATAACCGGAAAATAACGGTATGTTAGATTCATTATAGAAATTTTAAAAAATTTTAGGAATATCATTATAATTTTGTGCTACATCATTTATCATTTCATCCAAATCATCGTTATGTTCATTACACTGTGGAATATCTAAATTTTTTTCATTCTCATCCCCCAATTGATCATCTCGTATGAAAGTGATCTAAATTTTCTATATTTTCGGTTTCTATAACTTCACCCAAACCGGGTATATCAAATACAGTCATGCTTGTCCCAACATTATCGCTCTCTCCACGCCATTTCCAATGGGTGTATCGCTCCTTAAATCCATGACAAACTAAATGATCCCTAACTTCTTCGATATTTCGCAATATTCGCAAGTTCCGACAATCTCAACAAGGATAAAGAAGTGTCCGTACACCTCTCGGCCTCATATCTTCCATGGCACATTTCACAAATTCATCAATGCCTCTCAAATATTCAATTGTGTCTCGCTTCATCCCATACATCCAACTCGCTACGATCCATCTCGTAGAAAAATAAATTATATAGCGCTAATGTGATCGGATTTACTATAAGGTTATGGGCCGGTCAACAATCCTAACCCACTCTCCGAATACTTTGTCTCATTAACACACATACGTTAGCTGCAATATGGTATTTGAGAAAAATCCGGCAGCACTTCCCCTAAGCTCCCCGAGTACGCCAACGCACATTTCAATATGTGTACGTACCCGTGGAAGCAATAGGAGAAATACTACCGAATTCTTCTCAAACACCACATTGCGTTAATGTATGTGTGCTAATCCTAAATAAGACAAAATATTCAAAAAGCAGTCCCAAAAATGGGGACTATTCGAGATTAATCACTATTGGATTAATCTCGAACGGGTACCGACAAAAATTATTTTAAGCAGAGGTTGGAGAAGATAATACTACCTTAGAAAGAGAGAGGAAGAGGAGAAGAGTATGATCAGCGCTGGTTGGAGAAGAAAATAACAGAGAGCTTGCTTTCTCTTCTATTTCGCTGGTTGGAGGAGAAAAGAGGTGGCCAATGAATTAATTTGTTTTAAACCCTAGATGTAAAACAACATTGTACATCGGCATTGATTTTTAAAACAAAACCGTTACCAAAGGTGAACAGGATATTCTGCATCGGTTCCTTCACGGAACCGTCACAGAGTTGCATCGGTTCCTTTGAGGAACCGACACTAACCCTCTTAGTAACGGTTTCTCCAATGAACCATTACATAATTGCATCGGTTCTTTGAAGAAACCGTTGTAGAATATTCCTGTCAATTTTTTAAAGCTTTTCTTGTCTCACTTAGCATCGGTTTCTGAGTTACAGCCGATATGGAAAGTTTAGAAATTAATTTTAAAACTACCATTGGCCTCTTTAAGTAACGATTTTGTTATAAACCGTTATTAAAGTGGCGTTACTAAAAGTCTTTTTTGTAGTAGTGACAATTTTATTCAAAAAACAAAAGAGATAAAATTAAGAAAATTAACAATACAGCTCTTAATAAATTGATGAAATAGTGATACAATAAAGAAATACAAATAGTAAAAAATAGTTAAAATACAAGGTACTTCATCTATTTTGATAGGAAATATAGTCATTTCACATATTCAGAGCAATTTGATCACTTTTTTTATTTCCAGCATTGCGCCGTTGGTTAAGTCTCGGTATATCATTATCATAATTATCATCTCCTTCGAAACAGTCCAATATATAAAAATATATAAAAGTCTAATTTAAATCAATATTTTTTATATAAATATATATGTTTTCTCATTTTTTCTAAAAATATATTCTTTTTATTTTACTAACAACATTTTTTATATATTTTTTTTTCTAACCACCATAACTTATGAGAACCAGATACTAGAGATTATATTTTTTCTTTTCTTTTCTTTGTGCATTTCCATAGGAAAAATAATCTTTCTTATTGTTATCCTCTCAAATCTTTTCATTATCATATTTATTATTTTATATTTTTAGATATATAATTAATTATATTAAAATAATAATAATAAAATAATATGTATATATAACGTGTCGTGTCCGATGCTTTTTCTAAATTGGCCGTGTCGCCGTGTCCGTGTCCATGCAACATAGGTGCTAAGCTTTGAGCTGGTGACTTCTATAGCAGAGAGAGTGTTGTTCTTAGTTTTATGACGTTTAGTTCCATAATTACTAATCTTGTTTGAGTTTCGTGTGTAACATCAAGAAATTTTATCAAATTCAAGTCAACGTGCAAAATTTTATCTCGATCGGATCAAAAGTTGTCAAAGATAATGCAATTTTCTTCTTCACTTTCAAGACTCGTTCGTGGCGCTGAAGAGTTGGAGTTCTTCATGTGTTTTGTGTTGGTTTTATGTGTGAGTTTGAGTAATTAACTTAAACCCCAAAGAGATAAGTCAAGTTTTCGGAATTATTGACTCATCCGTTCGAACTCGATCTTTCATCCATTCGAACGGATGGGATGATTAGTTTTGAAAGATTTCCAGCAGGCTCATTCATTCGAAATGAGCCTTCATCCATTCAACCCGATGACGGAATTTTATAGCCGTCCTTGTTGATTTCTTATCTTGTTTGTGCAGTCCGTTGGAATGGACCAAAGTAGTTTCCTTTTCAGTTTGCTTCCTCCTTCCCTCTTTAAAAGGAGCAGCCTCCATTTCGAATTTCACCAATTCTTTAAAACAAAATTTTGAGGATTTCTCTATAGAGTTCAAGTTCATTACTCAATATTATTGTGAGCAATTTTGAGAAGTTTTAGGTCAAGTTTGTTGTGTTATTTCATTAAAAGAAATCAGGTTGTTTAGTCTCGACAAATCGCTATGAGTTTGTAAAGTGATCGTGGAGACAAATCTTGTAAAACGCTATTTGGATTAGTAAATTAAGGAGTCGAAAGATATACCCAGAGAACAAGCGCTTGTGAATGCAAAGCAATGACTGCTAGCAAGAATGGGTGGTTAAGACTAACGCAACCACCATATCGAAATTCGACAACAGATCCGGTGTTCAATATCTTCATTTACTTCTCTTTATTTATCTTGTTTTAATTATCTTTTCTTTATTAATACAAACTATCAATCTAAAAGTCAGTCAATCCAAAAGTTCCAAAACCCTAAAAGTCAAATCCATAATTCCGCATCAAATTAGGCCATTCAATTCCCCCCCCCCTCCCCTTTAAGCTTCAATTGGTCAACAATTAGCATCATAGCGGGAATACGGACCGTTTCGAATTCAAATTTGAAACAACATGTATTTTCGATCCATGGTGGCGCTTATGACGAATCGACTACACGTCTTATATTCAGAGAAACTCGATGGTAAAAATTAAAATCTTTGGAAGGGATGCATGGTCTTCATCGGATAGTTGAAAATAGTTTTAGCTTAGAAATTGTAAAAAGAGGACCAAATAAATGGGACTCGAACAACAATTTGATTCTTTTCGGATGATCAAAGGTGAATCCATCGAGGATATATACAATTGTATGTCGCATATCCGAAACAGATTCACCGCTTTAGAAGAGACTCTAACAAATTCTCGAGTTATAGGAAAATTAATCAGGGCAATACCACAAAGCCTGGAAGGTACTTTGAGTTTCAGTGGAGACGTTGATGGTGATGCAAGAGATCGGGCTAGAAGACCTAATCGCCTACCTAGGGAACAATGAAGCACGACTCAAGAAAAATGGCTCTCAATGGACAATAGTAGCCATGCCAACAATCGACATACACGATGATGAGATGACGTTTCTTGTAAAATGATTTAATAATTTATGAGCACGAGAGAAACGGTTTAACGACAATCGTCAACATAACAACAAGAAGTCATATTATTTTAAGTGCAATAAGATGAGGCATACGATGAACAACTGTTATGTTATTCTCGGTTTGATGATGTTTAAAATAATTCCGAGTTACTAATAATATTTTGAGTATCATGAATTAGTACGAGATAAATCGCAAGTTCAAAACGAAGTTCTAAGACTACTCTTCAAGATGGATGTGATGTCTTTTGTTCAAAGGAGCCAGGAGTCATGGAGTTCTTGTTTGGAGCTCTTTATATTTTTGTTTGATTTTTGGATCAAAACATAAAAATGGAGCAAAGCGATAAATATGGGCCGAATCAGCCCGGAATCTGCTGATACGTATTCAGTATTTGGGCCATACCTCTCGCACTGTAGATTATATGAAGAAGTGTGATATGGCTATGAAAAGATAACAGAGTGGGCAATAATTTTTCTTCTTTAAGAAATTTCAAATTCCACTTCTAAGTAACTCAGAAATAGAGATCTTTACAACAAAATGTTGTCAGCTATTTTGGATAGAGACAATGTAAACTAAAATGCTGACAAGAATAAGTTGGAAATGGAGTAATAAGAGGCTTTTTTCAGTTAATAATGTCTATAAAACACTGCTCTTAGGGTGTTATCTCACAGCAACTTGTAGAACATTCGGAGGTTGGGTCTGCCTTTGATGATCAAGTTCTTTCTGTGGACTACAAACATAATAAATCTTTTAACTTGGGATAATTTGAAAAAGAGAGGATTCAAACTGTTCAACAAACTTTATCTCTACTGTAGGGAGAAGGAAGCAAAAACTTCAGTTTTCAGTTTTATTTCAATTCGTGATTTGACGTGAGAGATGCACGAGAGTGTTTATAGAAGAAAGGAGAAAATATGAAAGATCACTTGTAATTGCTTGTAAAAATGGATTATATAGGACTATATCTTCTCTATGTACAAGGCGATTTGGGGGCGATCTGAACTTCTCTCCCATGAATAGAAGTTAGTCCTCTAGTGCCTCTCTCGGCTGATCTCTAACCGTAATGTGTATTTTTATACATATTTTTAGAATTTTTATCGGATAAAATTCACCCATAAATCACATAAAATATATGAAAAATGTTTAAAATTAATAAAAAAATATTTTTAAAACTCTTAATACACTTTTGTATAATTTTTCGGGTAAAAAGGCCAAGAAAACGATATTGTATGACTTGGTGAAAAGTCAACTCCAAATGAAGGGTCGATTTGCAAATCATGCGCCAAGGATGGCCGAATTTTCGACAAATCTCCGCACAAACCCTACACGCATCTCTCTAATTCTCTTATAACCCTTCTCCAACCGATCATCCAAGCAAAAATGATAAAATTCACAAAAAGACGAAAAGTCAAAGCCGAAAACCGCCCAGTTGACCAAAAGTCAACTGTCCCAAAAGAGGTCAAACTGGGTCCCAAATCGAAGAACACGACGATACGAATCCAATGGTACAAACCTCACGAAAAAAGACCTTCTAGAACTCCCGGAAAATGCGATGCAAAATCTAATCAACCTTGGTCAAAGTAAACCTTTGACCAGGTCAAAACCTCTTTCAACCCATCGAACGAGCCACGTGTACTTTTTTCTCCTCCTTAATTCCTCGAGTTTGTTTTTCGACCAATCCCATAGAGACATGTGGCGCAACAGTTTATTTTTCCTCCAAGTCACACAATGACACGTGGCGGAGGTTGTTAGAATCTCGAATTATAAAAAAACACGTGGCGGTTTGTTATTGGGTGAATGAAACAGTGTTAGTACGATGCTCGCACGAGATTTGGATTTCCCCAATGGAATTTCTACACGTGTCTAAACACGTTGATGGATACGCATTTTTCCCATACGCGAGATATCCGCCCTCCATTAATTTCGATGCATCGAACATCGTCGTTTGAACCATAATGAGTGTTTTGTTGTGAAATGAACCATCCATTTATTTGTAATGGAGATAAGGACAACGTGTTTTTCGAATATTCAATCCGAGGTAACGAACCACCCAACCACATTTCGCCACATGGCAAGGGCTTGGTGCATAATACGCAGAGGTCGGTATGATGTTTCTTTTGGGCCAATCATCTCTCGCCGCGTGTCAAATTTCTATTTGCTTGAATTTTACTCGGCCGAGTTCGTAGAATGCGTTTTCAAACTTCCGTGCAGTCCGAGAATTCATGGTTCCCTAATGGATAATTGACATGTGGCATGATCATTTGCTCTAATCCAATCGAGTTCTCCACGTGTCTAAACCGTTGAGTTTAGTTGAGGTTGAGGAAAATTGCTAAATACACCCGTAAAATTGCACCCAGTCGAATTTGAACTAGAAAATGAAGGAAGAAAGGTTAAACATCCCCCAAATTACTAACCAATATCAAAACCGGATCAACCCTTTTTCTTTAGTCCCACAACCATTATTTCCAATTTTTTGCATGGGAAATTACTCTATAAATAAACCCTTACTCAACCATTCATACATCCATTCTCTTAATCCTAATCCATTGTAAATACCACTCTTCTTCTTCATTTTTCTTTTTCTCCATGGATGACCTTCTTTAAGGTTGTCCCAAAACCCTAAATTTTCTTTTTGGTGAGTTGAGACAAAGAGGAGCCAAGTTACAAGAAGGAAGTTTCGTTCATGAAGGATCGAGAATTGAAGGAAGATTCAAATCGACCAAGGAGGCTCTGTTGGAAAATCTATAGCCATGTACGTTACATGCGCAGTGGAACCTATGGATTTAACCAGCCCTAGGATCTACGTTAAGGGAATAAAAGTATGAGATTAGCCATTAAAATTTATACCTCGGATCTTCCTGATCCGCGAGATGAAGAACGGATGTAGGTCTGAACTATTCCGACTCGTAACCGTCTCCTTCCGAACCTCGGCTCGCCAAGCTCCTTCCTGTTGCTAGGCTCAAAGAACTCCTTCTTGAAGCTCGACTCGCTAAACCCTTTCTTAAAGCTCGGCTCGAGAGACTCCTTCTTCTCCTAGGGATGAAGATAGATCGATCGCTAGTTCTCAAGGTAGAGAACCTCTACTCGTATCCACGTGAACTTCACTCGAACGGAATAATCGGACTTGGCTAGACAAGTCCGGAAATACTTTCCGAATATCTCTCAAAACTCTCTCTCTCTCTTTTCTGTGTAAAGTCGGTCTCTTAAGCTTCTGAGTTGTGTTTTCAATAGAGAGATCCTGCCCTTCTATTTATATTGGAGAAAGAGGCAAATGATTGCTCGATTACCAAAATTATTTGATTTTGCAAAATTGTTTGAATTTGAAAAATATTATTTTCGATGTTCTTTAGTGTAATATTTGCGAGCTCGATTTTGTGATTTATTATATTGAATCTTTCTCGGGATATGTGTGTCGACTATTTCATAAAAATAACCATTTCGACCTCTTTTATAAAGTCGTCGTTCGTTTCGACACCAAGGTTATTTTCAAGACTTTTCCGCGAATCGTGAAAATAGTTAAAACATATTGTTTTTATTACTAAAACTTTTAAAAGTTCGACTTTTAGGACTCGAGCTCCCTTTATGATTTTCAATTCTTAGGTCTTGTAGGATCGGGTTTAGTACCGATTTTCTTCTTAAATCCTAGACGAGATTTGTCGTTCGGTTTTTGTTCTATTAATATGTTGTCTAAATCAAATCTATTTGTGACATTACTCGCATTGACGAGACTTAAAAGATTTATTTTCAGTTTTTAGACTTACAAGTTCGACTTTTAAATGACTTATTTTAATTTTTAATTTTTCACATTCCCAACTATTGTTATTAATTAAATTTAGTTTTTCAAATTCTTTTATTTGGGCCTTATATGACCTTACCGAGGCTTCGGAATCGATTAACATCCGTTGAGTGTTGACAAAAGATTCCCGAAACCTATTCAACTCTTGAACTATTTCATTCCTTGGTCCAAGTTTTACATTATTATTTAAATTGTTTGAACTTGGAACATGTGCCGGACCAAAATTTAAATCAAGAGTAGGGTCTGAAAATACCTCGTGACTCATGTCACGGAATGGTCCCTGAAGATGAAGTGTTGATGGAGGATGTCGTGGGAAGAGGACGAGGTGGAGTTGGAAGTCTGTTCTAGTCGAGTCATTTCTTGTATCACCCGTTCACACACCTTATCCACCGAAGGCAATGCGTCGGAAGAAGATTTCGTGGTTGGTATCGGACTAGCAACGCATCCCTTTTTTCGAAACATTTCTTGAAAGGCTCGCTCGCATACTTCGTCCACGGAAGGCAAGATCCCCTTCATGATCGAAAATACAAGTTTGTTTCAAAATTAAATTTTAAACGGTTTGTATTCCTCTCGATACCAATTGTTATTTGATTGAGGCATATGGGGGGGGTTAAAAGGCCCAATGTGCGGATTTGATTAACACCAAATCTGTTGACGAAGTTCGGTTAAGTGGTTGGTTTCTTTGTAACCACCTGTTCTCACTAGCGGCTCTTACCGTGTTCGTGAGCGCCTACTCTCCAGGTATGTCTTTCGGCTTCTTGATTTCACTAATCCAAATAGTATTTTCTTTTACAAGAGCACAATTCACCATTCGCTTTACAATAACTCGGAGCGAAGCAAAGAAACAAAACTTACAATAATTTCTTTCAAATAAAATAATAACAACTAACTGCTCACTAATTTCTCTCTAATCTCACTAAAGAATATTGAGTAAATTTTCTTAAAAACCAGCAAGAGCGAGATCTGAATTTTTTTTTTTTTGTCTTTTATTTTCGTTTTTCAAATTTCACTATAATTGTCAAATATTGAGCTGCCAAATCTGTCCAGATTTTGTCCGTAGATTCTATTTAGGTGTTGATGCTCTCAATTCCCTAAATAGCTCCTCTAAAGTTAGCACAGCTTTGAATCTACTAGAGATCTTGTCATCTTATCTGCAAAAGAAGAACCCGGATGAAAATCTCACCGATAGTCCCCTCTTTATACTAGTTGAACAAAAAATTGACCTCATTATCCTCTCCTACTTCAAAGTAAGTGTATATTCTTTCTTTTTCCTATATATTTCCATTTATTTGAATATACGATTTTATTGCCCTTTTAATCAGATATGAGAGCTTTGTTGTTTTCCTTGCATAGAAATTTGCAAGAAAAAATCCTCCATAATTGAAAATTACAAAAAACCTCTTTGTTCTTTAGAAATTGCATGAAACCCAACATTTTATTACGATATAACACTATTAATTAACTCATCTTAAATCATTCTAATTAATTAGTGTACTTTTTATAATTAATAAAGAATAGAGGGGATTTTTTGCAATTTTCAATAACGGTGGCTATCTTGAAGTTTCAGCATACTGCAGTTTTTTTTTATAATTTCCCTTTCTTTATAAGGAACAAAATAAAAACGTTTTATTTTCTGAAGGTTATTTATGAAAAATCGTATACTGGTCTGAAGCGGAGGTTTGGAGCTATGGAATTATACTTTACACCATTTATTAATAAGATGTGTTTGTTTGAATTCAGCACAAGATTTAAATTTTTTTTCTTTCTAATTTGCTAGATGATGCATGCTGGCGCATACTAATTAAATCTGTAGAATTGGAATTCATATTTGCTCTTTCTCCATTCTTCAGTAAATTAATGTTTGTGAAATAAAGGTCAATCATGTTGATTCACAAAATTAGAAACATAAACTTCAAAGTAGTTTTTTGTTATAATTCTTTAGCAAACAAGGACGAAATTTAGTCATTAGTGATTTGAAATGAATTTTGTACTCGAATTAGATTTTTTTATTGTAATTTCATTATGATTCATTTTTTTTATCTAAGTAATTACTATCAATCACATACCTATTTCGACAAAATATTTGCTTGTTTGTATTGTAGCACAATTAAATTTAGAATATATATTTTGTATGTAATTAAAATTTTCTTAAAAATATATATATTAAATTGAAAACAAAATTATGTTATGCATAGCATAGCGCGGGTATTATCCTAGTATATATTAATTAAAAAAAACTTAGAATTGAAAAAAAGAAAAAAGATAATTATATTATTTTAATGAAAACAATAATTTTTCATAATTTTTATTTTTATTTTATAGCAACATTTAATTGAAAATTAAATGTTTTAAATTTGCAAAAGTTTTTTCTGAATTAGTAGGTATAAATTTGCAAATGTTATATTTAATAAAAAGATTAACACTTACATTAAATTATAATGCTAGCATTTGAAATTCACATTGGTCATCTTATTAATCATCGGTGGATCTTAATAGAGAATACGGTGGGTAGCCGCTCTCTTAGATTTTGAAAGATTAGAATATATTTATGAATATATCGTTGTATTTTGCATAGAATTTAGAAGCTGTGTATACATCACGTCTTTAGATTTTCAGTATATTTTTTTATTATAATCTCCTGGACTTTTATTTAAGATTCGTCACTGTTACTAATGAATAAGTAAAAAAGTAATTTCCAAAACATCTAAATTTATCAACTAAACAACAATATCATCATAATAGGATAATCAAAATCACATTCTAATCGATACATTCCCATTTTTATCGCATCCTTAGGTTACCTTGTGTATTCCAAGTTGAGTTGATGCATTGACCATGGATTTTTTTTTCAATAATAGGCCATGTACTTGACCTTGGAAATTGAAAATTCGTTATATACTCCATCTACAAACCTACCTCCTTCCAGAAAGAAAGACTTTTATTTTCTGTGGCATATACTAGATACATCGTTAGTTACAGCCTCATGGTCCTCCACATAAAGAAGAAACATAACATCTCAAACCAACAGAACGACCCGCTTTGTGAAAATAATGTGATCTTGAGAAGCACAAAAGGTTCGAATCCCTCTCACGCTCTTCCTGCTCGCATCTAGTCAAATAAATATAATTAATACATAAATAAACAAAGTATATAGTTTTATAAATTAGTCAAATATATTTTCATCGGCCCAACAACTTCTATAAAATTAGTCTTCTTTGTCGAGTCTTCTCTCTTGTAACTCGAAAAGAGAGAGAGAGAGAAATGGCGATGAAGTTATATGGCGCTACCTTATCTCCCAATGTAACACGTATCCTTGTGTGCCTGGAGGAGGTTGGGGCCCAATACGAGCTGGTGCCAGTTAGCCTCCCCGCCGGTGAACACAAGCAGCCGCAACATCTTGCCAGAAATGTAAGTATTACACTTGTTTCTGTTAGAAATCTCTTCTTTTTCTGCCCAAGGAGAAAATACTGTTAGTTTATGGAATAATTTCATTTTTTGGGAAAACCAATTTCATATTATTTGCGCCCGGCTTGTTTTTATTAAGACGCGGAGTTGTGTTATTTAGTACATCAAAATTGTATAGGGATTTTAGGACAAGTTTTATTTGGGTCTTTCTGCCCAACTGGTCAACAGCACATATCCGTTTGCAAAATAATAAATATAAATTTCTAAATAAAATATGGCATTTTGGGTATTTTCCGAGATCATGGCCATAACAAAATTCAATGGACTCCTAAAGAAAAAATTGAAGCAGACAACAGCTTCATTAATATTTATGATTTTCTAATTCTTGCAGCCTTTTGGTCAAATTCCTGCCTTTGAAGATGGGGATGTGGTGCTCTTCGGTCCGTTTCAAATAATCTTTTTTTTTAGCACATACGTTTCAAATTATCTTTACTCCTAATTAATTCCAATCATTTATTTTTTATCTATTTTTTAGCCATCTCATTGAACCACACCATTACTTTTATCTCGAACTGTTCGATCAAAATTTTTATCAAATCTTAACCTTTTATTTTTTAAAATTTATTGATATTTTATGGCAACATGTGTGTGGTTATTAAAACATAATAATTTAATTGGTTGAATTGTTGTTTTTTGTTACATCCCCGATTTAGTGAATACCGTTGTGAATTTGTTTCGGCTATCGATTATAATCAAATGATTTCGATAAATCATGATACAAAGTTATATTAATACAATAGAATGTGAAGAGTTCACTCATTAAAATATAAATAATTTTTCTTTTATTATTTAAAAAATAATAATTTTTAATTAAATATTTTATTTATCATCTCAAAATCAAGCAAATATAAATTGTTAAAATTTTCTCTTTATTTTGAATTACATATTGTTATGGTTCCAATTTAATTTTTTTCCTTGCAAAAATATGTGAATATAAACTACACAAGAAAACATGTAAAAAATGATACGTTCATTAACTCTTATCTTATTTTTCCATTTCTCTTTGAGCATTTTCAAGAACTCTATCATCAATTATCTCTTGGCCGTCGAAAAAAAAAATTCTCAAATTTTAGCTTTTTATTTGAATCATTACCACAATATCATATGATCATTTAGATTAATATTTCATGTTATATCTCCAATTATGTGAGAATTATCATATCAAAAAAATTCAAAACTTTGAGAACTATATTATAATACTTAAAATATTACGGGTTTCAAAAAAATATATGTGATAAATTTATACATAATCCATATCATTTTTACTACAAAAAAATAAGAAATATTATGGTGACAATATTTTACAAAAATGAGTAATTTTATGTTTCCCTATATACAGTTTACATACTTTTTTCACATATATAATATCATATTTTTTTTAAACATCATATTAAATATAATTATTATTTTTTAACTTTTTTAAAGTTTATAAATTATAATTAAATCATATGTGGTTTCAACTAAAATCTATGAAATAAATTATCTTGCATTTGTTTTTATCTTTTTCATCCAAGCTTGATTAATACTTAATTTTTTCTAATATAATATGTGAAAGAGATGACAATATATGAAAATCAAAGAGAATTAAAAAAAGTGATTGACATTTTAATCTTAGAAATCTTAATGCAAATATAAATTGAGATCAATGATTAATTATCCAAATTATTTAGTGTGTTTTTATTTTTTTTATGAATTAACTATTTATATTATTTTATTTCTCATATGTAAATTTATTTATATAGAGTTATCCGTCCTTACAAAATTAGATGTGATATAGAAAATATTTTTAAATGAATAATAAATGGATAAAATATCCTATGATATAATCCAAAATTTTTTTAAACATTTCTAATTTACTTAACATCGCTAGTATTTATATACTATAAATTCATTTCAAAATTTTATTTTGAATTTTCATAATTGTAATTTATACATTATAAATTGAAATATTCGCAGCGAAGTGTGAGCATTATTCTAATTATAATTATAATAATAACTTAAGTTTTGTTCCTGCACGAATTCTCGAAGTATCATTTCCACCCTAAGGATGAAGTCATGATTATGGGATTCTTTCGAGAGCCGCTAATGAAAGGGGCAGGTCATGTTTGGATTAGGCATTATCGATTCAGGTCAATTTAGGTGCATGTTACTTAGGTCATTTGTGTTTGGGGCTATCGACGTTTCAAATCGTTTAGATATGGTTTGGTCCTTAAGGCCATAATATCGGTCATTTGGTTCTCTACTTTGGATCATTCAGGTCTATTATGCAAGGTCAATTGTAATATATGATATTTTAATAGATTTCAGGATACAGGTCAATCACAAATTATCTTGGATCATTTAGGAAGGACAATTGGTTAATATCATAGTTCATTCCGGATAATAAATTAATTGGGTGAGAATGTAAGATCATGAGTCAGATCATAAATCATTATGTTTTGTTTTATTCGACCTTTTTTTAAGTAACACTTTTTTTGGAAAATAATTGAGGAAATAACACTCATATAGAAAAAATTAAGTATCTAGCACTTCCAACAACTTTTCTGGCGGTGTGTGTACCACCAAAAATCACGACGGAAGTAGCTATTTTTTCAATTTTTTTTACCCCGAACATTAGACTGTCTTAAACATGCTTAAATAGTCTGTCCCGCCAGCACCTTTGGCGGAAGAGGTTAAAAAAATTATTTTTTTGCGTAACAGAAAGGCTAAAAAAAAAAACTTTTAGCCTCTTCCTCCAGAGGTGCTACAATCTATTATTCACTAATTAAGCCTGTTTTAGACAGTCTAATGCCCCGGACCTCTTTCGCTATGATTTCTGGCGGAATAAGCTCTGTCCCGCCAGCTAATCTGGCGAAAGTGCTAGATGACCAATTTTTTGAAATGGGTGTTATTTGCTCAATTAATTTTCAAAATAGTGCTACTTTAAAAAAAAAGTCGTTTTATTCTAGGTTGTGAGTTATTCAGAATTAGCCGATTAGGTCATTCATGTTATGAGTTAATATTTGAATTTATTGATTACAGGTAGTTCAGATTTTGAATAATTAGTTGTGTTCTCAGCACTTTTAATCATACTATATTCAAAATCATATGGGTTTTTGAGGCGTGTAATGCAGCCACAATTAATTTTGAAAGTCTTTTGAAATTTCCTATGGAAGAAGGTTTTGTAGTTCTAATTTAGAGAGGAAAAAACTCTTAAATTTACGTTTGAAGTGTCGTTGAGAAAAAAAATATAAACTTTATAATTTTGATTAGATATTCCGGCCGATCTTGTGGTTTTGGAGGCTTTAGACGGACTATCTTTCGAGGCCTGAGAATTTTTAAAATAATATTATTTGAAAGTACTTAATTAATTTGAATCGAATGAAATTAAGTATAAAATTAATGAAAAATAAGGAACATGTTAATATGATAGGAGAGAAGTTTATTGAATTTAAAAGGAAGTCAGAGACCAAAATGACTTGGGAATTTTTCTTATTTATCATTTATTGGAATTCATTCTTTCTTCTATTTATTTTTCTTTTTTTCATTCTGTTTTTTCTTAGCTTTCATTAAAATATTTCTTTCTCTCAATAGATTTTCTAAAGTTAATTAACATTTCTTAAACTTAATTAAGAAATATAAATTAAATAAATTATGTTGAATAATTATTCTAAATTAAATTAAAAAAGTATAAAGTAACTTTATAAATCTTATTTGATATAATATTTCTTAAACTTAATTAAAGATAATTGTACAAAAAATTTAGTAAACTTTTAAGAATTTTGAGATTCTTTTTTTCAAGTGTGAGAGACTAATTAAACTTTAAGAATTTATATCAAGGGAGAGAGAGATTAGTTAAATTTTTAGTTGTTTTCAAATAATTAAAATAAAGTAGAAAACTAACGGATTAAGGATTTTTTCAATTTTGGCAATAATATAGGAGTTCTTTGTTTTTCAATTTGTAACAATGTAAGGGTGTTTTGTGCAAATTTGACTTAATGTAGGAGCTTTTCTGCAAATTTCCCTATTTCAAAATCTGACAATTATAACTTGCATAGCTTATTAACTTAATACACTTATAAATTGACAATGTATCAACATCCAAAATGTTTTTGTTAATTTATGATGGTAATAAATAAATATATGCTTCTTATGTGCAACGCTAAACATTTTTAGATCTAACAGCTACTTACTATTAAGATGATATTAAATTACATAATAGAAGCCCAATCTTTTCAAGTATGAGCGATTAGGTATTACTTGTGGGTTTGAAATTCGGTAAAAAAATTCAAATTTAGATGATATTAAATTACATAATAGAAGCCCAATCTTTTCTAGTATGAGCGATTAGGTATTACCCATCTTTTTAAGAGTTTGTGGGTTCGAAATTCGGTAAAATAGTTCAAAATATTTGACTGATATATGAATCTACCCTATAAAAACATTGTATAAATAGAATTAGTGAATTTTAGCACACTTGGAGCCTCAATTAGCATATTTTTTACATTATTTTAACTGGTATCTCCTTTTTAAGTATACGGGACTGACTTTAAGCGTAGTCATCAACTAGCTACAAATTTAGTAGTAATAATTTATGGAACTAATTTTCTAATCATTTGAAATTCTAATACTTTATCTGAAAAAATAATATTTATTTACTAATTTTATTTGTAGAATCTCGCGCAATTTCAAGATATGTTCTTCGCAAGTACAAGTCAGACCTTCTGAAAGAGAGTAGTCTTGTGGAGGCTGCTATGGTAGATATTTGGCTCGACGTGGAGGCCAGCCAATACAACCCTGTAATATCACCAATAACCTTTCAGTGCCTAATTGTTCCAATGAAGGGTGGAGTCACGGACCAGTCGATAATTGATGCAAGTTTAGAAAAGCTCACGAAGGTGTTGGAAGTGTACGAGGCTCGGTTATCCAAGTCCAAGTACCTCGCCGGAGATTTCGTCAGTCTGGCTGATCTCAGCCATTTCCCTAGTACTTATAATCTATCACTTACCCCATATATTTCTGTGCTTGAATCATATCCACATGTTAAAGCATGGTGGGAGGATTTATTGTCTCGCCCAGGGGTGAAGAAGGTGGTTTCTATCAGGCAAGGAAACAAATGAAAAGACAAATCAAAGATTTATTTTCTTTGCATGACATGTGTTGTAATAAAGTCGTGAAATCAGTGGAACTGGTAGATTTGTCTCGTTTGATTTTGATGCATACATTGTGTTGGTTGTAGTCTTGTGGATTTTAATAAACTTGAATAAATGGTTTGCTTGGGGACAATACATGCATGTTAGGGTCGATTTGATGATATGATTTTTTTTGTTGGCTGAATACACCAAGCATTTCAGAACTGGAAAACCTGGGCACTAATGAAGGCTTGTTCTTTTCTCCAAACGCGAGATACAGACTAGTATATTTGTTGCCTTTTCATGTCTTCTATTTATAATGATATCAACTGAATAATTTTCTTGGAAAATTATATGCTACCCGGACTGTTAATTGGACGGTTGTGGTTAAAGGTAATTCTTAATCCAATGACTGTGATTAAAGGAAATAATTGTTCAGCCGGTTAAGTTACCATTCCATTCCAGGCTTCCCAGCCGGTTACCACTTTGATTCCTAAATCATATGAGAAGGGTAAATTCGTAATTTTTTGTTAAAGACAGCCGGTCATTCTTTCTTTCCCTCTTACGCTTAGGCTTGTCAACGGGCTGGGTCGGGTTCGGTTTTGGCCATACCAAAACCCGATCCGAAAATTTCGGGTTGACCCGAACCCGAACCCGAAAACTTTATGGGTTTTATTTCAAACCCGAACCCGAACCCGAACCCGTGAATAACCCGAAATCCGTGGGTAAACCCGAAACCCGGAATAAGCTCATTTTTTGCAAATTTTGACCTAATTTATACAAAATTAAAACTATAATATAATTCATAAACAAATAATAATTACAATATTTAAAAAACAAAATAGTTCAAATTGCATAAAATTAATAAAACATCAAATTGTCCATACAAAACATCAAATATTTTGATAGTTCAAATATAACAAATAGTTCGAATAGTCCAATAAACGCAAAATAGTAATATCCCAAATTCAACAAGCCTACAAAATCAAGATTCACGATCTTTCTACGCTTGATCGTCAACACCATCGGTTACATAGGATTCCAAAATCTATAAAATCAATTATAATTTAAGTTTTGGATTCGGATTCGGATTTTCCACGGATCGGATAGTGTCAAATCCGAACCCAATCCGAACCCGTTTTTGTTTTTGGATTTGAACCTGAACCCGATCCGTGGGTTTTTTTCGGGTTTGACCCGATCCGTTTGAATCGGATACCTACCGAATTCGGGTTGAACTCGAACCATTGACAAGCCTACTTACGCTCATGGTCCTCTCCAGTATCTTCTCTCCTTCCCATCTTGCAACTGAGTTTACGACAATTCTCTCTAATCCTCACTTCCCTCAATCTCTCTCACACACATGCACATCCCTCCCTCTCCTCACTCTCTCACACGCACACGTTTGTTATTTTAACTTGACTTTAAATTAGCTTGTGTTAATTGATAAATGAAATTAATGTTGTTGGAATCAAAAAATTCAGATTGGTTCAAATTAAATACCAGTGCATGAAGGCTTTGGATTAGCATGATTTATTTTCTTTTAAGTCAGCATATTTATCATTGTTATTATTTTTGTTTTGGCTTACAAGTTAGTCAATATACATATTTATCGTTAGGAGAAGGAAATAAAATGGCGGATGAATCTGTCATTGGGGGAGACGAGAAATACAATGGAGTGTACGGTTCACAAAGAAATGAAGAGGATGAAAGGCACGAATTTAGGGAGAATATTTATGTCTAATAAATGAAATCAATGATCAAATTGCCTTTGCTATTTGAACGGAGGAGATTAAATCTTATTTAAAACTTTAATTTTGCTTTGAGTATGAGATAAGAGCTCAATTTTCTTTATTTAAAGAAAATTGGTGTGTGTGCTGAAGATAATACATATTTTTTTCTCATATTTAATATAGCTAACTCATATTTTATTATTAAACAGTAGATCAATAAACAGAGAAAATATTCTAAGAAAATATATGTGATATAATGAGTTGAGAGATTTGCTAAATATATATGCTACATAATTGATTTTGTCTAAATTTGAACTCATGATCTTTTACTATATATGTGATTTCTGAGTATACATCCCTAATTATAGGGAATCTTCTAACTAATTATGTTTTTCTTAAATTCAACTCATATTTAATGAGTCGAGAGATTTGCTAAACATATATACTACATAATTGTGTTTGTTCGAATTTGAACTCATGATCTTTTACTATACATATAAATACTTTTGCCAACCAAAGGCTATGAGCTATTTAAAAAAAAACTGATTTAAAACAATGGATCCGCATCCCTAATTAGAGGGAATCTTCTAACTAATGGATTCACTTGTAGTGTAATGTGTGTAGCTCACATTTAATACATTACATTTACACTACACTTAACAACAGCCACAACATCCGGAGTCCTAGAGCAGAATCAGACCAAGAGTTATAGTTGTTAGAAAGGTTCTTTTAGTGAATTATTTTGCATAATAGTACTTTTTTTAAGAATAATTAATTAGATGACACTATTTTGCAAATAATTGGGTATCTAGCACTTCCGCCGGAGGGTTCGGCGGAAGTTCCGCCTGAACCTCCGGCGGAACTAGTGATTTTTTTATTTTTGTTGATCCCGACCATTTGGAATCCGTAAACACGCTTAGTTAAGTAAAAAAGCCAATTCCGCTATAGGGTGCAGGCGGAACTAGGTAAAATTTATTTTTTCAGAGTTAAACTCGTAATTTAGAAGGCCAATTAGCTCAAAAAATTATGAATTCATCGGTTTCGCCGGATTTTCGGCGGAACCTCCGTTTTATATTTTTTTCTCTCTAACCTGACCATGAAAATTTAGCAAAAAAAAAAAAAAAAATATTGTTCGGGAAAAAGAAATATATGAAATAGGAGGATCCGCCGGAGATTTCGGCGGAACTTCTGGGTTCCGCCGTAAGGTCCGGCGGAACCGCACTCGTAATTTTTTGAGCTAATTGGTCTTCTAAATTAAGAGTTTAACCTGAAAAAATAAATTTTACCTAGTTCCGCTAGACCCTATGGCGGAACCGGCTTTTTTCCTTAATTAAGCGTGTTTATGGGTGTCAAATGGCTGGGATCAACAAAAAAAAAATCACTAGTTCTCCGGAGGGTCGGCGGAAGTGCTAGATACCCAATTATTTGCAAAATAGTGTCATCTCGATTGATTATTGTTCAAAAAAGTGCTATTTTGAAAAAAAATTCTCTTTTAGTATTGTTGTTAGAAAGGGTTAGAAATGCTTCTTCTGTTCATGTTTGTCTTCATTGCACTTACTGTATGTCTCCCGTATTCCTGATTTTCATTGTTTATCTGCCCAACAATGGACACACAGAGATTGGTCTGTAAATGTTGAAAATGAGCGAAACAGCCATCTATATATAGATGTACGAGAATCAGCCAACTGGTCTTTCGAGCGTATGAATTGAAACGACTTGGTCTTTAGAGAATAAGAACGGAACTACAAGAAGACCAGCAGAAACATGTTCTTGTACAGAGTGACAGTTGATTGTGCTTTGTGCGAGCGTGAAACATAAGATAAGAAGTGAGGAACAAAGCATCAACGTAGTTGAACCAGAAAAACATGAATTGTGTGTGCATAGAGACAGGGACGGAACTAAGGGGGGGCAAGATGGGGCCTAAGCCTCTCCTATATAAATGGTGCAAAGAGTATATATGTGTGTATGCGGTTGTATTTGATTGGATTAAAAATAAAACATACAAAACATAAGTTGTTATGTTTGGATAACCATACTTAGCACATCAAATAAAATATTTTCTTATTTATATTTTGCTGCCAAAAAAAACTCATCCACCGTTCAACAAAATAATCATATTTTATTAGTTTTACTATGTAATATGTGAGGAATAACAAATTAACAATTCAACATTTTTTTCCCCCAAATTCATGATGTATAAAACTCGTTTTTATGTTTAAGATGCAAAGTCAATGTGTCATAAATCATCAATCCCCTTCTTCTCTCTACATCTAGATCATAGTTTTACATAAAGAAATTTCATACAAACACATGACTGTAAATGGTCATTCGTTTTCTAATTCAAATTTGCCAATATTATTTTGTGATTTTGCCAACTTATTTGGCTGATTCAATGTGTCCTTCCTTCCATTGAATATAGGTAGTTGTGTTGTGATTTTTTAAGGAATCTGACGCTGCACTATCAACTTTCTCTTCATGCAGCACGACATTATATATAACCGATAAATAGTATATACAATTTAATTTTTTAGTGACAGTAAAACAGTATATACGTAAAATAACGAAAATAATATACAAAAAATAAAAATTATATTGAAAAGCGAGAAAATTATATACAGATGTGTTTTGGGCGTGCTCAACCCTATTGCACTTTCGAATTTACCTTTTTTTAATTTGGTAAATACTATTTCCTCACATCAAAAGGAAATAAAATACAAATTGAGATATGTTTTCACAAATTAAGCATAAATTCAACTTTATATATGCAATATTTAAACTTCTCATGAGATCTGTGTGGATAGATAATGTAAGTCTGTAATGTATGTATTTTGTTTTATCTTATATGTATTGCTTTGTATTTAGAATAGTAAATCATATTTGCTATTTAAATATAATTATTTTATATTGGCCCTCTCTAATATATATTCCTAGTTCCGTCCCTGCATAGAGATGATGGATTCAGTAAGGAATACTAGATGACTTATACGGCATCAGTAGCCATGACATTGTATTTGGATTCTGCACTGGAGCGAGAGACAATGAATTAACAGATAACTAGGTGGTTAACACAAGGCACCGGAATACACCCGTTCAACCCGTCTAGGATCCCGTTTATAAAATAAAAGTCAGAAATGAATCTAATTCATATTTCATATTACAGTAATCCAGGAAGGAGATATCAGATGCGGAATAACCTTCTCGATTTACGAAACTTGTCTAGATCACCAAGCGCTACCAACGAACACAAACTCTTTATTTGTATCTACACGAACACCTCCCTAAATGACAAGAGAAATACGTATACTAGTACGTAAACCTTCTCCTACTCACGAAGGAAGAAACTCTTTCTTCTCTCTTATTTTACTCACAAAAGGGAAGAAACTCTTTCTTCTCATTTTCTCTCACTTATTCTCACATGAGATTCTCTCTTAAATGTGATTATGTTCACGTTCTGTTGTTTATACGAATAATAGTGTCATACTTTTTGTTTATACGAATAATAGTGTCATACTTTTTCTTACTTCGGTCTCTTATATATATAGGGTGTCATCACATAACCTCAAAATAAAAATCATGTACAATAATTCATCATTATTTCTTAACCTCGAAGTTAGCGAAAATGTACAGTAATTCATCCTTATTTCTTACTTCTATATATAGTGTGTCATCCAGCGACACTCAACTATCCATGTTCATAACCTCGAAATAAGCAAACACGTAAAGTAATATCTTTTGTGGTCAGTTTGAGCATGTTCATTTGTGTGCGACCATATAGATTTACTTAATGTTGGCGGCATACTGAAAGTATTTTCCGAATCTGTAAATCATGATTGGTCTCGGCAAGGAATCATGATTTCTCACTACCCAAATTAAGAGAATATTGTGATCTGATTGAACCAGTTGAGTAGTTGATGAACGTGATGTATATAGATAAAAATAAGTCCCAATTCAAATTTGTAGATCTCGCCATCGCGCGATCACTCTAATGACCTTGCGTTGTAGTAAGTTGTGGTGCTGATCCACAGGGAGGCCAAAGATCGAGTACCCGTCTAGAGTTGGGTATGTAATCCAAACCGATCTATTTAATAGGTTGGTTGTACGAGAGAAAGAAAATAAAAGAATGAAAATAAGTAAAGAAAAGGCCACGCTCGCGTTGTCGGTGCTCGAGCGGGGGTGATCGCGTGTTGTCCTTGTAGATAGTGGTCTAGGGCTTCGTTGTTTCGTCTATCTTTCTAGTCGATCCTTTGAGTTGTCTCTCCTTTACTTCTTGCTACGCTTGTGAGGGGGATCCACCATGGTGTCGTGGAGTCGGCCGTGTAGTGAATCGTTATTTTGACGCCCCAGGGAAATTGTCCGACCAAGACACGGAGTCTTTGAGTTTTGTAGCATTCCTTTCTCGCCTCAGACATCCTGGATACTTTCGTGCATCGTCGGTCTAAGTCTGGTCTGCGGATCTGGCTTTGCACTTCTCCTCTCGGTACTTCATACCTTCGATGCATCATTCAACCCATTATAGAAGGTATGAATGATGAGTTACTGCTCCAGCCCATGGTGACGGCAAGCCCTCATTATGTTCTTGTACCAAGTCTCGTATAGAGAATCTGTAGATCTTTGGCTGAAACTCGTGATCTGACATTGTAGGTGTGTGATCTTACTCAGCGGGAAGTAGCGGTTAAAAGAAGTCTCAACTAGCATATCCAAAGTGCCGATCGACCTTCTTGAAAGTGCATGAAATCATGATCTCGCCCCTATCTCTTAGAGAGAATGGGAATAATCACAATTTAATCGTATATAGGCTAACTCCGTTTAACTTTAGGGTCTCGCAATACTCCTGGAAGACTGAAAGATGCAGCTTTGGATCTTCGGAGGTTAAACCTCTGAATTGGCTTTGCTGAATGATGCTGACTAGAGAAGGTTTAAGCTCAAACATGTTGGTTTCTAAAGTCGGTGCCAGGATGCTAGATTGTGGAAGGACCGTGCTTGGTGAAGCATAATCGTATAGTGTTCTTCGTATCGAATGGCACTGATGGTTTGGTTGAACATCCGGGTTAGGATTATGTGATATGGGTGTGTTAGAATTATGTGGTATTGGTGCGTTTGGGGAGTTTTGTGGACCTGTGCTTCCGTTCCTTTTTCCGGTGTTCGCTCCCGCCTCCTTATAACCATTAGATGTATTGCTTCATGTTATCGTCTCGTTGTTCCGCATCCGTAGGTCAATTCTTTGTATGCTTGGTTCATCTCGGTGTGACTGGTGGTAAGGTGGTGGGATATTTCTTCTCGTGTCGTCGGTTATATCGAGCTTTTGTCGGCCAAAGCATCACTTCTGCGATAACAAAAGAAAAATCCAAGATTAAGAAGTTAAAAAAAAAAAAAGAAAAAAATGTTTTGATCTTACTACCAAAAACTACATTTTCGATATTTGTGCCTCCCCGACAACGACGTCGAAAAAGGGTGATGAACGTGGTGTATATAGATAAAAACATATCCCAATTCAAATTTACGGACCTCGGTTCTCGCCCGGTCGCCCTCGCGACCTTGCGTTGTAGTAAGCTGGGTGTCAATCCTTAAGTAGGCCAAAGATGGAGTACCGGACTAGAGTTTGGTATGTAATCCAAACCGATCTATTGGGTAGGTTGGTTGTCGCAGAGAAAGTAAATAAAAGAAAGAAAATAAAGTAAAGAAAAGATCATGCTTGCATTGTCGGTGCTCGCGCCGAGGATTATCATGTGTAGTCCTTGAAGAAATTGATCTAGGGCTTAGTGGTTTTGTCTATATTTCCTTTGAGTTGACTCTCCTTTACTTTTTTCTTTGCTTGCTTGTGGGGGTATCCACCCCGATATCGTGAAGCTGGCCGTCACAATGAATCGTTGTGTCCGAACCTCCGGATAATTGCCCAACCGAGGTGTAGGATTAGTTCCCTAGGCCAAATGTATTTGTGCTAGGAAATGGATTATGTATTAAGACATTATTATTTATTCAATAAATGTTGTTTCTTATATATCTATGTGTATGGGTTTGTGAATGTATATTTCTTATATCGACCAAGAATGACACGTTGGGTTCACGTCACCGGAATACGTGATTCGATAGCGTAACCGTGAACCAACGAATGACATTCTAAATTGTCCCTAGTGATATGTAGGATGTTTATAGAGATAGATATACTTCAAGTAAGAAGCTACATATCCACACGAGTATATTCGCATACTGGATGATCATGCTCTGCTGATCATGGACATAGAGAAGTCAAGTCTGGAATATAGGTACGTGTTAGAGAACACGTACTGGATTGACCACACTATGAGAATATGCATGGTATATGTCATTAGTGATTCTCATATGAATAGTGTGCTTGTTCCTACGACCTGAGGTCACCATAGATTCCTGTATGAGGAACTGCATACTTTAATATGATCTTACGTCATCCGTAACGGGATGATCATTAGGGTCATGGTTAGGTATGCACTAAATCATGACGAGGAATGCGAGTGACCAAGATGGGATTTGTTCCTCTCATCATGAGGGAGATATCTCTGGGACCCCTGATGAACTAGGACTGAAGGAAATGCATGGCCATGCTCAAAATGGATTAACATGTGTTGTTAATATCATTTTGTATTTACTCGATCTAATTCTCGATCGGGAAAGAGACTTTGATCAAACTCAAGGATGACATATTACCGTGCCTTGTGATAAAGACGTATATCGTAGAACAAAAGGAATAAACAAATGTCTATTCGGATAGGTTTATGATCGCCGATCATTTCATTTAACATGGGTAGTCATGACATCGGCCTAGAGGTTACTCATGACTTACGATCTTTAGAAGATCGTTGCCGGCGTTAAATGGAACCTACACGGTCACACAATGAACTCCATTCGTACGAGATAAATATGCCTCAAAACAGTTAATACATATGATGTATAAATTGGTGAAAGAAATAATCAATTATTGGATAATTGATTGAACAAAATAGTGCCATTTCCTTGGCAACGGAGCAGTTCCATTCCCAACGAATATATATGGAAAATATAATAACCTTAGTTACCAAGTATTCCGTTATGGAAATACCTATTTCGTTGGCAACGGAATAGTTTCGTTGGCAACGGAATAGGCGCATATTAGGGTTTTAGTTATGGTAATCGAGCAATCGTTTGCCTCTCTCTCTAGTATAAATAGAAGGGCAAGGTCTCTCTATTTGATACACAACTCGAAGCCTCAAGAGGCCGTCTTTACACGTAACGAGAGAGAGAGAGAGTTTTTGAGAGATATTCGGAAAGTATTTCCGGACTTGTTAGCCAAGTCTCGGTTATTCCCTTCGAGTGAAGGTCGCGTGGATACCAAGTAGAGGTTCTCTACCTTGAGAACTTGCGAGCGAGCTTCATCCCTAGGAGAAGAAGCCATCTCTCGAGCCGAGCTTCAAGAAGAGTTTCGTGAGCCGAGCTTCAAGAAGGAGTTCTTCGAGCCGAGAATAGGAAGGAGCTTGGCGAGTCGAGCTTCAGGGAGGAGACGGTTGCGAGTCGGAAAAGTTCAGACCTACATCCATTCCTTGTCTCGCGGATCAGGAAGATCTGAGGTATAAATTTTAATGGCTAATCTCGTACTTTTATTCCCTTAACATAGATCTTAGGGCGGGTTAAATTCATAGATTCTCGCTGCGCATGTAACGTACATGGCTATGGATTTCCCTTCAATGGTATCGGAGCGTTCGTTAAGGAAATAATCGTCGATTAAATATTTAAAACTTAGTAAATTCTAGTATAATCAATTTTAGGGTTTTGAAAATATTATTTCAAAACATCACGAAAATAATTTCTAGGAATATAATTTTGGATATTATGATTCTCCGGAGTTTCGAAAAATAGTTTTTCGAAATCCATTTTGGAAACAGAACTAAAACAAAAGAAGATACGAATTTCCAGCACGTCTCCGCTGAGAACGGAGTACGTCCGTTGAGAACGGAATAGTTCCGTTCAGAACGGAACAGTTCCGTTCCAACGGAGTAATGCTGATTTTGCGAGAAACCCTAATTTTGTTATACATGGAATTTAAATATACAAATATGGCATGAGCTTTAGATCTCGTGATTGTTCTGTGATGTAATCTTGTGTGTGAATGATTGTAATTTTATTTAATATCTATGGCAACCGGTGAGTTGTCCAAAGTTGTAATTATGGCAACCTGTGAGTTGTCCAAATTTGTAAATTACCTTTTCTAGCTATAGGATAGTTGTTAGAATAGATTTATTTCAAGACTTCAAGGTAGGAGATCTTGGCGCAATCTTCGGAAGATAGAATTGGATCTTCGCACACACAACGAAGAGTCCCGCAATCCAGAGATAGATCTAGAATTACGAACCTCATGATCGCTCGTGAGGATTAGGCTCATACCATATTTAACCTTGATTCTGTGATGTTTATATTTATGAATCTAAAATAAAATCCTTCAGAGTGTTAAGTAAAGAAGTGCCCCCCCATGTCACTTGAAGCCCTCGGTACTTAGACAGTCTTCCATGTCGGTCATGCCTAAGCATATGGAGGATTGTCTTTGTAAAGGAGGGTATGCAGGAAATGGCGTCCAGCATGGGTCATGCCAAAGCTGAGTGTGCTGGACTCTATTTCGCTGATAATCATATATGATTAAACTTAACTGAGCAAGCAAGTCAGACTTGGGCTCGGGGCACAAGATGGAATAATACACCGAGCATATGATGCTCATTCCATAAAAGGAAAGAGTTGTATATGGTACAATTGGAAGTGTTCCTACCTAAATAGTTGAGCATTAAGGGTTGCGCCGGAGCGCACTTACCGCTCAATGAAATACGGATCTTGAATCACTATGAAACCTCATTCATTTGAAGTTTCCGAATAAATATTACCGAGGATGGTTGATTTGAAGAAAAATAGTGGGAGTACATTATAAGAAACACCAAAACAAAACAACCCCAATGAATAAATAATAATGGCACTTTACATTTTAACTTGTAGAATAATGGCAAATAATAATTTAACTAGGTTGAATTTGCGATCTATCCTTGAGAAGAATAAGCTCAACGGGTCTAACTTCCTTGGATCGATTTAGAAACCCGAGAATTGTTCTCAAGGCCGACAATAAAGCGTATGTCATAGAAGAGGTTTACCCGAGAGGAACCAAGACACGGGGAGCCACAAGGGCTGTCCGAGATGCGTACGCTAAATACGTTAAGGACGACACGAGAGATAGCTTGTCTCATGCTAGCGACCATGACCTCCGAGCTTCGAAGCAACTAGAGGACGGGGGTGCCTATGATATGATCGTAACTCTTAAGGAAATGTTCCAAGAGCGAGGCTAGAGTTGAGTGCTACAAAGCGACCGTCTCTCGACCGACACAAAGATGGCTTAAGGTTCATCTCGTGAGTGCTCATGTACTCAAGATGAAGAGCTATCTTGATCAATTGGAGAGGCTTGGTTCAGCTATGCCCCGAGAGAATGGCTGTTGACATAATTCTCGAGTCGTTACCTCCTAATTTTAAGCAATTCATCATGAACTATAATATCCATCGGATGGAGAAATCCATCACCGAGTTGCATGGGATGCTTAAGAATGCCTTTGGGGGACATGAAGACAAATGTTGTCAAAGATGTTCTAATGGTTCACAAGAAGAAGGGTAAGAAGACCGGGAACAAGAGCAAGGGTAAAGGCAAGGTATTGCCTAAACCTAAGATCAAGAAAGACAAGGAGGGAGTTTGCTTCCATTGCAACAAGGTTGGCCATTGGAAGAGAAACCGCAAACTCTATCAAGACGAAACCAAGAAGGGTAGTGTGACTACCGCTTCGGGTATTTTTGTTATTGAAAGTAATACACTTACTCCTAAATCTTGGGTATTGGATACCGGATGTGGTACTCACATTTGTAATGATGTGCGGGGACTACAAAGGAGTAGAAGATTAGCTAAGGGCGAAGTTGACTGCGCATGGGAAATGAAGCAAGAGTTCTTTGCATTAGCCGTAGGAACTTATTTACCGACTTTGCCTAGTGGACTTGTATTAGTACTTAATAATTGTTATTTAGTACTGCTATGAGCAGAAATATTATTTCTATTTCTAGTCTAGGTGTGGATGGTTATAAATTTGATATTGAGAATAATAATTGTTCTATCTTAAAGGATAATCTCTTCTATGGAAATGTTCGTTAGAAAGAGGCATTTACGTGCTAGATCTTAAGAAAGAGAGTTATAAGTCCATATATAACATTAACACTAAACGATTTAAACCGAATGACTCAAATACGACATACTTCTAGCACTTGTCACTTAGGCCATATAAACGAGAAATGCATTTCGAAACTCCACTCTCATGGACTTTTAGACTCATTTGATTTGGAATCATTTGAGACGTGCGAGTCTTAATTGCTTGGCAAGATGATGTAATGCGTATTTTTATACATAATTTTATGATTTTTATCATCTCAAATTCAATCATAATTCAAATAAAATGTGTGAAAACTGCTCATAATTCATAAAGCATGATTTGAAGCCCCTTGATACATTTTTGTGTTATTTTACGGGCGAAAAGACCATAAAATGAAGAATTCAACAAAAACGCGAATAATGGGCCAATTTTGGCCAAATTCTCCCTAAAAGTGCTCATATTCCCCATACACGCACTTTTCTAACCCCTAAAAGATGAGAAACGTCGGTGGAAAAGAGAAACGACCATAAAACGCTATGATAATTTTCACGCTCTCATGTCATTTTTGAACCCAACCGATACGTGAACCGACCACGTTCGGATCCAAAACGAGAGAAGAAACGTTCGTGTTTTCATGACGTTTGGAATCGGAACGTGACGTTCGAACTAAGCGGAACCTTACCATCGTTTACATCTCAAAATAAACCTAGCAAGGATAGAGAAAATGCGACGCGCAAAAATTCTGGTCAAAACTGAAAAAGTCAACCGTTGCGGTCAAGTCAACCCTTTCTCTCTCAAAAATGCGATTTTTTTCAAAGTGCTCGGAAATGAACAAACTCAATACCATTCGACTCGTCTCGAAAAGACAAGGACAACCGTATGATTCACCATCGTTTGGAACGGTCGAGTTGGCCGCAAAACGTGAAAAATCTCTTGTCGGCCCAAAAATAACAAATTTCGAGCTGCAGTTTTCTCGAGCTCACCATTTCCTACACGGACATCTATTTATCATAATTCTAATGCCATTCTCTTCTCCTTACTCCCCTCTTTCCAACCATATAAAAAACTCAAAAAGTGATGAAGAATTGAGTGAGATAATCGAGTTTGAACTCGGTGATCAATGAAATTTAATTTGTTTTTGTTGAAATAACTCAATTCGAGCTCAAAATTCTCAAGTCCATAACTCAGCCTACAAAGCTTTATTTCATGCGAAACCAACTCCATTCTCTTCTTCTCTCTTCCCTCTTTCCAACAATATAAAGAACACAAAAAATGATCAACAAATGAGTGAGAATTTTAGATTTCAAATAAGTGCTCGATAAGAATTGGTTATTTCGGATCCGAAGCACTCCGCCCAAAACAGGGCAAAAATTGAACCGCCAAATATTCGGTCAAATTGAACAAAATTTCATCCATTCCCCAAAGTAAAACCCCTTGATCCGCCCGAGCCAATCACAAGTCTCGGTTTGTCTCCTACTCTCCTCTCCATTCAAAATAAGCCATTGGACTCTCAAGTCCATTTCAACCTATAAAACACCCCTCAAGCTTCACCATTAAAAAACTCATTCTCCCACTCTCTTTAACTTATACACCACTCTCCACTCTTCTTCTTTAATCTCTAGAACCACCATTAATGAGTTTCAAGCTTTCTTGAGCTCTAATTTTCGTTTTTGAGTGAAATCGCGCAATTTGGGGCTGATTTGGGGAAATTTCGAATCGGTAAATTCTAGCTTGAATTGAGGTGAAATTGGAGCTTCAAATCGACTCGAGAAAGTTACCGGCTAGTCTTCCAACTCTCGGTTTAGTCCAATACACTTTTAATTGCTTGATTTGAATTTTAGATCGAAGAACTCAATTTCTAGTAATAATGATTAAATCTTGTGAAATTCTTATTTTTGTGAATATGTGTGAGTAGATTTAGATAGGGAGGGAAGTTTATGAGTTGTATACATGAAATCTTGCTTTAATTTCTTGTAATTTTGCTTGAATTTTAATGAATAGTCATGAGCACACATATTTTTGAATAAATTGGGAAAAATTACTTAGCTTAGTATTTTTCATCAATTGATCTATTAAATCCAGAGTTTATTGCCTTGTTGATTAGAAGGCTTAGCTTAGTACTTTGTGTGATTAATTTGGAGTTGTGATTGATTTAGACCAAGTTTTGTTTTGAAATGATTGTTTTGCGATGAACTAGTTCTTGAATCAATTTCTTGAGTAAATCTTAGCTTAGATTGCTCAAATCCATCATCTAAATCTGTAGAATTATATCCTAAGTGGTTAATGATTGTTACATCACATAAATTTCCTATTAATCCCTATTTTTAAACCGAAAATCAAACCCCAATCCAGTTTCTGTTTTGTTGCTGTTCCGTCTCTGTTTTTCAGTCTCTTAATTTTGACTCTAATTCATATCTGAAAATTTAAATAAATATCTTTACAATTTGGTTATCATTTCGTAGATAATTTTCAAACCAAATTTTGCACAATTCCGGTTTGTAATCTATGAGATATTAATTTCTTAATTTGTAATTTATCTATTTTTGATCTTTCTGTCCAGATTTACTATTTCGTTTCTTCTGAATTTTTAAAAATATAAAAAAATATACTAAAAATACAAAAATAGTCCTATTTGAAGTATTTTGAAGTGTCAAATCCGAATCTGAATTTTAAAATAGTAGTTGTTAAAACAGATCAGGAGATATTATAATTTTTGTGAGAACTTGTCTGTCAGAACTAGTTTCTGATCCAGATCTGAGTTTTCATTATAAATCTCTAACTACAAAACATAATTGTACCAGATTTTAACAGATAATCTAAAACTTTATAATTGGAGTTTTGTAAGAATTTTGGGATTTTTTAAGATTTGGTGATTTTTCTATAATTTTCTCAAGTTCTTCTTGAACCGATTTTGAATCTCGAGATAAGTTCGGATTGAATTGAAAATACCTCAAAATTTTTTAATAAAATAATAATAACAGTAGAGAACCACATCGTAGATCTCTCCTTATAGTTTCCAACGGTATCTCATGAGTTGGATTCGGAGTGTATTTTGTCTAGTTACGAATTAAATCACTAAAGTGTGACGTGCTTTGAATTTTTAAGACAAAGCGAAAATTGAATTTCAACTTGGAAATTTACCTAATAACCCTTGAATTAAAAGATTTTACACTAGAGATATATCATTGAGACTAGTTAATTCTTGAGGTCACACCTCCTTGTGTTCGACCCCTAAACTCATTTACCGCTCATACTCGTAAATTGATTAATAGGGAAATATAAATTGTTTTGTTAAAATGTGTGAAATATAAATGACGATTTTTACGTGATTTACAAATGGGGCCGTTCTTGGGGAGGCGGCTTGCATCAAGTTTTTAACTAACCCATATCATATTTTTTTTCTAGTATTTTTGTCTCTCTTATTTTTAAAGGTTATTAGGGCGCAAGATCTTTCAATGGATTGGCAAGGCGAGAGGTGAAGGAGATTCAATGACGGGAAGACAAACGTGGACGGGATGGCCATACGACGGCTATCCATGGCACAATGGCGAATGCACCTTCGAGCGAGACACAACCTCTCTATGGGAAATCTTACGGACAAGAAGCGTTGTTCAACCACTCGTCTAATCGGGAGTCGAGGGATGAAATGTTGAACCAACCTTGGGGTTTTCAAACTCAAATGAACTTCCAAAACCCGTACACGCCCGCCACACCAACCCATTCCTCTCAACCTCACCTCCACCAAAATGAGTACTACGCTCCATACCAAGAATATCAACAACCTCAAATCTCTTTTGAAGACAAATGGCTTGATAAACTAGACATCTTCGAGAAACATTTTTTAGAGATGTCGAACTCGCTCATGAAAGACATGGACAAAGTTCATACCATTATTCAAGAATCCAATATCCAACCTTGTCGTGATGAAGCTAGCCATTGTGATGAGGGTCTTAGGGTCTTTGAAGAAGTAGAAATGGGAGAATCTCTTTGTGATGAGGGTCTTAAGGTCTTTGAAGAAGTGAAAATGGGAGAATCTCTTTGTGATGAGGGTTCTAGGGTTTTTGAAGAATTAGGGGTTGAGGGTTCTCAAGGTGATGAGGAGAAGGAAATGCTCGAAGGGGAGAAAAATGAGGAGAACAAGGACGCCAACTTTGAGGTGGGGGGATTTTTTTGATAGAGAATGTGGGTCAAATGGGATTTGGGGAGTGAGTGTTGTGAAAGCTCGAGTGATGAGGAATGCATGCTAAGCAAGGACTCAAAGGTTTGAATCGGGCGAAATTCCGAGTGCTACAAATCCTAGTTTCGACTTCGAGGACTTTTGTAAGGTCTTGAGCAATGTGGAATGCGAGTCATGTGATGACTCACTGGTTGAACCTTTCGACGAGTTGAGTGTCACCAAAACCCAAGATTTGGTTAAAGAAATTATAAATATTTTTGAGAAGCTATGGGTCGAAGACGAGAATGAGTCAAACCATGACTCAAATGTTGAAAATTTGGATGAACCGACCATCCCAAACGTCGAGAAAATTCCACAAACTTCCCCAAAACCCGTGTTTTGTCAAACCATACATTACACCAATTTCGAGATAAGCGGTGTGATGTACATCGACCTGCCAACCAATCAAGAAGGAGTAAATTTGGGTATTGAATTGCCCCTCTCAACGAAAATCGACCTCAAACTCCTTTCAAAACCAGGAAGACCAGTCATTTCTATCTGCAAAACCAAGGATAGGCAACACGGACTGAATCTCTTACCACCAAGTGAGCTCCGACAAGGATTTGTTCACGTTTACGACCCGTTCGAGAGAGGCTAACACAAAGGCGTCGGGCTCGAGACATAAAACGGGAGTGCTTGCGCGAGGCAACTCGCCACGTCAGGTCGTATTGTTTTCTTTCGTTATTTTATTTTCTTCTTTTTACAAAACTCGCTTTCACACTTAAACATTTGCTACGCAAAAGTTTAAGTGTGGTGGGGGAGGTTTTGGACAAAACCCCATTAATTTTTCAAATTTTCAAAATTTTCTCATTTTTGGACTTTTTGTTTGAGAACAAACAAAGGTTTAAGTGTGGTGGGGTGCTTTTGTGCAAAACCAAGTTTTGTTTTCTTGTAAAAATGTGAAAATTCATAAAAATTCAAAAAATTCAAAAAAATTTCAAAAACAAAAAAAAAACTCATAAATACAATAAAAATTTAAACTTTTTACATGTTTTTTCTTTCATTTTTGTTTTTTTTTGTACATTAAAGTTTGTGTGTTTTAAAGGAAAGAAAAAGACATTTAAATAAAAAAGGAGTAAAGGTTTTGAAAATGGAAAATATTTTAAAACTAAGCCCTCTCAAGCAAATTTTTGAAAAATACTTAGGATTTTGGAAAATGATGAAAAGATTTGAAAACTTCAAAAGTTTGTCATGAATGCCATATTTTTCACTTCATTCCATCTATAATATCCATTTAAAATCCATTAAGCATTCGGAAATGAACAAACTCAATACCATTCGACTCGTCTTGAAAAGACAAGGACAACCGTATGATTCACCATCGCTGGAACGGCCACGGTTGGGTGCAAAACGCGAAAAATCTCTTGTCGGCCCAAAAATAATAAATTTTGAGCTGCAGTTTTCTCAAGCTCACCATTTCCTACACAAACATTTGTTTATCGTGATTCTAACTCCATTCTCTTCTCCTTACTCCCCTCTTTCCAACCATATAAAGAACTCAAAAAGTGATGAAGAATTGAGTGAGATAATCGAGTTTGAACTCAGTAATCAATGAAATTTAATTCCGTTTTTCTCGAAATAACTCAATTCGAGCTGAAACTTCTCAAGTCCATAACTCAGCCTACAGACCTCCATTTCATTCGAAACCAACTCCATTCTCTTATTCTCTCTTCCCTCTTTCCAACGATATAAAGAACACAAAAAATGATCAACAAATGAGTGAGAATTTCGGATTTCAAATAAGTGCTCGAGAAGAATTGGTTATTTCGGATATGAAGCATTACGCCCAAAACAGGGCAAAAATTGAACCGCCAAATACTCGGTCAAATCTCAATCATTTTGAAGAAAATTTCATCCATACCCCCAATAAAACCTCTTGATCTGCCCGAGCCAATCACAAGCCTCGATTTATCTCCTCCTCTCCTCTCCATTCAAAACAAGCCATTGGACTCTCAAGTCCATTTCAACCTATAAAACACCCCTCAAGCTTCACCATTAAAAAACTCATTCTCCCACTCTCTTTTAATGGGGCGATACCGTTCGGTACCGCCAAAAAAAAACCCGGATCGAAACTATGTGAATCAAACCATAAAATAATAGCGGAAGCGTACCTCTAGTCCTTGCTTAAATACCGAATTAGAAGATGAAGCCTTATCAATTTATTTCGAATGAAGGACACCGAAATATGCAAATAGGGTCTTCCAAATACTTCATGAATGCCAATTGAGATTCCTTTGTTTTCTTTTCCCTTTTGGTCTCTCCCTCTCTCTTCTTAATGGGGCAGATGAGAGAATGACTTAGTTCATGTGTATTGGGGACCAAATTGCTTATATATCCAAATAAGCACCCTTTCATGAAGAGACACCATTTGGCTCCTAATGTGGACTTTTCCATTTCAGCCCATCATAAAAATAGAAACACATCACCCACAATTCTACACATCAAAGGCCACACCCTAATTTGACACATTAATACTTAATATAATTAACTAAACTTGATCACTTTATTATAAGTATATTTGACAAGTAATATTATACACAAATATTATACATATAAGTCCAACGTTGGATTAATGATCCAACAATCTCCCACTTGGACTATATGTAGAACCTTATAATTGTGTATAAAATATAACCCAAATATGCGCATCTTTTTCGTCATTGACTTTTATGTGTCCCTTAACAATTCCGTCCATCAGAATATTAATATAGGATCAAAGCGGCTTTCGTTACATTTTGCGTAACTAAACCTTCAATGGTCACGTACTCGATATACTGAATGACATGAATCATGATGTGGATGTGTAGCATGGAAATTTCATGTAATGTGATCTTAACATGCCTATTTCCAACTGGTCCACTTTAGAGAGATCAAACCTCATTTCCTAATGAGACAAAACCGTCTCCATTAAAACATTAATGAGACAAACCGTCTCCCTTATAAATTTAATGAGATAAACCAATCTCCCTTAATGAGGCGAACTTTATTATAATCGAGTATATAATAAATTGAATTTTATTTCTGCAGAAATAACCCGAAATCCGAATAACCGTATCATATGTCTATATCATTTGTCTAGATTATATACGTACAAATATGAACTCCCACTAGAACCGAATATTCTTAATTAAAATTACACCCATATGAGTAGCTAGCTCATATAACCTTTTGAGTGATGACTTTAATAAATGAATCCATAATTTTGGAGTTTGTACAAATACGTTATATAGACAACCTGTTTACTCGAAATCTTTATTTACAACTAGAAACTTGATCTCTAAGTTTCTATTGTTGGAATATGTATAACTGCTAATTTATTATCATAATATCTTGAGTGGTCTTATAATACTATATCCACTATTTGCAACTCCATAACAAAATTCTACAAGTAATATCCCATAATTAGATGTCCCATAGTATAATATAATTTTGTTAACATTATGAAAGATGCTATATAATTAACAAGTTAGCATCCTTTCAAGAAAGGAAACAACACCTACGGCTCGCATATTAATGCAGCTCTTTACTTATTTTATATTATCTTGACATCTACTAACATCGAGTCGGTACACCATATTATCTTAAAGATTGATTTGAACTCGATTTGTGAGCATTAAGTCTTTTGTTCTCTATAAATATCGCAAGACCTTCATGGTCTGTTTTCCAAATGATTTATTTCGTAATTACTTAAATATCATTCTAGCATCACCATAATGTATGCAATAACCGAACCGCATACATACATGATTTTAACCTTAAGATTTCTTATACTCAAAGTATAAAAAAAATCTTCTATATTTATGGTATTTCTAACACATTAGGACACTTGTTTGAGACTAAATATGTCTCCTCTATTCACAAGAGTACAACCCGCTTTGCAATGCTTTCATGCTATTTTTATTAAAAGTCTTTACGTTCTAATTCTTTTGTGATAAACCGAGAATACCATGAGAATGGTCTCAAAGTATTTCTATACTTGACACAAAAGAAGCATCACCAAGATTTTTCATCTCAAGATTACTAAATTGAATTATCTTGGTGTTATGCAATTAAGCTAGATCGTTAGTAGCATGTAATATGTCATTGACATATAAAATCGGGAAAATATAATTACTCCCACATAACTTTATATATACTCTTCGGCTATAATGTCTTGACAATTTTAACATAAACAAATCAAAACGTAAGTCTTGAATTTCAAGACTATAGTTGTATTTTCCCCCACAAACCTGGACATTTTCAAAGAACTGCGCCTTTCCCGAATAATTATACAAATTGACTTTATTTGTGGGATCGTAAAACTTGTATCCTTATAAATTAAATGGCATATCCAATAAAATAGCAAATTGAGTCGAGTTTCTTTTCCTTATGCCTTTAGGCTTACCTTAACTGGACAAACTCAACATGTAAATGATCTAAACAAGGCTAATAACCTATTCAAAATCGTATTGCTTGAGTTGGAACCGTATTTAGGATATAAGCTGCAAGTATTAAGTGTTCCCCCCGGATCAATGACGATAAATTAATATTAGTAATCACACTATGCGTCATATCTTTAAGCAATCTATTTCGTCGGTCGGTCAAATCAATCATGTTGGAAAAAATCCGACATTATATGCGAGAGACGATATCGCTTTTCTCTAGAAATTTCACAAATAGTCATGGATGTTATTCACCTTAACCGCCATATTAACCATGATATTTTATCATCACGGTCAAATTTATTGCTTTTAGTTTTTAAGTTGAGTTAACCCAACTATAACCTTAAAACTTTTGAACATCCAATACCGTTGTCATTTCATAATTGAGATAAACGTAGTCATACCTAAAATATGTCTATGAACATGATATTTTATTGTTGATCATTCCTAGAAACCATAGGAAATGATCCACATATGTCCTTATGTATCGGTCCTAATACATCTTGAGACCTTTTTGACTTTAAATCTCCTTTTATTAGTTTGTTTCCGTTATATATAACACAAACATTTAAGCCTGTGAAACTTAAAAGGTAGATAATTTTGTTTGACACAAATCTTTTTAATTCTCCGATTGGAGATACGACCAAATATTATGTGTCACAAAATACCAAATTCTCCTAGGTTAATTTACACTTTTCACAAGAGTGTACTTAATTGCAAGATTTTCATTATATGAAGCAATTTTATCCAAAGATAAAGATTATCATAAACCGACAAAGAACCGAATTAACCAACTTTGAATAATGAAACTACTAACTTTTCTATTTCCAAATAAACAAGCAAAATCCGCTTTATCAAAAAATGGAAGTAGAAATCAAGTTACCTCTAAAAGACGCAACAACAAAAGTTTCATGTAGATCCAAATAAAATCCAGTTCTTAATAATAATCTAAATTTTCCAATTGCTTAAATTTTAAGCTGTTTTTGCCGTCACTTGTAATGATGTATCTTTCACAATCATTATGTTTCTAGCAATTTAGTAATCTTGCATAGACATGTGATGTAAATAATTATGCCGGAATCTATTCATCACACGAGTCTATTGACCAAATTAAATTAACCAATAAACAAACCAAAATTAGAAACAAATCTTATTTCTTTATTGGCGACAATTTTGCGGCTATCTTATTCGATTCCTACATTCCTTTACTTTTATTCCTAATTGAATTTAAATTTGTCTAGATGATACATAATTTAACATTTTCAATTTTGTCAATCGTATTTTCGGTATTCTTAAATAACTTTTTAACCGTAGTTATATTCCGAAATTATGCCCCGAATGTCTATGGAATAGTATTTTGTATTGATCATCATACACATGCGATATGACTTCTCCCACATTTCTCAATCTCCATCATTATGGGAAGTCACTCTTATCACAATGTCAAGATCGTTGAACTTGAGAACTATTGAAAATGCCCTTTTATACCATTCACCTAGAACCGAATTGATGCTAGCAATATTAGTTGTGATATTTACTATTATATATAGAACATTATTCAATTACTATAAGCTCATCCAAATAATGAATAATAATAAATTCAATTAAAGGTAAACCCCATCACAAGATATCGGTTTCCATTAATATTTCATCTTTGGACGATAATATCAACTTCGATTGATATCTTGGTGTAATTATCAAGCTTTGATAACAAAGTAACATGTCAACAAATTTATCTTCCTTTGGGCCGATTAAATTTGTCACACGTAAAACCAAATAATTATCTCATACTCGATACTACTCATATGCATATATAATTAAAATAAATATTATCTTCCTTTGGGCCGATCAATATTTATATAATAATACAAACACGACCTTTTATATTCGAAATAAAACTAATTTCAACAGAGAGGTCAATATATATCCTTAGATACATTTATTTGAACTTAAAATTATATTTTAAAGTTGAATTTACAACTTTATATGGGCATTTTTCTTAACTTTTCAAGATTATCGCAAAATAGTCCCCGATAATGGCTTATTTGTAAATATAAAATTTTATTTCAAATTTTACGTGTAAGCCTTATATCAATTTTGCATAAACCACCTTGTATTTTATTATCGCAAATTAATTCTTGTTTAGGACTTAATTTGTAAATATATATAATTTTATTCCAATTATATTTACAAGCTCTTATGGTCGAGTTATAAAATCGACCCTTTATTTTTCCCGAATTTGTTTGCGTTAATAACTTTAACTCGTTTGATAACTCATTTTAATAATTTGACCTTATTTCGCAATTATGCGATAATAATTTTGGTACGAGCCGGAACCAAAATATGCCTAATTTTGATTTTACTTTCATGAGTTATTCTAGCCATATTTATTATAATAAAACATATAAATATAAATCCTTTTGTTTTATTCCAATAAATAATTCTAAAGCCCAAAATCCATATTTATTATTTATTATTAGGGCCTAAAATTCCAAAAATAATAAGAATTATATAAATATTCTAACCTTGGATTAGGGCCAGCCCATAAGAATGAAAAGAAATTATAATCCGAATTTGGATTCTCGGATTTTCTTTTCCAGATGCTGAGATCCCAACTTTTAATGACTTACAAACCGGTAACTCAAATCCTGTCTTCTCCAAACTCATCTCTTCAGACAAGTCCTTTCATCCAAAAAAAAAACCAACAGAGGTCCGTTCAAACAGACTTCAACCATGACCTCTGTCGATCAATCGTCGCGTCTATTGACCTCGCACCTTCTAAACTGATGGCGGATGGACGATGCTGTTGATCGTACCTCTCCACGAGATGCGACTTCACGCGCCCTTTAGATCCAAATGGCGCCTCGTCTATCTGGAGTCCGTTCGATGGCTCGCGTCTGCCATTGATGCCGGAGACGACGACCCAAGATTGATGTCGGTGACACCTCTTCTCACTGGACGCGACGGATCTCGAATTTCAATGGAGACATCTTGTAATTATCTCGCATCAGATTCATCTCATCATATTTAAAGAAGCTTCTGTGTTGTGTTGTAAGGTGGCGAACCAAATCAATCCCAACTCGCTCCATACAAACATGACAAATCCCATTTTTTGCCTCGACAGGATGCTCATCGTCAATGTGAAAACACAGACCAACAATGTCAAAATCTTCAGAGCAGAACGGGCAAAGATACTCTGTTTTAGCTTCATCTTCTCTTTCCCCTGTTGTATCTGTCTCTTCAAACCCGAATCGTGGCTGGTGGTGCTTAGACGGGGCGAACAGGCGGCTCCATGAATCAGACTCCATTTCTCTCCTCAACCAATTCTACTTACATGAAATCCCCGTCCTAATAACAGTGAAAATAAAAAGAGAGACTCCAGTCTCTGCCTCTCGTTTTTATTTTTTTATTTTTTCTTATTTTTTTTTATTTTTTAATTATCATTTGGAATTCTAAAAACCAAAATAAATTAAACCCTAATTTCTTGATTCATCATAGTCCCGGCTCTGATGCCACTTGAAGGGGCGATACCGTCCAGTACCGCCAAAAAAAAAACCCGGATCGAAACTATGTGAATCAAACCATAAAATAATAGCGGAAGCGTACCTCTAGTTCTTGCTTAAATACCGAATTAGAAGATGAAGCCTTATTAATTTATTTCGAATGAAGGACACCGAAATATGCAAATAGGGTCTTCCAAATACTTCATGAACGCCAATTGAGATTCTTTTGTTTTCTTTTCCCTTTTGGTCTCTCCCTCTCTCTTCTTAATGGGGCAGACGAGAGAATGACTTAGTTCATATGTATTGGGGACCAAATTGCTTATATATCCAAATAAGCACTCTTTCATGAAGAGACACCATTTGGCTCCTAATGTGGACTTTTCCATTTCAGCCCATCATAAAAATAGAAACACATCACCCACAATTCTACACATCAAAGGCCACACCCTAATTTGACACATTAATACTTAATATAATTAACTAAACTTGATCACTTTATTATAAATATATTTGACAGTAGTATTATACATATAAGTCCAACGTTCGATTAATGATCCAACATCTTTAACTTATACACCACTCTCCACTCTTCTTCCTTAACCTCTAGAACCACCATTAATGAGTTTCAAGCTTTCTTGAGCTCTAATTTTCGTTTTTGAGTGAAATCGCGCAATTTGGGGCTGATTTGGCGAAATTTCGAATCGGTAAATTCTAGCTTGAATTGAGGTGAAATTGGAGCTTCAAAACGACTCGAGAAAGTTACCGGCTGGTCTTCTAACTCTCGGTTTAGTCCAATACTCTTTTATTTGCTTGATTTGAATTTTAGATCGGAAGAACTCAATTTGTAGTAATAATGATTAAATCTTGTAAAATTCTTGTTTTTGTGAATATGTGTGAGTAGATTTGGATAGGGTGGGAATTTTATGAGTTGTATACATGAAATCTTGCTTTAATTTCTCGTAATTTTGCGGAATTTTAATGAATAGTCATGAACACACATATTTTTGAATAAATTGGGGAAAATTACTTAGCTAAGTATTTTTCATCAATTGATCTATGAAATCCAGAGTTTATTGACTTGTTGATCATTTAGAAGGCTTAGCTTAGTAATTTGTGTGATTAATTTGGAGTTGTGATTGATTTAGACCAAGTTTTTGTTTTGAAATGGCTGTTTTGAGATGAACTAGTTCTTGAATCAATTTCACGAACAGACTAATTTCGAAATTTTTGAATTTTAGTCCCTCAAAGTTAAAATAATCATAGCTTTCAAAATACAACTCATATTTTGATGATTTATATTTCTAAATTCATTATTTAATGCATATTATTTATTGAAATTATGAAAATACCCCTACTACCAAATAATAAAATAAAATAAAATTCCCTTATTATAACAACTATCCCCCTAAAAGGATCATTTTCCCAAAATGATTTGTACACTTGGGTTACTAAACAGGTTTGGATATTTCTCTCGCATGTCCGACACTAATCGCCACGTCGCTTCGCGTTCCGTATGATTTTTTCATTGCACCTTAACGTACGGAACAGGTTCGTGTACGAAGCACTTGATCCTTCCGATCAACAAGACGAATTGGTTCTTCCTCATAACACAAATTCTTTTCTATAGTTAAGGAACCATAATCCACCATATGACTCGGGTAGTGAATATATTTTCTCAACATCGACACATAAAATACATCGTGTACACCTGACAAAGCTGGGGTAAAGCCAACTGATATGCGACTTGTCCAATTCGTTTGAGAATCTTGAAAGGTCCAATAAATCGAGGGTTCAATTTATCTCGCATGTGAAACCTCATTGTTCCATTTGTTGGGGATACCTTTAAAAATACCTTATCTCCTATTGCAAACTCCACTTCTTTTTGTTTCGGATCGGCATAATGTCGCTGCCTTTGCCGAGTCGCTTCGATCTTCTTCGAATTAATTCAACCTTTTCTACACTCTCCCGAATTAATTCCGGAATTGTCGGGTCTTGTACACCCACTAGTTTCCAACACAATTGTACTTAGAGCAGTTCGATCCTGGGGGTATTATCGTGCGGTCAGTAAACGTACCATACTTGTTATCATGCCCGGAGAATCGAGGATCTTATATGCCTCGGTGGGGATACACGTATGGGATGAAGGCTCGCACGGATGTGTACTAGGACAAGACTAGAAACCATATGTCGGTTCCGACGGGACGTTAGAAATTTAAGTGGGGGAGTTTGTTACATACCGGAACCAAATAGTGGAAAAGGGGGGCTAGTTGATTAGTCCCACCTTGAGTAGTGAATGAAAATTGGAGTTACTTAAATAAGCTAGTGCATTAACTACTAGCACCAACCAAGCTTAAGCGTTTTTCAGAATAATATGGTGTGGGCCGGATGGTTGGGCTGGGCCAGTTAATGTACTAGATTCTAACAGAGTAAATTTTCTTAAATACAAGAGAGGAAGAATTCTGAAATTTTCCTTGAATTTTCATTTTTCAAATTTCACTATAATTGTCAAATATTCAGCTTATACCAAATCAGTCTAGATTTGTCTGCTGTAAAGATCTCCTTTTCTGACCGACTTAGAAGCTGAATTTGAAATTTTTTAAGAGAAGGAAAATATAGCATGCTATGTTATCTTTCCATATCCATATCACACGCCTTCATACAATATACGATGAGAGATTTATGACCCAAATACTGAAGATATGTCAGCAAATTCCGGGCTGAATCAGACCATCTTTGTCGCTTTGCTCTATTTTTATGTTTTGATCCAAAAAACCAAACAAAAACATAAAGAGCTCCAAACAAGAACTCCACAACTCCAGGCTCGTTTGAACAAAAGGTGTCATATCCATCTTGATGAGTACTCCTAGAACGCCTTTCTTGAACTTGCAATTTATTTGTACTAATTCATGATACCGAAAATATGATTAGAAATCGAATTGTTTTAAACATCATCAAGCCGATAACAACATTCTTGACCTATAGGACCGAAAAGTTGATGACAATGCAACTTAAGGAATTATGCCCTAGGCCAAAGTGTTGGACTAGAGATTAGATTATGAGAAACATCTTTATTCGGTTCATATACGAATGAGTGTATGGGTGACTAATATATTTACATATATTAGATCGACCATGAATGATACTTCGGGTTTACGTCGTCGAATACATGATTATGATAGTAGAACTGCGAACCAACGAATGACATTCTAAACCGTCCCTAGTGATATGTGGGATGTTTATAGAGATAAACATGCTTCAAGTAAGAAGCTACATATCCACACTAGTATATTCGCGGCCGGATGATCATGTTCGCGATCATGGACATAGAGATGTTAAGTCTCGGAATATAGGCACGTGTTAGAGAACACGTCTTGGACTGACCACACTATGAGAACATGCATGGTATATGTCATTAGTGATTCTCATATGAATAATGTGCTTGTTCCTACGACCTGAGTTCACCATGGATTCCTGTATGAGGAACTACATACTTTAATATGATCTTATGTCATCCATAACGGGATGATCATTAGGATCATCATTAGGTATGCACCGAATCATGACGAGGAATGTGAGTGACCAAGATGGGATTTGTTCCTCTCGTTAAGAGAGAGATATCTCTAGGCCCCCGATGAACTAGGACTCGAAGGAAATGCATGGCCATGCTCAAAATAGATTAACATGTGTTGTTAATATCATTTTGTATTTATTCGATCTAATTCTCGATCGGGAAAGTGACTTTGATCAAACTCAAGGATGCAATATTACCGTGCCTTGTGATCAAGACGTATATCATAGAACAAAAGGAATAATCAAATGTCTATTCGAGATAGGTTTATGATCGCCGATCATTTCATTTAACATGGGTAGTCATGACATTAGTCAAGAGGTTACTCATGACTTACGATCTTTGGAAGATCGTTGCCGGCGTTGAATGGAACCTACACGGTCACACATAGAACAACGTCTAGTCGGGAAGAAAATGCTCTTAAATAGTTATACATATGATGTATAAATAGGTGAAGGAAATAATCGATCATTAGATGATTGATATGAGTGATTGTACAAAAATCAGCATAGTTCCGTTGGCAACGAGAACAATTCCGTTGCCAACGGAAGTTCCATTGCCAATGGAACAGTTCCATTGGCAACATAACTCGACCAATTTCTCGACGGCCAAGTTTTCGGATTAGGAAACCCTATTCCGTTGGCAACGGAATAGGGCCGTTGGGAAACAGATAAGCGCTGTAATTAGGATTTTAGTTAGGGTAACTAAGCAATCATTTGCCTCCCTCTCTAGTATAAATAGAGGGGCAGTCCCCCTCTATTAGACACACATTACAAAGCCTCCAGATCGCCATAATACAAAGAGATGAGAGAGAGAGCCTCCCGAAAGTATTTTCGGACTCGTCTAGCCGAGTCCGGTTATTCCGACGATTCGAAGTTCGACGTGGATATGAGTAGAGGTCTTCTATTTTGAAGCACTACAACAATGTTCATATACAGCGACATTTATTTCATAGCACTCATATATATACTTCTGTAAGCTCTTGAAAATATGGGATTCAATGTGTAATCCCACTTTAGCATTAGAAAATGAAGCATTCACTATTAAACTATACCAAAATAATTGCACAACATCATTAAAAATTTAGAGCCGTCATTAGTAATAAAATACAAGATTATCTAATGCTCTAAATTAAATATTTAAGAGCTTTGTTATTAGTCCCAGCAAAATATAAATATTCAGCCTTTATTTTAATTGCCGTTAAAACATGGGCCCATTCTAGTAACAAAACATGGGCCATGTTAATCATACTTTCCTTATTCTCTTACTCTCTGTTGTTGTCGTGTATATATTGTCAAAGTACATCATTTCAATTAGAAGCCCCCATCGTGTTATTTTATTTCCAACCTAATCCATCCATCGCCTCCAAAATACACTTGAAACCCTAGACGCTAACCCGCCCAAAATTTCAGTATGGAATCCCCGCGCCCCCGTAACTCTAATCCCGCCGAAAAATTCCCAAATCCCGCGCGATGGCTTCTGAAATTCAAATTGCCCGGGAATTTTTTGCTGAATTGGCGCCCCCGCCTTTTCAATTCGCTAATTTGCGCTATTAAGAGGTCTTCTCCACCCTGTGTTGCTTCTTACAGAGAGAGAGAGAGGGGGGAGAGACAAGAACGAGGTTAGTGATGATTTGTTATTTTTTCCTTTACAATTTATCCTGTAATGATTTTGTTGCTTCTTTTTGTGAAATGTTTCTGAATACTTGTTTATTGTTTCATTATTGTAGCTTCAAAGGTTTTGTGAACAATGCAAACAGAGGCATCTGAAGTTATTAAGATTAGAAAAGGTAATTGCTTTCCATATAAGTTCATTTTTTGTTGTTGTTTCACTGATTTTGTTTGAAATATGACATTTTGAGTGATTTGTGTAGTTATTTATAAGTCTGTTTTTTACCTTTTTTTTGCATTTTCTTATTGAATTTTATTGTATTGTTAGGCCGTCAAGGATAGTTCAATAATGTTAGGTTTAATTATATTACAATTCACCTTTCAGTAGTTTTATTCTAGTGTATTTTATGTGCTGTAATCAGGCCTTACTATTAAGATGAAAGGATCAAAGAGGGGTTCAAAAATTTCCAAAGACCAGCCAGTAGATGAAGTGTCCAAAGAGGCAGAAAAGCAGTTCAAGGAATCTTCAGAAGAAAAGTCTAAACAACAACATTCAAGAGAGAAGGAATCTGCAAAACATAGTTCTAAGCACCAACCTTTGAAAGAGAAATCCAAGGAATCCTCAAAAGAGATGTCTAATCAAACTCCAAGTGAAAAATTTAAAGAATCTATTAACCAGAAGTGCGGACAACAATTGAGTCATGCCTATGATGTGCAGCTTCTGAACAACCTAATGAATGAGGCATTAGAGAGTGCAAAACACTCTTCTCAGCTTGAAGATGATGTAGAGAAATGCAATTGTGATCATGAAGATACGGATGTTGAGAATTATAATTCCGATTCAGAACAAGAAGGTGCAGATAATGGTAAGCTCAGTTTATTAAAAAAATATTAATAAGTTACATTTCTGAAATTTTTTATATGTACTAACAAGTATTCTTGTTCTGAATTATGACAAGGTGACAACACCAAGACTACAAAGACTAGAGGTCTTACCAAGTTATTGAATGTATTCAAATCAAAAAAACTCACCAAGGTGGACTTCAATGAAAATGGACAACCTGATTCTCGTCATTCAGATAAACTAGGTAGTTTCTTGGGTTTGATAGCTCGAAATGGACAAGTAGCACCTTAATTTTGCAGATTGGAGAGCTATGCCTACACAATTTAAAAATATTCAATGGCAAATTATCAAGGTAAAGTTAATTAAATGATCATAATGGTCTAGAATTTTTTTTCTTAACCATCATTTTTTTTCTTCTGTGGTGTAGAACTATTTTATCATTCCATTAGAAGGGAAGAAATGGGTGATGATGTCATTGGGAAGAAAGTGGGGAAATTTCAAATGTGAATTAAAGAGGTTGCATTATGATGTTCATGATAATGATGTAGACAGATTTGCTGATCGTGATCCTAGAGTTCATCCAGATCATTGGAAGTTTCTTGTCAAATATTGGAGTTCGGATAAAGGAAAGGTTAGTGAAAATTAAATCGAAGATGCACCTTTAGATCAATAATTTATTTTATTTTATTCCTATATGACATATTAATTTGCTACAAGTATAATTGATATATTTTTACATATTTCACAGGAAAGGGGCTTGAAAAATAAGAATAGTCGGGCGAAACAGAAGACAACTCATACTTCTGGTAGGAAAAGCTTTTCTAGAGTTAGGAAAGAGGTATTATACTCCTACATTTTGATTGGAATGCTTTGATCTTATGGAGCAATAAATAAAGTCTGAATACTTTTTAAACTATAATGTAGATGAAAAGGGAATTGAACAAGGAGCCTAAGAGGCATGAGCTCTTCATAAGAACACATACACGCAAGAACGACTATTATGTTACTTCATTATGAAAAGGGAATTGAACAGGGAGCATGTAAGTGATGACTCAAAATTTAAAACATGAATAAAATTGATTTTCAACTATTATGTTACTTCATATATAAATATTTGTTTTGGTAGATAATGCAGAAAGCTGGAGAAAGGGATGAAAGTATGCCAACAGAGATTTTGTATCTTGCTCTTGGTCCACTAAAAGCAGCGGGTCGACATAAAGGGTATATCATTAATGGTTTTAGGTTTCATACACAAACCTGTGAAAGAAGACGTACAACTCAAAATAGTGGAGTTGCAGTTACTGCAAGAACGAGGAGTTTTTCTAGTGCTAAGGATAGCAATCCTGTGAGTGGAGATCTCACATATTACGACATACTTCAAGATATTATCGAGCTCGATTATTATGGAGTGTTCAAGGTTAATCTATTTAAGTGTGATTGGGCCAATGTTTATGCGAAAGGTAAAGGCATAAAAACGGATGATTTGGGCTTCACACTTGTGAACTTCAAACATCTTATATCGAATGGAAAACATGTAAGTGACGAACCATTTATATTAGCTTCCCAAGCGCAACAAGTTTTTATATTTGAGAACCTATTGATAGTGATTGGCATGTAATTGTAAGAAACAAACCGAGAGATATATTTGATTTCAAGGATACACGTATTGATGATTTAGAATTTTCGGTAAAAGAGGGTTTGTCGGGGACTTACTTGGATTGTGATGATGATGATGTTGCTTGGATAAGAGATGATGTGGATATGATTGTGATGGAGATGATTGATGATGATGTTACTAGATGCGAAGAGTTAGGGGCTGATGAAATGATATGATATCTTCTTGGTTTGGGGATTTAGTGTTTGATAAGATTGTTATTTTGATATGAGCGAGTTTGATTTATTGGATTTATGTTCCGATCAATCTTGTTGTTATGTTTATCTTTTCTAACTATTAGTGATATATTTGTATAATAAATTTAATATGGTGTATTTTTATATTATTATTATTTTCCTTTTTATACCATGTAATTCTAAAATATTTGATTTTATATGCTTTTGTAGCATTATTTGTCCAGTTTACATGCTTTTCAAAGTGTCATCATTTATACATCATATGTTTTTTGAAATGCCACCAATAGTACATTACATGCCTTTTGAAATGTCGTTATTTGTACATTACATCCACTTTGAAATGCTTTTATTTCTATAATTAATGCATTTTGAAAAGATGGCTTTTTCGTAGTCCCTACATTATGAAATGTCGTCATTGATATTGTGCTTGCATTTTTAAATGCTCTATTTGTTATAATCCCATGCACTTTCAAATGTTATCTTTAAATATATTATGGCGTTTCTATATGATGACATATGTATAAAGTATTTTGATATTTTTGGTGTTCGAATGGATTTTTAAGTGCCCTATATTTTTAAAATATGCGATATTTAATAATGTTGTCATTTAAAAAAAAATCGTGAGATTTTCAAATGTTGTTAATTCGCACCTATGTCAAAATTTTTACAAATGCCACTGTAACTTTTAGCGAGTGCTACCTAAAAAGCATATAACCCAAATGCCGGCAAATAATATGGTAGCATTAAAATATGTATTCGGTGACATTTTCAAATGTCGACATATGTTGTTATTGTTGTAGTGAAGACTAGCGAGTGATTAAGTTCTTCATTCCTAGGAAGAGCAAGAAGGTTCTCGAGTCGAGCTTCGGAAGCCGGGAAGGAGAAGGAAGCAAGACGGATGTTCGTTCGGACCTACATCCGCTTCTCTCTCCCGGATCGGGAAGATCCGAGGTATAAATTTTAATAGCATAATCTCGTACCTTTATTTCCTTAACGTAATCTTAGGGAGGGTTGAACCCGTAGGTTCCGCTAAGCATGTAACATACATTGCTATGGATTTCCCAACGGTGGCATCCGAGCATTCGTTAAGGAAATAATGGTCGATTACATATTTAAACTTTAGTAAATTCTAGTCTAATAAATTTTAGAGTTTTGAAAATATTATTTGAAAACATCACGGAAATAGTTTCTAGAAATATAAAATTGGATATTATGATTCTCCGGAGTTTCGAAAAATAGTTTTTCGAAATCCGTTTAGAAACGGAACTAAAACAAAATAAAATACGAATTTCCAAGCATGTCTCCGTTGAGAACGGAGTACTTCCGTTGCGAACGGAATAGTTCCGTTTAGAACGGAATAGTTCCGTTATTTTAAAATATTTCTCCACAATCATTGTTTGTACCTAAAACTCCTGTTTCGTGAGTTTGTTTGCTCATTTCCTTCAACAAAAATATGGATCGATTTTTCGAAAAGAATAATAGTAATTACTAGATTATTCAAATGCAAACCAAATTTTGTGTTCATTTTAAAATATACCTCCACAATCATTGTTTGTACCTAAAACTCTTGTTTCGTTCATTTGTTTGCTTGTTTCATTCAAAAAATAACTCGGATAAATTTTTTGTAAAGAATGATAGTTAAAACTAAATTATTGAAATGGAAACTAAAATTTTTGTTCATTTTAAAATATTTCTCCACAATCTATCTTTGTATCTAAAACTCATATTTCGTGTGTTTGTTTGCTCATTTCATTAAAAAAAAACTCGGATAGATTTTTCGTAAAAAATGATAGTAAATACTAAATTATTCAAATGCAAACTAAAATTTGCATTTTAAAATATTTTTCCACAATCTTTTTTCTACGTAAAACTCATGTTTCGTGTGTTTTTGTTTGCACGTTTCATTCAAAAAAAATACGAATAGATTTTTCGTAAAGAATGATAGTAAATACTAAATTATTCAAAAGCAAACCAAGATTTGTGTTTATTTTAAAAAATTTCTCCACAATCATTATTTGCACCTAAAACTCTTGTTTCGTGCGTTTGTTTGCTCATTTCATTCAAAAAAAATACGGATCGATCGATCGTAAAGAATGATAGTAATTACTAAATTATTCAAAAGCAAACTGAAATTGGTGTTAATTTTAAAATATACCTTCACAATCATTGTTTGTACCTAAAACTCTTGTTTCGTGTGTTTGTTTTCTCGTTTCATTAAAAAAAAACACGGATAGATTTTTCGTAAAGAATCATAGTTAAAACTAAATTATTGAAATGGAAACTAAAATTTGTGTTCATTTTAAAATATTTTTCATGATAGTAAATACTAAATTATTCAAATGCAAACTAAAATTTGGGTTCATTTTAAAATATTTTTCCACAATCTTTTTTTGTTCGTAAAACTCATGTTTCATTTGTTTGTTTGCATATTTCATTAAAAAAAAATACGAATAGATTTTTCGTGAAGAATGATAATAAATACTATATTATTCAAAAGCAAACCAATATTTGTGTTCATTTTAAAATATTTCTCCACAATCATTGTTTGTACCTAAAACTCTTGTTTCGTGAGTTTGTTTGCTCACTTCCTTCAACAAAAATATGGATCGATTTTTCGAAAAGAATGATAGCAATTACTAGATTATTCAAATGCAAACCAAATTTTGTGTTCATTTTAAAATATACCTCCACAATCATTGTTTGTACCTAAAACTCTTGCTTTGTGCGTTTGTTTGCTCGTTTCATTCAAAAAAAGACTCGGGATAGAATTTTCCTACAAGAATGATAGTAAATATTGAATTATTCAAATGCAAAATAAAAATTGTGTTCATTTTAAAATATTTCTCCACCATCATTGTTTACACCGAAAACTCATGTTTCGTGCGTTTATTTGCTCGTTTCATAAAAAAAAAAAGAAACTCGGATAGATTTTTCGTAAAAAATGATAGTAAACACTAAATTATTCAAATGCAAACTAAAATTTGTGTTCATTTTAAAATATTTTTCCACAATCTTTTTTGTTCGTAAAACTCATGTTTTGTTTGTTTGTTTGCACGTTTCATTCAAAAAAATACGAATAGATTTTTCATAAAGAATGATAGTAAATACTAAATTATTCAAAAGCAAACCAAGATTTGTGTTCATTTTAAAATATTTCTCCACAATCATGGTTTGTACCTAAAACTCTTGTTTCATGCGTTTGTTTGGTCATTTCCTTCAAAAAAAATATGGATCAATTTTTCGTAAAGAATGATAGTAATTACTAGATTATTCAAATACAAACCAAATTTTGTGTTCATTTTAATATATACCTCCACAATCATTGTTTGTACCTAAAACTCTTGTTTTGTTCGTTTGTTTGCTCGTTTCATTCAAAAAAAACTCGGATAGATTTTTCGTAAAGAATGATAGTTAAAACTAAATTATTGAAATGGAAACTAAAATTTTTGTTCATTTTAAAATATATTTCCACATTCTTTCTTTGTACCTAAAACTCATGTTTCGTGTGTTTGTTTGCTCCTTTCATTCAAAAAAAGCTCGGATCGATTTTTTGTAAAAATTTGATAGTAAATACTAAATTATTCAAAAGCAAACCAAGATTTGTCCTCATTTTAAAATATTTCTCCACAATCATTTTTGCACCTAAAACACATGTTTCACGTGTTTGTTTGCTCCTTCTCTTTCAAAAAAAATTCGGATAGATTTTTCGTAAAGAATGATAGTAATTACTAAATTATTCAAATGCAAACCAAAATTTGTGTTCATATTAAAATTATTTCTCCACAATCTTTTTTGTACCTAAAACTCTGGTTTCAAGCATTTGTTTGCTAGTTTCATTCAAAAAAAACTCGATAGATTTTTCGTAAACGAATGTTTGTTAATACTAAATTACTCATATGCAATCAAAAATTTGTGTTCATTTCAAAATATTTCTCCACAATCATTTTTTGTAGCTAAAACTCTTGTTTCGTGCGTTTCTTTGCTCGTTTCATTCAAAAAAAAACGCCGATAGATTTTTCGTAAAGAATGATAGTAATTACTAAATTATTCAAATGCAAACCAAAATTTATGTTCATTTTAAAATATTATTCCACAATCTTTTTTTGTACCTAAAACTCTTGTTTCGTGTGTTTGTTTGCTCGTTTCATTCAAAAAAAAACTCGGATAGATTTTTCGTAAAGAATGATACTAATTACAAAATTATTCAAATGCAAACAAAAATTTGTGTTCATCTTAAAATATTATTCCACAATCTTTTTTTATTCCTAAAACTCTTATTTGAAGCGTTCGTATGCTCGATAGGTTTTTCCTAAAGAATGATAGTAATTTGTAAATTATTCAAATGCAAACCAAAATTTATGTTCATTTTAAAGTATATCTCCACAATTATTATTTGTACCTAAAACTCTTGTTTCGTGCGTTTGTTTGCTCGTTTCATTACAAAAAAAACTCGGATAGAATTTTCCTAAAGAATGATAGTAAATACTAAATTATTCAAATGCAAACTAAAATTTGTGTTCGTTTTAAAATATTTCTCCACAATCATTGTTTACACCTAAAACGCATGTTTCGTGCATTTGTTTCCTCGTTTCATCCAAAAAAAAACTCGGATAGATTTTTCGTAAAAAATGATTGTAAATACTAAATTATTCAAATGCAAACTAAAATTTGTGTTCATTTTAAATTATTTTTCCACAATCTTTTTTGGTTCGTAAAACTCATGTTTCGTTTGTTTGTTTGCACATTTCATTCAAAAAAAAATACGAATAGATTTTTCGTAAAGAATGATAGTAAATACTAAATTATTCAAAAGCAAACCATGATTTGTGTTTATTTTAAAATATTTCTCCACAATCTTTCTTTGTACCTAAAACATATGTTTCATGTGTTTGTTTGCTCATTTCATTTAAAAAAACTCGGATCGATTTTTCGTAAAAATTGGATAGTAAATACTAAATTATTCAAAAGCAAACCAAGATTTGTGCTCATTTTAAAATATTTCTCGACAATCATTGTTTTGCACCTAAAACACATGTTTCATGTGTTTGTTTGCTCCTTTCTTAAAAAAAGCTCGATAGATTTTTCGTAAAGAATGATAGTAATTACTACATTATTCGAATGCAAACCAAAATGTGTTCAATTCAAATTATTTTCCACAATCTTTTTTGTACCTAAAACTCTTGTTTCATGCATTTGTTTGCTAGTTTCATTCAAAAAAAAACTCGATAGACTAAATTATTCATACTATATTATTCGAATACAAACAAAAATTTGTGTTCATTTTAAAATATTTCTCCACAATCATTTTTTGTACCTAAAACTCTTATTTTGTGTGTTTCTTTGCTCGTTTCATTCAAAAAAAAATTCGATAGATTTTTCGTAAAGAATGATAGTAATTGCTAAACTATTCAAACGCAAACCAAAATTTGTGTTCATTTTAAAATATTATTCCACAATCTTTTTTGTTAGTAAAACTCACGTTTCCTTTGTTTGTTTGCAGGTTTCATTCAAAAAAAATTCGAATAGATTTTTCGTAAAGAATAATAATAATTACAAAATTATTCAAATACAAACAAAAATATGTGTTCATCTTTAAATATTATTCCACAATCTTTTTTGTACCCAAAACTCTTGTTTCAAGCGTTCGTTTGCTTGTTTCGTTAAAAAAACTCGATAGATTTTTCGTAAAGAATAATAGTGCTTTGTAAATTATTCAAATGCAAACCCAAAATTTATGTTCATTTTAAAATACATCTCCACAATCATTGTTTGTACCTAAAACTCTTGTTTCGTGCGTTTGTTGGCTCGTTTCATTCAAAAAAAAAACTTTGATAGAATTTTCCTAAAGAATGATAGTAAATACCAAATTATACAAATGCAAACTAAAATTTGTGTTCATTTTAAAATATTTCTCCACAATCAATGTTTACACCTTAATCTTATGTTTCGTGCGTTTGTTTGTCGTTTCATTCAAAAAAAAAACTCGGATAGAGTTTTCATAAAAAATGATAGTAAATACTAAATTATTGAAATGCAAACTAAAATTTGTGTTCATTTTAAAATATTTTTTCACTGAATTATTCCAATGCAAACTAAAATTTGTGTTCATTTTAAAATATTTCTCCACAATCAATGTTTACACCTAAAACTCATGTTTCGTGCGTTTGTTTGCTCGTTTCATAATAAAAAAAAAAACTCGGATGGATTTTTCGTAAAAAATGATAGTAAATACTAAATTATTCAAAAGCAAACCAAGATTTGTGTTCATTTTAAAATATTTCTCCACAATCATTGTTTGTACCTAAAACTCTTCTTTCGTGCATTTGTTTGCTCATTTCCTTCAAAAATATGGATCGATTTTTCCTAAAGAATGATAGTAATTACTAAATTATTCAAAAGCAAACCAAATTTTGTGAACATTTAAAATATACTTCCACAATCATTGTTTGTACCTAAAACTCTTGTTTCGTTCGTTCGTTTGCTCGTTTCATTAAAAAAAAACACGGATAGAATTTTCCTAAGAATGATAGTAAATACTGAATTATTCAAATGCAAACTAAAATTTATGTTCATTTTAAAATATTTCTCCACAATCTTTGTTTACACCCAAAACTCGTGTTTCGTGCGTTTGTTTTCCTCGTTTCATTAAAAAAAAAATCGTATCGATTTTTCGTAAAAAAAGATAGTAAATACTAAATTAATCAAATGCAAACTAAAATTTGTGTTCATTTTAAAATATTTTTCCACAATCATTGTTTGCACCTAAAACACATGTTTCATGCATTTGTTTGCTCCATTCTTTCAAAAAAAAACTCGGATAGATTTTTCGTAAAGAATGATAGTAATTACTAAATTATTCAAATGCAAACCAAAATTTGTGTTCATTTTAAAATTTTTCCACAATCTTTTTTGTACCTAAAACTCTTGTTTCAACCATTTGATTGCTAGTTTCATTGAAAAAAAACTCCGATAGATTTTTCGTAAGGTATGATTGTTAATACTAAATTATTCAAATGCAAAAAAAAATTTGTGTTCATTTTAAAATATTTCTCCACAATCATTTTTTTTACCTAAAACTCTAGTTTCGTGTGTTTCTTTGCTCGTTTCATTTCAAAAAAACTCGGATAGATTTTTCGATAATTAGTAAATTATTCAAAAGCAAACCAAAATTTGTGTTCCTTTTCAAATATTATTCCACAATCTTTTTTGTACCTCAAACTCATGTTTCGTGTGTTTGTTTGCTCGTTTCATTCAAAAAAAACAAGGATAGATTTTTCGTAAAGAATTGATAGTAAATACTAAATTATTCAAAAGCAAACCAAGATTTGTGTTCATTTTAAAATATTTCTCCACATTCATTGTTTGCACCTATAACACATGTTTCGTGCATTTGTTTGCTCCATTCTTTCAAAAAATAACTCGCATAGATTTTTCGAAAAGAATGATAGTAATTACAAAATTATTCAAATACAAACAACAATTTGTGTTCATCTTAAAATATTATTCCACAATCTTTTTTGCTCCTAAAACTCTTGTTTCAAGCGTTCGTATGCTCGTTTCGTTCAAAAAAACTCGATAGGTTTTTCCTAAAGAATGATAGTAATTTGTAAATTATTCAAATGCAAACCAGAATTTATGATCATTTTAAAATATATCTCCACAATCATTGTTTGTACCTAAAACTCTTGTTTCGTGCGTTTGTTTGCTCGTTTCATTAAAAAGAAATCTCGGAAAGAATTTTCCTACGAGAATGATAGTAAACTTGAATTATTCAAATGCAAACTAAAATTTGTGTTCATTTTAAAATATTTCTCCACAATCATTGTTTACACCTAAAACTCATGTTTCGTGCGTTTGTTTGCTCGTTTCATAAAATAAAATAAAACTCGGATAGATTTTTCGTAAAAAATGATAGTAAATACTAAATTATTCAAATGCAAACTAAAATTTGTGTTCATTTTAAAATATTTTTCCACAATCTTTTTTTTCGTAAAACTCATGTTTCGTTTGTTTGTATCTACGTTACATTCAAAAAAAATACGAATAGATTTTTCGTAAAGAATGGTAGTAAATACTAAATTATTCAAAAGCACAACCAAGATTTGTGTTCATTTTAAAATATTTCTCCACAATCATTGTTTGTACCTAAAACTCCTGTTTCGTGCATTTGTTTGCTCATTTCTTCAAAAAAAATATGGATCGCTTTTCGTAAAGAATGATAGTAATTACTAGATTATTCAAATGCAAACTAAATTTTGTGTTCATTTTAAAATATACCTCCACAATCATTGTTTGTACCTAAAACTCTTGTTTCGTTCGTTTGTTTGCTCGTTTCATTCAAAAAAAACTCGGATAAATTTTTCGTAAAGAAAGATAGTTAAAACTAAATTATTGAAATGGAAACTAAAATTTTAGTTCATTTTAAAATATTTTTCCACAATCTTTCTTTGTACCTAAAACTCATGTTTCGTGTGTTTGTTTGCTCATTTCATTCAAAAAAAACTCGGATCGATTTTTCGTAAAAATTTGATAGTAAATACTAAATTATTACAAAAGCAAACCAAGATTTGTGCTCATTTTAAAATATTTCTCCACATTCATTGTTTGCACCTATACCACATGTTTCGTGCATTTGTTTGCTCCTTTCTTTCAAAAAAAACTCGGATAGATTTTTCGAAAAAAATGATAGTAATTACAAAATTATTCAAATTCAAACAAAATTTGTGTTCATCTTAAAATATTATTCCACAATCCTTTTTTGTTCCTAAAACTCTTGTTTCAAGCGTTCGTATGCGCGTTTCGTTCAAAAAAACCTCTTATAGGTTTTCCCTAAAGAATGATAGTAATTTGTAAATTATTCAAATGCAAACCAGAATTTATGTTCCTTTTATAATATATCTCCACAATCATTGTTTGTACCAAGAACTCTTGTTTCGTGCGTTTTTGTGCTCGTTTCATTCAAAAAAAAAACTTAGATAGAATTTTCCTACAGAATGATAGTAAATACTGAATTATTCAAATGCAAACTAAAATTTGTGTTCATTTTAAAATATTTCTCCACAATCATTGTTTACACCTAAAACTCATGTTTCGTGCGTTTGTTTGCTCGTTTCATAAAAAAAAAAATCCGATTGATTTTTCGTAAAAAATGATAGTAAATACTAAATTATTCAAATGCAAAACTAAAATTTGTGTTCATTTTAAAATATTTTTCCACAATCTTTTTTTGATCGTAAAACTCATGTTTCGTTTGTTTGTTTGCACGTTTCATTCAAAAAAAATACGAATAGATTTTTCGTAAAGAATGATAGTAAATACTAAAGTATTCAAAAGCAAACCAAGATTTGTGTTCATTTTAAAATATTTCTCCACAATCATTGTTTGTACCTAAAACTCCTGTTTCGTGCGTTTGTTTGCTCATTCCTTCAAAAAAAATTTGGATCGCTTTTCGTAAAGAATGATAGTAATTACTAGATTATTCAAATGCAAACCAAATTTTGTGTTCATTTTAAAATATACCTCCACAATCATTGTTTGTACCTAAAACTCTTGTTTCGTTCGTTTGTTTGCTCGTTTCATTCAAAAAAAACTCGGATAAATTTTTCGTAAAGAAAGATAGTTAAAACTAAATTATTGAAATGGAAACTAAAATTTTAGTTCATTTTAAAATATTTTTCCACAATCTTTCTTTGTACCTAAAACTCATGTTTCGTGTGTTTGTTTGCTCATTTCATTCAAAAAAAACTCGGATCGATTTTTCGTAAAAATTTGATAGTAAATACTAAATTATTCAAAAGCAAACCAAGATTTGTGCTCATTTTAAAATATTTCTCCACATTCATTGTTTGCACCTATAACACATGTTTCGTGCATTTGTTTGCTCCTTTCTTTCAAAAAAAACTCGGATAGATTTTTCGAAAAGAATGATAGTAATTACAAAATTATTCAAATGCAAACAAAATTTGTGTTCATCTTAAAATATTATTCCACAATCCTTTTTTGTTCCTAAAACTCTTGTTTCAATCGTTCGTATTGCTCGTTTCGTTCAAAAAACCTCGATAGGTTTTCCCTAAAGTAATGATAGTAATTTGTAAATTATTCAAATGCAAGTCAAATTTGGGTGTTCCTTTTATAATATATCTCCACAATCATTGTTTGTACCTAGAACTCTTGTTTCCCGGGTTTTGTGCTCGTTTCATTCAAAAAAAACTCGGATAGAATTTTCGTAAAGAATGGTAGTAAATACTGGGTTATGGGTCAAACTAGGGTTTGTGTTCATTTTAAAATCGGTTATGGTCATTCGTTTGTATTTCGGTTTAAATTTGTTTCGTGTGTTTGAAAAGTTTGCACTAATTTGTTTTGAGCAATTCAAGTTTGTATATAGATAGACGAAAAATATCGAAAATTCGACTTAATTTTCATAGTTCCTAATATTGGAATCGGGATCTAACTCGTTCACTTTTAGTAAAGAATTATCCACAATCTTTTGGAATCGGCCTAAAACTCGGAGAATCGATTTTTTTAAAGTATTATCTTTAAATTAAAAAAATGGAATAAAATGAAATTTTTTTTTTTTAAAGTTATAAAAATATGGAAAGATTCAAAATAAAATATTAATCATATACATTTGGATATATCTATTATATATGATATTTTTGACTATATTTTTTATTTCAAAGAGGGGCAATGAGAAAAAATCTAAAAAATAAAAAAAATCGAACTTGGTTTAATTTTGTTGTTGACCTGTTTATTGCACAATATTATATAATATTAAAATTTTGTATGTTGTTATTAGTTATGTGTTATTTAAATACAAAATGAGTAAACTATAACAAACCAAGTTTTCTATTAAAAAATATTAATTCATTAATGTATTAATAATTTAATATCATAAGATGTGGAATTAAAAAATCATCATTTATACACATAACACATGTAGATATACAACTTTTTCAATGTAAAATTACGGAAAGTCCAATACTAAATTATGGCAAAATCAAAAGCAAACCAAAATTTGTGTTCATTTTAAAATTATTTATCTCATTACATGTTATTCGTTTGTTTCGAAAATTTCATTGTTGGTTCGTAATCCGGGTTACGGGTCGTTTGGGTTTTGGGCCATTCGGTTTCGGGACATTCGGGTTTCGTTTGCCATTGTTTCGGGTCGGAAAAGAATGATAGTAATTACAAAATTATTCAAATGCAAACAAAATTTGTGTTCATCTTAAAATATTATTCCACAATCCCTTTTTGTTCCTAAAACTCTTGTTTCAAGCGGTCGTATGCTCGTTTCGTTGCAAAAAAACCTCGATAGGTTTTCCCTAAAGAATGATAGTAATTTGTAAATTATTCAAATGCAAACCAGAATTTATGTTCCTTTTATAATATATCTCCACAATCATTGTTTGTACCTAGAACTCTTGTTTCGTGCGTTTGTGTGCTCGTTTCATTCAAAAAAAAACTCAGATAGAATTTTCCTACAGAATGATAGTAAATACTGAATTATTCAAATGCAAACTAAAATTTGTGTTCATTTTAAAATATTTCTCCACAATCATTGTTTACACCTAAAACTCATGTTTCGTGCGTTTGTTTGCTCGTTTCATAAAAAAAAAATCCGATAGATTTTTCGTAAAAAATGATAGTAAATACTAAATTATTCAAATGCAAACTAAAATTTGTGTTCATTTTAAAATATTTTTCCACAATCTCTTTTTTGATCGTAAAACTCATGTTTCGTTTGTTTGTTTGCACGTTTCATTCAAAAAAAATACGAATAGATTTTTTGTAAAGAATGATAGTAAATACTAAATTATTCAAAAGCAAACCAAGATTTGTGTTCATTTTAAAATATTTCTCCACAATCATTGTTTGTACCTAAAACTCCTGTTTCGTGCGTTTGTTTGCTCATTCCTTCAAAAAAAATATGGATCGCTTTTCGTAAAGAATGATAGTAATTACTAGATTATTCAAATGCAAACCAAATTTTGTGTTCATTTTAAAATATACCTCCACAATCATTGTTTGTACCTAAAACTCTTGTTTCGTTCGTTTGTTTGCTCGTTTCATTCAAAAAAAACTCGGATAAATTTTTCGTAAAGAAAGATAGTTAAAACTAAATTATTGAAATGGAAACTAAAATTTTAGTTCATTTTAAAATATTTTTCCACAATCTTTCTTTGTACCTAAAACTCATGTTTCGTGTGTTTGTTTGCTCATTTCATTCAAAAAAAACTCGGATCGATTTTTCGTAAAAATTTGATAGTAAATACTAAATTATTCAAAAGCAAACCAAGATTTGTGCTCATTTTAAAATATTTCTCCACATTCATTGTTTGCACCTATAACACATGTTTCGTGCGTTTGTTTGCTCCTTTCTTTCAAAAAAAACTCGGATAGATTTTTCGAAAAGAATGATAGTAATTACAAAATTATTCAAATGCAAACAAAATTTGTGTTCATCTTAAAATATTATTCCACAATCCTTTTTTGTTCCTAAAACTCTTGTTTCAAGCGTTCGTATGCTCGTTTCGTTCAAAAAACCTCTGATAGGTTTTCCCTAAAGAATGATAGTAATTTGTAAATTATTCAAATGCAAACCAGAATTTATGTTCCTTTTATAATATATCTCCACAATCATTGTTTGTACCTAGAACTCTTGTTTCGTGTGTTTGTGTGCTCGTTTCATTCAAAAAAAAACTCAGATAGAATTTTCCTACAGAATGATAGTAAATACTGAATTATTCAAATGCAAACTAAAATTTGTGTTCATTTTAAAATATTTCTCCACAATCATTGTTTACACCTAAAACTCATGTTTCGTGCGTTTGTTTGCTCGTTTCGTAAAAAAAAAATCCGATAGATTTTTCGTAAAAAATGATAGTAAATACTAAATTATTCAAATGCAAACTAAAATTTGTGTTCATTTTAAAATATTTTTCCACAATCTTTTTTTGATCGTAAAACTCATGTTTCGTTTGTTTGTTTGCACGTTTCATTCAAAAAAAATACGAATAGATTTTTCGTAAAGAATGATAGTAAATACTAAATTATTCAAAAGCAAACCAAGATTTGTGTTCATTTTAAAATATTTCTCCACAATCATTGTTTGTACCTAAAACTCCTGTTTCGTGCGTTTGTTTGCTCATTCCTTCAAAAAAAATATGGATCGCTTTTCGTAAAGAATGATAGTAATTACTAGATTATTCAAATGCAAACCAAATTTTGTGTTCATTTTAAAATATACCTCCACAATCATTGTTTGTACCTAAAACTCTTGTTTCGTTCGTTTGTTTGCTCGTTTCATTCAAAAAAAACTCGGATAAATTTTTCGTAAAGAAAGATAGTTAAAACTAAATTATTGAAATGGAAACTAAAATTTTAGTTCATTTTAAAATATTTTTCCACAATCTTTCTTTGTACCTAAAACTCATGTTTCGTGTGTTTGTTTGCTCATTTCATTCAAAAAAAAACTCGGATCGATTTTTCGTAAAAATTTGATAGTAAATACTAAATTATTCAAAAGCAAACCAAGATTTGTGCTCATTTTAAAATATTTCTCCACATTCATTGTTTGCACCTATAACACATGTTTCGTGCGTTTGTTTGCTCCTTTCTTTCAAAAAAACTCGGATAGATTTTTCGAAAAGAATGATAGTAATTACAAAATTATTCAAATGCAAACAAAATTTGTGTTCATCTTAAAATATTATTCCACAATCCTTTTTTGTTCCTAAAACTCTTGTTTCAAGCGTTCGTATGCTCGTTTCGTTCAAAAAAACTCTGATAGGTTTTCCCTAAAGAATGATAGTAATTTGTAAATTATTCAAATGCAAACCAGAATTTATGTTCCTTTTATAATATATCTCCACAATCATTGTTTGTACCTAGAACTCTTGTTTCGTGCGTTTGTGTGCTCGTTTCATTCAAAAAAAAACTCAGATAGAATTTTCCTACAGAATGATAGTAAATACTGAATTATTCAAATGCAAACTAAAATTTGTGTTCATTTTAAAATATTTCTCCACAATCATTGTTTACACCTAAAACTCATTGTTTCGTGCGTTTGTTTGCTCGTTTCATAAAAAAAAAATCCGATAGATTTTTCGTAAAAAATGATAGTAAATACTAAATTATTCAAATGCAAACTAAAATTTGTGTTCATTTTAAAATATTTTTCCACAATCTTTTTTTGATCGTAAAACTCATGTTTCGTTTGTTTGTTTGCACGTTTCATTCAAAAAAATACGAATAGATTTTTCGTAAAGAATGATAGTAAATACTAAATTATTCAAAAGCAAACCAAGATTTGTGTTCATTTTAAAATATTTCTCCACAATCATTGTTTGTACCTAAAACTCCTGTTTCGTGCGTTTGTTTGCTCATTCCTTCAAAAAAAATATGGATCGCTTTTCGTAAAGAATGATAGTAATTACTAGATTATTCAAATGCAAACCAAATTTTGTGTTCATTTTAAAATATACCTCCACAATCATTGTTTGTACCTAAAACTCTTGTTTCGTTCGTTTGTTTGCTCGTTTCATTCAAAAAAAACTCGGATAAATTTTTCGTAAAGAAGGATAGTTAAAACTAAATTATTGAAATGGAAACTAAAATTTGAGTTCATTTTAAAATATTTTTCCACAATCTTTCTTTGTACCTAAAACTCATGTTTCGTGTGTTTGTTTGCTCATTTCATTAAAAAAAAACTCGGATCGATTTTTCGTAATAAATTTGATAGTAAATACTAAATTATTCAAAAGCAAACCAAAATTTGTGCTCATTTTAAAATATTTCTCCACATTCATTGTTTGATCCTATAACACATGTTTTGTGTGTTTGTTTTGCTCCTTTCTTTCAAAAAAAACTCGGATAGATTTTTCGAAAAGAATGATAGTAATTACAAAATTATTCAAATGCAAACCAAAATTTGTGTTCATTTTAAAATATTTCTCCACAATCCTTGTTTGTACCTAAAACTCTTGTTTCGTGCGTTTGTTTGCTCATTTCGTTCAAAAAAAAAATCCGATAGGTTTTTCCTAAAGAATGATAGTAATTTGTAAATTATTCAAATGCAAACCAAAATTTATGTTCCTTTTAAAATATATCTCCACAATCATTGTTTGTACCTAGAACTCTTGTTTCGTGCGTTTGTTTGCTCGTTTCATTCAAAAAAAACTCGGATAAATTTTTCCTAAAGAATGATAGTTAAAAACTAAATTATTCAAATGCAAACTAAAATTTGTGTTCATTTTAAAATATTTCTCCACAATCATTGTTTACACCTAAAACTCATGTTTCGTGCGTTTGTTTGCTCGTTTCAAAAAAAAAAATCCGATAGATTTTTCGTAATAAATGATAGTAAATACTAAATTATTCAAATGCAAACTAAAATTTGTGTTCATTTTAAAATATTTTTCCACAATCTTTTTTTGATCGTAAAACTCATGTTTTGTTGTTGTTTGTTTGCACGTTTCATTCAAAAAAATACGAATAGATTTTTCGTAAAGAATGATAGTAAATACTAAATTATTCAAAAGCAAACCAAGATTTGTGTTCATTTTAAAATATTTCTCCACAATCATTGTTTGTACCTAAAACTCCTGTTTCGTGCGTTTGTTTGCTCATTCTCAAAAAAAATATGGATCGTTTTTCGTAAAGAATGATAGTAATTACTAGATTATTCAAATGCAAACCAAATTTTGTGTTCATTTTAAAATATACCTCCACAATCATTGTTTGTACCTAAAACTCTTGTTTCGTTCGTTTGTTTGCTCGTTTCATTCAAAAAAACTCGGATAAATTTTTCGTAAAGAAAGATAGTTAAAACTAAATTATTGAAATGGAAATTAAAATTTTAGTTCATTTTAAAATATTTTTCCACAATCTTTCTTTGTACCTAAAACTCATGTTTCGTGTGTTTGTTTGCTCATTTCATAAAAAAAAACTCGGATCGATTTTTCGTAAAATATTTGATAGTAAATACTAAATTATTCAAAAGCAAACCAACATTTGTGCTCATTTTAAAATATTTCTCCACATTCATTGTTTGCACCTATAACACATGTTTCGTGCGTTTGTTTGCTCCTTTCTTTTAAAAAAAACTCGGATAGATTTTTCGAAAAGAATGATAGTAATTACAAAATTATTCAAATGCAAACCAAAATTTGTGTTCATCTTAAAATATTATTCCACAATCTTTTTTGTTCCTAAAACTCTTGTTTCAAGCGTTCGTATGCTCGTTTCGTTCAAAAAAACTCGATAGGTTTTCCCTAAAGAATGATAGTAATTTGTAAATTATTCAAATGCAAACCAAAATTTATGTTCCTTTTATAATATATCTCCACAATCATTGTTTGTACCTAGAACTCTTGTTTCGTGCGTTTGTGTGCTCGTTTCATTCAAAAAAAAACTCGGATAGATTTTTCCTACAGAATGATAGTAAATACTAAATTATTCAAATGCAAACTAAAATTTGTGTTCATTTTAAAATATTTCTCCACAATCATTGTTTACACCTAAAACTCATGTTTCGTGCGTTTGTTTGCTCGTTTCATAAAAAAAAATCCGATAGATTTTTCGTAAAAAATGATAGTAAATACTAAATTATTCAAATGCAAACTAAAATTTGTGTTCATTTTAAAATATTTTTCCACAATCTTTTTTTGATCGTAAAACTCATGTTTTGTTTGTTTGTTTGCACGTTTCATTCAAAGAAAATACGAATAGATTTTTCGTAAAGAATGATAGTAAATACTAAATTATTCAAAAGCAAACCAAGATTTGTGTTCATTTTAAAATATTTCTCCACAATCATTGTTTGTACCTAAAACTCTTGTTTCGTGCGTTTGTTTGCTCATTCCTTCAAAAAAAATATGGATCGTTTTTCGTAAAGAATGATAGTAATTACTAGATTATTCAAATGCAAACCAAATTTTGTGTTCATTTTAAAATATATCTCCACAATCATTGTTTGTACCTAAAACTCTTGTTTCGTGCGTTTGTTTGCTCGTTTCATTCAAAAAAAACTCGGATAGATTTTTCGTAAAGAATGATAGTAAAAACTAAATTATTGAAATGGAAACTAAAATTTGTAGTTCATTTTAAAATATTTTTCCACAATCTTTCTTTGTACCTAAAACTCATGTTTCGTGTGTTTGTTTGCTCATTTCATTCAAAAAAAACTCGGATCGATTTTTCGTAAAGAATTTGATAGTAAATACTAAATTATTCAAAAGCAAACCAAAATTTGTGCTCATTTTAAAATATTTCTCCACATTCATTGTTTGCACCTATAACACATGTTTCGTGTGTTTGTTTGCTCCTTTCTTTCAAAAAAAACTCGGATAGATTTTTCGAAAAGAATGATAGTAATTACAAAAATTATTCAAATGCAAACCAAAATTTGTGTTCATCTTAAAATATTATTCCACAATCCTTTTTTGTTCCTAAAACTCTTGTTTCGTGCGTTTGTATGCTCGTTTCGTTCAAAAAAACTCGATAGTTTTCCCTAAAGAATGATAGTAATTTCTAAATTATTCAAATGCAAACCAAAATTTATGTTCCTTTTAATAATATATCTCCACAATCATTGTTTGTACCTAAAACTCTTGTTTCGTGCGTTTGTTCGTGCTCGTTTCATTCAAAAAAAAACTCGGATAGATTTTTCCTAAAGAATGATAGTAAATACTGAATTATTCAAATGCAAACTAAAATTTGTGTTCATTTTAAAATATTTCTCCACAATCATTGTTTACACCTAAAACTCATGTTTCGTGCGTTTGTTTGCTCGTTTCATAAAAAAAAAACTCCGATAGATTTTTCGTAAAAAATGATAGTAAATACTAAATTATTCAAATGCAAACCAAAATTTGTGTTCATTTTAAAATATTTTTCCACAATCTTTTTTTGAACCTAAAACTCATGTTTTGTTTGTTTGTTTTGCTCGTTTCATTCAAAAAAAATACGAATAGATTTTTCGTAAAGAATGATAGTAAATACTAAATTATTCAAAAGCAAACCAAAATTTGTGTTCATTTTAAAATATTTCTCCACAATCATTGTTTGTACCTAAAACTCTTGTTTCGTGCGTTTGTTTGCTCATTCTTCATTCAAAAAAAACTATGGATCGTTTTTCGTAAAGAATGATAGTAATTACTAAGATTATTCAAATGCAAACCAAAATTTGTGTTCATTTTAAAATATTCCTCCACAATCATTGTTTGTACCTAAAACTCTTGTTTCGTGCGTTTGTTTGCTCGTTTCATTCAAAAAAAACTCGGATAGATTTTTCCTAAAGAATGATAGTAAAAACTAAATTATTCAAATGCAAACTAAAATTTGTAGTTCATTTTAAAATATTTTTCCACAATCTTTCTTTGTACCTAAAACTCATGTTTCGTGTGTTTGTTTGCTCGTTTCATTCAAAAAAAACTCGGATAGATTTTTCGTAAAGAATGATGATAGTAAATACTAAATTATTCAAAAGCAAACCAAGATTTGTGTTCATTTTAAAATATTTCTCCACAATCATTGTTTGCACCTAAAACACATGTTTCGTGCGTTTGTTTGCTCCTTTCATTTAAAAAAAAACTCGGATAGATTTTTCGTAAAAGAATGATAGTAAATACTAAATTATTCAAATGCAAACCAAAATTTGTGTTCATCTTAAAATATTTTTTTTTCAATATTTTTTCCTAAAACTCATTGTATGCTCATTTCTTCAAAAAACTCGGATAGATAATGATAGAAAGTACTAAATTATTCAAATGCAAACCAAAATTTTGTTTCATTTTAAAATATATCTCCACAATCATTGTTTGTACCTAAAACTCTTGTTTCGTGCGTTTGTTTGCTCGTTTCATTCAAAAAAAACTCGGATAGATTTTTCCTAAAGAATGATAGTAAATACTAAATTATTCAAATGCAAACCAAAATTTGTGTTCATTTTAAAATATTTCTCCACAATCATTGTTTGTACCTAAAACTCATGTTTCGTGCGTTTGTTTGCTCGTTTCATTCAAAAAAAACTCGGATAGATTTTTCCTAAAAGAATGATAGTAAATACTAAATTATTCAAATGCAAACCAAAATTTGTGTTCATTTTAAAATATTTCTCCACAATCTTTGTTTGCACCTAAAACTCATGTTTCGTGCGTTGTTTGTTTGCACGTTTCATTCAAAAAAAAACTCGGATAGATTTTTCGTAAAGAATGATAGTAAATACTAAATTATTCAAATGCAAACCAAAATTTGTGTTCATTTTAAAATATTTCTCCACAATCTTTGTTTGTACCTAAAACTCATGTTTCGTGCGTTTGTTTGCTCGTTTCATTCAAAAAAACTCCGATAGATTTTTCGTAAAGAATGATAGTAAATACTAAATTATTCAAATGCAAACCAAAATTGTGGTTCATTTTAAAATATTTCTCCACAATCTTTGTTTGTACCTAAAACTCATGTTTCGTGCGTTTTTTTTTCTTTCGTTTCATTCAAAAAAAACTCGGATAGATTTTTCGTAAAGAATGATAGTAAATACTAAATTATTCAAATGCAAACCAAAATTTGTGGTTCATTTTAAAATATTTCTCCACAATCTTTGTTTGCACCTAAAACTCATGTTTCGTGCGTTTGTTTGCTCGTTTCATTCAAAAAAAACTCGGATAGATTTTTCGAAAAGAATGATAGTAAATACTAAATTATTCAAATGCAAACCAAAATTTGTGTTCATTTTAAAATATTTCTCCACAATCTTTTGTTTGCACCTAAAACTCATGTTTCGTGCGTTTGTTTGCTCGTTTCATTCAAAAAAAACTCGGATAGATTTTTCGTAAAGAATGATAGTAAATACTAAATTATTCAAATGCAAACCAAAATTTGTGTTCATTTTAAAATATTTCTTCCACAATCTTTGTTTGTACCTAAAACTCATGTTTCGTGCGTTTGTTTGCTCGTTTCATTCAAAAAAAATCTGGATAGATTTTTCCTAAAGAATGATAGTAAATACTAAATTATTCAAATGCAAACCAAAATTTGTGTTCATTTTAAAATATTTCTCCACAATCATTGTTTGTACCTAAAACTCTTGTTTCGTGCGTTTGTTTGCTCGTTTCATTCAAAAAAAACTCGGATAGATTTTTCCTAAAAGAATGATAGTAAATACTAAATTATTCAAATGCAAACCTAAAATTTGTGTTCATTTTAAAATATTTCTCCACAATCTTTGTTTGTACCTAAAACTCATGTTTCGTGCGTTTGTTTGCTCGTTTCATTCAAAAAAACTCGGATAGATTTTTCGTAAAGAATGATAGTAAATACTAAATTATTCAAATGCAAACCAAAATTTGTGTTCATTTTAAAATATTTCTCCACAATCTTTGTTTGTACCTAAAACTCATGTTTCGTGCGTTTGTTTGCTCGTTTCATTCAAAAAAACTCGGATAGATTTTTCGTAAAAAGAATGATAGTAAATACTAAATTATTCAAATGCAAACCAAAATTTGTGTTCATTTTAAAATATTTCTCCACAATCTTTGTTTGCACCTAAAACTCATGTTTCGTGCGTTTTTTCACTGCTTCATTCAAAAAAACTCGGATAGATTTTTCGTAAAGAATGATAGTAAATACTAAATTATTCAAATGCAAACCAAAATTTGTGTTCATTTTAAAATATTTCTCCACAATCTTTGTTTGTACCTAAAACTCATGTTTCGTGCGTTTGTTTGCTCGTTTCATTCAAAAAAACTCGGATAGATTTTTCGTAAAGAATGATAGTAAATACTAAATTATTCAAATGCAAACCAAAATTTGTGTTCATTTTAAAATATTTCTCCACAATCTTTGTTTGTACCTAAAACTCATGTTTCGTGCGTTTGTTTGCTCGTTTCATTCAAAAAAAACTCGGATAGATTTTTCCTAAAGAATGATAGTAAATACTAAATTATTCAAATGCAAACCAAAATTTGTGTTCATTTTAAAATATTTCTCCACAATCTTTGTTTGCACCTAAAACTCATGTTTCGTGCGTTTTTTCACTCGCTTCATTAAAAAAAACTCGGATAGATTTTTCGTAAAGAATGATAGTAAATACTAAATTATTCAAATGCAAACCAAAATTTGTGTTCATTTTAAAATATTTCTCCACAATCTTTGTTTGCACCTAAAACTCATGTTTCGTGCGTTTGTTTGCTCGTTTCATTCAAAAAAAATCGGATAGATTTTTCGTAAAGAATGATAGTAAATACTAAATTATTCAAATGCAAACCAAAATTTGTGTTCATTTTAAAATATTTCTCCACAATCTTTGTTTGTACCTAAAACTCATGTTTCGTGCGTTTGTTTGCTCGTTTCATTCAAAAAAACTCGGATAGATTTTTCCTAAAGAATGATAGTAAATACTAAATTATTCAAATGCAAACCAAAATTTGTGTTCATTTTAAAATATTTCTCCACAATCATTGTTTGTACCTAAAACTCATGTTTCGTGCGTTTTTTTGCTCATTTCATTCAAAAAAACCGGATAGATTTTTCGTAAAGAATGATAGTAAATACTAAATTATTCAAATGCAAACCAAAATTTGTAGTTCATTTTAAAATATTTCTTCCACAATCTCTTTTTTGTACCTAAAACTCATGTTTCGTGCGTTTGTTTGCTCGTTTCATTCAAAAAAAACTCGGATAGATTTTTCGTAAAGAATGATAGTAAATACTAAATTATTCAAATGCAAACCAAAATTTGTGTTCATTTTAAAATATTTCTCCACAATCTTTGTTTGCACCTAAAACTCATGTTTCGTGCGTTTGTTTGCTCGTTTCATTCAAAAAAAACTCGGATAGATTTTTCGTAAAGAATGATAGTAAATACTAAATTATTCAAATGCAAACCAAAATTTGTGTTCATTTTAAAATATTTCTTCCACAATCTTTGTTTGCTCCTAAAACTCATGTTTGCGTTTGTTTGCTCTTTCATTCAAAAAAACTCGGATAGATTTTTCCTAAAGAATGATAGTAAATACTAAATTATTCAAATGCAAACCAAAATTTGTATTCATTTTAAAATATTTCTCCACAATCTTTGTTTGCACCTAAAACTCTTGTTTCGTGCGTTTGTTTGCTCGTTTCATTCAAAAAAACTCGGATAGATTTTTCCTAAAGAATGATAGTAAATACTAAATTATTCAAATGCAAACCAAAATTTGTGTTCATTTTAAAATATTTCTCCACAATCATTGTTTGTCACCTAAAACTCATGTTTCGTGCGTTTTTTTGCTCGTTTCATTGAAAAAAAACTCGGATAGATTTTTCGTTAAAGAATGATAGTAAATACTAAATTATTCAAATGCAAACCAAAATTTGTGTTCATTTTAAAATATTTCTCCACAATCTTTGTTTGCACCTAAAACTCATGTTTCGTGCGTTTGTTTGCTCGTTTCATTCAAAAAAAATCGGATAGATTTTTCGTAAAGAATGATAGTAAATACTAAATTATTCAAATGCAAACCAAAATTTGTATTCATTTTAAAATATTTCTCCACAATCTTTGTTTGCACCTAAAACTCATGTTTCGTGCGTTTGTTTGCTCGTTTCATTCAAAAAAAACTCGGATAGATTTTTCCTAAAGAATGATAGTAAATACTAAATTATTCAAATGCAAACCAAAATTTGTATTCATTTTAAAATATTTCTCCACAATCTTTGTTTTCCCTAAAACTCATGTTTCGTGCGTGTTTTTTTCACTGCTTCATTGAAAAAAACTCGGATAGATTTTTCGTAAAGAATGATAGTAAATACTAAATTATTCAAATGCAAACCAAAATTTGTATTCATTTTAAAATATTTCTCCACAATCTTTGTTTGTACCTAAAACTCATGTTTCGTGCGTTTGTTTGCTCGTTTCATTCAAAAAAAACTCGGATAGATTTTTCCTAAAGAATGATAGTAAATACTAAATTATTCAAATGCAAACCAAAATTTCTATTCATTTTAAAATATTTCTCCACAATCTTTGTTTGCACCTAAAACTCATGTTTCGTGCGTTTTTTCGCTCGTTTCATTCAAAAAAAACTCGGATAGATTTTTCGTAAAGAATGATAGTAAATACTAAATTATTCAAATGCAAACCAAAATTTGTATTCATTTTAAAATATTTCTCCACAATCTTTGTTTGCACCTAAAACTCATGTTTCGTGCGTTTGTTTGCTCGTTTCATTCAAAAAAACTCTGATAGATTTTTCGTAGAAAGAATGATAGTAAATACTAAATTATTCAAATGCAAACCAAAATTTCTATTCATTTTAAAATATTTCTCCACAATCTTTGTTTGCACCTAAAACTCATGTTTCGTGCGTTTGTTTGCTCGTTTCATTCAAAAAAAACTCGGATAGATTTTTCCTATAGAATGATAGTAAATACTAAATTATTCAAATGCAAACCAAAATTTCTATTCATTTTAAAATATTTCTCCACAATCTTTGTTTCCACCTAAAACTCATGTTTCGTGCGTTTTTTCACTCGTTTCATTGAAAAAAACTCTGATAGATTTTTCGTAAAGAATGATAGTAAATACTAAATTATTCAAATGCAAACCAAAATATGTATTCCTTTTAAAATATTTCTCCACAATCTTTGTTTGCGCCTAAAACTCATGTTTCGTGCGTTTGTTTGCTCGTTTCATTCAAAAAAAAATCGGATAGATTTTTCGTAAAGAATGATAGTAAATACTAAATTATTCAAATGCAAACCAAAATTTGTATTCATTTTACAATATTTCTCCACAATCTTTGTTTGCACCTAAAACTCATGTTTCGTGCGTTTGTTTGCTCGTTTCATTCAAAAAAACTCGGATAGATTTTTCCTATAGAATGATCGTTAATACTAAATTATTCAAATGCAAACCAAAATTTCTATTCATTTTAAAATATTTCTTCACAATCTTTGTTTCCACCTAAAACTCATGTTTCGTGCGTTTTTTCACTGCTTCATTGAAAAAAAAACTCGATAGATTTTTCGTAGAGAATGATAGTAAATACTAATTTATTCAAATGCAAACCAAAATATGTATTCCTTTTAAAATATTTCTCCACAATCTTTGTTTGCGCCTAAAACTCATGTTTCGTGCGTTTGTTTGCTCGTTTCATTCAAAAAAAATCGGATAGATTTTTCGTAAAGAATGATAGTAAATACTAAATTATTCAAATGCAAACCAAAATTTCTATTCATTTTAAAATATTTCTCCACAATCTTTGTTTGCACCTAAAACTCATGTTTCGTGCGTTTGTTTGCTCGTTTCATTCAAAAAAACTCGGATAGATTTTTCCTAAAGAATGATAGTAAATACTAAATTATTCAAATGCAAACCAAAATTTCTATTCATTTTAAAATATTTCTTCACAATCTTTGTTTGCACCTAAAACTCATGTTTCGTGCGTTTGTTCACTCGCTTCATTCAAAAAAACTCGGATAGATTTTTCGTAAAGAATGATAGTAAATACTAAATTATTCAAATGCAAACCAAAATTTGTATTCATTTTAAAATATTTCTCCACAATCTTTATTTGCACCTAAAACTCATGTTTCGTGCGTTTGTTTGCTCGTTTCATTCAAAAAAACTCGGATAGATTTTTCATAAAGAATGATAGTAAATACTAAATTATTCAAATGCAAACCAAAATTTCTATTCATTTTAAAATATTTCTCCACAATCTTTGTTTGCACCTAAAACTCATGGTTTTTTCATTATGGGTTTTCGTTTGTTCGTCTTTTTTCATTCAAAAAAACTCTGATAGATTTTTCCTAAAGAATGATAGTAAATACTAAATTATTCAAATGCAAACCAAAATTTCTATTCATTTTAAAATATTTCTCCACAATCTTTGTTTCGCACCTAAAACTCATGTTTCGTGCGTTTTTTCACTCGCTTCATTCAAAAAAAACTCGGATAGATTTTTCCTAAAGAATGATAGTAAATACTAAATTATTCAAATGCAAACCAAAATTTGTATTCATTTTAAAATATTTCTTCACAATCTTTGTTTGCACCTAAAACTCATGTTTCGTGCGTTTGTTTGCTCGTTTCATTCAAAAAAACTCGGATAGATTTTTCCTAAAGAATGATAGTAAATAATACTAAATTATTCAAATGCAAACCAAAATTTCTATTCATTTTAAAATATTTCTCCACAATCTTTGTTTGCACCTAAAACTCATGTTTCGTGCGTTTGTTCGCTCGTTTCATTCAAAAAAACTCGGATAGATTTTTCCTAAAGAATGATAGTAAATACTAAATTATTCAAATGCAAACCAAAATTTCTATTCATTTTAAAATATTTCTCCACAATCTTTGTTTGCACCTAAAACTCATGTTTCGTGCGTTTTTTTCACTCGTTTCATTCAAAAAAAACTCGGATAGATTTTTCGTAAAGAATGATAGTAAATACTAAATTATTCAAATGCAAACCAAAATATGTATTCATTTTAAAATATTTCTCTCAACAATCTTTGTTTGCACCTAAAACTCATGTTTCGTGCGTTTGTTCGCTCGTTTCATTCAAAAAAACTCTGATAGATTTTTCCTAAAGAATGATAGTTAATACTAAATTATTCAAATGCAAACCAAAATTTCTATTCATTTTAAAATATTTCTTCACAATCTTTGTTTGCACCTAAAACTCATGTTTCGTGCGTTTTTTCACTGCTTCATTGAAAAAAAACTCGGATAGATTTTTCGTTGAGAATGATAGTAAATACTAATTTATTCAAATGCAAACCAAAATATGTATTCCATTTTAAAATATTTCTCAACAATCTTTATTTGCGCCTAAAACTCATGTTTCGTGCGTTTGTTCGCTCATTTCATTCAAAAAAAATCGGATAGATTTTTCATAAAGAATGATAGTAAATACTAAATTATTCAAATGCAAACCAAAATATCTATTCATTTTACAATATTTCTCCACAATATTTGTTTGCACCTAAAACTCATGTTTCGTGCGTTTGTTCGCTCGTTTCATTCAAAAAAAACTCGGATAGATTTTTCCTATAGAATGATAGTAAATACTAAATTATTCAAATGCAAACCAAAATTTCTATTCATTTTAAAATATTTCTTCACTATCTTTGTTTGCACCTAAAACTCATGTTTCGTGCGTTTTTTCACTCGTTTCATTCAAAAAAAAACTCGGATAGATTTTTCGTTAAAGAATGATAGTAAATACTAATTTATTCAAATGCAAACCAAAATATGTATTCATTTTAAAATATTTCTTCCACAATCTTTATTTGCGCCTAAAACTCATGTTTCGTGCGTTTGTTCGCTCGTTTCATTCAAAAAAAACTCTGATAGATTTTTCCTAAAGAATGATAGTAAATACTAAATTATTCAAATGCAAACCAAAATTTCTATTCATTTTAAAATATTTCTCCACAATCTTTGTTTGCACCTAAAACTCATGTTTCGTGCGTTTGTTCGCTCGTTTCATTCAAAAAAACTCTGATAGATTTTTCGTAAAGAATGATAGTAAATACTAAATTATTCAAATGCAAACCAAAATATGTATTCATTTTAAAATATTTCTCCAACAATCTTTGTTTGCGCCTAAAACTCATGTTTCGTGCGTTTGTTCGCTCGTTTCATTCAAAAAAAATCGGATAGATTTTTCGTAAAGAATGATAGTAAATACTAAATTATTCAAATGCAAACCAAAATATCTATTCATTTTACAATATTTCTCCACAATATTTGTTTGCACCTAAAACTCATGTTTCGTGCGTTTGTTCGCTCGTTTCATTCAAAAAAACTCGGATAGATTTTTCCTATAGAATGATCGTTAATACTAAATTATTCAAATGCAAACCAAAATTTCTATTCATTTTAAAATATTTCTTCACAATCTTTGTTTCCACCTAAAACTCATGTTTCGTATGCGTTTTTTCACTGCTTCATTGAAAAAAACTCGGATAGATTTTTCGTTGAGAATGATAGTAAATACTAATTTATTCAAATGCAAACCAAAATATGTATTCCTTTTAAAATATTTCTCAACAATCTTTATTTGCGCCTAAAACTCATGTTTCGTGCGTTTGTTCGCTCGTTTCATTCAAAAAAATCTGATAGATTTTTCATAAAGAATGATAGTAAATACTGAATTATTCAAATGCAAACCAAAATATCTATTCATTTTACAATATTTCTCCACAATATTTGTTTGCACCTAAAACTCATGTTTCGTGCGTTTGTTCGCTCGTTTCATTCAAAAAAACTCGGATAGATTTTTCCTATAGAATGATCGTTAATACTAAATTATTCAAATGCAAACCAAAATTTCTATTCATTTTAAAATATTTCTTCACTATCTTTGTTTCCCCTAAAACTCATGTTTCGTGCGTTTTTTCACTCGCTTCATTGAAAAAAACTCGGATAGATTTTTCGTATAGAATGATAGTAAATACTAATTTATTCAAATGCAAACCAAAATATGTATTCCTTTTAAAATATTTCTCAACAATCTTTATTTGCGCCTAAAACTCATGTTTCGTGCGTTTGTTCGCTCGTTTCATTCAAAAAAATCGGATAGATTTTTCGTAAAGAATGATAGTAAATACTGAATTATTCAAATGCAAACCAAAATATCTATTCATTTTACAATATTTCTCCACAATATTTGTTTGCACCTAAAACTCATGTTTCGTGCGTTTGTTCGCTCGTTTCATTCAAAAAAAACTCGGATAGATTTTTCCTATAGAATGATAGTTAATACTAAATTATTCAAATGCAAACCAAAATTTCTATTCATTTTAAAATATTTCTTCACAATCTTTGTTTCCCCTAAAACTCATGTTTCGTGCGTTTTTTCACTCGTTTCATTCAAAAAAAACTCGGATAGATTTTTCGTAAAGAATGATAGTAAATACTAATTTATTCAAATGCAAACCAAAATATGTATTCCTTTTAAAATATTTCTCCACAATCTTTGTTTGCACCTAAAACTCATGTTTCGTGCGTTTGTTCGCTCGTTTCATTCAAAAAAACTCGGATAGATTTTTCCTAAAGAATGATAGTTAATACTAAATTATTCAAATGCAAACCAAAATTTCTATTCATTTTAAAATATTTCTTCACTATCTTTGTTTGCACCTAAAACTCATGTTTCGTGGCGTTTTTTCACTGCTTCATTGAAAAAAACTCGGATAGATTTTTCGCTATAGAATGATAGTAAATACTAAATTATTCAAATGCAAACCAAAATATGTATTCCTTTTAAAATATTTCTCAACAATCTTTGTTTGCACCTAAAACTCATGTTTCGTGCGTTTGTTCGCTCGTTTCATTCAAAAAAAACTCGGATAGATTTTTCGTAAAGAATGATAGTAAATACTAAATTATTCAAATGCAAACCAAAATATCTATTCATTTTACAATATTTCTCCACAATATTTGTTTGCACCTAAAACTCATGTTTCGTGCGTTTGTTCGCTCGTTTCATTCAAAAAAACTCGGATAGATTTTTCCTAAAGAATGATAGTAAATACTAAATTATTCAAATGCAAACCAAAATTTCTATTCATTTTAAAATATTTCTTCACAATCTTTGGTTGCACCCTAAAACTCATGTTTCGTGCGTTTTTTCACTCGTTTCATTCAAAAACCTCGGATAGATTTTTCCTAAAGAATGATAGTAAATACTAAATTATTCAAATGCAAACCAAAATATGTATTCCTTTTAAAATATTTCTCAACAATCTTTGTTTGCACCTAAAACTCATGTTTCGTGCGTTTGTTCGCTCGTTTCATTCAAAAAAAACTCGGATAGATTTTTCCTAAAGAATGATAGTAAATACTAAATTATTCAAATGCAAACCAAAATTTCTATTCATTTTAAAATATTTCTCCACAATCTTTGTTTGCCCTAAAACTCATGTTTCGTGCGTTTTTTCACTCGTTTCATTCAAAAAAACTCGGATAGATTTTTCGTAAAGAATGATAGTAAATACTAAATTATTCAAATGCAAACCAAAATATGTATTCATTTTACAATATTTCTCCACAATCTTTGTTTGCACCTAAAACTCATGTTTCGTGCGTTTGTTCGCTCGTTTCATTCAAAAAAACTCGGATAGATTTTTCCTATAGAATGATAGTAATACTAAATTATTCAAATGCAAACCAAAATTTCTATTCATTTTAAAATATTTCTTCACAATCTTTGTTTGCACCTAAAACTCATGTTTCGTGCGTTTTTTCACTCGTTTCATTCAAAAAAAACTCGGATAGATTTTTCCTATGAGAATGATAGTAAATACTAAATTATTCAAATGCAAACCAAAATATGTATTCCTTTTAAAATATTTCTCAACAATCTTTATTTGCGCCTAAAACTCATGTTTCGTGCGTTTGTTCGCTCGTTTCATTCAAAAAAAATCGGATAGATTTTTCGTAAAGAATGATAGTAAATACTGAATTATTCAAATGCAAACCAAAATATCTATTCATTTTACAATATTTCTCCACAATATTTGTTTGCACCTAAAACTCATGTTTCGTGCGTTTGTTCGCTCGTTTCATTCAAAAAAACTCGGATAGATTTTTCCTATAGAATGATCGTTAATACTAAATTATTCAAATGCAAACCAAAATTTCTATTCATTTTAAAAATATTTCTTCACAATCTTTGTTTCCCCTAAAACTCATGTTTCGTGCGTTTTTTCCACTGCTTCATTGAAAAAAACTCGGATAGATTTTTCGTTGAGAATGATAGTAAATACTAATTTATTCAAATGCAAACCAAAATATGTATTCCTTTTAAAATATTTCTCAACAATCTTTATTTGCGCCTAAAACTCATGTTTCGTGCGTTTGTTCGCTCGTTTCATTCAAAAAAATCGGATAGATTTTTCGTAAAGAATGATAGTAAATACGGAATTAGTCAAATGCAAACCAAAATATCTACTCATTTTACAATATTTCTCCACAATATTTGTTTGCACCTAAAACTCATGTTTCGTGCGTTTGTTCGCTCGTTTCATTCCAAAAAAACTCGGATAGATTTTTCCTATAGAATGATCGTTAATACTAAATTATTCAAATGCAAACCAAAATTTCTATTCATTTTAAAATATTTCTTCACAATCTTTGTTTCCACCTAAAACTCATGTTTCGTGCGTTTTTTCACTGCGTTTCATTGAAAAAAACTCGGATAGATTTTTCGTTGTGAATGATAGTAAATACTAATTTATTCAAATGCAAACCAAAATATGTATTCCTTTTAAAATATTTCTCAACAATCTTTATTTGCGCCTAAAACTCATGTTTCGTGCGTTTGTTCGCTCATTTCATTCAAAAAAAATCGGATAGATTTTTCGTAAAGAATGATAGTAAATACTAAATTATTCAAATGCAAACCAAAATATCTATTCATTTTACAATATTTCTCCACAATATTTGTTTGCACCTAAAACTCATGTTTCGTGCGTTTGTTCGCTCGTTTCATTCAAAAAAACTCGGATAGATTTTTCCTATAGAATGATCGTTAATACTAAATTATTCAAATGCAAACCAAAATTTCTATTCATTTTAAAATATTTCTTCACTATCTTTGTTTCCCTAAAACTCATGTTTCGTGCGTTTTTTCACTGCTTCATTGAAAAAACTCGGATAGATTTTTCGCTGAGAATGATAGTAAATACTAATTTATTCAAATGCAAACCAAAATATGTATTCCTTTTAAAATATTTCTCAACAATCTTTATTTGCGCCTAAAACTCATGTTTCGTGCGTTTGTTCGCTCGTTTCATTCAAAAAAATCGGATAGATTTTTCATAAAGAATGATAGTAAATACTAAATTATTCAAATGCAAACCAAAATATCTATTCATTTTACAATATTTCTCCACAATATTTGTTTGCACCTAAAACTCATGTTTCGTGCGTTTGTTCGCTCGTTTCATTCAAAAAAACTCGGATAGATTTTTCCTATAGAATGATAGTAAATACTAAATTATTCAAATGCAAACCAAAATTTCTATTCATTTTAAAATATTTCTTCACAATCTTTGTTTGCGCCTAAAACTCATGTTTCGTGCGTTTGTTCACTCGCTTCATTCAAAAAAACTCGGATAGATTTTTCGTAAAGAATGATAGTAAATACTAATTTATTCAAATGCAAACCAAAATATCTATTCATTTTACAATATTTCTCCACAATATTTGTTTGCACCTAAAACTCATGTTTCGTGCGTTTGTTCGCTCGTTTCATTCAAAAAAACTCGGATAGATTTTTCCTAAAGAATGATAGTAAATACTAAATTATTCAAATGCAAACCAAAATTTCTATTCATTTTAAAATATTTCTTCACAATCTTTGTTTGCACCTAAAACTCATGTTTCGTGCGTTTTTTCACTCGCTTCATTCAAAAAAACTCGGATAGATTTTTCTTTATGAATGATAGTAAATACTAATTTATTCAAATGCAAACCAAAATATGTATTCCTTTTAAAATATTTCTCCACAATCTTTGTTTGCACCTAAAACTCATGTTTCGTGCGTTTGTTCGCTCGTTTCATTCAAAAAAACTCGGATAGATTTTTCGTAAAGAATGATAGTAAATACTGAATTATTCAAATGCAAACCAAAATATCTATTCATTTTACAATATTTCTCCACAATATTTGTTTGCACCTAAAACTCATGTTTCGTGCGTTTGTTCGCTCGTTTCATTCAAAAAAACTCGGATAGATTTTTCCTATAGAATGATCGTTAATACTAAATTATTCAAATGCAAACCAAAATTTCTATTCATTTTAAAATATTTCTTCACTATCTTTGTTTCCCTAAAACTCATGTTTCGTGCGTTTTTTCACTCGCTTCATTGAAAAAAACTCGGATAGATTTTTCGTAGAGAATGATAGTAAATACTAATTTATTCAAATGCAAACCAAAATATGTATTCCTTTTAAAATATTTCTCAACAATCTTTATTTGCACCTAAAACTCATGTTTCGTGCGTTTGTTCGCTCGTTTCATTCAAAAAAACTCGGATAGATTTTTCCTAAAGAATGATAGTAAATACTAAATTATTCAAATGCAAACCAAAATTTCTATTCATTTTAAAATATTTCTTCACAATCTTTGTTTGCACCTAAAACTCATGTTTCGTGCGTTTTTTCACTGCTTCATTCAAAAAAACTCGGATAGATTTTTCGTAAAGAATGATAGTAAATACTAAATTATTCAAATGCAAACCAAAATATGTATTCCTTTTAAAATATTTCTCCACAATCTTTGTTTGCACCTAAAACTCATGTTTCGTGCGTTTGTTCGCTCGTTTCATTCAAAAAAACTCGGATAGATTTTTCCTAAAGAATGATAGTAAATACTAAATTATTCAAATGCAAACCAAAATTTCTATTCATTTTAAAATATTTCTCCACAATCTTTGTTTGCACCTAAAACTCATGTTTCGTGCGTTTTTCGCTCGCTTCATTCAAAAAAACTCGGATAGATTTTTCCTAAAGAATGATAGTAAATACTAAATTATTCAAATGCAAACCAAAATATCTATTCATTTTAAAATATTTCTTCACAATCTTTGTTTGCACCTAAAACTCATGTTTCGTGCGTTTGTTCACTCGTTTCATTCAAAAAAACTCGGATAGATTTTTCCTAAAGAATGATAGTAAATACTAAATTATTCAAATGCAAACCAAAATATCTATTCATTTTAACAATATTTCTCCACAATATTTGTTTGCACCTAAAACTCATGTTTCGTGCGTTTGTTCGCTCGTTTCATTCAAAAAAACTCGGATAGATTTTTCCTATAAAGAATGATCGTAAATACTAAATTATTCAAATGCAAACCAAAATTTCTATTCATTTTAAAATATTTCTTCACAATCTTTGTTTCCACCTAAAACTCATGTTTCGTGCGTTTGTTCGCTCGCTTCATTCAAAAAAACTCGGATAGATTTTTCGTAAAGAATGATAGTAAATACTAAATTATTCAAATGCAAACCAAAATATGTATTCATTTTAAAATATTTCTCCACAATCTTTGTTTGCACCTAAAACTCATGTTTCGTGCGTTTGTTCGCTCGCTTCATTCAAAAAAACTCTGATAGATTTTTCCTAAAGAATGATAGTAAATACTAAATTATTCAAATGCAAACCAAAATTTCTATTCATTTTAAAATATTTCTCCACAATCTTTGTTTGCACCTAAAACTCATGTTTCGTGCGTTTTTCGCTCGCTTCATTCAAAAAAACTCGGATAGATTTTTCCTAAAGAATGATAGTAAATACTAAATTATTCAAATGCAAACCAAAATATGTATTCCTTTTAAAATATTTCTTCAACAATCTTTGTTTGCGCCTAAAACTCATGTTTCGTGCGTTTGTTCGCTCGTTTCATTCAAAAAAACTCGGATAGATTTTTCGTAAAGAATGATAGTAAATACTAAATTATTCAAATGCAAACCAAAATATCTATTCATTTTACAATATTTCTCCACAATATTTGTTTGCACCTAAAACTCATGTTTCGTGCGTTTGTTCGCTCGTTTCATTCAAAAAAACTCGGATAGATTTTTCCTATAGAATGATCGTTAATACTAAATTATTCAAATGCAAACCAAAATTTCTATTCATTTTAAAATATTTCTTCACAATCTTTGTTTCCCCCTAAAACTCATGTTTCGTGCGTTTTTTCACTCGCTTCATTGAAAAAAACTCGGATAGATTTTTCGTTGTGAATGATAGTAAATACTAATTTATTCAAATGCAAACCAAAATATGTATTCCTTTTAAAATATTTCTCAACAATCTTTATTTGCGCCTAAAACTCATGTTTCGTGCGTTTGTTCGCTCGTTTCATTCAAAAAAAAATCGGATAGATTTTTCGTAAAGAATGATAGTAAATACTAAATTAGTCAAATGCAAACCAAAATATCTACTCATTTTACAATATTTCTCCACAATATTTGTTTGCACCTAAAACTCATGTTTCGTGCGTTTGTTCGCTCGTTTCATTCAAAAAAACTCGGATAGATTTTTCCTATAGAATGATCGTTAATACTAAATTATTCAAATGCAAACCAAAATTTCTATTCATTTTAAAATATTTCTTCACTATCTTTGTTTCCCCTAAAACTCATGTTTCGTGCGTTTTTTCACTGCTTCATTGAAAAAAACTCTGATAGATTTTTCGCTGAGAATGATAGTAAATACTAATTTATTCAAATGCAAACCAAAATATGTATTCCTTTTAAAATATTTCTCAACAATCTTTATTTGCGCCTAAAACTCATGTTTCGTGCGTTTGTTCGCTCGTTTCATTCAAAAAAAACTCGGATAGATTTTTCATAAAGAATGATAGTAAATACTGAATTATTCAAATGCAAACCAAAATATCTATTCATTTTACAATATTTCTCCACAATATTTGTTTGCACCTAAAACTCATGTTTCGTGCGTTTGTTCGCTCGTTTCATTCAAAAAAACTCGGATAGATTTTTCCTATAGAATGATAGTAAATACTAAATTATTCAAATGCAAACCAAAATTTCTATTCATTTTAAAATATTTCTCCACAATCTTTGTTTGCACCTAAAACTCATGTTTCGTGCGTTTTTTCACTCGCTTCATTCAAAAAAAACTCGGATAGATTTTTCGTTAGAGAATGATAGTAAATACTAATTTATTCAAATGCAAACCAAAATATGTATTCATTTTAAAATATTTCTCCACAATCTTTGTTTGCACCTAAAACTCATGTTTCGTGCGTTTGTTCGCTCGTTTCATTCAAAAAAACTCGGATAGATTTTTCCTAAAGAATGATAGTAAATACTAAATTATTCAAATGCAAACCAAAATTTCTATTCATTTTAAAATATTTCTTCACAATCTTTGTTTGCCCTAAAACTCATGTTTCGTGCGTTTTTTCACTCGCTTCATTCAAAAAAACTCGGATAGATTTTTCCTATAGAATGATAGTAAATACTAAATTATTCAAATGCAAACCAAAATATCTATTCCTTTTAAAATATTTCTCCACAATCTTTGTTTGCACCTAAAACTCATGTTTCGTGCGTTTGTTCGCTCGTTTCATTCAAAAAAACTCGGATAGATTTTTCCTAAAGAATGATAGTAAATACTAAATTATTCAAATGCAAACCAAAATATCTATTCATTTTAAAATATTTCTCCACAATCTTTGTTTGCACCTAAAACTCATGTTTCGTGCGTTTGTTCGCTCGCTTCATTCAAAAAAACTCGGATAGATTTTTCCTAAAGAATGATAGTAAATACTAAATTATTCAAATGCAAACCAAAATATCTATTCATTTTAAAATATTTCTTCACAATCTTTGTTTGCACCTAAAACTCATGTTTCGTGCGTTTGTTCGCTCGCTTCATAAAAAAAACTCGGATAGATTTTTCCTAAAGAATGATAGTAAATACTAAATTATTCAAATGCAAACCAAAATATCTATTCATTTTAAAATATTTCTCCACAATCTTTGTTTGCACCTAAAACTCATGTTTCGTGCGTTTGTTCGCTCGCTTCATTCAAAAAAACTCGGATAGATTTTTCCTAAAGAATGATAGTAAATACTAAATTATTCAAATGCAAACCAAAATTTCTATTCATTTTAAAATATTTCTTCACATATCTTTGTTTGCCCTAAAACTCATGTTTCGTGCGTTTGTTCGCTCGTTTCATTCAAAAAAACTCGGATAGATTTTTCGTAAAGAATGATAGTAAATACTAAATTATTCAAATGCAAACCAAAATATCTATTCATTTTAAAATATTTCTCCACAATCTTTGTTTGCACCTAAAACTCATGTTTCGTGCGTTTGTTCGCTCGTTTCATTCAAAAAAACTCGGATAGATTTTTCCTAAAGAATGATAGTAAATACTAAATTATTCAAATGCAAACCAAAATATCTATTCATTTTAAAATATTTCTCCACAATCTTTGTTTGCACCTAAAACTCATGTTTCGTGCGTTTTTTCGCTCGCTTCATTCAAAAAAACTCGGATAGATTTTTCCTATAGAATGATAGTAAATACTAAATTATTCAAATGCAAACCAAAATATGTATTCCTTTTAAAATATTTCTCCACAATCTTTGTTTGCACCTAAAACTCATGTTTCGTGCGTTTGTTCGCTCGTTTCATTCAAAAAAAATCGGATAGATTTTTCGTAAAGAATGATAGTAAATACTAAATTATTCAAATGCAAACCAAAATATCTATTCATTTTACAATATTTCTCCACAATATTTGTTTGCACCTAAAACTCATGTTTCGTGCGTTTGTTCGCTCGTTTCATTCAAAAAAACTCGGATAGATTTTTCCTATAGAATGATCGTTAATACTAAATTATTCAAATGCAAACCAAAATTTCTATTCATTTTAAAATATTTCTTCACAATCTTTGTTTCCCTAAAACTCATGTTTCGTGCGTTTTTTCACTCGTTTCATTGAAAAAAACTCGGATAGATTTTTCGTTATAGAATGATAGTAAATACTAATTTATTCAAATGCAAACCAAAATATGTATTCCATTTTAAAATATTTCTCAACAATCTTTATTTGCGCCTAAAACTCATGTTTCGTGCGTTTGTTCGCTCGTTTCATTCAAAAAAAATCGGATAGATTTTTCGTAAAGAATGATAGTAAATACTGAATTATTCAAATGCAAACCAAAATATCTATTCATTTTACAATATTTCTCCACAATATTTGTTTGCACCTAAAACTCATGTTTCGTGCGTTTGTTCGCTCGTTTCATTAAAAAAAACTCGGATAGATTTTTCCTATAGAATGATCGTAAATACTAAATTATTCAAATGCAAACCAAAATTTCTATTCATTTTAAAATATTTCTTCACAATCTTTGTTTGCACCTAAAACTCATGTTTCGTGCGTTTTTTCGCTGCGTTTCATTCAAAAAAACTCGGATAGATTTTTCCTGTAGAATGATAGTAAATACTAAATTATTCAAATGCAAACCAAAATATGTATTCATTTTAAAATATTTCTCCACAATCTTTGTTTGCGCCTAAAACTCATGTTTCGTGCGTTTGTTCGCTCGTTTCATTCAAAAAAATCGGATAGATTTTTCGTAAAGAATGATAGTAAATACTAAATTATTCAAATGCAAACCAAAATATCTATTCATTTTAAAATATTTCTCCACAATCTTTGTTTGCACCTAAAACTCATGTTTCGTGCGTTTGTTCGCTCGTTTCATTCAAAAAAACTCGGATAGATTTTTCCTAAAGAATGATAGTAAATACTAAATTATTCAAATGCAAACCAAAATATCTATTCATTTTAAAATATTTCTTCACAATCTTTGTTTGCACCTAAAACTCATGTTTCGTGCGTTTTTTCACTCGTTTCATTCAAAAAAACTCTGATAGATTTTTCGTAAAGAATGATAGTAAATACTAATTTATTCAAATGCAAACCAAAATATGTATTCCTTTTAAAATATTTCTCAACAATCTTTGTTTGCGCCTAAAACTCATGTTTCGTGCGTTTGTTCGCTCGTTTCATTCAAAAAAATCTGATAGATTTTTCGTAAAGAATGATAGTAAATACTAAATTATTCAAATGCAAACCAAAATATCTATTCATTTTACAATATTTCTCCACAATATTTGTTTGCACCTAAAACTCATGTTTCGTGCGTTTGTTCGCTCGTTTCATTCAAAAAAACTCGGATAGATTTTTCCTATAGAATGATCGTTAATACTAAATTATTCAAATGCAAACCAAAATTTCTATTCATTTTAAAATATTTCTTCACTATCTTTGTTTCCCCTAAAACTCATGTTTCGTGCGTTTTTTCACTGCTTCATTCAAAAAAACTCGGATAGATTTTTCGTTGAGAATGATAGTAAATACTAATTTATTCAAATGCAAACCAAAATATGTATTCCTTTTAAAATATTTCTCAACAATCTTTATTTGCGCCTAAAACTCATGTTTCGTGCGTTTGTTCGCTCGTTTCATTCAAAAAAATCTGATAGATTTTTCGTAAAGAATGATAGTAAATACTGAATTAGTCAAATGCAAACCAAAATATCTACTCATTTTACAATATTTCTCCACAATATTTGTTTGCACCTAAAACTCATGTTTCGTGCGTTTGTTCGCTCGCTTCATTCAAAAAAACTCGGATAGATTTTTCCTATAGAATGATCGTTAATACTAAATTATTCAAATGCAAACCAAAATTTCTATTCATTTTAAAATATTTCTTCACTATCTTTGTTTCCCCTAAAACTCATGTTTCGTGCGTTTTTTCACTCGCTTCATTGAAAAAAACTCGGATAGATTTTTCGTTGTGAATGATAGTAAATACTAATTTATTCAAATGCAAACCAAAATATGTATTCCTTTTAAAATATTTCTCAACAATCTTTATTTGCACCTAAAACTCATGTTTCGTGCGTTTGTTCGCTCGTTTCATTCAAAAAACTCGGATAGATTTTTCATAAAGAATGATAGTAAATACTAAATTATTCAAATGCAAACCAAAATATCTATTCATTTTACAATATTTCTCCACAATATTTGTTTGCACCTAAAACTCATGTTTCGTGCGTTTGTTCGCTCGCTTCATTCAAAAAAACTCGGATAGATTTTTCCTATAGAATGATCGTAAATACTAAATTATTCAAATGCAAACCAAAATTTCTATTCATTTTAAAATATTTCTTCACAATCTTTGTTTGCACCTAAAACTCATGTTTCGTGCGTTTTTTCACTCGTTTCATTCAAAAAAACTCGGATAGATTTTTCGTTAAAGAATGATAGTAAATACTAATTTATTCAAATGCAAACCAAAATATGTATTCCTTTTACAATATTTCTCCACAATCTTTGTTTGCACCTAAAACTCATGTTTCGTGCGTTTGTTCGCTCGTTTCATTCAAAAAAACTCGGATAGATTTTTCCTAAAGAATGATAGTAAATACTAAATTATTCAAATGCAAACCAAAATTTCTATTCATTTTAAAATATTTCTTCACAATCTTTGTTTGCCCTAAAACTCATGTTTCGTGCGTTTTTTCACTCGCTTCATTGAAAAAAACTCGGATAGATTTTTCCTAAAGAATGATAGTAAATACTAAATTATTCAAATGCAAACCAAAATATGTATTCATTTTAAAATATTTCTCCACAATCTTTGTTTGCACCTAAAACTCATGTTTCGTGCGTTTGTTCGCTCGTTTCATTCAAAAAAACTCGGATAGATTTTTCCTAAAGAATGATAGTAAATACTAAATTATTCAAATGCAAACCAAAATATCTATTCATTTTAAAATATTTCTCCACAATCTTTGTTTGCGCCTAAAACTCATGTTTCGTGCGTTTGTTCACTCGCTTTCATTCAAAAAAACTCGGATAGATTTTTCCTAAAGAATGATAGTAAATACTAAATTATTCAAATGCAAACCAAAATATCTATTCCTTTTAAAATATTTCTCCACAATCTTTGTTTGCACCTAAAACTCATGTTTCGTGCGTTTGTTCGCTCGTTTCATTCAAAAAAACTCGGATAGATTTTTCGTAAAGAATGATAGTAAATACTAAATTATTCAAATGCAAACCAAAATATCTATTCATTTTAAAATATTTCTCCACAATCTTTGTTTGCACCTAAAACTCATGTTTCGTGCGTTTGTTCGCTCGTTTCATTCAAAAAAACTCGGATAGATTTTTCCTAAAGAATGATAGTAAATACTAAATTATTCAAATGCAAACCAAAATATCTATTCATTTTAAAATATTTCTTCACAATCTTTGTTTGCGCCTAAAACTCATGTTTCGTGCGTTTTTTCACTCGTTTCATTCAAAAAAAACTCGGATAGATTTTTCGTAAAGAATGATAGTAAATACTAAATTATTCAAATGCAAACCAAAATATCTATTCATTTTACAATATTTCTCCACAATATTTGTTTGCACCTAAAACTCATGTTTCGTGCGTTTGTTCGCTCGTTTCATTCAAAAAACTCGGATAGATTTTTCCTATAGAATGATCGTTAATACTAAATTATTCAAATGCAAACCAAAATTTCTATTCATTTTAAAATATTTCTTCACTATCTTTGTTTCCCTAAAACTCATGTTTCGTAGGCGTTTTTTCACTCTGCTTCATTGAAAAAAACTCGGATAGATTTTTCGTTGAGAATGATAGTAAATACTAATTTATTCAAATGCAAACCAAAATATGTATTCCTTTTAAAATATTTCTCAACAATCTTTATTTGCGCCTAAAACTCATGTTTCGTGCGTTTGTTCGCTCGTTTCATTCAAAAAAATCGGATAGATTTTTCGTAAAGAATGATAGTAAATACGTGAATTAGTCAAATGCAAACCAAAATATCTACTCATTTTACAATATTTCTCCACAATATTTGTTTGCACCTAAAACTCATGTTTCGTGCGTTTGTTCGCTCGTTTCATTCAAAAAAAACTCGGATAGATTTTTCCTATAGAATGATCGTTAATACTAAATTATTCAAATGCAAACCAAAATTTCTATTCATTTTAAAATATTTCTTCACAATCTTTGTTTCCCCTAAAACTCATGTTTCGTGCGTTTTTTCACTCGCTTCATTGAAAAAAACTCGGATAGATTTTTCGTTGTGAATGATAGTAAATACTAATTTATTCAAATGCAAACCAAAATATGTATTCCTTTTAAAATATTTCTCAACAATCTTTATTTGCGCCTAAAACTCATGTTTCGTGCGTTTGTTCGCTCGTTTCATTCAAAAAAACTCGGATAGATTTTTCATAAAGAATGATAGTAAATACTAAATTATTCAAATGCAAACCAAAATATCTATTCATTTTACAATATTTCTCCACAATATTTGTTTGCACCTAAAACTCATGTTTCGTGCGTTTGTTCGCTCGTTTCATTCAAAAAAACTCGGATAGATTTTTCCTATAGAATGATAGTAAATACTAAATTATTCAAATGCAAACCAAAATATCTATTCATTTTAAAATATTTCTTCACAATCTTTGTTTGCCCTAAAACTCATGTTTCGTGCGTTTTTTCGCTGCGTTTCATTCAAAAAACTCGGATAGATTTTTCGTAAAGAATGATAGTAAATACTAATTTATTCAAATGCAAACCAAAATATGTATTCATTTTAAAATATTTCTCCACAATCTTTGTTTGCACCTAAAACTCATGTTTCGTGCGTTTGTTCGCTCGTTTCATTCAAAAAAAACTCGGATAGATTTTTCCTAAAGAATGATAGTAAATACTAAATTATTCAAATGCAAACCAAAATATCTATTCATTTTAAAATATTTCTTCACAATCTTTGTTTGCACCTAAAACTCATGTTTCGTGCGTTTGTTCGCTCGCTTCATTCAAAAAAACTCGGATAGATTTTTCCTATAGAATGATAGTAAATACTAAATTATTCAAATGCAAACCAAAATTTCTATTCATTTTAAAATATTTCTTCACAATCTTTGTTTGCACCTAAAACTCATGTTTCGTGCGTTTGTTCGCTCGTTTCATTCAAAAAAAACTCGGATAGATTTTTCGTAAAGAATGATAGTAAATACTAAATTATTCAAATGCAAACCAAAATATGTATTCCTTTTAAAATATTTCTCCACAATCTTTGTTTGCGCCTAAAACTCATGTTTCGTGCGTTTGTTCGCTCGTTTCATTCAAAAAAACTCGGATAGATTTTTCTAAAGAATGATAGTAAATACTAAATTATTCAAATGCAAACCAAAATATCTATTCATTTTAAAATATTTCTCCACAATCTTTGTTTGCACCTAAAACTCATGTTTCGTGCGTTTGTTCGCTCGTTTCATTCAAAAAAACTCGGATAGATTTTTCCTAAAGAATGATAGTAAATACTAAATTATTCAAATGCAAACCAAAATATCTATTCATTTTAAAATATTTCTTCACAATCTTTGTTTGCACCTAAAACTCATGTTTCGTGCGTTTTTTCACTCGCTTCATTCAAAAAAACTCGGATAGATTTTTCGTATAGAATGATAGTAAATACTAATTTATTCAAATGCAAACCAAAATATCTATTCCTTTTAAAATATTTCTCCACAATCTTTGTTTGCGCCTAAAACTCATGTTTCGTGCGTTTGTTCGCTGCTTTCATTCAAAAAAACTCTGATAGATTTTTCGTAAAGAATGATAGTAAATACTAAATTATTCAAATGCAAACCAAAATATCTATTCATTTTACAATATTTCTCCACAATATTTGTTTGCACCTAAAACTCATGTTTCGTGCGTTTGTTCGCTCGTTTCATTCAAAAAAACTCGGATAGATTTTTCCTATAGAATGATCGTTAATACTAAATTATTCAAATGCAAACCAAAATTTCTATTCATTTTAAAATATTTCTTCACAATCTTTGTTTCCACCTAAAACTCATGTTTCGTGCGTTTTTTCACTCGCTTCATTGAAAAAACTCGGATAGATTTTTCGTTATAGAATGATAGTAAATACTAATTTATTCAAATGCAAACCAAAATATGTATTCCTTTTAAAATATTTCTCAACAATCTTTATTTGCGCCTAAAACTCATGTTTCGTGCGTTTGTTCGCTCGTTTCATTCAAAAAAATCGGATAGATTTTTCGTAAAGAATGATAGTAAATACTGAATTAGTCAAATGCAAACCAAAATATCTACTCATTTTACAATATTTCTCCACAATATTTGTTTGCACCTAAAACTCATGTTTCGTGCGTTTGTTCGCTCGTTTCATTCAAAAAAAACTCGGATAGATTTTTCCTATAGAATGATCGTTAATACTAAATTATTCAAATGCAAACCAAAATTTCTATTCATTTTAAAATATTTCTTCACTATCTTTGTTTCCCTAAAACTCATGTTTCGTGCGTTTTTTCACTCGCTTCATTCAAAAAAACTCGGATAGATTTTTCGTTGAGAATGATAGTAAATACTAATTTATTCAAATGCAAACCAAAATATGTATTCCTTTTAAAATATTTCTCAACAATCTTTATTTGCGCCTAAAACTCATGTTTCGTGCGTTTGTTCGCTCGTTTCATTCAAAAAAATCGGATAGATTTTTCATAAAGAATGATAGTAAATACTAAATTAGTCAAATGCAAACCAAAATATCTATTCATTTTACAATATTTCTCCACAATATTTGTTTGCACCTAAAACTCATGTTTCGTGCGTTTGTTCGCTCGTTTCATTCAAAAAAACTCGGATAGATTTTTCCTATAGAATGATCGTAAATACTAAATTATTCAAATGCAAACCAAAATTTCTATTCATTTTAAAATATTTCTTCACAATCTTTGTTTCCCCCTAAAACTCATGTTTCGTGCGTTTTTTCACTCGCTTCATTGAAAAAAACTCGGATAGATTTTTCGTTAAAGAATGATAGTAAATACTAATTTATTCAAATGCAAACCAAAATATGTATTCCTTTTAAAATATTTCTCAACAATCTTTATTTGCACCTAAAACTCATGTTTCGTGGCGTTTGTTCGCTCGTTTCATTCAAAAAAACTCGGATAGATTTTTCCTAAAGAATGATAGTAAATACTAAATTATTCAAATGCAAACCAAAATATCTATTCATTTTACAATATTTCTCCACAATCTTTGTTTGCACCTAAAACTCATGTTTCGTGCGTTTTTTCACTCGTTTCATTCAAAAAACTCGGATAGATTTTTCCTATAGAATGATAGTAAATACTAAATTATTCAAATGCAAACCAAAATATCTATTCATTTTAAAATATTTCTCCACAATCTTTGTTTGCACCTAAAACTCATGTTTCGTGCGTTTGTTCACTCGTTTCATTCAAAAAAACTCGGATAGATTTTTTCTGTAAAGAATGATAGTAAATACTAAATTATTCAAATGCAAACCAAAATATCTATTCATTTTAAAATATTTCTCCACAATCTTTGTTTGCACCTAAAACTCATGTTTTCGTGCGTTTGTTCGCTCGCTTCATTCAAAAAAACTCGGATAGATTTTTCCTATAGAATGATAGTAAATACTAAATTATTCAAATGCAAACCAAAATATCTATTCATTTTAAAATATTTCTCCACAATCTTTGTTTGCACCTAAAACTCATGTTTCAGGCGTTTTTTCACTCGCTTCATTGAAAAAAACTCGGATAGATTTTTCCTATAGAATGATAGTAAATACTAAATTATTCAAATGCAAACCAAAATATCTATTCATTTTAAAATATTTCTTCACAATCTTTGTTTGCACCTAAAACTCATGTTTCGTGCGTTTGTTCGCTCGTTTCATTCAAAAAAACTCGGATAGATTTTTCCTAAAGAATGATAGTAAATACTAAATTATTCAAATGCAAACCAAAATATCTATTCATTTTAAAATATTTCTCCACAATCTTTGTTTGCACCTAAAACTCATGTTTCGTGCGTTTGTTCGCTCGTTTCATTCAAAAAAACTCGGATAGATTTTTCCTAAAGAATGATAGTAAATACTAAATTATTCAAATGCAAACCAAAATATCTATTCATTTTAAAATATTTCTCCACAATCTTTGTTTGCACCTAAAACTCATGTTTCGTGCGTTTGTTCGCTCGTTTCATTCAAAAAAACTCGGATAGATTTTTCCTAAAGAATGATAGTAAATACTAAATTATTCAAATGCAAACCAAAATATCTATTCATTTTAAAATATTTCTTCACAATCTTTGTTTGCCCTAAAACTCATGTTTCGTGCGTTTGTTCACTCGTTTCATTCAAAAAAACTCGGATAGATTTTTCGCTAAAGAATGATAGTAAATACTAAATTATTCAAATGCAAACCAAAATATCTATTCATTTTAAAATATTTCTCCACAATCTTTGTTTGCACCTAAAACTCATGTTTCGTGCGTTTGTTCGCTCGTTTCATTCAAAAAAAACTCGGATAGATTTTTCCTAAAGAATGATAGTAAATACTAAATTATTCAAATGCAAACCAAAATATCTATTCATTTTAAAATATTTCTTCACAATCTTTGTTTGCACCTAAAACTCATGTTTCGTGCGTTTGTTCGCTCGCTTCATTCAAAAAAACTCGGATAGATTTTTCCTAAAGAATGATAGTAAATACTAAATTATTCAAATGCAAACCAAAATTTGTATTCCTTTTAAAATATTTCTCCACAATCTTTGTTTGCGCCTAAAACTCATGTTTCGTGCGTTTGTTCGCTCGTTTCATTCAAAAAAACTCGGATAGATTTTTCGTAAAGAATGATAGTAAATACTAAATTATTCAAATGCAAACCAAAATATCTATTCATTTTACAATATTTCTCCACAATATTTGTTTGCACCTAAAACTCATGTTTCGTGCGTTTGTTCGCTCGTTTCATTCAAAAAAACTCGGATAGATTTTTCCTATAGAATGATCGTTAATACTAAATTATTCAAATGCAAACCAAAATTTCTATTCATTTTAAAATATTTCTTCACTATCTTTGTTTCCCCTAAAACTCATGTTTCGTGCGTTTTTTCACTCGTTTCATTGAAAAAAACTCGGATAGATTTTTCGTAATGAATGATAGTAAATACTAATTTATTCAAATGCAAACCAAAATATGTATTCCTTTTAAAATATTTCTCAACAATCTTTATTTGCACCTAAAACTCATGTTTCGTGCGTTTGTTCGCTCGTTTCATTCAAAAAAACTCGGATAGATTTTTCCTAAAGAATGATAGTAAATACTAAATTATTCAAATGCAAACCAAAATATCTATTCATTTTACAATATTTCTCCACAATATTTGTTTGCACCTAAAACTCATGTTTCGTGCGTTTGTTCGCTCGTTTCATTCAAAAAAACTCGGATAGATTTTTCCTATAGAATGATAGTAAATACTAAATTATTCAAATGCAAACCAAAATATCTATTCCTTTTAAAATATTTCTCCACAATCTTTGTTTGCGCCTAAAACTCATGTTTCGTGCGTTTGTTCACTGCGTTTCATTCAAAAAAACTCGGATAGATTTTTCGTAAAGAATGATAGTAAATACTAAATTATTCAAATGCAAACCAAAATATGTATTCATTTTACAATATTTCTCCACAATATTTGTTTGCACCTAAAACTCATGTTTCGTGCGTTTGTTCGCTCGTTTCATTCAAAAAAACTCGGATAGATTTTTCCTAAAGAATGATCGTAAATACTAAATTATTCAAATGCAAACCAAAATTTCTATTCATTTTAAAATATTTCTTCACAATCTTTGTTTGCACCTAAAACTCATGTTTCGTGCGTTTTTTCACTCGCTTCATTCAAAAAACTCGGATAGATTTTTCCTATAGAATGATAGTAAATACTAATTTATTCAAATGCAAACCAAAATATGTATTCCTTTTAAAATATTTCTCCACAATCTTTGTTTGCGCCTAAAACTCATGTTTCGTGCGTTTGTTCGCTCGTTTCATTCAAAAAAACTCGGATAGATTTTTCGTAAAGAATGATAGTAAATACTAAATTATTCAAATGCAAACCAAAATATCTATTCATTTTACAATATTTCTCCACAATATTTGTTTGCACCTAAAACTCATGTTTCGTGCGTTTGTTCGCTCGTTTCATTCAAAAAAACTCGGATAGATTTTTCCTATAGAATGATCGTTAATACTAAATTATTCAAATGCAAACCAAAATTTCTATTCATTTTAAAATATTTCTTCACTATCTTTGTTTGCCCTAAAACTCATGTTTCGTGCGTTTTTTCACTCGCTTCATTGAAAAAAACTCGGATAGATTTTTCGTTGAGAATGATAGTAAATACTAATTTATTCAAATGCAAACCAAAATATGTATTCCTTTTAAAATATTTCTCCACAATCTTTATTTGCGCCTAAAACTCATGTTTCGTGGCGTTTGTTCGCTCGTTTCATTCAAAAAAAATCGGATAGATTTTTCCTAAAGAATGATAGTAAATACTAAATTATTCAAATGCAAACCAAAATATCTATTCATTTTACAATATTTCTCCACAATATTTGTTTGCACCTAAAACTCATGTTTCGTGCGTTTGTTCGCTCGTTTCATTCAAAAAAACTCGGATAGATTTTTCCTATAGAATGATAGTAAATACTAAATTATTCAAATGCAAACCAAAATATCTATTCATTTTAAAATATTTCTTCACAATCTTTGTTTGCACCTAAAACTCATGTTTCGTGCGTTTGTTCACTCGTTTCATTCAAAAAAACTCGGATAGATTTTTCGTAAAGAATGATAGTAAATACTAATTTATTCAAATGCAAACCAAAATATGTATTCCTTTTAAAATATTTCTCCACAATCTTTGTTTGCGCCTAAAACTCATGTTTCGTGCGTTTGTTCGCTCGTTTCATTCAAAAAAACTCGGATAGATTTTTCGTAAAGAATGATAGTAAATACTAAATTATTCAAATGCAAACCAAAATATCTATTCATTTTACAATATTTCTCCACAATATTTGTTTGCACCTAAAACTCATGTTTCGTGCGTTTGTTCGCTCGTTTCATTCAAAAAAACTCGGATAGATTTTTCCTATAAAGAATGATAGTAAATACTAAATTATTCAAATGCAAACCAAAATTTCTATTCATTTTAAAATATTTCTTCACAATCTTTGTTTGCACCTAAAACTCATGTTTCGTGCGTTTGTTCACTCGTTTCATTCAAAAAAACTCGGATAGATTTTTCGTAAAGAATGATAGTAAATACTAATTTATTCAAATGCAAACCAAAATATGTATTCCTTTTAAAATATTTCTCCACAATCTTTGTTTGCACCTAAAACTCATGTTTCGTGCGTTTGTTCGCTCGTTTCATTCAAAAAAACTCGGATAGATTTTTCGTAAAGAATGATAGTAAATACTAAATTATTCAAATGCAAACCAAAATATCTATTCATTTTACAATATTTCTCCACAATATTTGTTTGCACCTAAAACTCATGTTTCGTGCGTTTGTTCGCTCGTTTCATTCAAAAAAAACTCGGATAGATTTTTCCTATATGAATGATAGTAAATACTAAATTATTCAAATGCAAACCAAAATTTCTATTCATTTTAAAATATTTCTTCACAATCTTTGTTTCCCTAAAACTCATGTTTCGTGCGTTTTTTCACTCTGCTTCATTGAAAAAAACTCGGATAGATTTTTCGTTGTGAATGATAGTAAATACTAATTTATTCAAATGCAAACCAAAATATGTATTCCTTTTAAAATATTTCTCAACAATCTTTGTTTGCACCTAAAACTCATGTTTCGTGCGTTTGTTCGCTCGTTTCATTCAAAAAAACTCGGATAGATTTTTCCTAAAGAATGATAGTAAATACTAAATTATTCAAATGCAAACCAAAATATCTATTCATTTTACAATATTTCTCCACAATATTTGTTTGCACCTAAAACTCATGTTTCGTGCGTTTGTTCGCTCGCTTCATTCAAAAAAACTCGGATAGATTTTTCCTATAGAATGATAGTAAATACTAAATTATTCAAATGCAAACCAAAATTTCTATTCATTTTAAAATATTTCTTCACAATCTTTGTTTGCGCCTAAAACTCATGTTTCGTGCGTTTTTTCACTCGTTTCATTGAAAAAAACTCGGATAGATTTTTCGTAAAGAATGATAGTAAATACTAATTTATTCAAATGCAAACCAAAATATGTATTCATTTTACAATATTTCTCCACAATATTTGTTTGCACCTAAAACTCATGTTTCGTGCGTTTGTTCGCTCGTTTCATTCAAAAAAACTCGGATAGATTTTTCCTATAGAATGATCGTTAATACTAAATTATTCAAATGCAAACCAAAATTTCTATTCATTTTAAAATATTTCTTCACTATCTTTGTTTCCCTAAAACTCATGTTTCGTGCGTTTTTTCACTGCTTCATTGAAAAAACTCGGATAGATTTTTCGTTGAGAATGATAGTAAATACTAATTTATTCAAATGCAAACCAAAATATGTATTCCTTTTAAAATATTTCTCAACAATCTTTATTTGCGCCTAAAACTCATGTTTCGTGCGTTTGTTCGCTCGTTTCATTCAAAAAAATCGGATAGATTTTTCGTAAAGAATGATAGTAAATACGGAATTAGTCAAATGCAAACCAAAATATCTACTCATTTTACAATATTTCTCCACAATATTTGTTTGCACCTAAAACTCATGTTTCGTGCGTTTGTTCGCTCGTTTCATTCAAAAAAACTCGGATAGATTTTTCCTATAGAATGATCGTTAATACTAAATTATTCAAATGCAAACCAAAATTTCTATTCATTTTAAAATATTTCTTCACAATCTTTGTTTCCACCTAAAACTCATGTTTCGTGCGTTTTTTCACTCGTTTCATTGAAAAAAACTCGGATAGATTTTTCGTTGTGAATGATAGTAAATACTAATTTATTCAAATGCAAACCAAAATATGTATTCCTTTTAAAATATTTCTCCACAATCTTTATTTGCACCTAAAACTCATGTTTCGTGCGTTTGTTCGCTCGTTTCATTCAAAAAACTCGGATAGATTTTTCCTAAAGAATGATAGTAAATACTAAATTATTCAAATGCAAACCAAAATTTCTATTCATTTTAAAATATTTCTTCACTATCTTTGTTTCCCTAAAACTCATGTTTCGTGCGTTTTTTCACTCGCTTCATTCAAAAAAACTCGGATAGATTTTTCCTATAGAATGATAGTAAATACTAATTTATTCAAATGCAAACCAAAATATGTATTCATTTTAAAATATTTCTCCACAATCTTTGTTTGCACCTAAAACTCATGTTTCGTGCGTTTGTTCGCTCGTTTCATTCAAAAAAACTCGGATAGATTTTTCCTAAAGAATGATAGTAAATACTAAATTATTCAAATGCAAACCAAAATATCTATTCATTTTAAAATATTTCTCCACAATATTTGTTTGCACCTAAAACTCATGTTTCGTGCGTTTGTTCGCTCGTTTCATTCAAAAAAACTCGGATAGATTTTTCCTAAAGAATGATAGTAAATACTAAATTATTCAAATGCAAACCAAAATATCTATTCATTTTAAAATATTTCTTCACAATCTTTGTTTGCACCTAAAACTCATGTTTCGTGGCGTTTGTTCACTCGTTTCATTGAAAAAAAACTCGGATAGATTTTTTGTAAAGAATGATAGTAAATACTAAATTATTCAAATGCAAACCAAAATATGTATTCATTTTACAATATTTCTCCACAATATTTGTTTGCACCTAAAACTCATGTTTCGTGCGTTTGTTCGCTTCGTTTCATTCAAAAAAACTCGGATAGATTTTTCCTAAAGAATGATAGTTAATACTAAATTATTCAAATGCAAACCAAAATTTCTATTCATTTTAAAATATTTCTTCACTATCTTTGTTTGCACCTAAAACTCATGTTTCGTGCGTTTTTTCACTCGCTTCATTGAAAAAAACTCGGATAGATTTTTCGTAAAGAATGATAGTAAATACTAATTTATTCAAATGCAAACCAAAATATGTATTCCTTTTAAAATATTTCTCCACAATCTTTGTTTGCACCTAAAACTCATGTTTCGTGCGTTTGTTCGCTCGTTTCATTCAAAAAAACTCGGATAGATTTTTCGTAAAGAATGATAGTAAATACTAAATTATTCAAATGCAAACCAAAATATCTATTCATTTTAAAATATTTCTCCACAATCTTTGTTTGCACCTAAAACTCATGTTTCGTGCGTTTGTTCGCTCGTTTCATTCAAAAAAACTCGGATAGATTTTTCCTATAGAATGATAGTAAATACTAAATTATTCAAATGCAAACCAAAATTTCTATTCATTTTAAAATATTTCTTCACAATCTTTGTTTGCACCTAAAACTCATGTTTCGTGCGTTTGTTCGCTCGTTTCATTCAAAAAAACTCGGATAGATTTTTCGTAGAGAATGATAGTAAATACTAAATTATTCAAATGCAAACCAAAATATGTATTCCTTTTAAAATATTTCTTCAACAATCTTTGTTTGCACCTAAAACTCATGTTTCGTGCGTTTGTTCGCTCGTTTCATTCAAAAAAAACTCGGATAGATTTTTCCTAAAGAATGATAGTAAATACTAAATTATTCAAATGCAAACCAAAATATCTATTCATTTTAAAATATTTCTCCACAATCTTTGTTTGCACCTAAAACTCATGTTTCGTGCGTTTGTTCGCTCGTTTCATTCAAAAAAACTCTGATAGATTTTTCCTAAAGAATGATAGTAAATACTAAATTATTCAAATGCAAACCAAAATATCTATTCATTTTAAAATATTTCTTCACAATCTTTGTTTGCACCTAAAACTCATGTTTCGTGCGTTTGTTCACTCGTTTCATTCAAAAAAACTCGGATAGATTTTTCCTTGTGAATGATAGTAAATACTAAATTATTCAAATGCAAACCAAAATATCTATTCCTTTTAAAATATTTCTCCACAATCTTTGTTTGCACCTAAAACTCATGTTTCGTGCGTTTGTTTTCGCTCGTTTCATTCAAAAAAACTCGGATAGATTTTTCCTAAAGAATGATAGTAAATACTAAATTATTCAAATGCAAACCAAAATATCTATTCATTTTAAAATATTTCTCCACAATCTTTGTTTGCACCTAAAACTCATGTTTCGTGCGTTTGTTCGCTCGTTTCATTCAAAAAAACTCGGATAGATTTTTCCTAAAGAATGATAGTAAATACTAAATTATTCAAATGCAAACCAAAATATCTATTCATTTTAAAATATTTCTCCACAATCTTTGTTTGCACCTAAAACTCATGTTTCGTGCGTTTGTTCACTCGCTTCATTGAAAAAAACTCGGATAGATTTTTCGTAAAGAATGATAGTAAATACTAAATTATTCAAATGCAAACCAAAATATCTATTCATTTTACAATATTTCTCCACAATCTTTGTTTGCACCTAAAACTCATGTTTCGTGCGTTTGTTCGCTCGTTTCATTCAAAAAAACTCGGATAGATTTTTCCTAAGTGAATGATAGTAAATACTAAATTATTCAAATGCAAACCAAAATATCTATTCATTTTAAAATATTTCTTCACAATCTTTGTTTGCACCTAAAACTCATGTTTCGTGCGTTTTTGTTCACTGCTTTCATTCAAAAAAACTCGGATAGATTTTTCGTAAAGAATGATAGTAAATACTAAATTATTCAAATGCAAACCAAAATATGTATTCCTTTTAAAATATTTCTCCACAATCTTTGTTTGCACCTAAAACTCATGTTTCGTGCGTTTGTTCGCTCGTTTCATTCAAAAAAATCGGATAGATTTTTCCTAAAGAATGATAGTAAATACTAAATTATTCAAATGCAAACCAAAATATCTATTCATTTTACAATATTTCTCCACAATATTTGTTTGCACCTAAAACTCATGTTTCGTGCGTTTGTTCGCTCGTTTCATTCAAAAAAACTCGGATAGATTTTTCCTATAGAATGATAGTAAATACTAAATTATTCAAATGCAAACCAAAATTTCTATTCATTTTAAAATATTTCTTCACAATCTTTGTTTGCACCTAAAACTCATGTTTCGTGCGTTTTTTCGCTCGTTTCATTCAAAAAAACTCGGATAGATTTTTCCTTGTGAATGATAGTAAATACTAAATTATTCAAATGCAAACCAAAATATGTATTCATTTTAAAATATTTCTTCACAATCTTTGTTTGCACCTAAAACTCATGTTTCGTGCGTTTGTTCGCTCGTTTCATTCAAAAAAACTCTGATAGATTTTTCCTAAAGAATGATAGTAAATACTAAATTATTCAAATGCAAACCAAAATATCTATTCATTTTAAAATATTTCTCCACAATCTTTGTTTGCACCTAAAACTCATGTTTCATGCGTTTGTTCGCTCGTTTCATTCAAAAAAACTCGGATAGATTTTTCCTATAGAATGATAGTAAATACTAAATTATTCAAATGCAAACCAAAATATCTATTCATTTTAAAATATTTCTTCACAATCTTTGTTTGCACCTAAAACTCATGTTTCGTGCGTTTGTTCACTCGTTTCATTCAAAAAAACTCGGATAGATTTTTCGTTAAGAATGATAGTAAATACTAAATTATTCAAATGCAAACCAAAATATCTATTCCTTTTAAAATATTTCTCCACAATCTTTGTTTGCGCCTAAAACTCATGTTTCGTGCGTTTGTTCGCTCGTTTCATTCAAAAAAACTCGGATAGATTTTTCATAAAGAATGATAGTAAATACTAATTATTCAAATGCAAACCAAAATATCTATTCATTTTACAATATTTCTCCACAATATTTGTTTGCACCTAAAACTCATGTTTCGTGCGTTTGTTCGCTCGTTTCATTCAAAAAAACTCGGATAGATTTTTCCTATAGAATGATCGTTAATACTAAATTATTCAAATGCAAACCAAAATTTCTATTCATTTTAAAATATTTCTTCACTATCTTTGTTTCCCCCTAAAACTCATGTTTCGTCAGGCGTTTTTTCACTCGCTTCATTGAAAAAAACTCGGATAGATTTTTCCTTTAGAATGATAGTAAATACTAATTTATTCAAATGCAAACCAAAATATGTATTCCTTTTAAAATATTTCTCCACAATCTTTATTTGCGCCTAAAACTCATGTTTCGTGCGTTTGTTCGCTCGCTTTCATTCCAAAAAAATCGGATAGATTTTTCGTAAAGAATGATAGTAAATACGGAATTAGTCAAATGCAAACCAAAATATCTACTCATTTTACAATATTTCTCCACAATATTTGTTTGCACCTAAAACTCATGTTTCGTGCGTTTGTTCGCTCGTTTCATTCAAAAAAACTCGGATAGATTTTTCCTATAGAATGATCGTTAATACTAAATTATTCAAATGCAAACCAAAATTTCTATTCATTTTAAAATATTTCTTCACTATCTTTGTTTCCACCTAAAACTCATGTTTCGTGCGTTTTTTTCACTGCTTCATTGAAAAAAACTCGGATAGATTTTTCGTTGTGAATGATAGTAAATACTAATTTATTCAAATGCAAACCAAAATATGTATTCCTTTTAAAATATTTCTCAACAATCTTTATTTGCGCCTAAAACTCATGTTTCGTGCGTTTGTTCGCTCATTTCATTCAAAAAAAATCGGATAGATTTTTCATAAAGAATGATAGTAAATACTAAATTATTCAAATGCAAACCAAAATATCTATTCATTTTACAATATTTCTCCACAATATTTGTTTGCACCTAAAACTCATGTTTCGTGCGTTTGTTCGCTCGTTTCATTCAAAAAAACTCGGATAGATTTTTCCTATAGAATGATCGTTAATACTAAATTATTCAAATGCAAACCAAAATTTCTATTCATTTTAAAATATTTCTTCACAATCTTTGTTTCCACCTAAAACTCATGTTTCGTGCGCTTTTTTCACTCGCTTCATTGAAAAAACTCGGATAGATTTTTCGTAGTGAATGATAGTAAATACTAATTTATTCAAATGCAAACCAAAATATGTATTCCTTTTAAAATATTTCTCAACAATCTTTATTTGCGCCTAAAACTCATGTTTCGTGCGTTTGTTCGCTCGTTTCATTCAAAAAAACTCGGATAGATTTTTCGTAAAGAATGATAGTAAATACTGAATTATTCAAATGCAAACCAAAATATCTATTCATTTTACAATATTTCTCCACAATATTTGTTTGCACCTAAAACTCATGTTTCGTGCGTTTGTTCGCTCGTTTCATTCAAAAAAACTCGGATAGATTTTTCCTATAGAATGATCGTTAATACTAAATTATTCAAATGCAAACCAAAATTTCTATTCATTTTAAAATATTTCTTCACTATCTTTGTTTCCCCCTAAAACTCATGTTTCGTGCGTTTTTTCACTCGCTTCATTGAAAAAACTCGGATAGATTTTTCGTTATGAATGATAGTAAATACTAATTTATTCAAATGCAAACCAAAATATGTATTCCTTTTAAAATATTTCTCCACAATCTTTATTTGCACCTAAAACTCATGTTTCGTGCGTTTGTTCGCTCGTTTCATTCAAAAAAACTCGGATAGATTTTTCCTAAAGAATGATAGTAAATACTAAATTATTCAAATGCAAACCAAAATATCTATTCATTTTACAATATTTCTCCACAATATTTGTTTGCACCTAAAACTCATGTTTCGTGCGTTTGTTCGCTCGTTTCATTCAAAAAAACTCGGATAGATTTTTCCTATAGAATGATCGTAAATACTAAATTATTCAAATGCAAACCAAAATTTCTATTCATTTTAAAATATTTCTCTCCACAATCTTTGTTTGCACCTAAAACTCATGTTTCGTGCGTTTTTTCACTCGCTTCATTCAAAAAACTCGGATAGATTTTTCCTATAAAGAATGATAGTAAATACTAATTTATTCAAATGCAAACCAAAATATCTATTCATTTTACAATATTTCTCCACAATCTTTGTTTGCACCTAAAACTCATGTTTCGTGCGTTTGTTCGCTCGTTTCATTCAAAAAAACTCGGATAGATTTTTCCTATAGAATGATAGTAAATACTAAATTATTCAAATGCAAACCAAAATTTCTATTCATTTTAAAATATTTCTTCACAATCTTTGTTTGCACCTAAAACTCATGTTTCGTGCGTTTTTTCGCTCGCTTCATTCAAAAAAACTCGGATAGATTTTTCCTATAGAATGATAGTAAATACTAAATTATTCAAATGCAAACCAAAATATGTATTCCTTTTAAAATATTTCTCAACAATCTTTGTTTGCGCCTAAAACTCATGTTTCGTGCGTTTGTTCACTCGTTTCATTCAAAAAAACTCGGATAGATTTTTCGTAAAGAATGATAGTAAATACTAATTATTCAAATGCAAACCAAAATATCTATTCCTTTTACAATATTTCTCCACAATCTTTGTTTGCACCTAAAACTCATGTTTCGTGCGTTTGTTCGCTCGTTTCATTCAAAAAAACTCGGATAGATTTTTCCTATAGAATGATAGTAAATACTAAATTATTCAAATGCAAACCAAAATTTCTATTCATTTTAAAATATTTCTTCACAATCTTTGTTTGCACCTAAAACTCATGTTTCGTGCGTTTTTTCACTCGCTTCATTCAAAAAAACTCGGATAGATTTTTCTTATGAATGTAGAAATAATTTTTAAATGAATGATAGTAAATACTAATTTATTCAAATGCAAACCAAAATATCTATTCATTTTAAAATATTTCTCCACAATCTTTGTTTGCGCCTAAAACTCATGTTTCGTGCGTTTTTTCACTCGTTTCATTGAAAAAACTCGGATAGATTTTTCGTAAAGAATGATAGTAAATACTAAATTATTCAAATGCAAACCAAAATATCTATTCCTTTTAAAATATTTCTTCAACAATCTTTGTTTGCGCCTAAAACTCATGTTTCGTGCGTTTGTTTTTCATTCAAAAAAACTCGGATAGATTTTTCGTAAAGAATGATAGTAAATACGGAATTAGTCAAATGCAAACCAAAATATCTACTCATTTTACAATATTTCTCCACAATATTTGTTTGCACCTAAAACTCATGTTTCGTGCGTTTGTTCGCTCGTTTCATTCAAAAAAACTCGGATAGATTTTTCCTATAGAATGATCGTTAATACTAAATTATTCAAATGCAAACCAAAATTTCTATTCATTTTAAAATATTTCTTCACTATCTTTGTTTCCCCCTAAAACTCATGTTTCGTGCGCTTTTTTCACTGCTTCATTCAAAAAAACTCGGATAGATTTTTCGTTGTGAATGATAGTAAATACTAATTTATTCAAATGCAAACCAAAATATGTATTCCTTTTAAAATATTTCTCAACAATCTTTATTTGCGCCTAAAACTCATGTTTCGTGCGTTTGTTCGCTCGTTTCATTCAAAAAAATCGGATAGATTTTTCGTAAAGAATGATAGTAAATACTGAATTAGTCAAATGCAAACCAAAATATCTACTCATTTTACAATATTTCTCCACAATATTTGTTTGCACCTAAAACTCATGTTTCGTGCGTTTGTTCGCTCGTTTCATTCAAAAAAACTCGGATAGATTTTTCCTATAGAATGATCGTTAATACTAAATTATTCAAATGCAAACCAAAATTTCTATTCATTTTAAAATATTTCTTCACTATCTTTGTTTCCCTAAAACTCATGTTTCGTGCGTTTTTTCACTCGCTTCATTGAAAAAAACTCGGATAGATTTTTCGTTGTGAATGATAGTAAATACTAATTTATTCAAATGCAAACCAAAATATGTATTCCTTTTAAAATATTTCTCAACAATCTTTATTTGCGCCTAAAACTCATGTTTCGTGCGTTTGTTCGCTCGTTTCATTCAAAAAAATCGGATAGATTTTTCGTAAAGAATGATAGTAAATACTGAATTATTCAAATGCAAACCAAAATATCTACTCATTTTACAATATTTCTCCACAATATTTGTTTGCACCTAAAACTCATGTTTCGTGCGTTTGTTCGCTCGTTTCATTCAAAAAAACTCGGATAGATTTTTCCTATAGAATGATCGTTAATACTAAATTATTCAAATGCAAACCAAAATTTCTATTCATTTTAAAATATTTCTTCACAATCTTTGTTTCCACCTAAAACTCATGTTTCGTGCGTTTTTTCACTCGCTTCATTGAAAAAACTCGGATAGATTTTTCGTTGTGAATGATAGTAAATACTAATTTATTCAAATGCAAACCAAAATATGTATTCCTTTTAAAATATTTTTCAACAATCTTTATTTGCGCCTAAAACTCATGTTTCGTGCGTTTGTTCGCTCATTTCATTCAAAAAAAATCGGATAGATTTTTCATAAAGAATGATAGTAAATACTGAATTATTCAAATGCAAACCAAAATATCTATTCATTTTACAATATTTCTCCACAATATTTGTTTGCACCTAAAACTCATGTTTCGTGCGTTTGTTCGCTCGTTTCATTCAAAAAAACTCGGATAGATTTTTCCTATAGAATGATCGTTAATACTAAATTATTCAAATGCAAACCAAAATTTCTATTCATTTTAAAATATTTCTTCACTATCTTTGTTTCCCCTAAAACTCATGTTTCGTCAGGCGTTTTTTCACTTGCTTCATTGAAAAAAACTCTGATAGATTTTTCGTTGTGAATGATAGTAAATACTAATTTATTCAAATGCAAACCAAAATATGTATTCCTTTTAAAATATTTCTCAACAATCTTTATTTGCGCCTAAAACTCATGTTTCGTGCGTTTGTTCGCTCGTTTCATTCAAAAAAATCGGATAGATTTTTCGTAAAGAATGATAGTAAATACGGAATTAGTCAAATGCAAACCAAAATATCTACTCATTTTACAATATTTCTCCACAATATTTGTTTGCACCTAAAACTCATGTTTCGTGCGTTTGTTCGCTCGTTTCATTCAAAAAAACTCGGATAGATTTTTCCTATAGAATGATCGTTAATACTAAATTATTCAAATGCAAACCAAAATTTCTATTCATTTTAAAATATTTCTTCACTATCTTTGTTTCCACCTAAAACTCATGTTTCGTGCGTTTTTTCACTGCGTTTCATTCAAAAAAACTCGGATAGATTTTTCGTTGTGAATGATAGTAAATACTAATTTATTCAAATGCAAACCAAAATATGTATTCCTTTTAAAATATTTCTCAACAATCTTTATTTGCGCCTAAAACTCATGTTTCGTGCGTTTGTTCGCTCGTTTCATTCAAAAAAACTCGGATAGATTTTTCCTAAAGAATGATAGTAAATACTGAATTATTCAAATGCAAACCAAAATATCTATTCATTTTACAATATTTCTCCACAATATTTGTTTGCACCTAAAACTCATGTTTCGTGCGTTTGTTCGCTGCGTTTCATTCAAAAAAACTCGGATAGATTTTTCCTATAGAATGATCGTTAATACTAAATTATTCAAATGCAAACCAAAATTTCTATTCATTTTAAAATATTTCTTCACTATCTTTGTTTCACCTAAAACTCATGTTTCGTGCGTTTTTTCACTCGCTTCATTGAAAAAAACTCTGATAGATTTTTCGTTGTGAATGATAGTAAATACTAATTTATTCAAATGCAAACCAAAATATGTATTCCTTTTAAAATATTTCTCAACAATCTTTATTTGCGCCTAAAACTCATGTTTCGTGCGTTTGTTCGCTCGTTTCATTCAAAAAAATCGGATAGATTTTTCCTAAAGAATGATAGTAAATACTAAATTATTCAAATGCAAACCAAAATATCTATTCATTTTACAATATTTCTCCACAATCTTTGTTTGCACCTAAAACTCATGTTTCGTGCGTTTGTTCGCTGCGTTTCATTCAAAAAAACTCGGATAGATTTTTTCCTATAGAATGATCGTTAATACTAAATTATTCAAATGCAAACCAAAATTTCTATTCATTTTAAAATATTTCTTCACAATCTTTGTTTCCCCCTAAAACTCATGTTTCGTGCGTTTGTTTCCTGCCACTCGTTTCATTGAAAAAACTCGGATAGATTTTTCGTTGTGAATGATAGTAAATACTAATTTATTCAAATGCAAACCAAAATATGTATTCCTTTTAAAATATTTCTCAACAATCTTTATTTGCGCCTAAAACTCATGTTTCGTGCGTTTGTTCGCTCGTTTCATTCAAAAAAATCTGATAGATTTTTCGTAAAGAATGATAGTAAATACTAAATTATTCAAATGCAAACCAAAATATCTATTCATTTTACAATATTTCTCCACAATATTTGTTTGCACCTAAAACTCATGTTTCGTGCGTTTGTTCGCTCGTTTCATTCAAAAAAACTCGGATAGATTTTTCCTATAGAATGATCGTTAATACTAAATTATTCAAATGCAAACCAAAATTTCTATTCATTTTAAAATATTTCTTCACTATCTTTGTTTCCCTAAAACTCATGTTTCAGGCGTTTTTTCACTGCTTCATTGAAAAAAACTCGGATAGATTTTTCGTTGTGAATGATAGTAAATACTAATTTATTCAAATGCAAACCAAAATATGTATTCCTTTTAAAATATTTCTCAACAATCTTTATTTGCGCCTAAAACTCATGTTTCGTGCGTTTGTTCGCTCGTTTCATTCAAAAAAATCGGATAGATTTTTCGTAAAGAATGATAGTAAATACGGAATTAGTCAAATGCAAACCAAAATATCTACTCATTTTACAATATTTCTCCACAATATTTGTTTGCACCTAAAACTCATGTTTCGTGCGTTTGTTCGCTCGTTTCATTCAAAAAAACTCGGATAGATTTTTCCTATAGAATGATCGTTAATACTAAATTATTCAAATGCAAACCAAAATTTCTATTCATTTTAAAATATTTCTTCACTATCTTTGTTTCCCCCTAAAACTCATGTTTCGTATGCGTTTTTTCACTCGCTTCATTGAAAAAAACTCGGATAGATTTTTCGTTGTGAATGATAGTAAATACTAATTTATTCAAATGCAAACCAAAATATGTATTCCTTTTAAAATATTTCTCAACAATCTTTATTTGCGCCTAAAACTCATGTTTCGTGCGTTTGTTCGCTAAAGAATGATCGTAAATTTCATTCAAATGCAAAAAAATTCTATTCATTTTAAAATCGATTTTAGATATTTTTTCATAAAGAATGATAGTAAATGATCGTTACTACTAAATTATTCAAATGCAAACCAAAATTTCTATTCATTTTAAAATATTTCTCCACAATCTTTGTTTCACCTAAAACTCATGTTTCGTGCGTTTTTTCGCTCGCTTCATTCAAAAAACTCGGATAGATTTTTCGTATAGAATGATAGTAAATACTAATTTATTCAAATGCAAACCAAAATATGTATTCCTTTTAAAATATTTCTCCACAATCTTTGTTTGCGCCTAAAACTCATGTTTCGTGCGTTTGTTCGCTCGTTTCATTCAAAAAAACTCGGATAGATTTTTCGTAAAGAATGATAGTAAATACTAAATTATTCAAATGCAAACCAAAATATCTATTCATTTTACAATATTTCTCCACAATATTTGTTTGCACCTAAAACTCATGTTTCGTGCGTTTGTTCGCTCGTTTCATTCAAAAAAACTCGGATAGATTTTTCCTATAGAATGATCGTTAATACTAAATTATTCAAATGCAAACCAAAATTTCTATTCATTTTAAAATATTTCTTCACAATCTTTGTTTCACCTAAAACTCATGTTTCGTGCGTTTTTTCACTCGCTTCATTCAAAAAACTCGGATAGATTTTTCGTTGTAAGAATGATAGTAAATACTAATTTATTCAAATGCAAACCAAAATATGTATTCCTTTTAAAATATTTCTCAACAATCTTTGTTTGCGCCTAAAACTCATGTTTCGTGCGTTTGTTCGCTCGTTTTCATTCAAAAAAACTCGGATAGATTTTTCCTAAAGAATGATAGTAAATACTAAATTATTCAAATGCAAACCAAAATTTCTATTCATTTTAAAATATTTCTTCACTATCTTTGTTTGCACCTAAAACTCATGTTTCGTGCGTTTTTTCACTCGTTTCATTGAAAAAACTCGGATAGATTTTTCCTATAGAATGATAGTAAATACTAAATTATTCAAATGCAAACCAAAATATGTATTCCTTTTAAAATATTTCTTCACAATCTTTGTTTGCGCCTAAAACTCATGTTTCGTGCGTTTGTTCGCTCGTTTCATTGAAAAAAATCGGATAGATTTTTCGTAAAGAATGATAGTAAATACTAATTTATTCAAATGCAAACCAAAATATCTATTCATTTTACAATATTTCTCCACAATATTTGTTTGCACCTAAAACTCATGTTTCGTGCGTTTGTTCGCTCGTTTCATTCAAAAAAACTCGGATAGATTTTTCCTATAGAATGATCGTTAATACTAAATTATTCAAATGCAAACCAAAATTTCTATTCATTTTAAAATATTTCTTCACTATCTTTGTTTCCCCCTAAAACTCATGTTTCGCTGCGTTTTTTCACTGCGTTTCATTGAAAAAAACTCGGATAGATTTTTCGTTGAGAATGATAGTAAATACTAATTTATTCAAATGCAAACCAAAATATGTATTCCTTTTAAAATATTTCTCAACAATCTTTATTTGCGCCTAAAACTCATGTTTCGTGCGTTTGTTCGCTCGTTTCATTAAAAAAAAATCGGATAGATTTTTCGTAAAGAATGATAGTAAATACGGAATTAGTCAAATGCAAACCAAAATATCTACTCATTTTACAATATTTCTCCACAATATTTGTTTGCACCTAAAACTCATGTTTCGTGCGTTTGTTCGCTCGTTTCATTCAAAAAAACTCGGATAGATTTTTCCTATAGAATGATCGTTAATACTAAATTATTCAAATGCAAACCAAAATTTCTATTCATTTTAAAATATTTCTTCACAATCTTTGTTTCCACCTAAAACTCATGTTTCGTGCGTTTTTTCACTCGCTTCATTAAAAAAACTCGGATAGATTTTTCGTTGTGAATGATAGTAAATACTAATTTATTCAAATGCAAACCAAAATATGTATTCCTTTTAAAATATTTCTCAACAATCTTTATTTGCGCCTAAAACTCATGTTTCGTGCGTTTGTTCGCTCTGCCCTTTCATCATTTTAAAAAAAATCGGATAGATTTTTCATAAAGAATGATAGTAAATACTGAATTATTCAAATGCAAACCAAAATATCTATTCATTTTACAATATTTCTCCACAATATTTGTTTGCACCTAAAACTCATGTTTCGTGCGTTTGTTCGCTCGTTTCATTCAAAAAAACTCGGATAGATTTTTCCTATAGAATGATCGTTAATACTAAATTATTCAAATGCAAACCAAAATTTCTATTCATTTTAAAATATTTCTTCACAATCTTTGTTTCCACCTAAAACTCATGTTTCGTGCGTTTTTTCACTCGTTTCATTGAAAAAACTCGGATAGATTTTTCGTTGTGAATGATAGTAAATACTAATTTATTCAAATGCAAACCAAAATATGTATTCCTTTTAAAATATTTCTCAACAATCTTTATTTGCGCCTAAAACTCATGTTTCGTGCGTTTGTTCGCTCGTTTCATTCAAAAAAATCGGATAGATTTTTCGTAAAGAATGATAGTAAATACTGAATTAGTCAAATGCAAACCAAAATATCTATTCATTTTACAATATTTCTCCACAATATTTGTTTGCACCTAAAACTCATGTTTCGTGCGTTTGTTCGCTCGTTTCATTCAAAAAAACTCGGATAGATTTTTCCTATAGAATGATCGTTAATACTAAATTATTCAAATGCAAACCAAAATTTCTATTCATTTTAAAATATTTCTTCACTATCTTTGTTTCCCCTAAAACTCATGTTTCGTGCGTTTTTTCACTCGTTTCATTGAAAAAAACTCGGATAGATTTTTCGTTGTGAATGATAGTAAATACTAATTTATTCAAATGCAAACCAAAATATGTATTCCTTTTAAAATATTTCTCAACAATCTTTATTTGCGCCTAAAACTCATGTTTCGTGCGTTTGTTCGCTCGTTTTCATTCAAAAAAAATCGGATAGATTTTTCGTAAAGAATGATAGTAAATACGGAATTAGTCAAATGCAAACCAAAATATCTACTCATTTTACAATATTTCTCCACAATATTTGTTTGCACCTAAAACTCATGTTTCGTGCGTTTGTTCGCTCGTTTCATTCAAAAAAACTCGGATAGATTTTTCCTATAGAATGATCGTTAATACTAAATTATTCAAATGCAAACCAAAATTTCTATTCATTTTAAAATATTTCTTCACTATCTTTGTTTCCCTAAAACTCATGTTTCGTGCGTTTTTTCACTCGCTTCATTGAAAAAACTCGGATAGATTTTTCGTTGTGAATGATAGTAAATACTAATTTATTCAAATGCAAACCAAAATATGTATTCCTTTTAAAATATTTCTCAACAATCTTTATTTGCGCCTAAAACTCATGTTTCGTGCGTTTGTTCGCTCGTTTCATTCAAAAAAATCGGATAGATTTTTCGTAAAGAATGATAGTAAATACGGAATTAGTCAAATGCAAACCAAAATATCTACTCATTTTACAATATTTCTCCACAATATTTGTTTGCACCTAAAACTCATGTTTCGTGCGTTTGTTCGCTCGTTTCATTCAAAAAAACTCGGATAGATTTTTCCTATAGAATGATCGTTAATACTAAATTATTCAAATGCAAACCAAAATTTCTATTCATTTTAAAATATTTCTTCACAATCTTTGTTTCCACCTAAAACTCATGTTTCGTGCGTTTTTTCACTCGTTTCATTGAAAAAAACTCGGATAGATTTTTCGTTGTGAATGATAGTAAATACTAATTTATTCAAATGCAAACCAAAATATGTATTCCTTTTAAAATATTTCTCAACAATCTTTATTTGCGCCTAAAACTCATGTTTCGTGCGTTTGTTCGCTCGTTTCATTCAAAAAAAATCGGATAGATTTTTCGTAAAGAATGATAGTAAATACTGAATTATTCAAATGCAAACCAAAATATCTATTCATTTTACAATATTTCTCCACAATATTTGTTTGCACCTAAAACTCATGTTTCGTGCGTTTGTTCGCTCGTTTCATTCAAAAAAACTCGGATAGATTTTTCCTATAGAATGATCGTTAATACTAAATTATTCAAATGCAAACCAAAATTTCTATTCATTTTAAAATATTTCTTCACTATCTTTGTTTCCCCTAAAACTCATGTTTCGTGCGTTTTTTCACTCGCTTCATTGAAAAAAACTCGGATAGATTTTTCGTTGTGAATGATAGTAAATACTAATTTATTCAAATGCAAACCAAAATATGTATTCCTTTTAAAATATTTCTCAACAATCTTTATTTGCGCCTAAAACTCATGTTTCGTGCGTTTGTTCGCTCGTTTCATTCAAAAAAATCGGATAGATTTTTCGTAAAGAATGATAGTAAATACGGAATTAGTCAAATGCAAACCAAAATATCTACTCATTTTACAATATTTCTCCACAATATTTGTTTGCACCTAAAACTCATGTTTCGTGCGTTTGTTCGCTCGTTTCATTCAAAAAAACTCGGATAGATTTTTCCTATAGAATGATCGTTAATACTAAATTATTCAAATGCAAACCAAAATTTCTATTCATTTTAAAATATTTCTTCACTATCTTTGTTTCCACCTAAAACTCATGTTTCGTGCGTTTTTTCACTCGTTTCATTGAAAAAAACTCGGATAGATTTTTCGTTGTGAATGATAGTAAATACTAATTTATTCAAATGCAAACCAAAATATGTATTCCTTTTAAAATATTTCTCAACAATCTTTATTTGCGCCTAAAACTCATGTTTCGTGCGTTTGTTCGCTCATTTCATTCAAAAAAATCGGATAGATTTTTCGTAAAGAATGATAGTAAATACGGAATTAGTCAAATGCAAACCAAAATATCTATTCATTTTACAATATTTCTCCACAATATTTGTTTGCACCTAAAACTCATGTTTCGTGCGTTTGTTCGCTCGTTTCATTCAAAAAAACTCGGATAGATTTTTCCTATAGAATGATCGTTAATACTAAATTATTCAAATGCAAACCAAAATTTCTATTCATTTTAAAATATTTCTTCACAATCTTTGTTTCCACCTAAAACTCATGTTTCGTGCGTTTTTTCACTCGTTTCATTGAAAAAAACTCGGATAGATTTTTCGTTGTGAATGATAGTAAATACTAATTTATTCAAATGCAAACCAAAATATGTATTCCTTTTAAAATATTTCTCAACAATCTTTATTTGCGCCTAAAACTCATGTTTCGTGCGTTTGTTCGCTCGCTTTCATTCAAAAAAATCGGATAGATTTTTCGTAAAGAATGATAGTAAATACGGAATTAGTCAAATGCAAACCAAAATATCTACTCATTTTACAATATTTCTCCACAATATTTGTTTGCACCTAAAACTCATGTTTCGTGCGTTTGTTCGCTCGTTTCATTCAAAAAAACTCGGATAGATTTTTCCTATAGAATGATCGTTAATACTAAATTATTCAAATGCAAACCAAAATTTCTATTCATTTTAAAATATTTCTTCACTATCTTTGTTTCCCTAAAACTCATGTTTCGTGCGTTTTTTCACTCGCTTCATTGAAAAAACTCGGATAGATTTTTCGTTGTGAATGATAGTAAATACTAATTTATTCAAATGCAAACCAAAATATGTATTCCTTTTAAAATATTTCTCAACAATCTTTATTTGCGCCTAAAACTCATGTTTCGTGCGTTTGTTCGCTCGTTTCATTCAAAAAAATCGGATAGATTTTTCGTAAAGAATGATAGTAAATACTGAATTAGTCAAATGCAAACCAAAATATCTACTCATTTTACAATATTTCTCCACAATATTTGTTTGCACCTAAAACTCATGTTTCGTGCGTTTGTTCGCTCGTTTCATTCAAAAAAACTCGGATAGATTTTTCCTATAGAATGATCGTTAATACTAAATTATTCAAATGCAAACCAAAATTTCTATTCATTTTAAAATATTTCTTCACTATCTTTGTTTCCACCTAAAACTCATGTTTCGTATGCGTTTTTTCACTCGTTTCATTGAAAAAACTCGGATAGATTTTTCGTTGTGAATGATAGTAAATACTAATTTATTCAAATGCAAACCAAAATATGTATTCCTTTTAAAATATTTCTCAACAATCTTTATTTGCGCCTAAAACTCATGTTTCGGGCGTTTGTTCGCTCGTTTCATTCAAAAAAATCGGATAGATTTTTCATAAAGAATGATAGTAAATACTGAATTAGTCAAATGCAAACCAAAATATCTACTCATTTTACAATATTTCTCCACAATATTTGTTTGCACCTAAAACTCATGTTTCGTGCGTTTGTTCGCTCGTTTCATTCAAAAAAACTCGGATAGATTTTTCCTATAGAATGATCGTTAATACTAAATTATTCAAATGCAAACCAAAATTTCTATTCATTTTAAAATATTTCTTCACAATCTTTGTTTCCACCTAAAACTCATGTTTCGTGCGTTTTTTCACTCGTTTCATTGAAAAAACTCGGATAGATTTTTCGTTGTGAATGATAGTAAATACTAATTTATTCAAATGCAAACCAAAATATGTATTCCTTTTAAAATATTTCTCAACAATCTTTATTTGCGCCTAAAACTCATGTTTCGTGCGTTTGTTCGCTCGTTTCATTCAAAAAAAATCGGATAGATTTTTCATAAAGAATGATAGTAAATACTGAATTATTCAAATGCAAACCAAAATATCTATTCATTTTACAATATTTCTCCACAATATTTGTTTGCACCTAAAACTCATGTTTCGTGCGTTTGTTCGCTCGTTTCATTCAAAAAAACTCGGATAGATTTTTCCTATAGAATGATCGTTAATACTAAATTATTCAAATGCAAACCAAAATTTCTATTCATTTTAAAATATTTCTTCACTATCTTTGTTTCCCCTAAAACTCATGTTTCGTGCGTTTTTTCACTCGCTTCATTGAAAAAAACTCGGATAGATTTTTCGTTGTAGAATGATAGTAAATACTAATTTATTCAAATGCAAACCAAAATATGTATTCCTTTTAAAATATTTCTCAACAATCTTTATTTGCGCCTAAAACTCATGTTTCGTGCGTTTGTTCGTCGTTTCTTTTATTCAAAAAAATCGGATAGATTTTTCTCGATAAAGAATGATAGTAAATACGGAATTAGTCAAATGCAAACCAAAATATCTACTCATTTTACAATATTTCTCCACAATATTTGTTTGCACCTAAAACTCATGTTTCGTGCGTTTGTTCGCTCGTTTCATTCAAAAAAACTCGGATAGATTTTTCCTATAGAATGATCGTTAATACTAAATTATTCAAATGCAAACCAAAATTTCTATTCATTTTAAAATATTTCTTCACTATCTTTGTTTCCACCTAAAACTCATGTTTCGAGGCGTTTTTTCACTGCTTTCATTGAAAAAAACTCGGATAGATTTTTCGTTGTGAATGATAGTAAATACTAATTTATTCAAATGCAAACCAAAATATGTATTCCTTTTAAAATATTTCTCAACAATCTTTATTTGCGCCTAAAACTCATGTTTCGTGCGTTTGTTCGCTGCGTTTCATTCAAAAAAAATCGGATAGATTTTTCGTAAAGAATGATAGTAAATACTGAATTAGTCAAATGCAAACCAAAATATCTACTCATTTTACAATATTTCTCCACAATATTTGTTTGCACCTAAAACTCATGTTTCGTGCGTTTGTTCGCTCGTTTCATTCAAAAAAACTCGGATAGATTTTTCCTATAGAATGATCGTTAATACTAAATTATTCAAATGCAAACCAAAATTTCTATTCATTTTAAAATATTTCTTCACTATCTTTGTTTTCCCCTAAAACTCATGTTTCGTGCGTTTTTTCACTCGCTTCATTGAAAAAACTCGGATAGATTTTTCGTTGTGAATGATAGTAAATACTAATTTATTCAAATGCAAACCAAAATATGTATTCCTTTTAAAATATTTCTCAACAATCTTTATTTGCGCCTAAAACTCATGTTTCGTGCGTTTGTTCGCTCGTTTTCATTCAAAAAAATCGGATAGATTTTTCGTAAAGAATGATAGTAAATACTGAATTAGTCAAATGCAAACCAAAATATCTACTCATTTTACAATATTTCTCCACAATATTTGTTTGCACCTAAAACTCATGTTTCGTGCGTTTGTTCGCTCGTGCTTCATTCAAAAAAACTCGGATAGATTTTTCCTATGAGAATGATCGTTAATACTAAATTATTCAAATGCAAACCAAAAATTTCTATTCATTTTAAAATATTTCTTCACTATCTTTGTTTCCCCCTAAAACTCATGTTTCGTGCGTTTTTTCACTCGTTTCATTGAAAAAAACTCGGATAGATTTTTCGTTGTGAATGATAGTAAATACTAATTTATTCAAATGCAAACCAAAATATGTATTCCTTTTAAAATATTTCTCAACAATCTTTATTTGCGCCTAAAACTCATGTTTCGTAGGCGTTTGTTCGCTCGTTTTCATTCAAAAAAAATCGGATAGATTTTTCCTAAAGAATGATAGTAAATACTAAATTATTCAAATGCAAACCAAAATATCTATTCATTTTACAATATTTCTCCACAATATTTGTTTGCACCTAAAACTCATGTTTCGTGCGTTTTTTCGCTCGCTTCATTGAAAAAACTCGGATAGATTTTTCCTTAGAATGATAGTAAATACTAAATTATTCAAATGCAAACCAAAATATCTATTCATTTTAAAATATTTCTCCACAATCTTTGTTTGCGCCTAAAACTCATGTTTCGTGCGTTTTTTCACTCGTTTCATTCAAAAAAATCGGATAGATTTTTCGTAAAGAATGATAGTAAATACCAATTTATTCAAATGCAAACCAAAATATGTATTCATTTTAAAATATTTCTCCACAATATTTGTTTGCACCTAAAACTCATGTTTCGTAGGCGTTTGTTCGCTCGTTTCATTCAAAAAAACCCGGATAGATTTTTCCTATAGAATGATCGTTAATACTAAATTATTCAAATGCAAACCAAAATTTCTATTCATTTTAAAATATTTCTTCACTATCTTTGTTTCCCTAAAACTCATGTTTCGTGCGTTTTTTCACTCGCTTCATTGAAAAAACTCGGATAGATTTTTCGTTGTGAATGATAGTAAATACTAATTTATTCAAATGCAAACCAAAATATGTATTCCTTTTAAAATATTTCTCAACAATCTTTATTTGCGCCTAAAACACATGTTTCGTGCGTTTGTTCGCTGCTTTCATTCAAAAAAAATCGGATAGATTTTTCGTAAAGAATGATAGTAAATACGGAATTAGTCAAATGCAAACCAAAATATCTACTCATTTTACAATATTTCTCCACAATATTTGTTTGCACCTAAAACTCATGTTTCGTGCGTTTGTTCGCTCGTTTCATTCAAAAAAACTCGGATAGATTTTTCCTATAGAATGATCGTTAATACTAAATTATTCAAATGCAAACCAAAATTTCTATTCATTTTAAAATATTTCTTCACTATCTTTGTTTCCACCTAAAACTCATGTTTCGTGGCGTTTTTTCACTCGCTTCATTGAAAAAACTCGGATAGATTTTTCGTTGTGAATGATAGTAAATACTAATTTATTCAAATGCAAACCAAAATATGTATTCCTTTTAAAATATTTCTCAACAATCTTTATTTGCGCCTAAAACTCATGTTTCGTGCGTTTGTTCGCTCGTTTCATTCAAAAAAATCGGATAGATTTTTCATAAAGAATGATAGTAAATACTGAATTATTCAAATGCAAACCAAAATATCTATTCATTTTACAATATTTCTCCACAATATTTGTTTGCACCTAAAACTCATGTTTCGTGCGTTTGTTCGCTCGTTTCATTCAAAAAACTCGGATAGATTTTTCCTATAGAATGATCGTTAATACTAAATTATTCAAATGCAAACCAAAATTTCTATTCATTTTAAAATATTTCTTCACTATCTTTGTTTCCCTAAAACTCATGTTTCGTGCGTTTTTTCACTCGCTTCATTGAAAAAACTCGGATAGATTTTTCGTATGTGAATGATAGTAAATACTAATTTATTCAAATGCAAACCAAAATATGTATTCCTTTTAAAATATTTCTCAACAATCTTTATTTGCGCCTAAAACTCATGTTTCGTGCGTTTGTTCGCTCGTTTCATTCAAAAAAATCGGATAGATTTTTCGTGAAAGAATGATAGTAAATACTGAATTAGTCAAATGCAAACCAAAATATCTACTCATTTTACAATATTTCTCCACAATATTTGTTTGCACCTAAAACTCATGTTTCGGGGCGTTTGTTCGCTCGTTTCATTCAAAAAAACTCGGATAGATTTTTCCTATAGAATGATCGTTAATACTAAATTATTCAAATGCAAACCAAAATTTCTATTCATTTTAAAATATTTCTTCACTATCTTTGTTTCCCTAAAACTCATGTTTCTCAGGCGTTTTTTCACTCGCTTCATTGAAAAAACTCGGATAGATTTTTCGTTGTGAATGATAGTAAATACTAATTTATTCAAATGCAAACCAAAATATGTATTCCTTTTAAAATATTTCTCAACAATCTTTATTTTTTGCGCCTAAAACTCATGTTTCGTGCGTTTGTTCGCTGCTTTCATTCAAAAAAAAATCGGATAGATTTTTCGTAAAGAATGATAGTAAATACTGAATTAGTCAAATGCAAACCAAAATATCTACTCATTTT